>OW052016.1:6785130-7410130 GCA_932526365.1 Lobophora halterata | reverse complement strand
CATAAACAAAATCTTACCTCTTGACGGCATGTTTCGACGATTTTAGATACAGACATATCGTTGTTGACGTTATTCTCCATAACTGGTTGCAAGAAGTTGAAGACGTCCACACTGCAAATAAATCAGGTAATGTACAATACGGTCGACGTATCTTGGCGAGTCTGAACATAGGCTATGCGAACTTTAGAGCATAAACACACGTATTACATTGTTTTATATGTATAATATATCAACGCGGGCGAAAGCGCGGGCTTATGCTAGTTGGTTTATAAATTAATAAATTGGCATCAACAGTTTTCTATTGCGTGTTTTCATGCGCTAAAGTTCGCATAGCCTATGTTCAGACTCGCCAAGATACGTCGGCCGTATTGTACTCGGATGGTTGAGTGGCAAGTGTGTTGGACCGCCATGCCGGTGTCACGGGTTTATTCCCACTTTAGGACTAGCATTGTGTGATGAACATCGATCTGATCATCCCGAGTCTGGTTATTTTATGTAATCTTTGTATGTATTTAAAAAATAATGTATGTATATGCAAAGTATTAACTGCATGTTTCAACTAACCAAGTTTCATCATCTCGTCCATCCAACCCCAATTTAGCATCAGCTTGTAGTATAGAAACTGTTTTGTTCCTGCCAGTCTGCATGGTCACTATTGGAGTGGCGTTGTTCCCTTGTTGGCCGAACAAGGAGTGCTCGAAACTGGACACGTATTGGCACGCGGAGAATATGTGCTCCCAGCATTCTGGTGCTTTTGAACCCAATTCAAGACCACCTGAGATATTTTATTAGTAAGAAACAAGGCTTTATATAAATAAGAAATACCTAATACACTGTTCCTAGTAAAATTCGTTTACTTGGCAGACATATTTCTTTCAGGTATTTTGACTTTTAAAATAAACTCCTGAAACGAAAATTTCAAATCGGTTGATAAATCTCGAAGCTCTGAGGTAACAAACATTTTTTTACCCAATTTGGCATCAGCTTTGTAGTATAGAAACGGGTTTGTTCCTGCCAATCTGCATGGTCACTATAGGAGTGGCGTTGTTCCCTTGTTGGCCGAACAAGGAATGCTCGAAACTAGACACGTATTGGCACGCGGAGAATATGTGCTCCCAGCATTCTGGTGCTTTTGAACCCAATTCTAGACCACTTGAGATATTTTATAGATAGGTACCTATTAGTATGAAACAAGGCTTTACATATAATTGGGAATACCTAGCACACTGTTCCTGGAGAAAAAACGCTGGGTGATCAAAATAAGTAGGTAAATTAATTATTTACAATGGGAGATGGTTGAGAGATCTTATATTTCCAACTACCTATGTGCCGAAGAACCAACAACATTAGAGAGTGGATATCCCAAGTAGATAGAGCGATGATCACTGCCATATCTACTAAGTACCTACCTAGGAAGTGGTTGAGAAGAGCCGAAGATAGCTCAGTGGCACGATTTCTATGGATTGCTATAGATTGAGTATCATTCAGTCATCAGTTAACTGCAACAGCAGAGCATCTTAAACATAAGTATCTTCAATATTGTATAAAAAAAACTTAATTTAAAATCATACCTGTTATAAGGATATCTAAAGACAATGCATGTGTAGAGAGAATTTTTCCATTCGGTGGTTGAGAGATCGCAGAATTGGCCAGTAATGCCAAAATGCTGCTGCAACGACTTTGTAAACTTAGTGTATTGCTTATTCTGGCTGCCTGAAATATATTGTTTACCGTAAAACTAGCTAGTCTAGCAAATGCACGTGACTTAATAAAAATGTTTATTATCTTACCATGTGCAATCCTTCAAGGCATTGGATAGTCAATCCTTCCCAAGCAATTCTCTTTCTCTTTCCAAATGAGTTTATCTTCTTTGACAGCAAACCATGTAATTTTTGTTTCCCACCTCTATACCCTGATAGAGGCACGCTTAATACTGTCACCATAGAGTCCCAAATACAGGTCAAGATTCTGAAATAAAAACGTTAATATTTCCTACGTAGCAGTAGATTCCTACATACGTGGCAACTGCAGATTTTTATACAAAACTGCCGCAACGTGCTTCTTTTAGCTGAAAGTTTTGTATAGAAATCTAAAGTCAAGACACAAGACATTCATTTGCGCAGCGCCCAGGTCAATTTGGGCAGTCCTCTTTGCTTGCTTCAAAACTATTGCTTGCTGATAAATGGGTGCATATTATGTGGCCATTTTACTACTGCTGTCTCTCACATCTCTTTATGGGTCATCAAATTCTGTTTTATTTCTACGTTTGGAATCAAGGCTATAGACCACTCCAGACTTCTTTCTTTTGTTGTTTAAAAATGACTTTTACCTTATTTTGACTTGAACCTTTAAGATATTCCAATACCCTTACCTTCTCGCCCACCGTAAGCTGGCTTGGTTCTGTGGAGAGTCGTCTGTGTTGTTGTAAAGCATAGAAACTTCTTTCAACTTCTGCCAATCAGACATCACCGGGCTCTGGTCCAAGCCACCGAGATCTGGAAAGATGAAGCTGAGATAATTATTGTCAAGGAGATTTTGCATCCCAGAGATTAAAAATCAAGGGGATTTTAGGACTAACATTGTCTGTCTATGACTTCTCCCAGCTCTCGTTATCGAATGGTATGCCAATATTGGGTGGTAATGGTAGATTAAAATGCCAAAATTGATGTACCATTCGATAAAAAGAGTCGATGACAGCCTAATAAATTGCTCCCCGCTCTTACATCCACGTCGCTGATAGGTAGACGAGGACCCAGCTACCTCGCACTTCTATGAAGTCATGACACATACCAGACAGTAGATGCACGAGTGGATGGTCAGTGATGGGCGTGTCTCTGAGCAGGTCATTGGCCAACACCTGCTGGTACAGCTCTCGCAGCCACGTCGCTGATAGGTAGACGAGGACCCCGCTACCTTGAACTTCTTCCACGAACTCGTCTTCTGTGAGGGAAACTTGCACTTTCTGCAACCAGCATACTGTATTAGAATTGTTATTCCACTATGCTATCTTCAAAAAAATTATTAGTTGGTAATTTTTGTCTTGAATTTTGATGAAGATAGTCTTTTCAAAAGAAACTAGCAATTTTTTAATACATATTTTACCTTATTTTATATGTATTTAGTGTTTGTACGGGTTTATCGTGAGTTGGGATATGCTTCCGTCCTATCTATGGATTACGATGTTATTCCTCGCATACGATGAATTCAGCAAGTTTGAAGAGGATCATCATCTTCATCAGCCCACTTTGGTCCACTGCTGGACGTAGGCCTCTCCCATAACGCGTCACTAAGCTTGGTCTTCGGCTCTCCGCATCCACTTTTTACCGGCTGCCTTTCGTAGGTCGTCGCTCCACCTGGCCGTAGGGCGCCCTACACTACGCTTGCCGATACGCGGTCTCCACTCAAGAACCCGCCTCCTCCAGCGGTTTTCGGTTCTTCGGTATACATGGCCAGCCCACTGCCACTTTAGCTTGCTAATACTGAGAGCTATGTCGGTAACCTCGGTCTTCTGTCGGACTCTTGTCAGATTGGTCAAATAGCAATAAATTCAGAAACTTACGCCAGATTCACTATAATAGCTAGTCCGCCTCTGCTTCAGAGTCAACAAGAGAGCGGCGTATGTGGCAAGGTACACTCCATCCGCGTTCATGATGCAAGCGGTGGCGGGGGGCTGAGCGGCGTTGTGTTGGCAACATTTGGACGCGAACTCTTGCATAGCTTCATCCACCTAAAAACATCAAAATAATTAAGAGTATTTTCTCCAATTATTTGAGTAGATTCAGTTTTAAGCGCTGATGACACGGCTTTTTTACACGCTGCTTTTTGGCGAGTTTAAAAGCTAGCGGGTGAATGAGTTAGCTTTTGGGAAATTAAATGAAATTATATTTATTTGTCTGAAGTATGGTCATTACAAGGTCTTTTTTTAAAGTTAGTAGGGTTAATTTTAAAACACGTATAAAATCTAAATTAAAGTATGAAACCTTTCACTTTTTTTGTTGACGAAATTAAAAACCTGGACGAAACGAATAGTGTGAAGAAATTACTATAATACGGCGTACTTTTTGAGTATTTGTCCGAAACATTTTGTATGGAATCCGGATTTGAGGATTAGCTTTAATATAGTATCACATACTTCGTCGGCCAAGAAGGTCGGAAGGATTGTCTACTAGCAGATTGTTAAAAAGCCGATGACACGGGGTAAGTTTAGAAGCGAACTCGCTGGCTTGTAGCTTGTAAACTAGCCCTGTGTCATCGAAGCTTTTGACACCGAAAATAAAGTTACTTTCCGGGAATTTTTTTTTTTCGAGATTAAAATCTAACATGAAAAAGGCGAAAGTTTGGGAAGACTGAAAAATTTATGTTTGATTGCTCAATCACATTAAAACTAAAGAACCGATTGAGCTGAAATGATTAGCTGGGAAAGAACAAGCCGAAAGCTAGTAAACTCATTAGAATACCCCTGTTAAAATCACATCAGTATAATTATGACTTGAAGTAACTTACCTCAATACAAGTTCTGAGATTCAACAGTTTCGGAAGCAAAGCATTTTGTAGAGTCTTTGCAAACTGTCTTGCGTTGTGCCTTTCCAAATCTACATTGCATTCTGTTATAGTGCATCTGAAACCAATCAAAGTTACAAACATTAAAAAAGAGATAAGAGTAAGAAATAGAGACTTATGAAATAAAGCAAGAAAATTTGAATTTTTGATATCTTATAGCTACATTGCTGCTTATGGTGCTACAATATTCCGTATTGTATAATACAATAGAAAATATGTCTAGCTCCTAACCTGCCAAGATTCAACGTCTTCGGAACAGCCTTAGTTTTCTCATTAATATAATCTCTATTCGTATCGCTGTTAGTATTGTTCGTTCTTGAGATAGAAATATAAAGAAATACAGAGATAGAAATAAATAAAGCAAGAAAATTAGAAATCGTGCTATCTAACAGTTAATTGCTACTTATGACGCTAGAAGTAGGTAACCCTATTGTTTATATTACAATAGAAAATATTTTATATTGTATCTATACAAATAGGAAATATTTCTTGATCCACAAACCTGCCAAGATTCAACGTCTTCGGAACAGCCTTAGTTTTTTCATTAATATAATCTCTATCCGTATCGCTTGTAGGATTGTTTGCTCTTGAGGGTAGAAACACATTATCAGCATCTGAGTCCGCTTCGCCATCACTACCAGAGCTCACGTTTTCCGGACCAGACGTGTCTACAATAAAATTAATTGTAGTTAAAGAGGCAATTTCCGAAGTATAGTAGAATATGCCCGCGGCCTCTTCTGCGTGGTATCAGGATAAAAGTTATTATATGTTATTCTTTTCCAGCTCATTATCCATACCCAGATATAATTTTGACTCTACAGATCCAATTACCATCCTCACATACTCCTTCAATTTCGCATTTAAAATATGGGCCCGTCCCGAAATTCTCGTAGATTTTTCCTCTTCACTTGAATCAAGTGGATATTGAAACTTTAGGGTACAAAATCTCCCTGATTTGATAAATTTTAAATCAAGGGGATTTTGGAATATATGTTTTAAACTTGTTCCAGTTAACTCATTTTTCAATTACCTGAAGAATCATGATCTTTGCTTTCGTTGCTTTGTAAAACAGCAACCACATCTCTGAAACCAATTAGAATTCGAGTTTACAAATCAACAACTCACAGTTTTATTTTGACCTTAACTTCTTCCTCTATTCATAAAAAAAGAGTAAATATTACTTACAAAAAACTCCTTTATCAATCTACATTAAATCTTACCTGTAAGGACTCGGTAACCTGGCTAGAGTCTGATACGTCAACGGCCCCGTATAATCCGCGTCCTGCAACTTGGGCCAGTGACTGACTATGAGACTGGCCACGTCAGGGGGCAAGTACTCCACAGTGCCAGAGCACAACTTCTCCAGCGCGTCTAGTAGGGCAACTACGCATTCTACCGCCGCTGCTATTACTTCTGGATTGCCACTGCGGCCGCATTCTTCTATGCCATCCATTATTCTGTAAAAAGAACCAAAAAGTAGTGAGTATTTTATTTCCCACTACTAACTGGTGCCCGTGACGGCTGTGCAAGTATATTTATAAATTGTAGTCTATGTGTTATTCTGATGTATAAGCCAGATTATTATAAAGTTTCATTAAAATCCATTCAGTAGTTTTTACGTGAAAGAGTAACAAACATCCATCCATCCATCCTTACAAACTTTCGCGTTTATAATATTAGTAAGATTGCTATATCTCTCGTAGTGGTCGGTTTAAATTATCGGCACCAGTTGGCACAATTTTTTGAGGTTCTGCAGCAGTTCTTGGGCACTTTGCTATGGCTCTACTAAGTAAGAGATATACAGGTATATTAACAATAGCTATAATAATAGGTATACACAGCATATTTACACGTGCGCTTGTGTAGTGTCTGTGAATAAGAGCGCGGCGTGACCCTATTGTGACCTGTCAAAATTATCATCCAATTTTTTTCAAAGTGTAGTGAAATTGCATTAGTGAGAGTATTTTGACAGCGCCAACTTTCGTCGAGCGACCTGTAAAATTATACTCTCAGTCTGATTATAGCCATGTCTTCGCTATGTCTCTTGTAATGGTTGGTTTTCCTTATCAGCACCAGTTGGCACAATCTTTTGGGTTTCTGTAGCAGTTCTCTAGCACTTCGCAGCGACTCTGCTGAGTAAGAGATATAAAAATATACTCACTGTCTGAATTCCATGTCATCGCTATATCTCGTATCTACAGGTCGGTTCTATTCATCATTACCAGTTAGCACAATCTCTTAGGGTTCTGTAGCAGTTCTCTGGCACCCCACAAAGGCTTTCCTCAGCGAGAGATAGTCAGATATTTTTATACTTACAGTCTGATGATAGCCATCAGCACCAGTTGGCAAAATCTCTTAAGGTTCTGTAGCAGTTCTCTGGCACTCCGTGGGAGATAGTCAGATATTATACTCACAGTCTGATGATAGCCATGTCATCGCTATGTCTCTCGTGGTGTTCGGTTCTCTTCATCAGCACCAGTTGGCACAATCTCTTAGGGTTCTGTAGCAGTTCTCTGGCACTCCGCAAAGGTTCCACTCGGTGAGAGATGGGAGGGTAGAGCAACATTCTGTGGTAGAGCGCCTCGAGCACTGGTCGTAGGTTTGATGTGGAACCCACTAGGCGGACTAACTGATTTGCAATGCTGGAAAATGCATTTATTTCGTTAGTTTCTTTTTAAGACAAGACAGTTCAAGTACATATTATATGACAATAAAAAAAAATGCGAAGACGCTCGAATCGTATCAAACTCAGCTTTCTGTTTTTGTCTGTCAGTCAGTCAAAATTGTCGTCCACAGTAGAAATTGAGCTGTGCAGTCTAACTTGCCGACAATTGTTCCGATTGTTCCGATCTAAGTGTCTAGAAGTCACGTTAATAACCAGACGACCATCAAAAATAGGTTGTACAAAATCTCAAAATCGAAAAAGACTATAGAGTCTAGTCTTTTTCGATTTTGTTACAATATTTTTAGATATTGCTCTTGATGAGAAAACTTCTTTGAGCGCGCTGAGCACTTTAATTTGTGGGTATCAAATGAGTCTACGCCGTCACGCTTGGCTATGTAACGCTCGTTCGGGTAAAGGCGGCTCTTGTCACCTCGCAAACATCGTTTGTTTTTTTTACAGGGACTCTACCTTATTTTTTCCCTTACCTATAAATAGCTTTCGCCTGTTTGCTGTTGAAACTCGGCGCAGAATTTAGGGCTCCAGAACCTCTCCCTGAGTCATCCACTAAATGTCCTTCATGCTCTCTAAAAAAAATTTTTAATCTACATTATTTCGAATTCTAACGGTGGACTGATTTAAAATACGAACATCAAACATTCCACCTTTGATTTGTATGTATTTTCAACGCATTTAGAATTATAAAGATTCTCGCATTCAGAAGTACATAGAATATATTTATTGAAGTCATAAAGATTCTCGCATTGAGACGTAAATTCTAATGTCCTTTTGGAGTGTTTAAATTGTTAGTTTAAAGGTTTCAAAAATGAGCTGAAAATCCAAGAGCTATTAAATTTCAAACAAAAATAAAGACTCAAAAAACTTGCCTGGCTTTAATATTCTGAAAGTCTAAGAGCTATAATTATATATAATTCCGAACAAAAATAACGACTCAAAAAACTTGCCTGGATTTAATATTTTTGTCGACTCTTGGTGTCCCGAGGAAGGAGATGAGAGACGGACAGAACTTCTGCCAGAGGAATGTGGTGAAGTGAGAGTTGCCGCTCACGCGCTCTGAGAGACTCGACATAAGGGTCAGCAGACAGTCCAAGAAGAATAGTGCTAGGGGATTCTGTTTCGGTGTCCTGAAAAAGAAAAACAAATTCGAAAAAAGTATTCATACCTAGTACCTACGAGTACCTAACCTACATATGTCCACATAATATACGTACCTTACCGATCTCTTTCTCTAACGTTTTTTAAATTTAATTATGATTTTAGTTCTATGTATAGTTTAAGTATTAGTTTTGATATGAAACGGTTTAATATAGATTTCATTTTTTTTATTTAATTTTAGTTTTTATACCTTTATTATTTAGTTTCAATGGACCCATTTAATCTATAAATAACCATTTTATTTAAAATATATCAAGAACCGTCAAGTTTCTGGGTAGGTAAATAAAGGGGTGTGAGTGTGTGCGGGTTTATTTTAATGGTGAAAGATAGCCTTTTTTTATTTACTTCAAGAGCTTGTGTAGAGTTCTGAATTAACTTTATTATTTGGAACAGGCTTATTGTATATTTTTATAGGTAGTTAAGTTATTTTAGTTTTATTATGTTTTAGTATTTAGTAATTTAGATGGAGGAGGCCTTCACCCTTAGATGGGTATCCAAATAACAAACATAACTCGTACATAATAACAAAGAAATATGTACTGAAATTACAAACTCTTTAGATAATATTTTTTTTTCTCTTTGTAAATTATTATTGTTGGAAATAAGCGGCTTTTTATTATTATTTAGTTATTAGTTGTGTAAATAAAATAAATAAATTTGGAACACCTGTGTCCAGAAACTTACAGTTGAGTTTCAGACAGCCTGCCACAAAGGTACTGAATGACCGGAATGACTTCGCTGTAGCACCCCACTGCTACGATGTGGTTCCTTCCGAGAGGAGAGCCTTCCGATAGTAACTCTTGGCATTCCTCATCTACAACGAAATACAATTTAGTTACTTTTATGGACTTGAACTTGGACCTGCTAGTTCCTTTTTAGAACAGAGTTGTTACGGAAGCGGTTTTCGCGCACACACTTGAATTTACAGGGTTTGCAAGAGGCACTAAAGTGCTAGACTGAACTTTGGCACTGAGAAATTAGATGCTACATACCCACAGACATAGATTGCTACACGATTAGCGACTTCGACTTCGACTACGATACAGCAATTGAAATCCAAAGTTATTAGATGTAGATCTCTACATCTAATAACTTTGGATTTCAATTGCTGTACACTTCCGGTTAAGGGCAGGCCAATTCGCTTGATTACCTACCGCTTGATTTTTGGATATCCGAGGGATTTTGTATCGCTATATTTCAAAACTCCTTGAATAAAAATCAACTGGGAAATTTACAAGTGATTTTCGAACTGGACCCTTTTCAGTACAAGTCGCTCATAACTCTATTATTTAAAGAAAATCTGGAAGTGACTGTTAAAGGAGACTCTCCCTCCGCCACCCATGAACTCTACTCACCTTGCGGTGATGCTGTCCAAAGCCTTGAAGTGGACTGGACACACTTCTACGAAGCTAGCCCACCCCTACAAGTTCATACGGGGTACTGTTAAAGGAGAGTAAAAATACGTAACTCACCAAGTTGAGCACAATAAGCCCTCAACGCCTGTGCTGCCGCGGCCCTGGCAGCAGCAGCCACGTGCGGCGCCTGCCCTGCTGCCTCGCCGCAGCGTCCGCACGCCCAAACGCACAGCCGGCCGTTCAGCGTGCGTCGCGGAGACAGCGCCAGCGAGAGGTACATGCGGAAGATCTGAACCTAGACGAGGGAGATAATCCAGACTAAGTGCCATACTGACTCGAACCCAGTCTGACTCTTAGTGCCTTACTACACGGGCGGTTCTCCTTGACCATTGACGGTCTGCAAAGTCACTTCTTGTAGTCACACTTCTTGGTGGACTCGTCACATCTCAGTTAACTCAAACCCAGTCTGACTCTTAGTGCCATACTACACGAGCGGTTCTCCCGCTGCGGAAATCATTTTCTGAACCGCACTAGACACAATGAATATGGAAGTTGTATTCTGCAAACTACTGCGCGATTTCCCATAGTGGTTCACTTCCATATAATTTTGTGTCTAGTGCGGTTCAAAAGCGGATTCCCACGGCGGCGGGACAACCGCCCGTGTAGTATGGCACTAAGAGTCAGACTGGGTTTGAGTTCACTGAGATGTGACGAGTCCACCAAGAGGTGTGACCACAAGAAGTGTCTTTGCAGAGGCGTCGGTCTTTCATATAATGAAATGGCTGCTCATCGGTTTCAGCCGGATCGAATTTGAACCTATCAGAAGTGGGATAGAAGGACAGAATTCGAGGATTAAGTGAACTCTAAATAAATTAAGACCTTTTAACTTACCTGTGTATCAGGCAGGTGATACATGACAGAGGCAGTAGCGCAGAGCAGCTGTGACGGCATCCACAGGGAGTCGTCTTCGGGCTCGATGCCGCGGTGGAACCTATCATCTCGCAGGATTTTCTGAAACAAATGCCAAAGAGGAATAAAGATTCTTGAATGTAGAACACAAACTGAACGATACAATGGACCGCCAGCATATTGCAGTAGAAAGTATTGGGTAGATCAATGCGACATGAGGCTGGTCGTCGTAACTTTCTGGAAAATGGTGGTGTGTCCAGCAGTGGACGCCCAAAGTTTTTTATTTCGAGGAGATGATCGAGCTTACATGGAAGCCTTGCAGTGCAAAGGTGACGAGTCTCGGTCTTTTGGTCTCCAGTGCGATCTGAAGTGGCAGAAGGCACGCTCGTCTCAGCTCGTATGACTGGCGACGCGCGTTGTTCTCTTGGATGCATAGGATCTCTGAAAATTTATGATGGGTATAAGTATACTATATATTAACCTTATGATCGTGCTAATTTTCAATGCATTGGCCTAATACTTTTTAGTGCACGAAAGGAGCCACTTCGAGGCGCACTTGAAATCCTTTCACCTCCCTGGTTCGAAGGAACTAGTGACACAATAAGAAGAAGATTACTTTCTAGGTAGGTAATGAGTTTTATGGTAGTATCAGTATCCAGTAGACTTTAAGCAGATTAAAAAATATTGATAGGTACAAGGGCACAATTACAATGGTACTCGGTAGGTAGGTACCTGCCTCCTCCCTATTCTGATAACTTGCTCTATTCCATTCATAGTTTGTCCTTGATTTGTCATAGCAACCCTTGGTGCCCTATTTCTCAGATAAATAAGTAGTGCCAAGAGTATGAGTCATAAAACTAAAAGAAAATTTGTTCTACTTGAGCAAAAATGGTTGTGCAACCTTCCTCCGTCAGCTTATTGGGACTTTTTTAGAGATCATTTTTTCTTACCTAATGCATCTTGACATGCTTTCCTCAACGTCGTTAATTTCGGCCCCGCGGCTTCCTTGAAGATGTCTTGTAGTAACTCCTCCATAACCCAAATTTTATTCAAGTTTCACACAATTCTAAACAATGCAAAACGCATTTTGCTACAAATTTAGAACCAATATTTTATCCCATTGTTTATTTTAGTAGGAACGGGATTTACGTGGGTGTTGGGTGCAGAGCTTATCACTAACTACATACGTTAACAACTCAACTGAGCATGCTCAGTAGAAAATCAATATGTGTAGCAGAGGCGGGCTAATGATGGAGGACTTTTATAAAAACATCACCAACAGGTGGAATTTTAATTGCTTTGATTGTAAACATTATGTAAATGGTAGGGTAAGTACCTACCTAACTATAAAATATTGGAAGCCAAAAATATTAAGTAATGCCTAACAATAACGCATAATTATGCAGATACCTACCTACCTACTTTAGTAGGTACCTGTTACCTACTAAAACCTACCGCTACTAGGATGTTACACTTTGGGAAATGGGTAGGTATTCAGACTTTCCAACGCCTTCGTTTCATGTAGGTACCAAGCTGTAAACAAATCATGTAAAGTATCTCTATCTACCTGCGCTGCGCTACCTACCTAATAACCTGAAAAATATCAAAATAAATTTTGAATTCCGCGGGTTTTCTTACGCACTGATTGTCATTTTGCGTTCGCCGGAAAAGTGCGGTTCACTCATCATTCGTTCTCACAATCGATTGTTGTCGTACAAGGTCCTTTATGTGATACCGGTATTTCAATATGGCAACCCTTTTATTCTGTCAGTGTCAGTCATCCATCGTACTGTCAAAATTAGTCAAAATAAAAATGGTGTCTTGGAGTGCTCTTGGCCGTTCATTCGGCATAAATATTGTGAAAAACCACCTCAAAACACCATACACGACCAAAAATGTAGCTTTTTCAACAAATACTGTGCTCAAGGGTGGGCATGAGCACCGTACAATGGCAATGCAGCCATCCAGGTACAATGATTACCTAACCAGTTTTATTTCGTATTTTTTCAAATATCTCAGCATTTACGACTGAATCCGCAACAGCAAACGCCGTAGACTTATTCCCACTCTAATTCAAGTATACATCAGTGTAATAAAGGTGTAAAAGTATACATAACCTCGCATCATTGTTTACTATTTCAGATGGCAATGGCACAAATTCAAAGACATGTTCCACTACTACACCATGCTAGGGCTGATCCCTGTCGGTGCTATCATATTCTACAGTAACGTGTTTATCGGTCCAGCTACGCTGACCCCGATTCCTGAGGGCTGCGACCCTAAACACTGGGAATACCACCGTCATCCCATCACTAGGTTCATCGCTCGTTATGTGCATAATAATCCTCAGCAGGTAACTCATTCAAACACTAAGTTCTTACATCTCCCCATTTCTTCTACATCTTGAACTAAAGCTGGGCCAGTCTGGGCGGAACCTAATAAATTCATTTAGTCATCTCCTTACCTCAGTCTGTCGCATCAACAATTATATTAACATGATGTTTCCAGGCCCCTACTGTTCAGCTAGGCCATAATGCTTTTTAATACTTAAAAAAACTTTATACATCATCATAGGAAAAGGCTTTAGTAGGATTACTTATTTCTTTATTTAATTTTGTTGATAGACTTGATGACTACTTACTACTAGGGCTACTGATTTTTTTATCAATGAAATTTTACCTGCCATAATTTTTGGTGTGCAATCCTTAATTGCTGATCTATTTCTTGCATAATGATGAAATCAAATCAGAACTAACTAGGTCAACCTAAAATGCTAATCTGCATTTTAGGTTGACCCATCCATGTAGGTAGGCACTAAGTTAAAAAATGTAATGCTCTATTGTAATAATTTAATTTTGTTTTACAGGATTATGAGAAATTCATGCACTTTATTGACGAAGAGAAACAGAGGATGAAGCTTCGTGAGCTGGAAAAGCAGATCATCAAAAAGATGGGCGAGCGCCAAGATTACCAGGCTTACTATTACAAGCCCATGGTTAACAAGTACCTTCGTATCAACAAACAAATGGGAGAGGAACTCCATGATCGTCTCGGAGACAATTACAAGGATTAAACGGGGTACAGAGTTAGTATGTACTTAGATCAAGTGTATTATTACATACAGTGTAGATAAATAAACTATTGATTGTTATTTAGCTTGTTTTTATGGACTCCAGATTAGTCACCAACATGTCAAATTTTGTAACTATTTATTTACTGCAGCATGATGTTGCTTTTACCGTTACTTTGAAACCTCAATGTGATTTTTTATTCATTTTAATGTGATATCTTTTGGGGGTGAATAAAAGAATAAGAATATGGTAACATTGTTTTTTTATTTTACAGGAGCTCTAACTTGACAATGGAACCCTTATAACATTAATGTCAACACTTATCTAGCGCACTAAACGCATTGATATGGTTCTACACTAGAACTTTGCTAAGGATTAAAATAGAGCTATGGTTGTATTAGGCAATCTTAGAATTAGATGTATGTTAACTGTTTATTGCTGAAAACACTGGTAAGTTAGAATTTTATCATATTAGTATATGATAAAATTCTAACTTACCAGTTAACTAACTACAGCTAACTTATCAGTTAGTACTGATGCCCGCAACTTTGCGTCGTTCTTCTTATCGTGTCACTAGTTCTTTCGAACCAGTGTGGTAAAGGAATTCAAGTGCGCCTCGGGGAGGCTCCTTTTGTTCACTAGACACATGTTTTCGAACTTTTTAGGTTCTATGACATGCCGGTTTCCTCACAATGTTTTCCTTCACTATTTAATTAAAAAATAAAACCTTAGTACCTACGCGCATACAGTTTTTGGCGAACATACCCTCCAAACTTTAAAGTCTACGTCCAGTGGTTTGGTCTGTTTACTGTCTGTCCGTCACTCAGGAATTATATTGATTATCAGTATTGATTGATGTATTTGGAAATTATGAGTAAAATTTGTCAAATAATGGTGGGCTAAGGCTTAATATTTATCAATGATTGTATCATGCATAGGTACAGTTTGATATATTGTAAGCCTACTTATGCATGTAAAACGTATTGTATCTAGGAGATTTCTGCTGCACAGTGTATGTAATGTAGTTTTTAGAAATTCGAGTCCTTTGCTTCCCGCAATACAATGGTTCGATTTACTTACTGCGATCAATTTCTGCGTTACGGCAGATCAAATAGATACGCATACCTACTATTTCACAAAACAACATTCATTGTAGGCATATCAAAAATTAGAATGTCTAGACATATTTTTAGCTATGTACATTATTTATTATGTAATTTCCATACAAATAGTTGTATTGTTGAAACTGCAATAATCGTAATGATTACAATCTCTGCAGCAGTTACTCTTACAAAATGACCTGTTATTCGAAACAAAGAAATTGCATGAGTTTTTATCTAAATGAGTAATTATTATGTATTGTCCACTTTTGTTACAGCTATTTCCAAATTTTTAAGTTAAATAATTGCTAACTCTAAGCAACTAAGTAGGAATAACTACGGCCTACTGAACGAAAGGCAACCAATTTGTCTCGCGTGCAGAGCGCACAAGCCCTTAACTACATTGTAAATTACAAAACGATATGATTTAATTATCCCATTCTTTCAGTCTTCGCGGTTTGTAGTTCCAACTATGATCCAATAACTACAATGTAGATTGCTTCTCTTTAACATCTCGACTTTAAAACTATTTACAAACATTCCTTTTTAACAACTAGGTACCTACGAGTTCGCACTACAGCTATAACTGGGGCGAATTAACATGACTCCTGGCCCGGAAATCGATGATTCCTCCGCTGCCCCGCGCGACGGTCTCCGTGTTTCTTCTTCCTCATATTACCCAGTATGCTACGTCCATGCCACGTCCTCTTCTTTACCAAGATTATCCAATCCCACACTGTAATTTGCACAAACGTCATTCGAGCCAGGTGTCATGTTAATTTGCCCGAGTTGTACATAATCAATCCAATTGTAAAATGAGTATCAAAGCGTAAACTGACTGAAGTAGTAAAACATGTTCCCTATGACTGAAGAAGTAAAATAATTTGTATCTAATTTTAAATGGACTACTTTAATCGACGCTAATTTAATTTGTTCATCTTCATAACAATTTCGAATCTAATATTAGTAAGACGGCTACGAGTTTCTACTATTTAAAATTTTACGTTTATTTGTTCTTCTCTTTCTCCGCTTGGGCCGCGAGTTTCGCTTCCTTTTTTGCTTTTTTCCTTTCCTCCTTCGCTAGTAATTTGGCCTGTCTCTCCTGTTCCTTTGCTAAAATCTTAGCTCGTCTCTCTTCCTCCTTAGCAAGTTGTTTTGCCTCTTTTTTAGCTTCTTTCTCAGCTTTAAGCCTAAGTTTCTCTTCTTTCTTCTTCTCCGCTGTTTCGTTCCTTCTATTGTCGTTTGTTTCGTCCTTTTTGTGTTTGTCATCGGGAGGATCGTCTTCTTTTTTCTTTTTCTCCTCTTTTTTAGGTTTGGGGTTATCCTGTTTCGGTTCAGTCTCTATGTTCTGGTCTGTAGAATTGGGCTGGTCGTCTTTGCTCAGGGGTTTTAGTGGCCGGAAGAAATGCTGTGAGTTCTTTTGTGGCGATGTTTCTAGTTGTGTGACTATTTTCTGGGCACATCTGGAAAAAGAAAACGATACATTTTCACATTCTAGTTCACGTAAGCAAATAAAGTCTTCGATTTGAGTCACGATAGATTCAGGACATTTTTCATAAAAAAAATATGTTAACAAGTGGCGAGACTACCTAGGCGCTTTCCTGATGGTGAAAGATGACGCGTTCCCATAACCATAACAGTGCTACACAGGGATTTGATTCCCATAGGCCCGTCCAACACTGTCAACGCTTGTCTACCTCGATACATTTTGATGGTCAGTCTCGAATGCTCAGTAGTTTCACTAGCTACAGTTCCTATCAAACTGGAACACAGTAATCCACAACACATTATTGCTTTGCGTCATAATATCTGGCACTGTGTTGGTATTGATACCCATTAGACGGCATCCTGCAGGCCTCCCAACGGCCTTCTTATCGTGTCACTAGTTCCTTTCGAACCAGTGTGGTGAAAGGATTTAAAGTGCGCCTCGAAGAGGCTTCTTTCGTGCACTTGACACATGTTTGGAACTTTTTAGGTTCTATGACATGCCGGTTTCCTTATGATGTTTTCCTTCACCGTTAAGCTCGTGTATTTAAATGCACACATAGATGTTTTGAACAAAAAAATCCATTGGTGTACGACCGGGTTCGAACCCACGACCTTCGGATCGAAAGAGGCACCTCCCACTCGGCCAACACTGTTTTTTTTACTCCCAACGGTAAAATGTATTTAGGAGCTAGCATGCATGTTATTTATTTGTTTCAAAGGCAAAGGTTCTCGTACCGTATTCTAGTAGAAGTGGAGGCAGTGGCAGCAGCGGTGACGCTTTCACGGCGACCCTCACGGAACTCCCTCTGGAACTCTCTGATAGGAGGCAGCCTGCCGGAGGGCTCGCCTCCCGCCGGCCCTCCAGTGTAGCTGTGCACTTGGTACTCTTGTAAACGAACCTGGGCAAAGCGGGCAATTTTTTTTATATAATACTAGCTGGTGCCCACGACTTCGTCTGCGCAGGTATCTTTATAAATTGTAGCCTATTTGTTATTCTGATGTATAAGCTATATTATTGTAGAGTTTCATTAAAATCCATTCAGTAGTTTTTACGTGAAAGAGTAACAAACATCCATCCATCCATCCATCCATCCATACTTAGAAACTTTCGCGTTTATAATATTAAATATTAGTAGGATAGGATAGGATTATCAAAGTACTGCGTAGTTGACTATCACCGTAACCGATTCCAATAACCCATTAAACTACCTATAGCATACAACATATGTAAAAATACGTCACTGTCTAAATATTATCGGTTCAGTAATTTCGGCTTGATAGAATAACAAACATCCATCTATCCGCATCACTAACTTACTAACTAACACTAACGAGCGCTCTCTCGATGGTAAGAGATTACGCCTGCTCATGACCAGAACAGTGCTACACAGGACTTTGATCTACATAGGCCGGTGTCACACTGCTAAAGCGCTCGTTCACATATAGTTTTATTTATTATGTAAATGTTTATGTGAAGAGGCGAGAATAGATAGGCGCTCTCTTTATGGTAACAGATTACGCCTACCCATTACTATAACAGTGGTTCACATCACACTACTATAGCGTTCTGCTCGACCCTCATCGCTGGAGACATTTTGATGGTCAGTCGCGAAAGCCCAATAATTTCACTAGCTACAATGCCCCTTAAACCGGGACACAGTAAAGCTTTCACGTTACTGCTCTGCAGCAGAATATCTAACACTATTGGTACCCATCTCGACGACATACTGCAGAGGACGTCTCCCAACGGTAGGTAATATTAGAATAGAATAGAAGTATGTGCATTTCGATGTTAAGGTGTAAATAGTTGACATTATATTTATCTACGAGTATGAAACTTAAAATCTTATTTTGTATTTGTATTTATTTATGCAAAAACTTATTGTTAAAAAATAAAGATAAACAAATGCCGAAACAGGGTTGGCTCAGCATGAGCTGTGTGAGTTATTAGTGGGATATACATTCAGCTTGGTTAAGTGGGTGAGGACGTGGTGGCCGAGTGGATGAGGCCCTTACCTTGCGATCTGATAGTCGCGGGTTCGAATCCCGGTGGCAGTCATGCGTAAATGGGTTTTTTCGATCGAAAAAATCTATATATGCATCCCATGTTCTCGCAACGGTGAAGGAAAACATCGTGAGGAAACCCGCATGTCGTAAAACCTGAAGTTCGAAAACATGTGACGAGTGCATGAAATGAGTCTCTTCGAGGCGCACTTGTAATCCTTTCACCACACTGGTTCGAAGGAACTAGTGACACGATAAGAAGAAGAAGGTTAAGTGGGTTCTTGTAATACCTTCATGCTATGATGCTGGGAACGTCTCAGTGCGTTGGACACCGGCTGCCTCGGCTTGGGCGGCGCGGAGGCGGTGGAGCGCGGCACGGCGCCGAGGCACGCCCCGCCGCACTTCGCGCCGCCGCACAGCTTCGTTGAGCACGAGCCTGGCACGCTGCCCCCGCTGTTCGAGGATACGGAAGACACACCTGGAAACATGAGCACATATTTATAGATACGAGATCGAAAAAGTTTTTTCACACCACCTGCTCAACAATGTCCAATAACATACTTATCATGCTATCATCAAGGTACCTAAAGCATAGCATTACCTCTCGAGGGAGGTAATGTTGTATGAAACTCCAAAGGGTTGTAATTTGATTTGAATTTGGAACGTCAAATCGTGTGGAAACTCGTGGAAAACTCTAAGTAAAAGAACGCCCATATGGCATTGTCAAAAGGTTTGTTCGAAAATCTAACTGGCCACTCATAAAAAAAGGAAAAAGGCGCGACTTCAAAGATTGTGAAACAAAAGACGGTGTTCGCTGCTGGAGCCCTGGCTTTGTATTGCCCCGCAGAAGGTGTGAAAAGTAGAGTATGCTCCTCTGGGATAAAGCCTGTCTTCGTCTTAGGTAGCTTGAAACCCTCGCGTCACTCAGGACTCTACATAACTCCCTCGCTTCGGTCAGGAGTTATCTGAGTCCCTCGTTAGCTCAGGGATCAATATGCCACCCGCGACATAAGACACTGCTTTATCCCCTTAGTGCATAATCTACTATTTCACACCACCTGCTCGACAATGTCCAATTACATATCATACTATCATCAAGGTAAAATAAAGCATTACCTCTCTAGGGAGGTAATGTTGTATGAAACTCCCAAGGGTTGTGATGTGATTTGAATTTGGAACGTCAAATTCGTGTGGAAACTCTTGGTAAACTCCAAGTAAAAGAATGCCCATATGGCATTGTAAAAAGGTTTGTTCGAAAATCGAACTGCCCACTCATAAAAAAAATGAAAAAAGGCGCGACTTCCAAGATTGTGAAACAAAAGACGGTGTTCACTGCTGGAGCCCTGGCTTTTTATTGCCTCGCAGAAGGTGTGAAAAGTAGAGTATGCTCCTCTTGTATAAAGCCTGTCTTCGTCTTGGGTAGCTTGAACCCCTCGCGTCACTCAGGACTCTACATAACTCGCTCGCTTCTCGTTAGCTCAGGGTTCAATATGCCACCCGCTTTATCCCCTTAGTGCATAATCTACTATTACTTTAACCTTAGGAAAGGTACCTATTCTCTGTACACACAGTTCGTGGCACAGAAAAGAGGAGTAGGAGTATCACAGTCTGGAAACCAAGAATAGGGAAAAGGAAGAGACGATGGCGAGTCAAGCGATGGCGAGACGAAATAGGAGCTGTAGGTGGGAAGCTCTGGACAAGGACTGCAATGGATAGGGGCGCTTGGAGGGAGTTGGGGAAGGCCTATGCCAAAGGGCACATAGACAAACCATACCGGTGCACAGATATGGATAGGGATTAGTTAGATGATAATAAAAATGAAATCTAATCTATCATTATACTTAATTGTTAAAAATGTCTGAATAAGGCTTATTTATTTTATTTATTACTGTACCTACTTTAGGAAAGATTAACAAGTGTCCAGTCGTTTTCGGGTGGCAATGCACAATGCACCCTTCAACGGCAAGCCAGTGCAAACCGATAACCGCCTTTTCAGAATAATATTAATAAGTGTCGGAGCGCACTCTACTTTACTTACCCTATACTCTACTGGATGAGAATTTCATACGTACCTACGCAGCCTGTTTGCATAACTGGGATCTTCCTTCTATGATCTAACTAAATAGGTAAATACTCGCTACATTTAAGGACGCCTGAAGTGTAAAACATGGTACTTATTTTGCGATTTATCCACCGCCTGAAGTGCGTGACGTCATACAGCATTTGTTAGTCGTATTTTCATTTTTATGTTCGTTTGAATATTTATTGTGTTTTTGCCCTAGCACCTCCACAATGGACGACCTTATCAATAACACTCATAAAGAAATGAAGGAGGCTATATTGTACTCGACATTCATAGGCCATTGATCTATAGATCATTAATTGATAGAACTGTGCCTATATGACCTATTCATTTTTGCAATCTTCTACATATTCTTGTCCTGTGCGCAGTTAATTATGATTCACAAATTAATATTTTTCTTTCTTTCATTCTTAATTTTTTTGTATGTAACCTCACCAGAAAGGGAAGACTCGCCACTGGTGACAGAGTAGAGCGAAGCAGAGGCCGGCACCGAACGCGCGCCCACGGAATAACTCGACACGGAGCCAGGCACGCCCCACGATTTGCTGCTGCTGGTAGACACCTGGAATCAACAAAAGACGGCTTAGCAAACTCATGAAGGTTTTGATAACATTGGTTGAAGCGTCAAAATTCGAGTTAAATTTCGAAAAAGAAAAGTAATTAGCAGGGCTAGAGAAATATTATAGGGCTTTTCATCGTATAGAGAAAACATTCGTTGTCTGCAAAGTTGGTTTACGAACGATAGTTTAACGCGACAACGTCATAACCAGCGTAACGGGACAATGAGCGTTACCGGACAATTACGTCAACGTTTTCGTGCATGCAGCCGGCGTTCATCGATGTATTAGACGAAGTCACAGACACAGTCACAAAATGTTTTTTTTTTATTGAGAGGATGTCTGCATTGTTTTTTGTTCTTTTTTACGACTTCATATTGATTTTAAGATGTCAATCTTGGCTAGGCTCCACTTCTATTTGCTCCTCTTAAACTATGAGCCCAAAACTTGCTTTTGGCTAACACGAAGACTGATTCGAAGAAGTCGGTGTGAAACTTACCTGCCAGCTCTTGCTGGTGACGAGGCGAGGCGCCTGCCGCAGCCGTAGTATCTTGGCGCGGCAGATGACGCAGCGCAGCGGCAGCAGACGCTGGCTCACCGCCATCTGGATCGTCTTCACGAAGCAGCGGCGGCACACCACACGGTGGCCGCACGGCGACGTCTGCATAGTCGCCTTCGCGTTCACGCATATTACACACTAGGACAAACATTATTGTGATGAAAATCGGTGCTTATCCGGAGTTTGGTTGTTTTCTGTGTATTCTATGTATGTAAATATATTAAAGAAAACGCATATTACACACTGGAACTGGAACAAAATGAGTTGGTGCCAAAGTAGGTCGTATTAGTAGCTACCTACCTAAGTATTCCTAACAAGAGTAGGTACCTGTCTAGTGAGGGCCGCACAGTAGTAGCAAGTTCAGTTCTGCATGGTATTGTATGCCATCATTGCAACCAACACTGTGCGCAAAGGATGTTCTACTTTAGAGTTTTCATTTTTCACCCAAGTAGCAAAAGGTATGCGTAAGTTTGGATTGACCAACGGTTATTTATACTTACGCACTAAATTTCGAAGTTAAATAAACATTTCGATAAAAATAACTAGGTAAGATTATTGGGTTTTGCAACAATCTAAAGTTCTTAGACTTGGTTGTAAACAGAAAAAAAACGAGCAAGCCTGACAGTACCCGCGTAGGATGTGTAACATTCTACATCTCTCTTTGGTAATAAAAGGCAACATATAAATTTGGAATCATTCTATAACTTCATTTGCCTGACGGCCAACTTCCTGTTACACACTTCCGTCCCATTTTCACGAACTTACTCCCACAAATTGACAGAAAGCGAGAGGAAAGATTTTACGCAACAAAAAGTTTCTTGTTCAGATGCTAAGCTATAGTGTTGCAATTTCAGACATGGTCAATTAATTTTGTTTTGAAATTAGTCTAACCTTGAAACAGTCAAGGTCGTAGTTGTTTAGATTTACAATCTTATATTTTAAATTATTATCTATCATCTTAACTTAATTAATCATCGTTTTATCTTTAGCTTTTAACTTTTTTGCAACATTAAGTTTTTTTACCAATATAATCAAACAGGTAGGTTATTATAATTATATAAGTACCTACCGTAAAGAAGACTGCGTACGATCAGAAGTAGGAGTATTTTTTTTTATTCATAAATAACTTAATAATTAACCATACCTATACACGGTCAAATTTTAATCACCATAAAAAAAATATACGCCTAATCAGTTGCCGTTACTGAACACATTTACGGCAAAAAAACTTGAAAAAATTAAGTCGAAGATTAAAATTGGATAACTGTTACCGTTAGTCGTTTTCCTATAGATTTGCGTCAGGCGGTACCTTTCATTGATAATAATTTAAGTTTTATTCATCGTTTGGCAAACCCGGGTACCTAGCTCGAGCCAGCTCGTAAAACCTCGGCTCGGGCGCCGCACTCGCTCCGCTGTCACTCTGCCATTTTGTAGAAATCCGAAATTCTGACTGCACAGATGCAACGTAGTACCCTGTCTGCTATGCACATTTAATTTTTTTTGGTTATTAAAAATTGGTGGTGTATAAAGTAATTAATTATAAAAAAAACTACTAGGTATGTAGGTAAGGTACGTCATTAGGTTCTACAAATCTTAACATTTATTATGTATACCTAAACCTATTACACCTAAAATTGTATTAATGTATTGACTTGACGTCTTGATTGTATTTGAATTGAATGTATTGATGGTCGAGTGGCAAGTATGTTGGATTACCACGCCTCCGCCACTGGTGTCGTGGTTAGATTCCCGATTCAGGACAAACATTCGCGTGATGAATATCGATGTATGCTCTGTGTTTTTCCCTATTCTATGTTTTTCGTGCTCTCTATGTACTCTATTTGTTATGCATGCAAAAAGTATCAGTTATTTGGTTTCCATTTTACAAGCTCTGCTTATTTTGGGGCTAGATGGCGTTGAAAATCCAAAGCGTTAAAATGTCCAAAATATTTATTTATTATGTTGTACGATAGATGTAATACTCACTTCTTCTTCTGGTGTTGTGGCTAATTCAGGCTCATTCTCCTCGAGCTTGTTGAGCAATTTGTCCTGAAACAAAAGAAAGTCTGGTCAGTGTCAGATATTATGGTGGCTTCTCATGGCCTATGTTAGCACGGGCCACGCCGCGCCACAGGCTGTGGGAAGTGAGCGGCCCGAGGTTGCCCGAGCGGGCGCGTATTGCCGGTTAACGCAGGTCGTGTGATAGGGATGATCCGGACTAGTCCGCGACGTGCGCTCCCCCGTACAGATGACCATATTGACCATGGCACGGGCGCGGCGGCGTGTGTTATCACAGGCCATGCTGCGAAGCCACCATTACAAGTTCAGTCCAGCGCGGGCTTCCTTAGAAATTAGTAGAATGTACTAATTTCTAATTGCTGAGGTAACAAACATAAAAAAACGTCCTATTGAGAACCTCCTCCTTTTTTGAAGTCGGTTGATGAATAAATAAATATGAAACATGAAGCTAAATCAACTAGTTTGCGTAAAGACAGGAAGTAAACTGCTCGTGTGATAATAGGAGGCGTCTCACATCATTTTACAATGTTACCCGACTTAATCTAAAGGCAAAAATAAACAACGTTGCGACATTGATTTTGCTATTGTCTGATGGTAGCAATTCGCCGTTGAAATCAATTCGATGGAGTGAAATAATTCGAGGTTTTAGTTGCGTAACTGGCAAATTAGTTAGGTATCAGACAGTAGTCGTGTAGCCCTCGGACTAAGAGCAAACAATTTAATATCGTGCCTAAGTGCCTTTCAAAAGTGCCTTTCGTGTGTCTAAGTGCAGTCGGAGACGTAGGCAAAATTACACTTAGCTTTAAAACGTGTGCATTTCGACGACTTGTTTCAGTATATTAGCAGCCTACGCTTCTCCGGTTTTCAGACGAGTTAATCAAAAAATTCCCGGAGAAAAAAGTTTTAACGAGTTCCCGGCATTGTACCGGGTTCTATTGTACCGGGAAAATTCAGCCGAGAAAATGCAGCGGTTAATAAAATAGTTTTCGGTGCAGTGGTGATTTTTCAAGTGTTATGATCCGAGAAAATGCATCAAGCATCGTATTGTCAGATCGCGTCTTTCTTTATTGGTAAGTTTTATTAATTTAAATATTTATTTAATTATGAGCCCTCACTGTCCCACCGCTTAATTTAAATTAATTTAAATAAGTTCATCAAAATGTTTCAACGTGGACGAGCGCCACAGGCAACACTGTGCGCTGGCTAGTGTGAGTTTAAGTCCTGTGTAGCGCTGTTTTGGCCATGGGAAGGTGCGATCTTTTACCATCAGGAGAGCGCCTAGCTCGTCTCGTTATTTATTTGTTCATGTGTTTTAGGCGTAAAAATTCATATTAACGGACTCTACCTAGAGAGTTCTTCATTATTACGAATATGAATATTATGAATTTATTAATTAAATAACTTACATAGACAAGGTTTTATGTTGGCATAGGTTCGTTATACAGTCTCAACTATTTAGTACTTACCAGTTAGAATTATTGTAAGGTTTAGTCATCTGAAATACCTACATTTAATTACATTACATTACATAGGAAGTGCTTATTATCCCACTGCAGGGAAAAGGCTTCCATCCCTTTTTTCATCTCAAGTAAAATACAACCATAGATGAATAACGATGCTCCTATAGAACAAGATGGACAGTATCAAAACAAAAGGGAATCGTAAGACAGGACCAATAAATTTCAGACACCTTGTCAATAAAAATGAAATATCCTCATTTTCAAATAATGTTTGTTACTTTTTACGATGTAGTTTTATTAACAATAAAATAGCCTAGTAGTTTTAACATATAATATTTATCTAGCCCTGTTACTTCTCTTTTTCGAAAATTTGCATCGGACCAAAATGTACTACAGAAGTTAGCCAAAGTGGCTTCCTTTTACTGGGCATATTTTCATTGTACTACATTGTGTTTCTATACTTTAATACTTCTGTGAATACAACCTATATAAATGCCACACCTATTTTTTTTATCCACTTGAATTGCGTAGGTAACTGCAAAGATTTATCGCAAATGCAAATCTATACAAACATATTTATTGTATAATAATAACCTCCACAAAGGTCTTTTTGAGTTGACTTCCACAATCAGGTAGGTATAAAACATCGAGCAAGGTATCTAATTAATTCCACATCGAGTATCTAATAATTTATCAAATATGACCATAATACATACCTATTTGCATGAATGGCCGATAGTTTGCGCAAACGCCAATGTCAACAATAAAGAATAACAATATCATAATAGAGTTTTTGGCGGGAACATGAAAAATGGCGCATTGGGGGCATTAAATTAATTGACAAAACTTGTATAACTATGAGTGTTTAAGTGTAAAAACGGTGGTTTTTTATCCATTAAGTGCTCGTGAACGTGTATGAGTGTTGGTGAATAGTGTAATGCTGTAAAACGTGACTTTTCGTGTTGCCTCCAAAACTCAATAGAAGCCTCTAGTAAAGTCGCAACCACCACTACTTTAAGGAGCATGACTTGACTTATCGACTCTGACTTATGACAAAATAATCTCTCCAATTACTTGACACTGGCTATATACCTTTGATGTGAAGCCAAAACCGAAGAACTTAGGTTCTTCAAAAGAAAAAAAAATATCATAATAAAAATAACAATAACGTAATAAAATAATTTTTTAAGAACGTAAGTTTTGGTCATGAGCAGAGCAACTTCTGAATCTCTACTCTACCTCTTTTAGTTCTTGATACGACATGAGAATAATCTTCTGTCTAACTAAGCATGTATGTTTTTTTTCTTGGGCCTGTCCTAAATCACAAAGACAAGTCCTGAATAAAATAAAAAGGCAATTTTAAAATTTTTCAAAATTTTCAAAATTATTGTAGCAGACACCACACAAACGAACTACGGGAATAGTATAGTTTATGTAACCAATGTGCTAAAAGCGAAGACAGTTATGACTTTCAAAGAGATAAAGTTTTGTTATCACATAGAATTTATGCCATGCATTTTGAGAATATTTTTTAACGTATATTTTATTCTAGAGCGCCAAATTGTGTAACTTTTTATGCTTAGCTTTAAAATACGCAGTGCACTATTCTTATCTCATCTATACTCTGCTAATTTCCAAATTGTTGAAAATAAATGCCCTATGTACAGACAGCGTCATAGATAAGTATCTCCCTTGCATTATAATACCCAGCTTCAAATCCTTTTAAAATCACCGTCGCGGCGAATGGAGAAGTTTTGCCTTTAAAAAATACATTATATTTGTATAACCATATTTTAAGCCTAAAAATAATTTTAAGTATAACAATTTTTTGAAAGGATTTATAGCTGGGTGTCTTGTGCAAGGGGGATACTTATCTCTGACGCTGTCTGTACATTCTGAAACTATAAAAGATATTACATATTAGATTCTTGATCTTGTTGTTAGTTTACCTTGTTTACCTGTTATGTTAATTCATTCCAATAAGCGTGTATAGGCTACCTATTAAATCGCGTATAACATAACTACGAGCGTAATCTGATGCCAGGGTTATAGAATGAGCGTAATTTAGCACTATTACCACTAATACGTTAAATATCTAGTAATAAACCTAAGCGAGTAGGACGAATATCTTATGTTTTTGAGATCTTCTGCATACACTGGGTGCATCATTAATGTGGTCACGATAGTAGGTACCAGTATGTATAACTTACCGATATGTTTTTTTTTTAGTAAATCTATGTATGTATTACTTACCGATATATATTTTCAGTATACTGTCGATAAAACTTTGGCGTTTTATGACGCTACTCATCTTTGAAGATGAATGTGGTGGGGTTCTATTAAGAACACCATTATTAATCTATGCTAGTTACAGTAACCTAGAGCCTATATTAATTAGTTATTTTTATTATTTTTTCCAGGTGTCGCTAAAATATGTTACATGGCAGCTCCAGTAGGAAAATGCGATGAATGCTGTGCCTTAGATGAAGCCTCTGACATTCAGTACAAACTCTTCACTAGGTAAAGTGTCTTGGATGGAATCTTGGAAGGGATAGAGCCAGAATTGGTTATCCCTTCGTTTTTAGGCAATATTTTATTGTTGTAAAGGAATACTTACCTAGAATTTAGCTAGGTATTCTCTTACCATTTAGATCATCTTGAAACTATACGAAATAATTTGTTTTTAGGAGTAACTAGGATCTGTAGTCCAGTTTAAATCCTCTCTTCTTAGAGTCAAAGTTCAAAGTTCAAAGGTCTTCTAAGAGGTCACTTAACATCCCACTGTACTTTTATTTAGTCTTGTCTAAAACTAACTTTTTCATGGAATTGGACAAATCTGAAACTTGCCTAGTATGTTTTTTTCAGATTTAACCCAACAGAGTTCCAAATTATACCTGTGGGAGATTTGAACGGGATTCGGAACTCCGTGTTCGATGCGTCGAGGCCGACGGTTATCTATCTCATGGGGTTCTCCGAAGCCACAGATGGAGCTAGCACTACGCTACTTAGGGATAGTAAGTAAGCTAACGGGCTTAGCATACGAAGTAAATTTAGTTGCCGCAACTGGCAATTTTACTGCTTGCTGTTGTCGGTTGTAGCAAATTTTTGTATGTAAAATCGTCCTAAGGCCCAGAATCCCACCCGCAGCTATCTCGCTTGCACATTTGTACGTTTTGAGAATATAAATTGACTCAATGCAAAACTGTTTTCCCAATCTAATTCGTTTATGTTAAATATATTATAAAAAAAATATAATTACTTCTTCTTCCTCTTCTTATCATGTCACTAGTTCTTTCGAACCAGTGTGGTGAAAGGATTTCAAGTGTGCCTCCAAGAGGCTCCTTTCATGCATTAAAAAATATACTAAATCATTTCGTGAGGTTGTAGCAAAAAAATTACCGCTTTACTTTTTTGAAATTTATACTCAGTCAATTTATGTCTTATCGTAATTTACAAGTTGATGCCTATATTTGTTCTAGGTCTATAGAAACTCCTTTTTCTTCTTCTTAGCGAGTCGATAAGTAGGTATATCAAATGTTTCCGGAAAGATAGTCTTGTAAAAATGCCACCATACCTACATGCAACTTTATTGCAAACGTATACATAGGTATCGGTACCCTTACAACTTACAAGGTCAGAAATTGATTGATCTTCAACAAGAAAATCCATCAATTACTATATGTAAGTAAAACTTCTTTATATATTTTTTTTGCAATATAATAAAACTGCGGAATAAGGAAGTTCACTCAAGTTATAATTAGCACAATTATATGCCCGTTTGCTATTAGGTATATACGTTTATGTTACCAAGATTCTAATAATCATTCCTGATAGCATCATCTATTTGTTTTTTTGTAGTAGGTACTATCAATATACTTTAGACTTTTTACTTTAATACGTTTTTATTAAGAGGATATGTGAAACTGTCAGAAATGACAGCTGCCGAATTGTAAGACAGTGATAGCGCAATTAGACACCTTACCCCGAGGAAAGAGGTTAGATATAGATATTTGTCGCTCAAAAGTAACGGACGTAAGCGACAAATGATAAAACATCGTAGTGCTTGAAAAGTATTGAATTTATAAAAAAAAACCTTTTACACTTATCTAAGTTCTGTGATTACTCACTCAATAGTATAAAAATAAACCGTAAATATTGTCTAAATTCGGAGGATGGATGTAAATCAGATTTTAAGAGGGCCTATTTCAAAAAATAAATCTATCGAGAAAAGTTTCACCAATCGTGTTTCGGTCTTACATTTATTTAGATTATATCCTCAAGTAATCACTGTATTAACATCAAGTTTGTAAACGGTACCGTTACCGAGTAAGAATGAAACGCAGCGACTCCAAATTTTCACATAGCCTCTTAAGCAGTTTTTTTTTCGCAGCGTATTTATCAGCAGGTGATTACAACTTCGTTGCTGTAGACTGGTCAAGATTAATGGCGTTTCCGTGGTAAGTTTTTTTTTATTATAATGATAGGTATGTAATGTATGATAGAAGTAAGGCTCTCTTCGAATGATAGTCTTGTGTGCAATTCGTTAAATTTAGACTTTATTCGTTCTCAATAGTTCCAAATACCTAGTTTATTCAGAACCTAGAAGAACATTCAACACCTATTTTTGTACCTTCCTCGAATTTATTGAAGTTAGACTTTATGTATAACTCTTAAAGGCCACACGTAGAGTATAAAAATGGTTCACGTCAGTGGATAAAGTTAGAAAACTTAAAATTCTCGCACGTATGAAGACTGAATATCAAATTCTGCAGACCAAGAAATATTTCAGCACTTTTACGAAGACGTGGTCAAATTGCTCTAGAAACTTTGAACGTCATTATAGACCACTTTAATATTTGGATCTGGATTATAGCGTTAAGTCCTCCTTCACATATGTAAATGTTAAATTGTTAATAATTAAAAAATAACTCTACATAACATTATTTATACAGTTAATCAGAGTGCTCTCGGTGGTCCAATTAGTTTTTATAATTGTACAGAATGTTGGAGAATGGAACACCACGGTCGATAGTAAAATAATTTAAATTTTGGCGAAGGAAATAAATGAAGTAGGCTAGGTTGATTAATTTAAGCTAAGAAAGAATGCAAATATTCCAGGTACGTGCAAGCAGTTCGAAACACTCGCTACATGGGTAGAAGACTAGCAGTGTTCATACGATTCCTGGAGACTGCAGGAGTGCCTGCGTCTTCGGTCCATGTGATCGGCTTCTCACTGGGGGCAGAGGCAGCTGGGTTTGCTGGCAAGATGCTTAAAGGCAGCGGCATCATGATAGGAAGAATAACTGGTAAGATTTGAAACGACAGCTTTACATATTTACATCATTACCTAATAATAGCCTTTGTTAGTAACTATTAAATTATAATGATTTTAGTTATAGTATTAATAATAATTCAAACAAAACCGATTTCTAATAAGATTCCATGGCACTAGACTAGGTGGCTCATAGACATGACCTTAAGAATTGTGACCCATTTCTAAATTTTTTTCTATTGTCATCCCTTTATGATTTGCAGGATTTCCTATTATTGTAAAATTGTTTAATTCAATTTCAATTCAATTTATTTGTTTACACACAACATCTCCCAAAGGTCGGTTATGGGTGGCCCGACACTATGGATCTCGGTCTGTATCACAGACATGTCTGTATCATAGGAGCCAAAGCAACAAACCAAAGAATTATTATATTATTTTTTTATGTACTTTTTTTGTGATATCTTTATTCAGTTTTATTCAATAGCTTGTCATAATATTTCCAGGGCTGGATCCAGCATATCCAGGGTACAGCTTAAGCGACAGTGCAGGCCACCTCGCCAAAGGAGACGCCACATTCGTTGACGTACTCCACACGAACCCAGGGGTTTTCGGCTTCCCCAATCCGTTGGGGGATGTGGACTTCTACCCGAATCCGGGTTCTTGGGTGCAACCTGGCTGCTGGATCGACCAGATCATCAAAAATAGAGAGTCTAGGTTTATTTGTGAGTATTTATAAAAATATACTTAGGTAATTATTGTAAGTGATTTTTCAGCAGACTTCAAAAAAATAGGAGATAATCAATTCGGTTGAATGTTTTTTTTTATGTTTGTTACCTTAGTATTTGTAATCAGTTCAGTAGTTTAGCTTTTATATCACAAAATAACTGAAAAAATATGTCGTTGAAGTAAACGAAATTGCGTATTCTAATAGTCGTAGTAAACGAAATTGCGTATTCTAATAGTCGTAGTAAACAAAATTGCGTATTCTAATAGTCGTAGTAAACTAAATTGCGTATTCTAATAGTCGTAGTAAACTAAATTGCGTATTCTAATAGTCGTAGTAAACTAAATTGCGTATTCTAATAGTCGTAGTAAACTAAATTGCGTATTCTAATAGTCGTAGTAAACTAAATTGCGTATTGTAGTAAGTCGGTTGTGTATGTTTTTATAAACCACTTAATTTTTTCAGTTATTTTGACTTAAAATTAAACTAATGAACAGATGAAATTATTTGTTCTCAAACAATAAACAGTGGTTTTTATACAACAACGTTTTGAGCTAACAAACATAAAAAAACATTATATTGAATTGATAAACTTTTCCTTTTTCGAAGTCGGTTGAAAATGTAATGCCCTTCATCAGACACTCTTAGCAATACAAAAGCTGTCCTGAAAAAAGTATTTCACGAAAAAAAATACAATATTAATTTCACTTGTCAGACTATCGTTTGGTAAACATGAACGCTAAAAATAGCCTTTTCAGCGAATAATCACCGACAAATCGTCGTACAGTCCGTAAAAAAGACCTGCCGAATAAAAAAATATATCAAAATTCGAATTACGACAGTCGTCCAGGATATTGAGCCCATTCCCCAAAAAGTCCCATTTCTCTTCTACGCGTTTAGGATTTTTTTTGAATTCTTATTTGTTGTTGTATTGCTGACCCTACCTCCTTCCTCCTTCCTGTCCCGTGACGTCATGGCATCGATCGTTCCCGCCTGAATGCGGTTACCAGGTTGGGGCGAAAGGGTGTAATTAGATGTCTAATTAGCTTAGCCGGAGTAATGCCTTGAGGCAACCTGACGACTTTACGAAGGTAAACAACGTATTAGCTTCGGAAGGTGCTAAGCTTTTATGTGGGTTAGGTTATTGTAAGTATATTGTTACAGGTTACTGAAATTATAGATTTAAAATAGAAGATAAATGGTAAAAAAATATTTCTAGAGCCGCTCAACGGGTTTTAAGAATATTTTTTACTTAGGCATTAGGATATATCCTTTACTAATTGATATTCTACGCACATCTTAAAGATTTTATAACTAGCTACCTACCTAACTAAATGACTTTGTGCCATCTATCATGAATTCAGATATGAAATGAAATGAAATGAAATATTGTTTATTTGCTAGAACATATGTGTTTACAAATAAGGTCTTAAATAGATTGAGTCCATTTTATGTCCTGCCGTAATAGGCATGCAAATATTAAATCTTATTAACTAAGTAAGTATATACTAAAACAAAAAAAAAATCTAATCTACTATGAGTTCAAGTATTCACCACCTATGGTATAGAAATATTTGTCCAAGAGCCATTTTATAAAGCCATGATATGGATAAAGTAAATAGTATCTAGATAAGTAAGTAAGCACAGATGCCCGATCACAAGGTTTCGCGTTAACGTTATCGTAGTTTCCGTCACTGAGAAGTCAACAGTTTGTATAACGTTTTGAAAATTATTCATACAAACTAATGATTCAAAAAAAATTCAAAAAAAAAAAAAAACAGTCAAAGATGACATAAAGAGGGCATTACAATCATACGCCGAACGCATCGAACGAACTAGCCTACAAACTTATGAACCCGGCAACCAGAACATTCAAACGAATCAAAAGAAGAGCTCCTCAAGACCTAATCAAAGATTAGGAGATACAATTAGAAAATGGGTACTCCACTGGGGGTACACCATACATGCCTTTTAACACAACCCTCACACCTCTAGCTCAATGCCCCAGAATGGCAGTTGGCAAGAAAATAAGGAGATTAAAAAAAAAAAAAAAAACTGTTGATTACTCGGTGATAGATACGCTACGATAACGTCAACACTTGTGATCTAATAATTAACTCTGATCTTGTGGCCTCTGAAAAGTGTATCTATAGGAAGTAAGTAAAAAGCAAGTAGGTTGAACGGTAATTTTCAAGCAGCATTTGCGTGTGGAGAGCCTTTTGTATCTTAGCATCTTTCAAGTGCTCTTCAGAAGAAGCCGTAAACATTACAAACACGTCTACTCGCTACACGCTATGTTTACAAATTCTCGCAAAATGTCCAAAATTATCCAAATTGTCACTGCATCATACATAATACATGTAATGTAGATAAACGAGGGCTATGGGAGAACCTCCGGAAAAACAGATTTTATCTAAATTTAACCATGAGTAAACAATTTGTTTTTATGTACCTTATCTATGTGTTCAAAGTTGACCCTATTTTCGGTAAATTCTCGGTCACTTAATTGAAATTCCAAAAGCAGATTTTATCAGCAAAATGGTTAAAATAGATGCTGAATAATGGTCACAACGATAATAATAATAATTATAATAATTTTATTTCATACACAAGAAAAGTACAATGTAGCTTAACTAGGGTCCATATGATATATACCTTAGAGAGTAACATAAATATTTATAACAACTTATCAATTAAAACCCACGATAAGCCCACGGACAACAAAGTACACGTTCAAATAATAATAATAATTATTATTGTGAGCCTGAATTGTCCCACTGCAGGGCAAAGGCCTTCTTTCCATTCTTTTCTGCCAAGGGCTAACTGTCGAACATTTTTTAAAGTCTCAATAGGGTAAAATAATAACACGTATGAATAATAATACTACGTATACGTGTGGATGATTACCAAACCAGGATGATGCTTTAACATCGGCTACTTAAGGGGAATCCTCAAATCCGAATTCCATACAACAAAAATGTTTCGGACAAATATTCAAAAAGTACGTCGTATTATAGTAATTTCTTCACTCTATTCGTATCGTCCATGTTTTTTTGTTCACGAAATCAAAAAACATAGAGGAAACGAATAGTGTGTAGAAATTACTATAATACGGCGTACTTTTTGAGTATTTGTCCGAAACATTTTTGTATAAATATTATCAATATTAACTGTACACTATCACAAGATAGTACCTAGAGACCGCCTCTTGAACTGATAGTTCTTATCTAAAGGCTGCACCAAGCAACTCCACTTTGGCCTCCGTCCAAAGATTGATCGTTAGGCAAATGTCAATAGCAGATTAGACGAGGTAGCCCACCTGCCATTATACAACCTGAATATCACTAGGTTACGGAAAATAGGGCAGATTATTATTTCCGATGGCAAAAATGTTGCTCTTTGTTCAAAAATGATTCGTGTCGCGATAAAAGCGAGGTTTTGGTGCGAGTCTCAAGGGGAGTGAACTCTCACCTGTAATATGTTTCAATAGAATGAAAGAAGCAAACATTTTTCCAATAAATTTTTCGGTAGTAAAAGATGTTATAATCTCTTTCAGATGGATGTAGTCACGTTCGCGCTTGGCGACTGTATGCAGAATCCATACAAAATCCAACAGGGTTTCCAGCTACATTATGTAGGGACTGGAAATCTGCGACTAGAACATGCCAGTTTCAAATTCACGGGTATATGGGATTCCCTGCAAGACCACCGTGAGTTAAAATAATGCTGCTTTCGTGATATTTTCGGAAGCTTTCAGATTTTCCTTATAAAATTTTCTTATAAAAATTGTGTACTTCGCATTTTCACAGGATGGCGGGAAAAATGTATCTGGAAACAAAAGAAAGTTCTCCTTTCGCGAGAAATGGGCCGTGAATGTAAAATGATAAATCGACGATAGCGAAGCCAAATTAGTGTCATTTTGCAAATAAAACAGGGTAATTTATTATCAGTTTATTTTTATTCCCTTACATTGTTTTTCATTTTTTTTACATTTCACAGACAGCAACAGAAATGTATTGGCGAAAAAAAAATTACAACGAAATATTTGGTTGACATTCTTTCAGAAAAAGCATCCTGATTGTTAAAAATGTTTTTCCGAACGAGAGTTTTCATTATGCATTCGCTGAAATACAACATGTGTAAAAGCTTTTCGTGTTCCAGGATTTTTATGTTGGGGCTTTAGTGTGGGAGTTATTACGTACGTCCACATTCACGTCCATTACATTATACACGTCCGTTGTCCTACATCAAGTTAGTTGTATAATACAGTCGTCCAAATGTTCATAATGCCTTCTTCCGCCCCAATAAGTCCTCATCTGCATGTTGCACCGAGCGCATTCCTCCTCCATGAGGGAATGGTGCCAGCATTGGGCCAGCTCCACGTTAGATAAGATCCGGCTCAAAGCCAGGTCCATGAGCTCTACTTCGATGGGACTCATCCTCGCGGGAAAGTCGAACTTCTTGCAGATGCCATGGTGGTTCAGAAGGACATCCAATGCGAGGAATCTATAAACAGATTTTATAGAATTGTTACACATCTGGTGCATGTAAGAAAGATATTGAGCATAAGCATAAGCATAATCAGTCTATAATGTTACCACTGCTGGGACTCAGGCCTACTTTCGGCAGGAGAGCGAGTGGGTCTTAATCCACCACGCGGACCCAATGCGGATTGGTGGATGTCACATACCATAGAACGTTTTTTTTTCTATCCTTTGACATGCCGGTTGCCTCACTATGATGTTTTCCTTCACCGTTGCGAGAACGTGGGATGCATACATACTTTTTTTTTTTTGTTTTGTGGAATTTTTTTCGACTGAAAAAACCCATTTACGCATGACTGCCACCGGGATTCGAACTCGCGACCATCAGATCGCAAGGCAAGGGTCTCATCCACTCGGCCACCACGTCCTCTCAAGAAAGATATTTGATGGAGTCAAAAGATGTAAGATGTAAGTTTCGTCTGCATATCCTACAGATGCTATTAGCGAAAACTTTGTAAAGGGAGAGGTGATAGATAAACAAAACAAATAGTGGTATCATTTTAATTCGGTAACAACAATTTTGACGACCAAAACTTTGACGACAATTTCACAACACAGCACTTTACAAAACAAACAACACAACACTGCAACATCACTCATATATTAGCATATGCACAGTCATCAAACCTATCGTAAGACTGGGGTGTAAAGAACTGATTTTGGCACGCATCGAGTCTGATGGATGAGCTGATGTACTTGCTGTACCAGTCTAACACGAACACTAGTCTCGCATCCAGCTCGCTTAAGGCTAGGTTCATGACTGTGATTTCGTTTTCGGTCATCTTCGGCAAACCGTGATTTTTGTAGATGCCATGGCCTCCAAGCTCCACGGTGTTCGCGATGAATCTGCGGTAAGAACAACCTGATGTAGAGCATCCACTTGTCCAATTTGGTGACTGCTAATAGGTCCTTAGTAAGTAGTAGTCCTTAGCAATTCCTCTTTTCAGGAGTCCTATCATGTACTAGGGAGTTTTCTAGTGCTCATACAAGTAATATGATTGATTAATCGATATGTCGTAATAATTTGCTTGAAATAGCATAGACTGGCTGAGCTTTTGCTAGTTGTCATCAATCGATCGCCCTTCTCCTGCCTGATAGCTTGTTAACATCATTTAAAAACACTTTCTTTCACCATTCACAGTAGCAAAATCAATATAAGGTAGGGACAAAAGAGAAAGCACTGTGTACATATTTGGGAAGAACTTTGATATGATCGTAAAATTTTAGAAGCCATAATGTCGTTATGGACTAGGGATTCTAACATTTTACGAGATATTTGTGTACTACTTAGTAAAATCAGCAACATCAAACCTGCCACTAACAATATAAATGAAATCTAATGGATAGAACCGTTTTGGTATCAATATACTTTATATAACCCATAGGGAAATTGGGGCTGTATAGATTCTGGATGTTCCATTCGTTTTATGCAAAGGGTTGACGGTGAATTAATAGGCATTCATTCCATTTGAAACAATTACGCGGAATAGCGAGTCTCAAACAGAAGATTACCGACTCGCATCTACTATGAAAAAATAGCACACTCAGATAAAGTAGGCTCTGATATCTTTACTTTCGAACTGTCAAAAATATATCACCTGGCAGGAGAAATGATCTGTCCAGCGTCCGTTTCCACATATCCCGTCAGTTTAGGGATATCATGACATAGCAGAGCATGCGACACTTTGGTAACAAGACCGGCTATGGCATGAGCCTCGCTTAGATCTGCCGCTCTCATGCAGGGACCGTCAGACCTCGTCACCGCCACTGGCGCCGCTCGGACTGCATCCGTCATCAGTAACGAGTTGTGCTAAAAGTAAACAAGTATTTGAAAGAAATTGAAAAGAGTAGAGTAAGTAGTATAGTTGAAGCATACTTCACTAACACTTTATTATAGTACAAAAAGCTCGTTAAAAAATTTAAGACAAACGTCATGCTTGAATCGAATTCTGCAGGTTGGTTTTATGAGAAGGGCACTGATGGCCAAGTCCGAAACCACGAGAGTTAGAGAAAAGACGATAATACAGGGCGTCTTTTTTTTTAAATCATTCGGGTCGATTTCTGTCAAAAGTAAAAGATTAAAAAACTAAATAATATTTAGATTTTTATGCAGTTATTGTTTTCTTATAAATCGCGGACATGACTCTTTTCACGAATTTTCTCTAACTCTCGTGGTTTCGGACTTAGCCATCAGTGCCCTTCTCAAAAAACCACCCTGCATACATCTGATTTAGTTATAGCGATAAAACTTGATAAAAGTAAATCATTCATCTGATAGAATATTCGAATACTATATATTCGTCTAAATTAAATATGCCTTGATGTCTAAAAGTTGGAAAAAATTGAGACTGGTAATTAGTTAGCAATGTAGATTATTAAAGACTATTTACTCTAGTTTAAGCCTCTAAACAGGTCCCACAGCGACCATCAATCACTGAGCTGAAGCGAAGGTCGGATTTCCGAGGACCAGCGGATAATCCTCTAGGATTTGTTCGATTTACGTTTATAGTGATTGTTTTTTGTATGGCTTCTTAGGGGCAACATTGTGGTACCGCGCTATCGTTCAATTGGGGCTTTAAAACTCCTTGACCAGACCATAAATATCTAGTAAATGTAAGGTATGTAGGAGTTGGTGACTATATTTTGATGCTTGTGTCGAAAATAATAGAAACTTAATCATATTGTTATTATTAAATTGCATAGCCATAAGAAATATAATAGGCATCTGATTGTAGAATGAAGATAGAAGATAGTGTCAAATGAAACGAACAGCAGCAGTATCAATCCTCGAATCCGATTGATCGTTATCGGATATCGGCTCGGCTATAATCTGCGTTGCCTGGGCTTGGCACAAAATTCCTCACGAAACACTTGTGAAAGCATTAGAGAAGCTAAGGTTACAAATTCTACTAGGTATATACTAGATGAATCGGCGTTTGTATGTGATTGAGAATGTACCTATGTTTGAACAGAACTGTCGATCCACCCTTAAATTTGGTGGGTTCAATTGGTTTGAAATTGTTGATGAGCTAAATCGACTGAGAAATCTAGGAAGTGATGCAGAAAGTCCTGACTATGATGAACTACACTACACTACTGCGAATCACATGACATTCCAATGCATGATCACAGAGTTATGCATCATCCATCCGTCGTACACCAATGGAATTTTCTGCTTAAAAAAAAATAATGTGCATCAAAAGACGTGCTTAACAGTGAAGGAATACATCTTGAGGAGACTGGCATGTCATTGAACCTTAAAAAGTTCGAAAACATGAGACAAGAGCACGAAAGGAGCCGCTCTTCGAGGCGCACTTGTAATCCTTTCACCACTCTGGTTCGAAAATAACTAGTGACACGATGTAGCATGTACGAAATCTAACCAAACCTATCCACAATGTTGATAGTATGTATGTAAGCATACGGCCGGTGAAGTTAATTTCCTGTCCATCTTGGGAAGTGTGTCAGTCATGTCTAAAACTGAAACCGAGTGCAAGGTCAAACCTGAAACTAGGTAGATAGACAAATCAGTCTCAGTTAAATCGAATTGCTGACGATTGTTGAGGCTAAATGTGAATGTTGCTTTTAAATAACACTGGAATTAAAAATAAACTATCAAATAAAGCCTAAGTTTACTGGAACAGTACAACTTCCGTAAGTTGTTTGGTATCGTCTTCTTATCGTGTCACTAGTTCTTTCGAACCAGTTTGGTGAAAGGATTTCAAGTGCGCCTCAAAGAGGCTCCTTTCGTGCTTTGTTTGGTATAATATTATGTATAGTTTGGTTGGTTTATCAATCATTAATTAATTTATTTATTTATTGGAGAACCAACAGCTTTATACTTCTAAGTATACAATAGTTTAGCTTTAGCGAGCCAATTACAGGTTCCCACGGATAGACATTAGAACATTAAGAAAATTATGGTAAACTAACTTAAGATTAGTGCTTACATAAGAATAAAGAAAAAGAGATCAACAATATAAAGCAACTCAATACTTAACTAATAATCAAATGAATGCCACTGGCATGTTATTTAGACATTAATTGTACGCTAAGAATAAAAGAAGAACTCCCTACTCAGCCGCGCTCGGGCCGAGGGGTATAAAGGCTAATAACTCATTTATTAGTAGCTTGTACTGACCCACTGCAGGGCAAAGTCTCTCTTTTTTCCACAACTTTCTGTGCAGTGCTGCAACATTATCAATCATAGCCAACAATATACATAAATAGTTATGGACAGATACAGAAAACTCGTAATATACAGATACGTAGATAATGAATTCGATATAGTTATTCTATTCCACGATGAAGGTTTGATCTTGGTTGTTGTTAGCCGTGTACAGTCGGCCTTGTAATGGTCTTTACACCCGGCTTACGCCAGTGTTCTCCTGTGATTAAACCATATGTAGTTTATATTATGGATATATCTTAAGTGGTTTAATCACATCAGTAGTTTACTCACGCACAAACGTGATGTGTTTGTGTGAGTGGCTTAATCATAGGAGAACACCGGCGTAAGCTGGGTGTAAAGACCATTACAGAGCCGACTGTACATGCACATTGAGTTAGTGTGCGTAACCTCGGGAGCATTCAGTCACAATTCGACGCGGCATCGAATGACGTGAATGCATCTGTACATGTCACTACTACAACCAAGGCTAAACTTTCTTCGTGAAATGGAATATCTGTACCTGAGCAAAGTCAAAGAATTCCACAGCCTTCGAGAAAAGTGGCACCAATGAATCACCCTCGGTGCCACCGACACACGGCACCCTCGTGTACCGCGGCTCGAGACACAAGGCACGGGCTGCCAAAGTACTAGCCCGCATCTCTGGTACGGCTAGAGAGCCAAGCAATTTGCGCGGGTCGTACCACCCCGTCTCCTTTAGCGTCTGTAGGCGATACATTGATATCAATGAGGAAGATGAATTCGGCAGGCAATTCATCAATGCTAGCTAGTTCATTGAACCAAACATTCATGACCAAAAATGTATGTACGTAAGAGCATGACCAGATCACTTAGTATCTGGCAAGATTCAGATCATCATCATCAGCCGCAGCAGACATAAGACTCTCCCAATGAGCGCCATCACGCCCTGTCTTCGGCTTGCCGCATCCATCTTCTGCCTGCAACCTTTCGCAGATCGTCACCCCACCTGGCCGGAGGGCGTCCTACACTACGTTTGCAGATTCAGATGCAATTCAGGAATTTTGGCAATTACTTATATGGGACCATTATGGGATATGGATTTTCTTATTTAGAGTTCTTGAGTTGCTGATTAATCTTTGCATGGGTAGTCCTAAAGACAATAAAGTAATAGAGTTATCAATCAATATATATAAAAGGCTCAGCCCTGACTGACTGACTGACAGACAACGCATAGTCCAAACCATTGGACGTAGAGACTTGAAACTTGGAGGATGTGTTCGTAAAGGGCTGAAAGTGCGTAATGTGCGTAACAAATTTCTGAAATTCGCAACGCAAAGCAGTTGAGGGCGTCTGCTAGCACTTTCTTAAGAAGTGAATGAGAGCCTACTCTCTCCATCCCTTCCGTTAGATGACGAAATTGCGAAAGAGCTCGTGAATAATTGAGGAGTTAAGTGGTTGACTTCGGAGGCAGCGGCGCAGCGCGCGGTCGGTAACTCGGCGAAACAGTTTTAATAGAGTGTACCTATAACCTTTTTTTCAGCGTTGTCTTTAATCGACCAAAAAAATTGGTTGTCTGTAAAGTTGGTTTACGGACGAAAGTTTAACGTGACTACCAGCGTAACGGGACAACGAACGTTACCGGACAATGGCAGCGTTACCGCACAATGACGTGAACGTTTTCGTGCATGAAGCCGGCGTACATCGATTTATTAGACGTAGTCACGTCAAAAATGGAGGAGGTTTTTAATTCGTTATTTTTTATTTAATGTTTGTCATATATTAACCTGTTTGTAAAATTCTTGTTTTCCTAGTTACCTAGTTTTTATTTGAAATGTCTTCTTTATTAACGTGTAGGTAGGTACCTAGTTATCAAATACCTTTGAAGTACCTACTAAAAGTAACTTTCGGCTCTTAGTTACCGTGGAAGCAGTATTCCTCTGAAGGTGAGCCTGTTGGAACGATCACCAACAAACGCTCGTGGCTCCGAGCCAGATTCTAAGTATATTGTTGTCCCGAAAAGTCTAAGTAATGAACTAATTAATTGGTAAGGTAAGGCCTACTAAGGCCACTAAAATGCCAAAATAATATTTCGTGTCCACTAATCATACACAATGTTATAATTAAATTACAAAATAATGCCCACAACTGTAATATTATTTGGAGAATATATTTAGCTGAAGTAACTAGGCAGGTCGCGTGACAGAAACAAAGCAAAAAGAACACCATATCCGACATCGACACTATAGAAAAAAATGTTTTATTTGACTGTCTGGCAAGATCTTTAAAATTTAGGAAGAAAAAATATGCTTATTTTTTGCTTGATCACAATATTATATAAACTTTAATAGAGTTCCACTTCTACTACAAATAAAACTGGATGAAAACCTACACTATACCGACTGAGAAAACTCTAAATGATAAAAAACCCAAATAAAATACATCAAGGGCACGCGGGACGTCCTGAAACCCAGACCCATTGTACGCAATCTCAATACATAAACTTGATAAGACGCAACAAAACATAAAACATTCCAATATTACAAAGTTCAAGCCCGCTTCGATAACAAAGGGTCTTGTAGATTACAAAAGCGACTCTTTTGCGTCTCTTTTAGCCCAACCCACGAACGCAAGGTCCCGTTACGTCACAGGGTGGCTCGGCACAAAAACAAGGTTTAATTTTCTTGGAAGGTGGCCCGTTTCGTGTTGCAGAGCCCAGAGACGAGGAAAGCCAAAACATTTTCTGGATTAAATAAATCTGTGATGTTATTGAAATGATTTACAGTTTTGAAAGAGCATTACATAAACCTATAAAAATACACGGATCGAACTGAGAACCTTCTATTTTTCGTCGGTTAATATTTGTTAAAATATAAATAAATAAATAATATAAATAAATAAAAATTAACATAAAAACAAAAAGTAAGAACTTCCTAAATAAGGAAAAATAAGGCTGGAAAAGTGGGACAAAACAATAGGTTTTAAAAAAAAAAAAATAAACACTATGCTACGGATCTTAGATAGTTAATATCCTGATTTGAGGAAATAAGAAAATTAATTACTGTTTTAATACGCTCTATTAGTATTCAATTGCGATGACAGAGTCAGAATATACTTTACGTGATCTCTTCGCTCTTCTTTGTTTGATTATTTTATAATGAGTAGTCTAATCAAATCACTTGAACTATGAGACCAACAACGATTTCGAGGAGACGAATGGACACGGAAATCCATTTTAACACCAACCTAAATTCGATATTAGTTTACAAGGACTGGTCAAGCATTTTAATGTTAGCTTTGACCTTAAAAACGAACCAGTTAGGCAATAGTTTTCGTGATAAATCATTCCACTCATAGCTGGAAAATGGGGCTTTGTTGTACCTACTCTGATAAGGCGGTTTAACATTAACACGTAATTTCTACTGAGCTCTACATGTTTAGCTTAGAAGGAACAAGACTTTTGAAAGGACTAAACATTAAAAAACTTTAAAAAACTGTAGACTTGTAGATTGATCCCAACTGAAAGAACGATAAAGATAAAGATATTTTATTTGTCAGAAACACGGTAGGGTAAGATGGATAAAGCTGATGACGTAGTTACTCGTACCATTACGCCGAGAAATGATGTCTGGCCACACAGACAAACATAGGGAAAACCAGCACTAAACTTCACTATATCGTTTTTTAAATTTTTTTGAGAGCAATTTTACCGACGTAGAATTATTGAAGAGACTCAGAGTGACTTAAAATCAATTTGAATAGGGTACCTTAGTCATAATATTTAGATAACTGAACTATATATTTAAACTCCTAAAACTTAAAGAGAACACTCGGTATTATTACGAGATAATTTTGTTTCAAAGCTGCAGAGTTGAAGGATAGACGGCGTTCGAAGTTTGACGCCAACTTATCTTCATCAATAACCTGGGTGTAGACAGATCCAACTTGGATCAAACTAAGGATGATGGATGAAATCAAGATTCTCATTTTGAAGACGAGAATCCAGAAACTTTTAGAATGAATTCGAAATATAAAGAAAACTACTCATAATAATTGATGACATATTTTGTGAAATACCTAATTAATGTATAGAATAATTTATCAATAATACCTTCATTATGTTAATTTCATTAAAAAGCAAAAGACAAATCAAAAACAGCAATAGGTTAACACCTCAAATTAGCAGCTACCATACGCATAAAAGAGATCATTACATTCACATTGCGGTACCACGACCCATAAACGGTATCCCGCTATCAGCAGCTCGTAAATACTTTATGGCACTCGAAGGATGCATTGCAGAGCGTTATGTAACATTGTCACAGAAAACTAATAGTTTTGTTTGGTGCTGTAAAGGTAAGACATATTCGAGAAGCTTTTGACAGGTTTGGGATGGAAGATAAATCAGGCACTTGACTCACGTTTGAGGTGACCACGGTCAGACCCAGCGAACTGGCGGGTAGCACTGTGTGTAAGTTTACACGAACCATTTGGAGACACTTTTGACTTTGTCATAGCTAAAAAACTAATTAATATAAACACACCAAATTTGGTTTATGTATTGAAAGTCCAAAGTTAATGAAGTACCTCAAATTTCATAAACACAGCTTAAACGGTTAATCAAAAATCGACATTTTTATCACTTATTGACTGACATATAGACGTAAAACCTAACCGACTTCCAGATGACCTAGAAAGTTCAAATTTGGTATCCAGCTAGGTAATTGTGTGCATACAAAGTAAAAAATCAGAAAACAGTAAATTTATAGGATTTGATTTTTTTACAAATTATTCGATTTTATGAGGAAAATTTAGCGCCTTGGAAATTATGAGATCAATTGCCTTGCAAATTTTTTACTTAAGTAAGTACATAAAACGATAAAAACAACCTTTCATCATGGAAATGGAAATATCCTTTGATTTTTATTGATATTAATCAATAATTCAAAAATTATTTACAAAAGCCCAGATGAACGCAAGCTAGTGGAAATGCAAATTGTCGGAAACACTTTAATCTCCCGGCACATATGTACTTACTACCTACAAAGGCAGGTACCCACACCTTATTTACGCTATTTAGGTAGGTTAGGTACTTAACTTATTGTACTTTTACCTACCTACATACATTTAGAGGCGACGATGGTGGTGTGTAAGTAAGGAAAACAAATAGGTAGGTAACTATTATAATTATAGTAGGTACCTAACCTATATACCTTTGAATAGTGATAAATTTATATACAAAAAGTAATGATATCTGAACAAAACACATATAATACGTGAAAATAGAAGCCACGATCGAGAAGTCGTTTTCCCCGAAAAAAGACTTCAGTTCTACATATATGGTTAGCCAAGGTCTACATTATAAATAATATAATACGTTCTTATAAATAAATTAACGAATGTCTATAGTAGACCTTGGCAAGCCATATATGTAGAACTGAAGTCTTTTTTCGGGGAAAACGACTTCTCGATCGTGGCTTCTATTTTCACATATTATAGGGGAAGGTGGGGCATAACGGGGACGCGAGGCACGACGGGGCCACCCACACATACAAGTAACTACGCACACTAGCCGTGTTTTGTTTTTACCAATAAGAAGGCATTTTGCACCTCACTTAAGTGCGGCAGTGACCGGCGATCAGAGAGCACGCTTTTATTTTTGACGACCAATTCTATTTTCCGGCTTCATTTCATCTAATTTTGAGTGGTTACCAAATCGCTTCTAAAAAGGTAAGTGTTTAGATTACTACTATAGTTTTTTTAATGTGTATTACTACTAACATCATCTATTGATATGTTTTGAGCAAAATCACTCTGACTTTGAATTCATTTTTTGATTCGCTATTTAAAATTCTGTTAGATATGGGGGCATAACGGGGACATTGCTATGGGGCAGAATGGGGAACCCCGTTGTGCCCCGTCCCCATTATGCCCCTGAATGGTCTGTTCCTTTGATAATATTACACTAATATTATTTATTCTGTTTTAGGTTTAAAAAATGGTACGAACTTACAAAAAGAGAAGTTCCAGGGGCAGTTTGTCTGTTAAAGCATGAAATTGATGCAATTATAAGCAAATCAGCAGGATTCACAAGAGTAGGTCAATTGCACGGTGTTCAAGAGACCACATTGGAGCATCACGTCGCACAAATAAGGAAGGGCGAGTTATCTCTTAATTCAGCTTCAGGTGGAGAAAATGATAAGGAGGATATCTTATGCATCTATTGTATTGGCTCGAACCACACTTATTTGAAGACTTCAGAGCGATGGGTGGCCGGCCAGCTATGTGGACAGTGGGCCCATACAGCCTGTGCAGGAGTTGATGACGCAGATTTTGAAGAAATTCACATCTGCTTATTCTGTGTAAAAATAAAATAGTACCCCGCACTGGTACCCCATACTGCCCCTACCCTGGGGCACGATGGAGTTTTCATTAAGGTTTTGTAAAATTAAAATTAAAAATATTATTTGATTTCTTACTTCACCAAATTCGGTGCTAATTGATAAATTAATAAGTAACGAAAGAGTTGTCATCAGTTTTCATTAAAAAATATTTAATATTTATTTTTTGTTGTTTATTTCCCTTAACGTCCCCGTTATGCCCCACCTTCCCCTATGTGTTTTGTTCAGATTAACATTACACGTGAAATGAAAAGTCTTTAAATTCATATGCAACTTTTCATAACATACGAGTAAATTGTAATTTGTGAGAGGGCCGAGTGGCATTGCGAATGTTCTTCTCTTTCGAAGAAGACTCTATTCAGTTACGAAACGCCTACTTATTTTCCCAAGTATAATCGAACCAATCTTGGTCAGTGGTTGGATAATGGGTACCTATATTATTTATACCCTACTACTACTAAACCCTAGCTAGATCATGGTTGATCGTGCGAGACATTAGAAATAATATCAGAATTTTGCGAAGATACTACCTATCATCTGCATCATCATCATAAACAACGACGTAGGTCTCTCCTAAGGTGCACCACTGAGCCCGATCTTCGGCTCTTCTCATCCACCTTTTGCCAGCTATAGCGCGCAAATCATCGCTCCATCTGGCCAAAGGTCGTCCTACACTAGGCTTGCCTAGACGCGGTCTCCATTCAAGAACACGTTTACCCCTACACGGTTGTCGGTTTTTCGGCAGATATGGCCGGGCCACTGCCACTTCAGCTTGCTGATCCTCTGTGCAATATCGACTACCTTAGTTATCTGTTGGATGACCAAATTTCGGCTTCTATCTCTAAGCAGAACCCAGTTCTAAATTGTATTGTTTTGGTGAGAAACTTATTTACCGCATTCAATCTATTACTTAGGTATTTCTTGACAATGAGAGATGAAAGTGATTAAAAGAAATGAACGTAACACATCACCTCAGCGACCAAGGGTACCATGCAGTCGATGGGCGAGGCGCAAACTATCACGAAAGCTTTGGGGCACTCGGTGGCTATGGCATCTGCATAGTGCTTCACAATAGGCGCCTGGTAGCAAAATCTCTTCTCAAACGGCATATCCACGTTCACGTAGCCACTCTCTAGCATCAACACTACGTCAGTGTTCTGGAAATGGGAAGGGAACGAGATAAATAAGGATTTGATAGTCAGTTCTTCTGACTTTAAGTAAGTGAGGTACGTAGGTTTTTTATAATAATAAACTAGCGTGTATTAAGCGTTATTCTGGAAAAGATGTGCACGACAGAACTCTTATTTAGCACACTTAAATCGAATTATATTAATCATCTTTGTATTAATTTATGTATAGGTACGTGTATGAATGAAGCTCTAGCAATGAAAATTGGGTCCCGTTCTGAAATGTGTAAGAGTAACTGAGTAAATCGAGGTCAGTGATAAATCTAGTAATAATGGTAAGATATGGTAGTGAATAAAGCCATACAACCAATAACTTGTGATATCGAACGGAAAATGCGAATGGAGGAGGCAAATGTATGCGCATTTGTCTCAGACAGATTGGCGCCATATGAAGGCTGTACTGTACATATTAGAAATGGTTCTGCATGGTTTATTGACTCTTGTGGCGGGGAGGGAAACCGAATAATTGTATTTTGATGTGTGTTTCGAAAAAGGACTAGGGAAAAAAAATTAATAGGTTAGGCAAAAACTCGTAAAGGGTTCAAACCGTGCTTTATAGACGACATTAAAATATTTATTATAATATCATAATTGTTTGTTGAAACACTCATAAAAACATTTTCAATCATAAAAAGCTTTATTTTTGTCATCAGCATAGATTTTAAAATAAAATTTGTAGAGTAGTTATACTTTTTAATAATAATGCAAATTAGTATAACTTTTCAATGGAATGTTAACATGATATTTGAGTTGTACCATTTCGCGTGTAGAGCGACGGTATTGATTGGCAAGCCACCTAGGGTCAACACACCCGCCTTGCGAATACACAGGCGCTGAAAGAAGTCCAATAAACGATTTCAATTGACTCGCCGCAAGAAGGTTGACTGGTTTTTTCTGTTTTCAAAACAGTTTTGTTATGTTCGACGGTAGCAGTCGTTCAATTACTGCTATTTCCTACGAGTTAGTTTTGTTTTCTCAACCTATTTCTGCAGCTAAACTTAACTGTTTTGCTAACCTAGGTTTTCCTACCTTTTGATCCTCTCAGTTTTTACATTATAATTTCAACATCATCTTTATTCTTACTTACGTAATGATAGATTATTTCATGTTTTATTACGACTCTACCTTTTGTTAAAGTTCCTAGTGACAAAACATGTTATGCTTTTTAACAGAATCTTTAGAAAATGTAGAGATAATTCATTCATTTATTAATTCTGTTATCTGGTTACCATAGTAATGCTCTGTTGAAGCTAGTTCTCTGAAATGTTCAGATATTATTTATTTATTATTATTATATATTGTTCCATTAAATCTTGATCCTTGAATGTTGAATTATCAAAGATCTCCAAAGTCTTAACGTGCTCAGTCAACGTTGATAAGTCTACAAGATTTCAACTTGTAACTTGACGTTAGTTTGCCGACTGCAAGTGGAGATATGCTAATGCCGAATGTTCTAAACTTCTCCACAACCTAATGGTATTAAACATGCTTTGTGTTCGTTCAGTCAGATTTTGTACTTATAATGATATCAGTATTCATCTCAATATTTCGTGTATTATTTAATAGATTTCACTGTTTTATAGAGTTTTTACTCTTTCAAATTAATTAAATAATACGTTCACTTGTTATTATAAATTTAATGCTGTTTTTTTATTTTGATATAATTGTTTTTAGGTATGTATTGTTTTTAATTTAGAATTACTTATGGCTTTTTCTCTAAACCATTATTTTATCCAATAAATACGTCTCAGACTTCCCCATTGACCGGTGTGTGATGTTATATTATTTCAAACGATGAATTTACCTGTAAGCATCTCTCCAGTTCACAGCATGCACAACTGAACGCCTCCACCTTACAGTTGGTATTGATATGCTGCAAGTCCTGGACTACTTGGCATAGATCGCGGTTGCAGTCTGAACATGAAGTATCCGACGCTTCGTACAAACGTAACCTGAAATAGGAAGGAAAGGAGAGGGGGATGGGAAGAGGGGAGGATATTGAAGATCAGTCGAGTATTCAAGAAACGGTGTGTTAAATTCATATTCTGCTTTTATTATACCACAATAATCAAATACAAAATAGTAGCGATGTATAATTCAGCATTAAGTATAATTCAGTTTTATACTAACTTATTATGTTGTAAGTGTTTTTTTTGTGTGTATTTTATATCTAAATTGCTATTTTCTTGTGTACAGTTTTGATTGAAGTGCTACTTCTAAGTAAGTACATAATTCTATTTTCACGAGGCGATAGTTGGGTAAGTCCGTTTTTTTTCAAGTTCAAACTCAACAAAACCTGTATCTTTTGTCAAAGAAAAGATAATTTAAAGTTGCAATAGGAACGTTGTCCTCAAGAGTCGTAACCTGGAATCGAATTGAGAATGGAGTAAGGAAAGGCAATGATGCTTATTGGATCCCGTTGGGTGTTCAGTTTAACGATGTGATTATAGTGAGATTTGGCAAATAAACGCGCTATAACGCTTAATGTTTTAGATAAGAGGTGTTAACAGAAATAAGTGAAAAAGTTTTATGATTATCCGAAAGAAAATACTTCACAAAAGTCGCTGATAAAGTTGATTGATTTATTAAAATCGATAAAACAAGAATCGTTGCGATTATAAAAAGTATTCAACTATCCTGTTAGTTCTTGAATTATTTAACGTTTACAATTAATTACGATGAAACATAATATGAATATCAACGTGTACCAATAAAAAGCTGGCAAGAAACATTTTAGAAGTGCACGGGAGTCACGAGCATACCGTAAAATCTGGCTCTTTTTTCTACATTCGGTCGAATGAGGCATATAATGGCATGTCTACATTCTAGGCTTGAGTACATGTGTGTTTTACGAATGCCCGGCACATTTTCGTGGTTGTGTGAATGGTCAGCTGCGATAAGCCAGCTTGAGCCAATATTGACCGGTTGCGGCACTGACAGGCACTGATTCAACGATGAAATATGAAGAAGGAAGGTTAGATTTCGTACTTTATTTTAGGCTAAAAGCATAGGTAAATAACTCTGTTAAATAACGGCTATCGGACTATGTCTCGATAGGTCACAAAGTGATGAACGTTTAGCTTGTTTTCATTGCCAAATCCCTATACACAAAGTACTGCAACATCAATTCTCAGCTAGTTGTAAGCCTCAGTTGCAGGCTTTCCCGCTGTAGCGTGATATAAATATCGAAAGCTGCACTATTTATTTAACGCAGAGGTTCCCCGAGAAGTAATTCGTAGAACATTAAGTGGTTATTTACAGCATAGAATAGTGGTTCTACAAGACCTGTGATACTTCAAGATCTGCCTTGTCTACGGCTTTTCTATTTGCCATTTCCCTATTTCAGGACTGAAGTACGCAATTCAAGTAAAGACTGAAATAGGATAAACAATACCTTCGTGGCGCAGATACATAAATAGCCGCCGCGCTGTAAAAAAACTTAAGGAGTAACTTAAGGAGTAGGAAATCCTAAAGAAAATTTGAAGTTATATAGAGGAAACCCTGAATGACTCTGGATTCATGATTTGCTGCTTTCGTAACAGACTGCGAGAATATAACAAATAAATCAAAATTTGCAACATTAAATCCCTACGCATATTGACATCACCTAAATGCCGATCCCTTCGTACCCGGTACAACGCACACGATAAATATAAACCAGGGGACGCCGGGCGCGAATAAAGTGACGTTGTGACAGCGGACCAGACGAATGGTCCCCCAGGGGCAGCGGACATGAGCCGTGACGTCGTGTCTTGGGTCAAGTGACGTCACAGCTGGCTGACTCCACTCGATCGACTTTGAACAAAAACGGTAGGCTGATGGTCTGAAGTTACACAATCAGCTAGTCTGCAAATTTTCTTAGAAAATTTGGGTTAGTTCGGATTTGCCACTGTAGGGATTCGCCATCGCAAAAAATGTTGAAGGTAGCGATTTGCCACCACTCCAAATATTTTATTTTTTTAGTTCGGATTTTCCACCGCTGTTTATCATAAAGACTAGTGACACGATAAGAATAAGAAGAAATTAGACTAATTGTTTCTGGAGTTAGAAAGAGTATAAAAATGCAGGTGATAAAAATATATTAATAAATAAGCTTGGTACCTTTAAAAATATATACAGTTTGGGAATACTTTTATTTTAAGTAATGTGTAAGTGAAAATGGGATGCTCTGCAAAGAGGTTAACGGGAGTGACCTTATAAAACCCAACTAGGCAAGCTATTTAATAACACATTATCCAAATGAAGCTGGAAAGGTTATCCCAAATGCCAGAGGCACGCACAATATTTAATGAGGCAAAACGGAATAATTTCGGGATGGTAATTAAAGTGAAATTTTCCTAGGATGATTTGATTAGATCATCTAGAGATATATATATAGGTACCAGCTTGACCTTCGTGTGGTATCGGTGACGGTTTTGCTGAAGCAAATGCTTCAAATTGCTTAATGTAACATAAGGTTTGGAGGCGTCCCTTGCAAGATGCCTCTAGATACCCATCTAAATGGTCTGAAGAGGACAGCAACAGTGTCAGATGTTCTGCCACAAAGCAGTAACGTTAACATTCCATTATTGAAACATCACTGTGTTCCGGTTTGAAGGGCATTGCAGCTAGTGATATTACTGTGCTTTCGAGTGTGACCATAAAAACTTCTCAATGGCGTCAATATGGGCGAGCGCTTTAGCAGTGTTGCACCGACCTATGTGAATCAAACCCTGTGTAGCACTGTTCTGGTCATGCAGGCGCGATCTCTTACCATCAGAGAGCCTCTAACGTTAAGCTCATTTCGTCACATGTTAACATAAAAAAGGTAGAAAAAAACTCACTTTTTAATACAAGGACACTGTTTCAGCAGTAAGGAAACGTACTGTCCTATGGCGGTGTCAGCACCAAGTACCGATACCTGCACCCCCGACCGAGGCAGCGGCATTGGAAGTGCCTTCTTCTTGCGTGCTGGCAGCGCTTTTGGTTCAGGCACCTGAATCTCCTTGCATATTGGCTCTTTCTTGCACGCGAGACGACGAAAAGGAGCTAGAAAAAGTATTTACTCAAGAAATATAAAAAAAATAAAAAAAAATAACAAGCTGCAAAAATGCATTTGTATGCCACATCATCCAATTGAGAGAGAATGAGAAATTAATTAGAAAAAAATAATTATAAGATGATTATTTGAGAAGGTCCAAGTCCGAAACTACAAGAGTTAGAGAAAAGTCAATAACTGCATATTATTATTTTTTTATATTTTACATTTCAAGGGAATCGACCAGACACAAAAAACGCCGTGTAAGCTTATGTTATTGACTTTTCAATAGACTGTAACAAAATGTAGTAGGTAGATAGGAAAGCTTATGCTGTGATGAAGTATTAATAAGTTAAATATAAAATAAACCTACTTCCAAAATTGGTTCCTCCCTCGATGACTCGTAACTTGATTCTATGTAATATGCCTTCTTTCTTGGTTCTTCTCTTGCAAGTATCGGGACACACTGGATCCTCGTCTGGTGGGATATCAACTATCGCTCTTCGGCATCCATCATCACTTTTCTTGGCAAAAGTCCGGATAAACAACTCCTCAGACTTATAATTTACAGACTTTTTTATGCCCACGAAATTCGACCATAGGCATTTTGATTTTGATAAAAAATTTGGTGAAACCATAATTTTGATGCTGTATTTTTTAATTATCAATTTTGTTGCTGTTGTGAAATTTCAATTTATTCGACAGTTTTCTTCCACCATTTTATTTCATTATTTTCTTTTTATTAGCAAAGAAGAATTATGGCCAGTGTTATTAATATACAGTAAGTACAATGAGGTCTAAAGAAAGAAGGCTGGAGAGACCTGCTAAATATTACGGTACAAGGAAGACAAAAAGTGTTATTAAAAAAAAAATGAGCGAGTCAGTCTTACCACTGACCTCTATATAGTACAGATCAGTGAGTCTTACAGATACATCTCAATTTATTTTGAAGGATTTTCTGAGTTTGATACCAGCTTACGGCTAACTTCCTATTTCACACTTCCGCTGCATTTAACGAAATCACTTTCACAAATTGACAAAGCGAGAGGAAAGACACGTGAAAAACACCGCTAAAGCTTGAAAACTTGGAATGTGACTATGTATTATTTATGCTAAGTTCAGAAACACTATGATAATAATAGATGATCGAGAGGGAAAGCAGTGCAACGTCCCGCCTTGACACTGCGATATTTATAGCATAGCAACTCTTCACTGGTATTGGCCTATTTTTCTATTTCCGAACGAAGGTTTGATGTTCGATTGTTTTTCGGGTTCGTTGCAAAATTGCTATGGCCTAGTAATTAATTTAAAAATAAGTGCGCATTTGCGCTACAATTTAATTCAGTCGGCCACTTTTGGTAGAGTGCTCGTGGTTATAATCAGGTCTCGATGTATGGCGGCTCCAGCTTTGCGTCTTTAGCTGACTCTGTTCGAGATATTGAGGCAGCATTTGGTTATGGTGGAATTACTAATAATATTTCACATTATACATTATTACGAAATGAATAGATAACAGAACGAACCATTTGACAAACTTTGAAAATGGCAACGCCGAATGGTGCTTCAACACTCTATAGTAACAAATGGCTCGGTATTTGTCTTGTTAAAGTTTTAGAACACTGAAATAGCGTAACGCCCGAGCCAGAGCAGCAAGTAGGTCATTGGGAGCAAGACCATCAATCTTGAAGAAACTTAATCAGTTTTAATATTATTGTTATTATTATATTCTTTATTAAATTACACAAAATACAAGATAAGATGTACAAAAGGTGGGCTTAATGCTAAAGCATTTTCTACCGGCCAACCTTATAGGTATTGAAAAATGTTAGCGTGCTAACTTATATATAACATAAACAATGGTATTTTAAAGACTAATCAAAAGTTACACATATTAAACGTAATAATGTAACCAAATTTTTACAGAGAAAGCAGTAAGAGAGAAAAGTTTATCAGCTGATGAAAATCTAAAATAGATCCTTACACTAAATAAATAAAATAAATAAATAATAATATCAAAAAAAATATGAAATAGGTATATAGAATTATATATCAGTAACATAATATCTTAGGCCGGGTAGGAATTAATAACAAATGATTTTGAAAAAGGAGGAAAGATACCTAGGCATTGTAGGGCATCGATATAACATCTAGGAAGCAGAATATACCTTTTTTAAATAAAATTCACGAACAAGACGTTTGAACGAATATCGTCGGTAACTTAGATAACGTAGAACTCCCGTGGTCCTACCAGACAGGTCGGTAGGGCCACGGGCAAAACAATTACCCGTGGTACCACTATAGGACTATCGGTAGTACCACGGGTAAGAACCGCAATGTACTTTGCCTTTTTTGAGCTTAGAAAAGATCACGTTGCCGTCGACGTAATCTAAAGTTAGTTTTGTTGGATTTTAAAGTACTATTATGTAATCATCAATTTATAAAAAAAGACTTAGTCCTGACTGACTGACAGACAACGCACAAGCCAAACCACTAGATGTAGAGACTTGAAATTTGGAGCTTATATGATGGTCAACATAGATTAATTGTTATATAATACTTCCAGAATGGGCCCATAGGTTAGGTACTCAGGTTTTGAAATCAAAATAACTAAAAAAAAGTCTTCGAAGTGACCAAAAATGCGTATTTTGCTTCCCTGTGATTTTTCAGTGGTGCCTACGGTCACTAGAAGAGTCCGATTGAAGTCGGTTGTGATTTATATATTTGTAAAACCTTGATTATTACTAGGTGCTCTTCATTATTCCAAGGTCTACATAGCGAAATCCAGGGTCACAGTTAGACCAGTGGCCGGGCGTGCCGTACACGCGATTATACACATGACTCAGTTAGTTCACTGGAATCAGAGGGGGTAGAAGTAAGCTGGAATATTGATTAAATGGTTACGTGAATCACGGGTAAAGTACGGTGTTTTTGCATGAATGATTCAAGGAATCGTATTCATTCGAACATGGTTTATAGCTTTAGTTGGAGCTTATCGTTGTGTGATTTTCAGTGATATTCCATTTTCATTTCTAACATGTATAGCGTCGATGACACTGGGCTATTTTACTTGCTACAAGTCAGCGAGTTCGCTAGTAGCTTTTACTGGCTTATAGCATGTAAACTAGCCCTTTTCATACTACTCCCGAGCTATCACATTTATACCTATAGGTATACATGTAAATGTGTATGTATTTATACCTACTCTTAATTTTGCAAAAACATTCTTCTTCTGACAAGAATTATGACAAGTACGAGTATTGTATGGTTTATAGTATTGTTATGTGCGTATAAGCCTTAAGATGACTACATTAATTTGAAAATTCTTGCGTACACTTTTCTTTGCAAAATTTAGGAGTAAGTAATATAAAATTAAATGTGAAAGCTTGGGAGTGTAAACATGTCTGTGCGGCTGATTGTACTATGACTGTATATTTACATGGAATTAGGTTTATCTATGTTATTCTGGCAGGTTAGATAGTTATTTTTTTATTTATTTATTTGGGTAAACAAACAGTTACACAATAAAGAGTTAAGTTTATGTTAATATTAAGTATTCTAGATTAATTATTGTGAAACCAACATCGTTTACCACAGATTACTATGAAATATTTTTATGTGTAAGAATATAATAGTTTCGATGTAGGTAATACTATACAAAATTACGTTAGAGTTAAGCTAAATTCTCAAGAACCTTATTTTTAAAAGTATTTGGATATAAGGTATAGAAGTTATAATAACAGAGGAACTCACGATTTTGGTGTTGAGGTGCGACAACTCCCGCTCGGTGACTCTTCGGCGCGCGGTCTCCATTTGCTGCTGACGGTACTGGTTGTACTTAAACAGCAAATACATCCCGGGCAGAGCCAGCACTACGAACGGGCGCATCAAGTTCGAGCTCCCACTGCGCTGCGGCATTTTACCAGCCACATAACACTTGTGTCTGCGATCGTACACGACACCGATCAACCAACTTCGGCTGAACAACTTTTACTGTCATTTTTTTTAATCTAATCAATGTTTTGTTACTACGAGATATCAATGATTTTCTCAGTTAAACATTATTTTAGACAGTCATGGATTAATTTTTAGTCCTAACACGATTCAAATCACTATTTAAACTACGGGGTTTTGAAAGATTTATTGCTTTATTAATAGACCTATTTTATTTACACTCAGCGCCCACATTTCAATCTGAAACAAATTAAAACTTTATTTAAATATCGCAATAACAAAGAACTACGTATGTACTCGTTATAGAAAAAAAGGTACGCTTGGTAAGAAAGAATAGACAGTATTATTATGTTCTCTGGAACAAAACTTACTAACTATCCATGTATAGTTAGCTGCACAGACATGTATACACTTCCAAGCTTTCACATTTATATAACTCTTAATTTTGCAAAGAAAAGTGCACGCAAGCATTTTCACAATAGTGTAGTCATCATACTTAATTACATAATTTCTTCTGAATTCATGTTAGAAGAAGAATGTTTTTGTAAAATTAAGAGTATAATATAAAGGCTTGCGTCCATAGGCCGGCATCGGACGTATCGGAGGCATCGCACGTAACGGATTTTAGGTTGCCTTGTATAAAAACTCTTACAACAGCGTCCACTGATCGGCATTCCGTATGACGTCATCGGTACGCATCGTATGTAGGCATTGCCTATGACGACGCGCCCCGCGCGCTAGCTTCGCATTGTCGGCCATTTGTCGCGAAACGTAATCGCGATTATCATTTTATAGCGAGAAATGTCATAAGGCATTACAAAAATCCGAATGAAGTGTCCGAGTGACATCGGCCATCCGATTGCTAATACTCGCGTCGGCAATCCGATCGCTGCCGATGCAGTGGACGCAGTCTAATTAATCCGTTACGTACGACGCGTCCGATACTTCCGATGCCGGTCTGTGGACGCTTAGCTTAAATGTGAAAGCTTGGAAGTGTATACATGTTTATGCAGCTGACTGTACTTCATCAATATAAAGTTAAATGTTTTTATTAAAATAAACCCTAAAGAAGTATCAAGTGATTTTTACCTGAAGAAGAGACATAAAACTACAATAACAGTCTAATCAAGTCACACGCTCAATTAGGGGCATAAATTAGTTACTAGCTTGCCAATATCGGCCGGGAACATTCTGGGAAGGCAATTTTCGTCCAGAAATAGAGCAAACAGGCGTGGGTTGATTGATGTTTTCCTCAGGGATACGGACGTACCTAATGGCATTTACTTATGTTGCTTATAAATACGGATGAATGGGAGAATGTAGAGTAGTAAAAGATATTTGGAATGTTGAGCATAATAATGTCCCTAATAATAATAAGTATATGATTATGGATATAATAATGTATGGATGTTAATTCGTCTCTCAATCACGTCGCAGGCTTTTGGGCAATTTGAAAGGAACTCCGACATAAAAGCGACTGGCTTACACAGGACGAGCAACCACGGATTGGGCTCAAAGTATTTAGGTTAAAAATTGTTTGAGAATAAATGAAATGAAATGAAAGGCTTTGAGGACACATTAACTAGATAATTTTCATTTTATTTTGTTACAACGTAAGCGAAGCTGCAGCCAGAAACAAGTTTTTTTTTCATAATGTCGATCAAAGCACTAGAACGTTAATTTTACCGTTATATTTTAGATATCTATAAAATGTCTCAAAATAGATGAGTGCTAATATAGCAGTGTTGGTCTATGTGAATCAAAGTCCTGTATAACCGTGTTTTGGTAATGAGCAGGCGTAACCTCATACCATAAGAAGAGCACCTACAGCACATCTTGTCCCTTGTTTACAGAAAAAAAAAATGTTAGACCGTCACTTTGTTTGCGTTGCGATTTTTCATTCCTTTCTTATTTTATTTAGGAGCTCCAAAAACACCATACTTAAGTCTTTGGCTGATAACATATATAGCCCCATGTACAGGTTCTGGCTCTCAGTGCACCAGAGTGAGAACCGTAAATAAATAAATAGATAGATAGGTTAATCTTAAGTTCTTTAGTTAGGCACTTTGTAAATTTATGGGTTTTTTATGGCCTGAAATAAATGACTTTTATTATTATTTTATTATTTATTTACTTTATAGCTTTTGAAAAACACGCGTGGTTTGTCTATCAGGCAGTCAGGAATAACCCTTTTATATACATTGATTGATTTATTGATTTTGGGCCTAACCGAACCAAGTATCAGGTATGAGTTCAGTTACAAGAACAAAGAACGAATCGAGCTCGAGATTCAGTATACTTTACATCGGTATAAGCCGGTGCCAGCTACTGACAATTGATGCGATTCGATCGGTTCCACCAATGCCCTGATTGGCAGGCACGAAGATAGTGATCTATTGATGACAAGTGAGCGAAGTTAGAGAGAACTAGTAACTTGTGGCCAATTTGTTGTCGAACTTGGTGGGATGCCCACGGGGCACTATTATGATTTAGTTATTAGATTGTAACGGGTATTTAACGCAAATAACTTATAGGTATGTGTGTTATTCGCGAAAGCCTACAAAAAACTACTATACAATTTTTGTGAAAAAGTGGAAGTGGTTTTGATTAATTTTGCTAATTAAGATAGGTCGAAAACTGTTTAAGCTTTACGAGAGGTTTGTTTATAATGTTTGAGTGCACTTTGGCACCACTGTTTTAAACTTAACCGAAACGCTTCATTTTGGTAGAGTAGGGCGGAAGTTTAGACTTGTGTGTTTTGAAAAGTTTACACAGGGTTAATCAATTTTTGAAGACTGATTTTTTTGATGTGTATCAAACGTGCTTTTTAAGTAAAAAAAACGCTTGTAAATTATTAATTTGATAAAATATGCAAACCGAATTCTGATTTGATGGTACGTAGGTAATTCAAAGCCTCGCCTTGTACTATTTTGGTTATGGTTATGGCTCATCAAATGCTTCTTACCACTAGTGTACTAGTCCCGGTTTGAACATGGCAAAAAAGACTCTAGATAATAGAATGCTATTTGTAGAACTATAGTACTTATTTTGTGGCATCAGTCTACCTACACGTGCGTCATGGCATGATTCTAAATTTGATTCAATTTATGCTATGCCACAGCTGCGGATCCCTTTTACGCGTGGAAACACAATTTCCAAAGGTCAAAGGCTTGCTATTTTGCTGCTTCAGCAAACCTTTTAAATATGTTGTGAATGGCTTAGTGAAATATTTGGGAAATATAAAATACATTGGAAAGAAAAACGATGATGAAATGTCACCAAGCAAAGCATCAGTTCTCGCGATACATGTTTCTGCCCTATTTAAATAGGACTAGGTAAAAATTATGGTATTGGGCTCAGCAGAACCGCTTGCAACTTCACTATAGCCTAAATTGAATGCTTTTGCTAAATGTTTTTGTAGTTTTATTCAAAACATAACAATAACTAGCATGAATCATAAGGCAAGTTAAGTTGTCCATAACTTTATTTGCATCGCAAAAACCTCTTCGGAGCAGCTCTGAGTTTCTCAATTTAAACTTCTCACATAAAAACTAATCTTGCCCGTCAGACTTTCCTATCACCGCCATCAACTTTAACTCCCAATACAGTCATAACTTTATTTCTACTTCACAACTTTGAGTCCAGTCACAGAACTAAGAAAAAGCTGGCCAAATAAAAAAAAACAGTTTGTATTTCGCATGAGGACTTGGTAAAATATAAAATCAAGGTTTTACAAGAACATAGTACAACCGACTTAAATTGGACTGTTCTAGTGACTGTAAATACCACTGAAAAGTCACAGGGAAGCAAAATCGAAATGTTTTTTTACTTCGACGATATTTTTTTTTTCAGTTAATGTTATATAGAAACTAAACTACTGAACTGATTTTGAATAAATTTGTAAAGAATCAAGTAGGTATATTCTCTAAAACAAAAAAAAATCAAATCAGTTTATAAACAACAAAGTTCTAAAGTTACAATCATAAAAAAACACATTTAACCAAATTGAGAACCTCCTCCTTTTTTTAAGTGGGTTGAAAAGTATAGGAAGTAACAAAAAAATGTCATCAATCAAAGATGATCGAATCTAACACTGCTCCGTTGCGTTGCGTTGCGTCGTCGCAGGCAACCACACAGCAACCACCGAGCAGAGTGGCTTCGTTCAAATAGTTTTCGCTCTATCGGTCTTAGTAACAGGGTTAGATACAGAGGTTCATTTTATGCACCGCCACACGTTTCGATTGAGGTGAACTGTACCATTTTATTGGGCTTTAGATGTATTTGGAGCTGGTATTTTTCTTTTTGTAAGACGGAAATCATCTGATGTACCTAAGCTTTATAAATGGAGGGTTAACGTTGGCAGTCTAAGGTCTGTGTTCAATAGATAATCGGAAGATTAGGCCTCTTCGTCCGTTAACTTTGACGTTTAATCTATGAAAATTCGTGTCAATAACGTCAAAACAACTGTTTAAAACTTAATCGTCTGTTGGTGAATTCGGGTCTAACTAGCTCGTATTATTAACAAAATATTATCTGTTCCGTGTCTCTCTAGTAAATGCATAAAACTTTTTCGTAGACCCTCTACGAGAGTACCCTTAGAATTTATTAAACACTATGTTTTTACCTTTATTAGCACTAATTTACAGGAGTATTATTCGTGGTAAAATTAAACTGAATTTTGTAGACCCTCTACAATAGTACTCTACTACTTATATGTAGAATTTATTTTTTAATCTCATTTATTGTAAATAATTTAAGTACTTCCTATAAAACAGTAAATAACAAAATTATTTTTCTTATTTAAGCTGTGGTATCCCATTTATGGGCAAAGATTTCTACCAAATCCTTCCATTTGTCGCGGTCGTTACTGATCTTCCACCATTCCCTCTCGAATACATCCAGATCATCTCTCCAACCCTTTCTCAGTTGTTGATTTAAAACAACATAATAGAATCTGTGATTTTGCTTTTGTTCCACTTACTGTCACCAACTAGTGTTTTGGAGATAGGTGATTTACACCCGAGTTTGTAGACTCTAAAGAGAATGGATTGTAGCTAGTTTTTTACAGGGAAGATAAACCATTGTTTCACTTTTGCTTCGATTTTCCTGAAATAATTGTTCCATACTTCGAGTTGATTAACTTTTTTGTCATGAATATAGTATTAAAGCAGGTTTATGGGTAGTCTCCATTGTTTGCTTCCACTAATTGAAGCAACCTAAGGTTATTCACACAGTCCCACACATTGTTCGTAAACAAAATAACACAGCAAGCCTTTTTAACATAGAAACTTTTTGACCCGGTGACTCCTTTCAGTGTATAAAAGTCAATGAACTTTTAATAGTTTATTGCTACCTACTAAGTTCAGGACACAGGGCTTTTTTACAAGTTGGCGAGTTAAGCTAGCGTGTTAACTTTCGGGAAGGATTGTCAACAAGCAGATTGAAGCCGATGACACTGGGCGAGTTTATAAGCTACAAGCGAACTCGCTGGCTTGTAGCTTGTAAAAAAGTCGTGTGTCATCGACACTTTAGATTGTGTTGTGTTTATGGACCATAAGTTGTACTTACCTACTCTACTTTTTGTAAACTTAGGTATGCAAAATAAATAGTATTTTTTCTTGTTAATCTAGCCTAGCCTTTAAAACATTTCAGTAATGAAAAAAACAAAAGAAGTTATAATATTGCATAACAAAATGATTAAAGTCTTTATAAATAAAATAAAATAGGTTTCAATTCATACAAAAGTGCGAATAATCCAATTATACTGTTGCCATCGTTGAAAACTTTTAATAAGGCTAAAATTACGAGTCAGAAATTAATACTTGGACTCCATCTCCTCAAAAGTGAATGAGAGTGCGGCTTACAAGTCCCAAGACTCTTCAAAAGGCTAATCAGCATAACTTCTGCCTTTGACTGAGGAAGCGAAACCGAACATCATTCATAACTAAAAGTTAACTTTGAGGTTATATCCAATATTTTGTTATAAGGCTAAAAATATTACTGCCTACTGTTTACGTTTGTTTACGAGTGGTTAAGGCCCAGATTCCCGCTGTCCACTATCAATATATTATAAAGATATAACTTGTCTGAATATATTTTCAAAGTACAGTGGAGCGGTGATTTTGTCACTACAACCCCACGTAATGTTTTAATAAGCACCTATATTTTTTGTTTTCATATGTTTAACATATTGAATTCATTTCAATTAATTTATTTTCCTTAGGAACACACAAGAATACTTGGATTCGTCTTTATTATAGTTTATTTACCTAACAGGGTAAGCAGTTGTACACTTCCTTGTCAAAAACACAAACAACCATACATACACTCGAAAAACATAACTCTCCTTCTTTGAGGCTTCCGTCGATTGGGACCACTAGGTTTGGGATCGATTTGGAACGATAGATTGATTTAATTTCATTATTTTTCTCGCAGTCGGGTAAAAAGCAGGTTTTTTTCCAATAATACAATAATAAACTATAGCCCAATTGCTTCGGTAGTTCCGGCGTTTTTCAGGAGCAAACATATATTTTTTTCCTTCGTCTTATTCAAAGGAGATTGGGCAAAACTGTTTATCCCAGTTTCCTAACAGTTTGAAGCAAGTTATGCATGAATGTCAAATGCTAGCATATTTCCAATATCCCTCTACCCTGTTTATCTACAACTACAAAGAGACACAGTTTTCATAAAGTTGCTTTCGTTGGACGCTGTCGTGTGGATAATGGAAGACATGGCTGGATGCACTGGCAACTTTTAATAAAGCCTTTGAACCATTTTCCTTTATTGCACGTCCCACATTTCTTTGTTTCGTCTTAAAGTAGAGAAAATAACTAGTAAAGTAAAGTAGGTCTTAACATCTACCTATAGATTTTCTGCAGACTTACTCGTACTTTTGTTTATATAAATTGAGTAAATAAAAGGGTTTAATTCTTGACTCCGAAGCGAATTGTTCATAAGCACAGTTATTTTTCCATATCAGTAGAAATATTTAAATTCATTGTCAAAGCCCTCGATACCGACCTTGCAAAAGGTGGAGGCTACAAATAGTCCTTCAGCTTTAAAAAAAGTTATTCATGTTAGCCAGTGTGACGTCAACCACAAATTGCTACGTGCAACCCTTGAAAATCCAAGGTAGTGATACCTTGAATTTTCAAGGGCTAAGATAAATAGTACTTGTCACATTATAGTTTGAAAAGGTGGTTTTATATGTTTGCTTCTTGCAGAAAAACTATCTCGTATGACTAAACCGATTTTCGGGTCTACTTTTTTTCGGATGGACATTTAATGCAGTTGGCCGTAACTGCGTCACCGGACTCTTTTTTTTGGGGCTACAGTTTGTATTCAAAAATCTCTCTATGATCTGACCACTTACAGACCGATATTTGACCAGCAGCTCTACCAAAGAAAATACATTAAATGTACCAAGCTGTACCATTATACCTACCATTGCTATTAATTCTAAACTGAAACTGAACACATTCTAAATTTTCAATTTGAGTTGATTTTTTTGTCAAGTTTTTTTGTAAGTATTTTTTTTGGTAGAGCTGCTGGTCAAATAAAGATAAAAATAAAGATAAATTTATTTGTACCATAAACAAGCTTAAAAATATTATGATAATCTAAAAATAACATACAATATGATGGATTGTGATGCTTATTAAATTAAATATCGGTCTGTTAGTGGTCAAATCACAGAGTTACAAGTTCCTGCGTGGGCATGTTGATGACGCAACGCCGCAGCCGCCACGCCGCATAGCGAGCCGTTCCACTGTCCACAAATTATGGTATTGGACAGCGAAACTGCCGCAATATTTATTCACGCTTTGTAAGCGAGAAATTATCACTTTTTTATGCTGAACGGGAAGGCACTAATATAGCTTTATGTCTTTACTATCTGTAAAAATATATGCTAAATGTCCTAAAATCTGGATTGGTTGCTGAAAGCGGTCAGTTTCAGAAGGGAGCTTTAGATCTAGAACCACTTCAAAACCTCTAGAATGAGGGACAAGAACCCATTTATCAACACATAGAATTAAATTAAAATTGTTCAAAAAAAATAATTAAAATAAAAATAAAAAATACTTGCGCAAAAAAGTTACTAATACCCCTGGCTTTTCCAATTACTTTCGTTCAGTATGTTTTAATTGCTAGCCATTTTTTAGATTTTTCCGTTTAGCTGTAGTTTGTTCAATAAAATGCAAAACAAAGCGAATGGGTTCCATCGATATTCCATTAACTTGGCTTCATTCATTTCGAGAGTTCTCTGATGAGAGAGGAAATACCAATTGTATTGACTAATAACGTATAGAGCCAACCCCATCTACAACAAGTTTTGGAGATGCAAATTTATCATTATGCTCTACCACGATTTTATCTAGGCCAAGCCTAGTCCTAACCACTACCCTAACTCTACTACCTAACTTAGCGAGTATGAAATAGACTATACTATACACTGTCAATTTTTAATCACCAGAATAAAATAATACGCATAGTCAGTTGCCGTTACTAAACACATATAAGGCAAAAAAACGACGATTTTTTGTCAAAATAAATTTGATTTAAATTGGATAACTGTTACCGTTAGTCGTTTTCCTATGGGTTTGCTTCAGGCGGTACCTTTCATTGATAATAATTTAAGTTTCGTATCGTTTGGTAAACCCGGGTACCTAGCTCGAGCCAGCCCGCAAAACCTAGACTCGGGCGCCGCACTCGCTGCGCTGTCACTCTGCCATTTTGTAGAAATCCAAAATTCTGACTGCACAGATGCAAAGTAGTACCCCGTCTGCATTGACCATTTTTTTTTTGGTAATTAAAAATTGGTGGTCACAAAATAAACTATAGTTAGTTTCATCCTCCATGCTATAGTCGTCAAGTTGCATATCTCAGTTGCCCAGAAAACCAAAAGCACAGATCCCTTCCGTTGTCGAAATTGTACATCCTGACTGAAATCTTCCTGTTCGTAAAAGAGAACACCTTATTTTAGGGAACGGTAGACATCTGAAGTGGACATCTTAATTATTATTAATTGTCGGTGTTTCATAACAAAGAGATTGGGAGAAATTGCACGGAACTGCTGAAATCTCGATCTAAAACTCAGCACATCGTTGCCACTGTCTAGCTAGAGACTATATAAGAATTCATTTCTTATGAATGTTTGATGCCCAGCCGTTACTTTACCACGTCCCACAGCCCAGTTAGCTAGTTCCTAGAATGGCGAAGTTTTAATATCCCACCTCATTCCTAACTTTTGGGCTTCAGAACATTTGAATGGTGGAGGAAAAAAAGGAAATTTGAAAAGTAGAGTTACTTTCCCACGTCCTCCCACAGCCGTGTCCCAATTGGCTAGTTCCTAGAATGGCGAAATTATAATATCCCAACTCATTCCTAACTTTTGGGCTTCAAAACATTAGACTAGTAGAGGAAAAAACGAAAATTTGAAAAGTACAGCATGGCACGCCCTGCCCTTTGAAGCCTAAATAGTGCTTCTGCGTAAAAGTAAGAGATCACGCTTGCCCATTACCAAAACAGTGTTATACAGAGCTTTTGAATCATAAGGTTATTTATTCACCGCAAACTTCACATTCTGCTAACCAGCCTCGATGGGTACTTTTAAACTGGAACACAACGGTGACAGCAACCTACAAACTTAGTAGTTTTGCTCACCACCTTTATAACCAAGTTCCAAAGAGGCTTTTATCCTCATCAAATCAACACTATTGTTGAATGGTGTAAATATACTTCGACAGTACCAAACCAGTTGAATGGAAACAAACGAACTTCATTAGCACGCAGATTCTCGCTTTGTACGATGTGATTGGCTCTAACTAGTTTGTATGTTTGTGGTCGTAGCTTCATTAAGCTCGGCACTGGAAAGGTTCTTGGATATTTGATCAGCTGTTTATTCGTTAGTCGCACAAATATAACTCATGTTTAGTTAAATAATTCTTTGTTTTTGTAATGGGCAAGTAGAAAAATTTAATGGCATTTGTAATTTCGCATTTCAGAGTTCCAAATAGGTACTCCTAAAAGTAATAAAACAAATTGTTCTGATCTATCAACTCTTTTATAGTTGGAAGCTACTTTCGTAAGGTAAGTAGATACCGCCTTAGGACCTTAGGCATAATTGACCTATAGTAGAAGCTGAATGTAGTTCTGTCTGAAGGCACGCCACTAAGCCTTAGCGATTCTTACTATCTCTCATCCAGCTTCAGCCAGCTATAGTAGGTAGACTACGCTCCATCCAGTAAGTGGTCTAGTTCGTATTTTCCTATCCCTTATCCCATATCTATTTGGGATCGTCTCTCCTAATCAGTCATCTCCAGGTCTCCCTAGAACACCCTGACGAGGGGTGTTACTCGATGGGAACCCATCGACTGAGGCGTTAATGGGTGTTTTGGTTGGTTGTTCTCTAGGTTTTTCCGTTTTACGGACATCCATGTACAGACAGCGTCATAGATAAGTATACCCTTGCACAAGACAGCTTCAAATTCCTTTACAAAACACCGCTGCGGCGTACGAAGAAGTTTTGCCTTCAAAAATAAAACAGATATTTATAACCATGTAAACCTAATCATAATTCTAAACAATTTTTTGAAGGGATTTGAAGCTTCAAGTCCCTTCAAAAAATTGACAAAAAAGCTGGGTGTTTTGTGCTAGGGAATACTTATCTATGACGCTGTCTGTACTTATGTCGGGGTCATCCAGAAAGTGGTCAGTGTTACTCCTTTTTGATAAGACTTTATAGAGCCAGCTTTATAAGTGTTTATGTGAGGGATCACAAATGTCAGGTGTTCCATTAATCATCCCGTTCCGCAAATACCTCCAGCCTTCAGCCTCCTTTCATAACGAATAAGCGGCTTACTCTGTTCCTCTGTTCGTGTTTTGAATGCTAATCTTGTTCTGTTTAATGTAGATCGTCAAAACTCTGTTTTCATCCCTCATGACGAGGCTTCTTTTTATTTATTTTGGCATTTTAATTAGGCAAGGTCAGATGTTACTTTGACCGCCATCTAACATTATTTTCTTCCGATTTGGCACAATTTACCTAGTGAGCAAAAATGCTCGTAGAAAATAAGTAGGAACTAGGAAATATTTAAGGTTTTTTTTCAGAGGTTTCCGATAATAGTGGAATTTATACATATACGTAGTTTTAATAAATTATTTCTATATTGGTCGATAGTTCGAATTATTTCTTTGAGAAGTAGCAGATTGGTTTTTGAGTAAAGACGGGATCTAGGTAAGGGTATACGTTGTACTCTAGCTGGCGGCAGAAGATAGAGAGACGAATGATGAGAAGTGCTGAAAGTAGAGCTCAAGTGCGCGCTTTGAAATTCTTCTGTCCAGCAATGGATTGCTGTTTTGTTAATAATGATGAACCTACTTCATACCTACATTGCAATTTTATTGATAAATCGAATCGGTCATAAAAAGATAGTCAGGTCAGAAACTAGAATTAGAACACCCATAGAAAAAAAAAGCAGTTTTTCAGTACGCCCTAATCGAGGTTTTCAAGTGGAATAATCACCGAATAGGCAGGCAAAGTATGTATATAACTTTCTTCAAATAATTTACTCTACGTAACTAATAAGCTATAATTGATGACTAATGATTGGGTTATAATAACTGTTATAATCGCTTTGTTGACGCCTTTCGTGAGAGCGTTAAATAATAATGTTAGTTATTTTTATTATCTGTTTGAATAATCAGAAGCAAATTATGAATAGCTTGTCGGTTGTCAGTGTTTCAGATTAGTGTTCATGGGTTAGTCAGTTATTTAAGATTTATTAATTTAGTATTATTTAGAAAACTACCATATGGTTACCTGAATAGAAGGAAAAGTAAAATAATGTAATCAGAGTAATCTTGTTTTTTCTCTAAATTAAATAACATCAACGAATTTCAGGCTAGTGTAACTATATGCTCTTTATGCGTAACTGCAATGTATCTTTGTATTATCTATTTGTGACCACTAACCCCTTTAGGCTGCTTTCATTGTATTTATAAAGCTGAAAATAGGTATCCGTCGTCTGTAGTTTTAAAACACATTGTCGTTGGGTTATTATGTTTCCCTTCGATAACAGGATATTACTGCACAGCGCACTTTAAAAACATGGCACGGAAGCGGCAATTTCTGAATGAGTGTATGCACGCGACCAATTTGTACAGCATGCTGCTTATATGTTCCTCAACTTGGCATTCATCAAGGGCAACCTTCGACCTCTGGACTGCAGCTCGCAACTCACCAAACATCACTGCTGACAGGGAAGACAAAGACTCGCTCGCTACCCTCACGCCTCCTTGAGAGGAGGCGTGAGGGTAGCGAGCGATTCTGAGGAATTGACACGATGCGAATTTACACATTTAGGGGTATTTTAGGACATGGTTTTATTGAAGAGTTGGGGGTCCCGGCGAACGGGAAGTGGGCATCCGACCGGCTGGCGAACGCGCGAGCCGGCGCGCCGCCTCTATCCAACTGAGCGTTGGGTGAACATTTTTTTGCGCAAGCGTACTACAACGCAGGATCGTCCGAAATTCACCCCCGGCTCCCCTTGCAAAGCTGACCCAAGAACCAGTGGGAATCATCCAAAAGTGAGATGTATTTCCACACAATAGAGCAGGCTATCTGTATTCTGGATGGGTGCAGTTGCGTCGTCTCAGAGAAGATTGCGTGTGCCGCACTGCACACGATGGTAATTAAATATGTGTTTGACAATGGTATTGCTACAGAGGCTGTGACGTCAATGTGCTGAAGAGATGGAAGCATTCACGTGGCGTGGAAACCGTTTAGCGAGTTTGTGTCGAGCTCCAAAGTGGGGTCGCGGAGACCTCGAGAGAATGTTGTTGAATAACTTTTCCTAAATCACCAGGTTTGTTTATGAATAGCAAATGTTTTGCATCGAAACGTTTAGATGGCGATACGACTTACATGGTTTTTCAATCTTATTTTAGTCACATGAATAAAACTCATTTTTAAATCTTTATGACTTGAAATATTATAAATTATAATACATAGCAACGGGGGGTCAACAAGTACTAAAGGTGTGATTAACCCCAATCCAGTAGGGATCAACATCATTCTGGATTTAGTTATCAAAACACAGGGTACTAAGATATGGTAATAGTAACTGTAGTCTCTTTCCTCCGTGGTAACTGTTAGATTCCTATTGGCATTCTAATGGAACTGCCTTCGGTCCAGTAATGACCGCGATAAAGGTTCCAAAGTAGACAACTTAAAATCTTACAAGCTCAGTCATTGATCTCGCATGGGTTCCCAAAATACAACTAAATAAAGGCTCTATTTCAGATTGTTTGCATACGGTCACTGCTCTTGATCCGCTCTCGGCTATTGTGAAATAGTTGTCGACAGGTAGAGGCAAATTTAGCTAGAATTGTTGATGTCGATATAAATAGTTCGGGTACGTTAAAAGTCGTAGAAGCATTGGTAAATATACGTCTTACTAGACCTGGGGCTAAAACCACGCATGGAAAGGAAGGCACATCGATAAATCACAATGTCTGAAGTTCTAGGATCTAGGTAGTACCAACTCTTTGTTCATTTAATCTGCGTATCTATACTTCCTCCTAACTTTTTTCCCGTCCGGTTTCCTATGTGCTACCGTTATGTTTTATCTAGCAACTAGCATTATTGTTTGAAATGTGTTACCTACCTAAAGTTATTTTATTTTTTTCTTGGTTCAATTAAGTTTTTGCGCTCTCAATCTTTATTTCTATCTGGTTCTTCTTATCGTGTCACTAGTTCTTTCGAACCAGTATAGTGAGAGGTTTTCAAGTGCGCCTCGAATAGGCTCCATTCTAGCACTGTTCGTTCTGGTAGAAACCAGTTGCTATAAAGCAAGCTGTGTGGCTTAAGTCGCCGGTCAAGCCGCCCAAAGGCCTCATGTCGACTCAGCTCGAGAAGTAGATACGATAACATTGAGTAAAAATATACTTATTTATAATTTCGGCTACTTATAACAACCTTCGATAGCTCAGTTGGTAGAGCGGTGGACTGTAGAGGAATGTTGCTGTCATCCATAGGTCGCTGGTTCAAATCCGGCTCGAAGGAGTATTCTTTTGAATCATACTTGTTTTATAATTTTAAATTTTATTGAATGAAATCTTATCATAGCTTTTTATTATTTTTATAACTTTTTCGTACTTATGGAAACTACTTAGGTATTTACTTAATTTAGTTACATTATAAATATTTAAAATCAAACATAACAAATTAACAATAATATAAGCCAAAAAATCAAATAAAATGATTGTTTATTGTTGAAAAAAAAACTAACCAATAAATGACGGGACCTCACGAAGGTGGCAAAATAACCGCTGCGGACAGGATTCGAACCTGTGCGGGTAGAACCCAATGGATTTCAAGTCCATCTCCTTAACCACTCGGACACCGCAGCTATGACGTTGTTGTTCAAATTACGATACGCTCTCTTTAAGTTAATAGAAAAGATCCTGTAGTATTTAGTACTCTGTGGTTTTATAGAAGAATATTACACCTCTGCATATTGTACATACTTAAATCTTTACCGTTTTTGATGTTTATTTATCGTGTTTTACATAAAAAAATATTTGTTTAGTAAAGTACCTTTCTAAATTTTTTTAATTGATACAAAATTTTATTTCTCTACATTCAAAAAAATATAATAATTATTATTCGTTATAATTATTTGCGTAATAAACGTAATCATTTTTGAGGATTATTGTAGTGCTGCCATCTACTGATTTTATAGAAAACTTACTGTCAGTCCTGTTAGGGCTGACAAGCAAAACAAATAGTTCTACTACTCACCACTAGGTAGCAAACACCTTAAACTGCAATGCTATCCAACAATAGATGGCGTTACTTAACTTTTTGAATATGTCTATTTTTTTATATAAGCATATGTTGTCCCATTGTTGGGCAAAGGTTTTCCCCTTATCTACTCCTCCTTTCTCGATCTTTTTAATCTTATTTTTATTAATCTATTTTTTTAACAAACATAAAACCAACTTTTAACTCTGCAGGAAACAGAAAAACACAGGAAAGCAAAGAATATTCTTTATTTGACTATGAAAAAAAACAGGCTATAAAAAAATCAAATTTAAAAGACAAAATCTCAATAAACCAGAGCTGCATAATATATAAAAAGCTTTCTCTACGTAATTTACGTTACTAATAAATTATTATATGTAACGAAATTAATAATTGATAGATAATAAATGTTCATAGCCTAACCAACAATCTTTATTGTACTTTATCGGGGTAACTACGTTAAATTGTTGATCTATCTAAAATTATTGTGTATAGTATAGTAGCAAACATGTAGGTATTGATCCGTCTATTTTCATAAACAAACGCATTTAAGAGGCTATGTGAAAATTTGGTGTTGCTGCGTTTCATTCTTACTCAGTTACGGTACAGTTTACAAACTTGATGTTAATACAGTGATTACTTGAGGATATAATCTAAATAAATGTGAGAAACACGATTGGTGAAACTTTTCTCGATAGAATTATTTTTTGAAATAGGCCCTCTTAAAATCTGATTTACATCAATCCTCCGAATTTAGAGAATATTTACGGGTTATTTTTGTACTATTGAGTGAGTAATCACAGAACTTAGATAAATGTAAAAGGATTTTTTTATAAATTCAATACTTTTCAAGCAATACGATGTTTTATCATTTGTCGCTTACGTTCCTTACTTTTAAGCGAGAAAAATCTATATCTAACCTCTTCACTCGGGGTAAGGTGTCTAATTGCGCTATCACTGTCTTACAATTCGGCAGCTGTCATTTCTGACAGTTTCACATATCTTCTTAAGTCCAAAAAATAATATTTGGTTTAGCTGGACCTCAAGTTGGAACCTAATGGAGCTTGCTATTATAGGGCTTGCTGTTGTTAGGATCCACTGATGCAGCCCGTCGGGAGTATATTAATCGCATATAATAATAAAAACAGCATACATTTCTGCTCACCCTGTAGCGAAGCACGGGCATTCAGCTAGTAACTTATATGCGGGAAGTGTGGGACTTTGATTAGAACAGCCAAGAATAACAATAGACAACTAAACACTTCACGGAAAACATTGGCATTTAAACACCTTCTTAGCTTTGCCATAAAGTGCTTTATGTAAATAGGTTCTTATGTAATAAAACTTAACTGCATCTGGGAAGGACAGACAAACGTTAAATGTGTCTGAAGATAGATCGTAAACCTCACATCAGCACACTGCACATCACTTAACAACATTCAAAGGAAGGTAGAGTCTTGTTATTTTATTGACGACTCTTTTTAAGAGAAATGTAAATCTTTCAGGACCCGCTTTTTTCCCGCTTAAGAATGTTTGTTCTAAATCTTCTATGTATTCTATGTATGTATTGAAATAAAGATATTTTATTAGTTATTGAAGGAAAACATCATGAGGAAACAGGCATGTCATATAACCTAAAAAGTTCGAAAACATGTGCCAAGTGCACGAAACGAGGCGCACTTGAAATCCTTTCACCACACTGGTTCGACGAACTAGTGACACGATAAGAAGAAGAATTTCTCTGTGGCGTAGGAATGTCCATTACCACGTTCCTTCCTCCAACACAACGATGTTTTGTGCGCACGCGCCGATTTTGCGCGTGTCAACAATCGCGCACGCACTTGGCTTCTCCGTAGCGATGGTTTCCGATGGCAGATGAACAGTGATCGTTTGCGTCAAATGCATATTTAGAAAGATAACAGGAATCTTTTTACATGGTATACTGTCATATTTAGGCTTTCGAGCCATTTTCGCGCACATCCACACAAATCCTAGAAAATCCATTTCCACAAGAATCACCGTTGACGATACGTAAAATATTAGAGGTATTAGATTTATTACTTTATTGTACCTACACACACTTTTTACTACTACAGTCTTAGAGCCTTAGTTACCCTAGTCACAGATAATATAATAATTTTCACACCACCTGCTCGACAATGTACAATTACATATCATGCTATCATCAAGGTAAAGCAAAGCATTACCTCTCTAGGGAGGTAATGTTGTATGAAACTCCCAAGGGTTGTAATGTGATTTGAATTTGGAACGTCAAATTCGTGTGGAAACTCGTGGAAACCTCTAAGTTAAAGAACGCCCATATGGCATTGTAAATAGGTTTGTTCTAAAATCGAACTGGCCACTCATAAAAAAAGAAAAAAGGCGCGACTTCAAAGATTGTGAAACAAAAGACGGTGTTGGCTGCTGAGTTCGGAGCCCTGGCTTTTTATTGCCTCGCAGAAGGTGTGAAAAGTAGAGTATGCTCTTTTGGGATAAAGCCTGTCTTTGTCTTGGGTAGCTTGAACCCCTCGCGTCACTCAGGACTCTACATAACCCCCTCGCTTCGCTCAGGAGTTAACTGAGTCCCTCGTTAGCTCAGGGTTCAATATGCCACCCGCGACATAAGACACTGCTTTATCCCCTTAGTGCATAATCTACTATTACTAGTATCCTAGTTCCATAGTTTATTTTGCTTCATATGGTCATATGGTGTACAAATAAGGTCTTAATTTAAACTATAATTGAATTTATCGTAAGGTGGATGTATTCATGATCACTACTCATATTGGTGTTCAATAAATAAAATAAAATAAAATAATATATTTTCTATTAAATAGTAATATATCGACAAATCATAATAACCTTTTACTTGTGTTTAACTTAGTATTCTGTGCTTTTACGATTCGGTTATCCGCTTTATATAAGTATTGTAGGCAAAATGGGTAATAATAGTGACTAAATACTGGGTTTTAGTGATGAAACTTAATCGTTTAATCAACAGTGTTTTCCTTATGAATCCATAAACAACAAATTAATTGGTTCATCCATTAAATACGCTCGTTTCATTTTAAAATAGATCACGTTTATACCGAAAAAATGACCTTGTTCTGCCCTGTTAGGGCCAATATTTTTACTTGTCATATTGCTATCCACCTAGAGATTTTCAAACGAGTCCACCAGTTCTTAAAAAAACTTATAAAACATTTTTTTATTAACTGTGATATCAAAACAAGTCGTTCATTTACCACAAGGCCACATACCTCTGGATATGCGGTCAGTTACCCACTTATGCTCATAGCAGTCAGTAGGATACTGTGTCGACCGCAGTTACGTATCCTCTATGTATCCCTGTTCAGTTAGTTGCCTCCCTGATGACTCGCAACGGATAGGCCTGATGTCTCATGAGGAAAATAAACAAATGAAACAGTTCTTACTTGGTTGGTAATTGTACTAATTTCTTACTTATCACACGACATGGTAATATTGTAGGTTAGGTATGTATGTCAACGTGAAATTGTAAAAACCGCTATTTTACAATGTAACGGTTTGGACATCGATAAATTGAAAACTTTAAAAAAATTGTGAAAGCAATTACCATGAACTTTAAAACAGATCAATCACGTCACAGTCGCTCTCAAATTGGTAGGATAGGTTGAATGTTTTTATGCCTTAGCGCGCACGAACTATGGGCTTACTATTGGTGACAAACTTACGCTTTTAAAACCGTTATTTTGTGAATGGACATTTGATTGGTCTATTTCATAGCGGACTTTTATAGTGTTTACAATTTTTCGACAATTCGTAAGTTAACGTGTTGGGTAGGAATACTAGCAGTAGACCACGGCTTCAGTTTCGTGGTGACGAGATAAAAAGTAGTCTTATTCAGATCTATAACTGGAATTCATACTAAAATTCACACAGAGACTGAACTACACAGTTATATAACATTGTAAGCATTTATTTTGCAATTACAGTTTGAGAAGATCTTTTTCATAAAGATGTCCACTCAACTATCGAATTTAGCAAATATGTACACTGAAATTGAATGAAAGTGATCCAAGACGTCCATATTAAATCCACTATTAGAAAAGAAACTTAGTTGATGGAGCGTTGCACATGCTGCGACAGTATTTGCAACACTTTTACATTCCTCGTCACTTCTAGACATTAACAGAAAATGATCCTTCATTATACTTAGTCACACATGGATAACATTAACTGAGAAAAGTTTCATATAATACCATTTTCGTCCTAATATAATTTCGGACAAATAGGAAAAATACTAAGATACTTACTTTTAACTCACTACTCACTCTACTTATCAAACTAAAAGTTAAAAAAGGAAGTTTTGGCGGGAACATGAAAAATGGCGCATTGGCGGCATTAAATTAATTGTCAAAACTTGTATAACTTTGAGTGTTTAAGTGTAAAACGGTGGTATTTTATCCATTCAGTGCTCGTGAACGTGTATGAGTGTTGGTGAATAGTGTAATGCTGTAAAACGTGACTTTTCGTGTTGCCTCCAAAACTCCATAGAAGCCTCTAGTAAAGTCGCAACCACCGCTACTTTACAGGGGCATGACTTGACTTATCGACTCTGACTTATGACTAAATAATCTCTCCAATTTCTTGACACTGGCTATATACCTTTGATGTGAAGCCAAAACTAAAGAACTTAGGTCCTTTGAAAAAAAAAAAAAAAAAACTACATAATATATATTCTAAACTAGTTGACGCCTGCAACATCGTTTGTAATGCGAATTCTTTAATTTTATCGTAATTAAGATAAAAATCCAATTTACACATCCATTGATCCTTACATTCTTACAAACTTCCGCTCATAATATTAGTAGAAAGTAAGATCTAAGTATCTTTCTTTTTATATAGATAAAATTCAAAATGTCAATACTTACTGATATTTCGTTACTAGCTAGAAACTAGACTTACCAACCTATAACGTTAAAACTGAAAAACTTTACCCACTGCAAAGTTGCATCGCGTGAAGTGAAGTTATGAATGGGTGGAAGAAAATACATTTTCTACTAGAGTTCAGCGACCTATATATAGTAAGTAACTGCCTTCATGTTCTTGGCAAGACATCCAGCTAATGGCCTGGACGCTTGCCAGACTGTTTGCCTGTGAGTTCATACTCAGAGACGAATGAAGACACAGCACGCAAACTTCGATTTATACCTATGAAAGAACCTGATGCTAAGTTATTAAGTGCATCTGTGTAAGACCGGATAATTCAAATTACCGACGAATGTTGTGGTTTTTTTAATTGTACTACAATATCGTAATATGCCAGTCTTACCCCAATATACTATATACCGCATGAATTTTTTTCACGATTTATTTTGATATTATTCCATAGATAAATAAAATATTGTGTATTGAAATATCCGACTAACAATTAAGTAAACATTTTAGCTAGCCACTTTTCAAGCCGGAAGCGCAAAAATAAAATTATAACTGTCAAATACTGATAGTAGATTTTTGTTGAAACTAAAACTGCCATTTATTTCGTTATTGTCATGGGTAATCACAACCTATTCTTAAATAAGCTTGTGGGACAGTGAGATGTATACTTTGAACTTACGGCAGCTTGCAGGTAACTCTACATCTTCCTCCATATTGCTCTTCGATACAGTTTACGGACATTAAATAAGTAGCCTATTGCATACAGATGGTAGATTGAAAGATCCTTTTAAGTTTTAATTTATTGAGCTATTCATATAAATAAAACTTTTCTTTAAAGTTCAAAAGTAGACTTTAAAATGTAATGGATATTGTTTGTTAAGATTGTATTCTTTTATTTAAAGGTATAAATTAAGTTCTCTTCGTTTTAGGATATGCTGCTAAAATATAAAGGATCGAGCGATGTTTCATAAAATTATAGGGCGTCAAGTTGAATCAGTTGAGCTACCTATAGATCGTTTAACAACAGTCTAATATTCACCTAATCATTTCCTTCATAAAAATGCAAAAATATAATTTATAATAAAAATGTTTTCATTGTAATGTATCATAGCTCTTTCTTCTGATCATAGATAAATTGAATAAATTTTTTGTTGTGCTTTTCATTAATAATTTATTTCAATTAGTCTATCAAATGTGAATTTACGATCATTACCATAAAGTCAAAAGACCTTCGATCTACACGCTATAAAGACAATAAACACGAAGATTTTATCTTTTTACCTCAAATGTACCTATACCTGTTTACCAAGGTAACAGTCCAAGAGATCACTGACCTCCACGACTGTAATTAATTATTTCACCAGTCCAATCATTAGTGTAATGATCAGTGTTGCCAGTATGAGTATTTGAAAAAGTACTAAAAGCTGCACAAAAAATCACTCAAATCGTATCTTTATACTTTGACTTGATTTAATATCAATAGCTTATGCCTGCAACTCTATCTACGTAGTACTAAAACTAAACTGAATGTTGTTTCTGTTTCCAAATTTTATGAATACATAAATTTTAGGATTGTAGGATTTAGGTATGACGCAAAGACGCAAACCTAAAGTTGTAGTAATTTGGTTTTAAGTCTCAGGCAGAACTAAAGTTCACAACACAGTGTTTAAATCTTGCAAAATCAAAACCAATTCTTCACATATTAATAAAGGTGTACTACGAATTATATACCTAAGCGTTCAAGAATTTACGTGCTAAAAGATACGAAATGAGCTTAGCCAAGCTGCGTAAAAGAAACGAAGAGGTGGGAAAAGGTACATAAATCTGTCTATTCAGTACGCACTGGCCACACTGATAATGATGTAACTCAATGGACCGGAGCGTGCCTTTTCTTTGGCAAAACATCGCGGACATGATCAATCATCGCCGGCCAATTTATTCTGGTAATTAATTTGCACAGACGTACAAGATGCCTACATTTGACTTTCAACGGTTAATGAAACTGATTAATTGTTATTATTCCGCGAAAGGCATTATGTGAAGATTGGCGATTTATGACCTGACAGACGAACGGTTTACGAAATTTAGTAAATATAAAACTTACAAGTTTCATGTTGTATTATTTACTAATAAAGTTAAGTATCTAAGCTATTTTACTTATTTTTAGAGTTTGAGTTGTAAATTAAAAAAAAACCTTAGTAGGTACCTACGCGCCTACACATCGAGTCAAACACATCCTCGAAATTTCAAGTGTCTACGTCCAGTAGTTTGGCTGTTGCGTCAGGACTTTTAAACATATGAGCTGCTCGGACCACATCTTCGCCTGTGTTTTAAAAAAAAAGTAACATATGTCGTATTCCAACTTATAAACTATACCTATAGCATATTACAGCTCAACTGCTTCAGTATTTTAAGCGTGATTGAGTAATATCCATCCTCATAAAATGTTGTATTATAAGTGTGCTGTTCCGCTCTCTACCATGTGCAAAAAATCCTATAAAGTGAAACTTATATGAATTTAGCTTTTAACCCTATTGACCCATATTACGATGATTGCCGCTGTAGCTCCCCTTGTTATTATGTTTCCTGTAGGGGACGATGGGCACGGTGGGGTCCTAAGTAGTGGGATGTGTATCCGCTTCTTGTAAGGGTACGTAGTTGTGTGAGAATTAGACCGTTACAATTCACACTAGACCAAATTAAATACTATGATAGACGGCTAAGCTTCACAGTAAAACGACGATGACACAGTGCTAGTTTACATGCTACAAGCCAGCGAGTTTGCTTGTAGCGTGTAAAATCGCTCCGTGTCATCGGATTGTTTCAATCTGCTTGTTGACAATCCTTCCCGAAAGCTAGCGAGTTAGCTAACTCTGAGCGAGTTAGCTTTTAAACCTGTGTCATCAGCGCTAATAACAAACCTTAAAAATTCTTCAAAACTCTTTAAAAAATAAATATACGAGAAAGGATTTATGTTAAGAACAGACTGTTATAGTATGTTACAGACTGTGTTATAGTATGTTACAGACTGTGTTATAATATGTTACAGACTGTGTTATAATATGTTACAGACTGTGTTATAATATGTTTCAGACTGTGTTATAGTATGTTACAGACTGTGTTATAGTATGTTACAGACTGTGTTATAGTATGTTACAGACTGTGTTATAATATGTTACAGACTGTGTTATAGTATGCTACAGACTGTGTTATAATATGTTACAGACTGTGTTATAGTATGTTACAGACTGTGTTATGGTATAAAATAGAGAGCCACAATATTTTAAGAATATACTAGTTAAAACATTTTATAAAATAATCAATCAATAGTATAATATTTAAAAAGTTTATTTTACGTAAGTTACTTAAAATATCTAACGTTTTATGAATAAAAATGTATGTGCTTCACAATCAAAGTAACAAAACCACGTCTTTGTTCTACTTTTAATTACTCCTGCACGCTATACAGATCTCTACTTTTTTATCATGAATTGAATCGAATGGTAGCTCTAACAAATCGATTTGGGTATGTAGGTATCAATCAATTTCATTGATATTGGTAGGTAGGCTTTTTGCGGCGTTGCTATAACTTTTTTCAAGCAGTAGCGTACCTATTACTAGGTACCTGGTTTATTTTTTCCTCATTAAAAGAATTGAACTTTAAAGCAAAGTATTATTTCTGTGTTTTTGCGCTTTATGTCTTGTGGTACAGTTTAATCATTATCATCATTTTACTGTTGGAAGGTGTCCCCTGCAGGATGCTGTCTAGGTACCAACATATTCTGTCACAAAGCAGTAATGTGTTAGCATTACTGTGTTTCGGTTGGGAGGGTTCTGTAGCTAGTGAAATTACTGGGCTTTCGAGAATGACCATCGAAAAATATGGACGAGCGCTATAGTGGTGTTGCACTGGCCTATGGGAATCAAAGCCCTGTGTAGCACTGTTATGGTTATGGGCAGGCGTGATGTCTTACCATCAGGAGAGCGCCTAGCTAGTCTCGCCAGTTGTAAACATAAAAAATATATCATCAAATATCAGCACATAGACGACAATCATAATATCAGTGCACGAAAAGAGCCTTTTCGAGGCGCACTTAAAATCCTTTCACCACCCTTGTTCGAAAGAACTAGTGGCACGATAAGAAGAAGAAGCCAGCCAAAGAAGAGGCCTCCCCCATAAGACTCCACAACGAGTATGGTAGTTTAAAAACATTAAAATTATTTTGTTTTCGTTATACATTTTTTTTTTTTATTTATTTATCATAGAATCAACAGCACTCCATATGTATGTATACTTATTTAAACTTATCCTATTGCCAGTAACAGATTCTTACTTTTTAAATAAGGTTTTTTAAAATATGTCGCTGAGGTAAATGAATTTTAACAATTTAAAACTTAATATTAGTAAATAGTACCTATGTGTCTAAAAATAACAAAATACTATATTGTGAGTATGAGTGGGTACGCGTAAAGAATGAAGAACGAGTTTATGTGTGAGTGTGGGGTGTGTCTGTGTAGGTGAGGTGAGGGTAGGGGTGTGTGTGTACATATATATCGTTTGTTAAATGTTATCAACATGTTGGTATGTGGTTGATAAAGGACATGCTATTTTCGAGGTTGTGACCTAGAATATTTATTTTGATATCCATATTGTTTAATATAAGCTTCGTTTCATAATAAAATGAAATAAGCCAAGTGTAGGAGCAAAATGTCCTTCTTAATATAATGCAATGCAATAGGAGTTTTTGGGATAATTTACTTCTGAATTAAATTAGTTCTTCAGATCATTTTTTTATTCAAAGAAAGAAATAAATAGTTTTGAAAGAGTTGTTTGTAATCATGATGGCATAGGCGATTTGAGAATAAAAATTGCTTCCATATTTCGAATAAAACTAGTTAATTATTTTACTAACATATATATTAATAGCATTTTTCTATACATGGTAGCTGTTTCTACTTACATCGCCCACGTATTGTTTGGCACTGATGCGCTGAATACAATAATTACGCTGTCGTCCCACGAGGTACGTCGACCCTGGAGCCTTTGTTCCATCAGACTCAGCTCTTAACCAAGTGTTTAATTACTAATTGTGGTTTTGTTTCTAATACCTGTCTGTATTGCAATATAATAAACAGCGTATAATGTTCCCGGTTCTGGGACCCAGGCCTACTCTCGGCTAGGAGAGCGGTTTGGTAGATATCACATGCCACAGATTTTTTTTTCTATAAAAGCAATAATCGCTGTAAAAAGTAAGGGGAGGATACAGCAAGGCTATTAGTCCTAGGGGTTAGTCCTAAAATCCCCTTCTTCTTATCGTGTCACTAGTTCTTTCGAACCAGTGTGATGAAAGGATTTCTAGTGCGCCTCAAAGAGGCTCCCTTGGTTCACTATAGACTAAATCCTCTTGAATTTTACTTTTGTTTCATAAATTATAAGATTTAAATTCAAATTTTAATGTGCCTAATAACGAATCCTGATTTCTATTTATTTGACTAAGTTTTGACATTACCTTTATTGTTTTGATGTACTCTTATATTTTATTGTTTACTGTTGACAAATGCATGCTATTCTTTTCATTTGCACACCTGCACTGGTAAAATATGTTGTGTCTAAAACTAATAATGTTACACTTAATCAACACATGTTTACGCAAATAAATTATCTTTATCTTTATCTTTAAAGATGTAAAATCCCCTTGAATAATGAAAGGGGAAATTTGACGTATCTGGATTGACCGAAGAGTGACTATCAAAATGTGTTAGAATAGTTGTTCGCTATAACAGGGTTGCAACGATTTATGTGGTTCAAGTCCTGCGCTATACTTTTGTAGTCCTGGGCTTCATCCCTTGTTTAGAAAACCTAAAACATCGATATATGAACGATATAACGCCGCTAGCCTTTTGAGTGACTTAAATTTTGTATAATATTTCGTCATCTCCCTGCCCTCATCCCACACTTAGGTGGGGTCTGCACAACACGTCTTCTTCTTCCATTCGTCTCTATCAGCCGTCATCTCTGTACTCAAGCCTGCTTTGTTCATATCTTCTTTCACACAGTCCATCTATCTGTTCTTTGGTCTGTATAATATTTATAGAGTTTTTTTTAGTTAGTATAACACTTAACCTCTGAGTTTATTCCGGTTTTGCAGACAAATTATGATAAAATTGTAATTCATTAAGTTAGTTAGTTAGTTGTGTAAATAAATTGAATACCTAAATGTATACGTAGAATTAAAATCATTTAAATCTACAGATCATACAGTGACTATGATAAAATTGAAACAAAGAAGTGTACGGAAGTCAAATTCTTAATGGTATTCTCAGTCATGCTAGGTAGAATTCAAAACAATTGCCTCATCAAATCTTTTGAAACCTAGCAAAATGTGACAATAGCTGTACAGGCCATTGCCGGCCGACACAAAAAGTAGGATGTAACTGTATCAGAACATTTTTTTTACTGAACTCTTCTGTAATGTTTAGGCGGCTACGATTTCAAAAAAGGTTATTTTTGACTTATTAGGTGAATATACCTATTTTTCGTAGACTTTCGCGAATATCACACATAGTAATTATTTGACACAAAAACATATGAGATGAGCGCGATAAATACCCGTTACAATCAAATAACTAAATATACCTATTATTATTATCTCATTTATTTATATTTTTTCTCGTTAAAACTTATTTTTTACAATAATATTATAAAAAAATAAACTATTTAAATAAACAGCAATAGCTAGGGCTGCAGAGTGAGGAACCTTCTCACAATGCGAGCAGACTCCAATAGTACCGCCTTTTGTATCTGGCCCTTGACCCAGCCACCAAGCGAGAGCCTCTTTAGGTACTGGTCGAGACTCTTATTATTATTATTATGAGTTATACAGAGCCTGCACTGTCCCACTGCTGGACAAAGGCCTCCCCCCGTTTCCTCCATTATTTTCTGCCCTGTGCCGAACTGATCCAGTCTGGGCGGAACGCGATGAGCTCGTCCCACCACCTTCTCCTCGGTCTGCCGCGTCGTCGCTGTGTCGCGTCAGGGCACCACTCGGTGGTCTGGGCATCTTAGCCCAGTGGTCGTTTGACATGCGGCAGACATGACCAGCCCAATCCCATTTGAGCAATATACCTAACTAGCCTAATAGTAAAAATATGAGGCACTAAGACATGATTCCAGAGGTAATAAACACAGGAAATGGCGAATCACAAAACGAGGACAGATTAAACTTCAAATCGTCCAATTCTGAAAAGTGCTGTTGACCTTCTCAAATGAAGCAAATATCAAGAATTATCCTTAATAACCCTGAAATTGCTGACTTTCTTTGACTTTGAACTGCGCTGTGTAATTTCCGATCATTTACTGGACGTAAGTGGTGAAAAATTGTAAGTCATTAGCGAACTGCCCAACAAGTTTACAGAAGTAGGTACTTTCCGTATACATACGAGACATTCTCTTCCTGAAATACGTAAGTACTTAGAAATCTATAAAATAACACACCCCTCTCTACCCGCGCGATGTCTTAGTGAGTGTGCATTCTTATATCTAGATAACACGTACCGAGTACTCGGTATGTATAAACATAGCGCCGAGTGCTCGGCTGAGCGAGTGACGGAAGCTTTCACTGTCTCGGCCGAGTAACATTTTACTGTACGTGTGATCTAGACATTAGACAGAAAGATCTTTATCAAACAAAGTAACAAAAGTAACGAGTTATCGACTTTTATCCAGGTCTTGGATAAAAGGTCGATAACTCGATACTTTTGTTACTCTGTTTCCCATTATTAAACGCATTATGCAACTTTTTGTGGGATATGTTTTTCACTTTGTTGTTATATCCTTTGTTATTTTGGCGTACTATTATGTCTGAAAAAAACTTTCTGTTAGCGACTGTTTGGTTTTGAGTTTTTGAGATCAGTATTCAGTATCGTTATTGCAGTCAATAAGTCATGTTACATTCTTTACAAAGTTACATTGAACATATTGAAACCCTTAATAAAGTACGTAAATTATGTATATCCCATGAAAGTTTTGTGACTAAACTAAGCACATAAACTTTAATTTAGCTTATTCGAGGAAAACCATAACATGTGGAAACATGATACTTTAGTAAAGTCGTTTAGCTGACAGATCGTCATCAAGACAAATGGGTCTAAATTCAGAGGTCAGTTTCCGAGAAGGGCTATTGTTTTGATCACGTTTTTACATCTGCTTCGGTTCTTTGAAAGTAGAGCCTGAGCAAATGTAGCATGCTGTTAGTAAAACAAACAACCATGTGTGGCCACCTATTATTTAGATGTGATTTACGGGGCTTTCAAGATGTTTGCGGGCGGGCTGTCTAATCAAATACGAAGTAAGACTGAGGCCAAACGAGCCTAAATTTTTGAGTTGGCAGTCGCGTAATTTCGGTCACGTAATTTCTGCTGCATTTGGTTTCATAGAAAAGTCCTTTTTGATTAACACGGGGATGCAAAATTAGTTATCTGCCGACTCACACGCAATAATTACATTTTTGAGTTGCAAGTCGCGTAATTTTGGTCTCGTAATTTCTGCTGCATTAGGTTTCATAGAAAAGTCCTTTTTGATTAACACGGCGACGCAAAATTAGTTATCTGCCGACTCACACGCAATAGTTCCAATGAGTTTTGGAGGGAATGTGAAAATGTAGCAATAGGCGGCATTAAATTATTTTTCAAAACTTATAGGTATTATTTTGAGTGTTAAAGTGTTAAAAATGGTGGTTTTTTACTCGTTAAGTACTCGACAATGTGTATGAGTGTGGGTAATAGTGTAATGCAACTGAATTAATTGCGCACGTCACAGGCAGCCCAACAGATTTTATGCTGGGCGGAATTTACCCTACCGAAAATACGCGACTCACAACTCAAAAAATTACGCTCGTTTGGCGTCAGCCTAAGTGTACCAAACTATTTAAGATAATGAAATGTTAGTGGGTAGGTACTAGGTAGTCTACTGGTACTACTAATTTGTATGGTCATTATAAATAATGAGACGTAATCGAAACGTAAAACTCAGGTATGATGAGTTGACGAGTTCACGGCAGAAATTATTCTAACTGATCATTATCAAATTCTGTGTCATGATAACTGTAGCATTGCGTTAGTCGCAGCACAGTTTGAGAGACAATTTCGGTTACTGGTTTTACATTTTAATTGTCTCAGAAATATTTGAGATAAAGAGCTAACTAGATTTAGATGATAACATAGTGGTAAATTGGTTTAAAATACCGATCCCCACACACTACTTATGATGCTCTAAGTAGTTAATTCCCGTTTACTGCCGTTTGCCGTTTGAAGACGTGGTGGCCGAGTGGATGAGGCCCTTGCTTAGCGATCCGATGGTCGCGGGTTCGAATCCCGGTGGCAGTCATGCGTAAATGGGTTTTTTCGGTCGAAAAAATCTATGTATGCATCCCACGTTCTCGCAACGGTGAAGGAAAACATCGTGAGGAAACCGGCATGTCGAAGGACAAAAAAAAAATGTTCTATGGCACGTGACATCCACCAATCCGCATTGGGTCCGCGTGGTGAATTATGACCCATTCGCTCTCCTGCCGAGAGTAGGCCTGAGTCCCAGCAGTGGGAACATTATAGGCTGATTATGCTTTTATGCTTATGCCGTTTGCCGTAACCAAGTAACCAAAGAGAATATAACCACTACGTTTACAAGTAACCAAATAAAAACGGCCTCGATGATAAATACATAGTTTTAAGCCTTTAACTACGATGTTTATTTTGCACCTAAATTTGAGATTTCTAATATAATTTAGAAATGGGCAATGGCCCTTATTTTTCCACTCAGTTTTATTTTGATTGATTTTCTATAATAGGTACCTACTAAACATTGGTTTACGTAGATTTTATAGATTCTCTAGTGTAATCTGGAGACATTTTTTTTTATTAAGATTAGACAAGCGTTAACCCATACCTCACCTGGTGGTAAGTTCATGTTCGCTTTGAGGATTAACTTTTTGCTAAGCTCAGTTTTAGTCATCAACTCAGTCTCTATAATTTGGAGTCTACGCCCGATAAGCAAATACAATAACATTTCCAGCGCTTAGATATGTTTATTCATTGAGTTAGGTGGTAACAACCGAGGCAGGAAGCGGTAGAGATCAGCGATCGCCGCCCATGAAGGACGCTGATAAACGCCACGTGCGATTACACCCGTGACCGATCTCATGGATGTAGTTGGGTTAAATGAATGAAAAACAGCGATCTCATGGTATTTATGATAATCAAGGTTTTACAAAAACATAGACAACCGACTTCAATTGGACTGTTTTAGTGACCGTAAACACCACTGAAAATTCACAGGGAAGCAAAATACGCAATTTCGTTTACTTCGACGACATTATCTTTTTCAGTTATTTGGATATAAAAACTAAACTACTAAATCGATTTTGATGAAATTTGACAAAAAAAAAGAGCAAAAAAAAAAAACATTCAACGGAATTGATAACGTCCTCCTTTTTGAAGTCGGTTGAAAAATCTGAAACCGAGCCATTGACGCGAAGAATGAATATGAAAAATAAAAACGTAGCTTTTCGTGCACTTTCGCAGTTTTCAGTATCACACACATAAGACTCGTAATAATTAATCGTAGGGAGGCATCTCCTGCTGGATGCCATCTATATGGGTGGGTATATGGGTCAACACAGTGTCAGATATTATGCCGCAAAGTAATGTGTAAGCATTACTGTGTTCCGGTTTGAAGGGCACAATAGCTAGTTAAATTACTGGGCTTTGGAGGCTGACCATAAAATTTTGTTAAAAGTCCTGTGTTACACAGTTCTGGCCATGGGCAGACGTGTTCTTCTACCATCACGCCTTTACCCAAAGAGGGATCCCCATCCCAATAATCTCAAATAAGAATAGTTACTAACAACTATGTAGTACTAAACTAGTACTAGTAGTAACAACTAATACTAAATTACTAAAATGTTATATATAATATAGGTAGGATGTAGAAATAAAAGGATATTTTATACAAGCTGATTGTTGGTGAGTTTAAAAGCTAGCGTGTAAGCGAGTTTCGAACTTTCGGAAAGGATTGCCAACAAGTACTCGTATATTGTAAAAAAGCCGATGACACTGGGTGATTTTACACGCTACAAGCGAACTCGCTGGCTTGTAGCGTGTAAAAAAGCCGCGTGTCATCGACGCTTTATAAATAAATATTGCTAGCATAAAGAGGTATTCGTTAAATATCAACAAATTATATAAATATATTTAGTAATAAATCTGCTTAATTTCTAAACAAAGGTTTTAATTAACTTAACTTTAGTTCAACTAAACCAAAGAGTCAAAGAACAGAAAACCAAAGTTTAAAGATACGACACGTGTTTCGCCTCTACACGAGGCATCATCAGGAGGTGTGGACTCGCCGAAGTTTGAAACGAGAGTGAATAAACATTTCGGATGGACGTTTAATGCAGTTAGCCGCAGATGGCTGTTACTGCGTCACCGGACTCTCTGCGTCACCGGACTCTGTGAATACACAACGTTGCCCGGCCCGTATTTATACCCGTTGTGGTGATGAGTGGCAAGGTCTCCTTTGTTGAGGATTTTTGTGACGTCGGATCTTACGACAGGCGACTCATCACCACAACGGGTATAAATACGGGCCGGGCAACGTTGTTTATTCACTCTCGTTTCAGACTTCGGCGAGTCCACACCTCCTGATGATGCCTCGTGAAGAGGCGAAACACGTGTCGTATCTTTAAACTTTGGTTTTCTGTTCTTTGACTCTTTGGTTTAGTTGAACTAAAGTTAAGTTAATTAATACCTTTGTTTAGAAATTAAGCGGATTTATTACTAAATATATTTATATAATTTGTTGATATTTATGGATTTCCGCAAAGTAACGCCTGAATCAATCAATTAGGTATTCGTTAACTTTGGATTTCAACAGATTTTCATTCCCAGCTACGACTATGCGGGTTGCAGTGCAACTAGTCTTATCAGTACTTTCACTAACACTATGAAACAGTGTGGTAACCAAATAGTTTTGCAATTGGTATGATAGTGATTGATAACAAAGCTGTCTTATTTGCATACTGAATTCGGTCGACTTTTTATGTAAACTAGTGACTTTCAAAAATCTGTGAAATATTTACAAATTAGGTTTACTTATCTTTTGATCCGTTGATGTTATTATCCTATGAAGTTTTTAATGGAGCGTGCATTTTTAATCTTTTAAGGGGAATCCTCAAATCCGTATTCCATACAAAATGTTTCGGACAAATACTCAAAAAGTACGCCGTATTATAGTAATTTATTCACACTATTCGTTTCGTCCATGTTTTTTGATTTCGTCAACAAAAAAAGTGAAAGGTTTCATACTTTAATTTAGATTTTATACGTGTTTTTTAAGTTAGTAGGGTTAATTTTAATTTTGTCCCTCCTTTCGAGCGATCAGTTTAAAATAGGAAACTTGTATAGTATAAAAATTTATATCTAAACTTGTAGTCAAATTATTGTTCTAAACTGTAGTTCTGGTGTATCGAACATGATGGAGTCGTTATCTAAATGTTTCCACACTTTCCACTTCCGCGATCATTTTAAGATAGATCATTTTTATGGCGGCGATATCAGGGAGGCGTGCATTTTTATCCTGAAAGATCTCGACCTAAACATGTAGTCAACTTATTCTTCCAAGCTGCAGTTCTGGTGTTTCCACTCGCGCGATTAGTCTAATAAAGATAATTTATATGGCGGCGATATTGGAGAGACGTGCATTTTTATACTGAATTATCTCTATCTTAACTTGTAGTCAACTGTAGTTCCAAACTGTAGTTCTACAGTATCGAACATGATTGAGTCGTTATTATATTATATCGTTTCGTAAATCGCGGTATTGCTTAAGTTTCCGAACATGTTGGTTGAGTTTCTCAACGTCCGTTTACTCGGTGCAGTCTCCGGTCACTTCACTAAACCTTGCCTCTAAGCACGTCAAGTTGAGAAATCGTACATGTAATTTGCTCATAGGTACCTAGATAAAGGTTCGTTAAATAACTTTCTGATGGGCTAATATTGGCAAATGATTTAAGTTTGGAGGTTCTTGTATCTTGAATAGGCATGTAAGTAATTGCTACTTCTATTTCATTGTCACATGGCGATATAATGATTTAATTTTGTCATAGTGAAATCACCGGTGATTTTTCATCAGTGGCCTAATGTGATAATGTTACACCACCACACTCACAATTACCCATCATTGATAATAATTTAAGATTTATTCATCATTTGGCAAACCCGGGTCCAGGTAAATGTCCAGGGTTGTCAAGTGTTTAAAAGTATACGAGTACCCAGCTCGAGCCAGCTCGCAAAAGCTCGGTTCGGGCGCCGCACTCCCTCTACTGACAATTTGTTATTTTATAGAAAATCAAAATTCCGCTTGCACAGATACAACGTAGTATGCTGCATTGCCCATTTAAGTATTTTTGGTAATTATTTGTGGTGTAAAATCATCGGAGTGAATTTGAAGAAGTATTCGCAACAAACTATTATACATACCCATTACATACCTAATAGAAACCAAAGCAAGCTTCTCATAAAGCTACTGTAAAATGTAAGAGATAAGAGATACCTAGATACTTTTGCAGCGAACTGTGCCTACGTAGATAGAAACTGATAAGAGTAATTAATGAGCGGTTAGTTATGATTTGTTTGTGTTTTCTCTTTGATTTAAAAGCCGACCAAGAGAATGTAAGAGAAATTATAGCATGTCATTTTCAATTCTAGATCTTAGTAAATTCCGATCGCGATAAACAGCAGGCAACTTTGTATTGCATGTAAAGGGTTGTTGAATAAATGTTATGTAGATTAAAACGGATAGAGACGGAAAAACTCGTAGAGTACCTACCTTTTTTGCCAGCGCGCGGGCAGCCTAAGCATATTTTCAAAATGCTCTAGGACTCAAAATTTAAACTAGTTTGGTGATATCTGATTTGGTGATCAAAATCCAAACTTGTGTAATATTTTTACTCAAGTTTTATGTTTTTAATTTTTAACCAACGACTTCTCAAAAGGAGGTATCAATTCTTTTTTACTTATATTTGTTTCCCCATAAATTTGTTGATGATAAATCGATTTATAACATTTTTTTTTAATAAAAATGTGAAAGGATATAACTTCCAGATTGGTCCTATAAAAAATCATGAAAATCGGATCAGTACTTTGTTTTTGTAATCAAATAACTGAAAAATGACGTCATCCAAGTAAACAAAATTACGTGCTTTGTTTCCCTGTGACTATTCAGTGGTTTTTACGGTATCTAAAACAGTCCAATTCGAAGTTGTATTACGTTTTTGTAAAACCTTGTCAATTTCATCAAGTCCTTTTTTATAGTTGTCAATATTGTCATACGGTAGACTTGTTATAACGCAAGTGTGTTATGAAGTAAAAAACGTACCAATACATGCAACACACATTTGCTATCCCTCATTTGAATTGTAAATTATATTTATTAGTAGCATGTAACCTAGCTGTAGGTGAATGTAGGTTGAGTATGTTACTATCAATTATACCTTAATATAATTAGCTTCGTAACACCGACACGCGAAATTCATTATGCGTCCATTAGATAATATTTTTTTACAGTAACACGTTTTGAGAAGTCGGACTGGGTCCAGTTTTTATATGTATGTACAGTCAGGTGTACAGACATGTATACACTCCCAAGTTTTCACATTTTTACTATAATCTTAATTTTGCACAGACATTCTTCTGACAAGAATTATGACAAGCAAGATGACTACATAAATTTGAAAATTTTTGCGTAAACTTTTCTTTGCAAAATTAAGAGTATTATAAATGTGAAAGCTTGGGATTGTATACATGTTTGTGCAGCTGACTGTACCTATTTGTAATCGCACGTAATGAAGAGTGTACCTACTGTGCGTGTCGGCAAATAATACGTATATGTTATATGGTGTACCTTACAAATTTACGTTACGTAAGAATAATGTCTAGTTTAAAAAAAATTGAGATAAGTTTGAAAAAAAAATTGGCCCTTCCTGCTAGAACGATTAAACATAAATTAAAATTGTGTTCCTATTCTTTATAAAGAACACTAATGCCTACTTGCACCAAACTGTCAAAGACCCTAAGCAATGACTTAACTCGCTTGACAGTTCTAATTGGTCAGAATCTGTACTGTTAAGAACTACCAAGCGAGTTAAGTAATTGCTCAGGGACTTTGACAGTTTGGTGCAAGTAGCCATAAGATTGATAGCTAAAGCAAGATGGATTCGTACAGGACAAATAAATACAAACGACACAAAATAACTTACTCAATAAAAAAAATTATTATTATTAAAATATTAATCTATATTTTTTCTCTAGCACTGTTACCTGTTTATAAATTTTCTTCAGACCAAAATTTACTAGAAGTGAATTTTCAACCTTTTTTGGCACGTTTTCAATGTTCTTAATGGTTCTGTACCTTAGTACTTTTATGTGAAATAATAGTAAAAAAAACAAGTTATTTAAAGAACAATATCATTAATATAATAACAAGGTAGGTAACGTTTTTGTTACGGACCTATCTACCTATTAAACTGAAAATCGGGGGTCCGTGATTAAAGTTACAAAACGCTTATTACTAAGTTATAATGAATCTTATTTAGTGATGGATGACTGTCTGTCAATGCCAAAAAGACTGTATTAGAAATAGATAAATATCGAATGCATTACTCAATGTATGCATTCATTGAGCGCGTTGGCTTTGATCGCTAATTGCATCGAGTTGCAATGGCAATACCAGTGGTTTATGGTTACCACATACTAATTGAACTTAATCCATCGACTTGAGAAATTCAATTAGCATCAAATAACGCGCAACGTCATATTATAAAAAAGGTTTATCATCATATTTTTACCCGACTGCCAAGGAATGTTTATGTTTTTCGGGCGTATCTTTTATGCATGCACAGATGTATTAAGGTGGTTGTCGGTGCTTAGAGGTCATCCGGCATGGGCGGGATCACTCGGATTTGTCCCCCGCAACCCGCACGCGCACTACGACTAACAGAAACAGACGCCGCGGGGCTTTGCCATTGCGTAAGGTCTGATTCAGACAATCATTTGAGTGGTAATAGTAAGAAAATTTTCGTAAGTAGGTACATATTTCTTTGTAAAATAAATTAATATATATTTATATATAATATAAATATAATTACCCCCCCTTGACGCCGTGTAGGTTTTAAACCTGGGCATTTTGGCCTACCGTTACAGATTACCAAGTTGCGAATGCCCTATTAACGCCTTAAAGTATAGAAACACATGTAGTACATTGAAAATGCGAACAATAAAACCAGCAACTTTGGCTAACTTCTAGTACATTTTGGTCCTATGCTAATATTCGAAAAAGAGAAGTAACGGGGCTAGATATATATTATATGTTAAAACTACTGCTGTAAGGCTTTTTCATTGTTAATAAAACTACATCGTAAAAGGTAACGAAAATTATTTGAAAATTGAGAATTAGAGAGAAACGGTCCTATCTTACGACTTCATTTTGGTTTGATACTGTCCATCTATAGGAACACCGTTATTCATCTATGTATGCATGTATGTGTGTAATCGAACTGTTCATGCATTATAAGTACTGATTTCTGTAGAATTCAATTTTCTTATATTTTTGAACAACTATTCAGAAACTTCGAAAGTAAGAGCCAAATAATAAAAAAAAAACACAGATACGTTTTTTAAAGCTCTGCAAAAGCTTCACAATTAGCTCGGTGAGATCATTTTGTTGCATTTGGTATCAAACATGATATCACGATTGGTAGAAAATCGTTTTAGTGAGAGAAATCTATAACCTACTTACTAAATTCATGAATTGATTAATAATTTGAACAGTTATAGAAATAAGGTTGTAAGCTAGGGCCTGTTATTCCACAAGGCCTACTAACAATTTTTTTTTCATTAGCAATTTTTTTTTTACTATTGGTCATATTTTTATAAGTTGTTTGTCGCCAACGTCATTATAATCAGAAAATTATTGTAGAACTTTAAACTTGCAAGTTCTTCGATTATGGCCGTTACGAATCTAGTACTTTTGGCATGCTTTCTAGAATATAAATTAGTCACAAGCTACAAATAAGTAAACGGCAATAACAAAGTCCGTATTGAGAATTTCATAAAAAAAAGCACATATCAAAAGCCTCTACCTACATGTTAACCCGGCGTCCTTAACTCCTTAACCTTGAAACCACGTGGCTTCTAGTTAATAAATACGGTTCCCTGAGAAACATAGGTACATTACTGAAGACCGGTCTTTTTCTACTTTGTAAGGGTTAATCAAGGCCGTTTAATGCATTCCTATGGGTCTTTTAATTCTATACAAAAAAAAACAGCAAATTTATTAGTGCACGAAAGGAGCCTCTTCGAGGCGCACTTGAAATAATTTCACCACATTGGTTCGAAAGAACTAGTGACACGATAAGAAGAAGCAAATTTATTTGTAAGTTTACCAAAAAAAAAGTTAACTAACAAGCAATAAATTAATCCTGGTATCCGATAGATAAATCTGTATTTCGTGAGACCAGATTACAAATGAGGAATTACCTATTAGCTGATTATACTACGTGAGGACGTGATGGCCGAGTGGCTGAGGCCCTCGCCTTGCGATCTTATGGACGCGAGTTCGAATCCCGATGGCAGTCATGGGTAAATAGGTTGTTTCCGGTCGAAAAAATCTATGTACGCATCCCACGTTCTCGCAACGGTGAAGGAAAACATCGTGAGGAAACCGGGGAATTTCAAAGGACATAAAAAAAATGTTCTGTGGCATGTGACATACACCAATCCGCATTGGGTCCGCGACATTCGCTCTCCTGCCGAGAGTAGGCTGATTATGTTGTTTGTGTTTTATAATAACATTACTTATCCAAAAGTGAGATTTTTTATAAAAATAATCACCTATGATTTTCCCTTTTATAGTTAATTCTAAGATGTCTGTCAAACTCTTCTGCATCGCGAAATACATAATACCTAAAATTAAAGATTAACCTTAAGATTAAGAAACCTTAACCTAATTAATCTCTTTATTAGCCAGTCCATTGTTTCAAATAAATATTAACTAATTTATTATTCACGTAAATGTTTGCTAATTCAAAAATCAGAGCAACATAAGGAGTTCATGACGAACATTTGATAAACTTTGATGTCTGAAAACAGGAAAATGCATGTTTTTGATTTGTTTTTGCGTCATTATTGTCTGTAGATGATAATACTCAATTACCTAACTTCACTTAGTGACGCATTATTCATTTCTATAATTTCCTACTATATTACCTCATGTTTTTTAAATTAATACATATACATCGATGATTAATACCCACTTTCTACTTACATAGGTACTTTTTGGTCAATACTTAAAGTTTCTTCCATAAACAAAAAAGACACACATATCATATCATATAATGTTGGATGTTCTCCCAAACTTACAATGTTTTGTCATACCCAAACATATAGCAATTATAATGACGGAACCCTAGAAATGCGCTTTCTGACTCTTTATTGATTGTGTCAAATATACATACTATTTCTACGTCAGATAATTTTAACTTCCAAATTAGTTGATAATCAATTTACCCGCGCAAACGGGTCGCCGACCGGTGGCCGGCGTCCGTTAGTTTTCATACATTTTGTTGCTGTAGCTGGTGACATGTGTAGAGACCGAGCGCGACACTACAAAATGTATGAAAACTGTCTAATGCCGCGCCCGTCCGCCGATAGGTGCGACCCGTTTGCGAGTGCACTAATGTGACAATCATACAATAATTTAAGGCGATGTGATATTGTTATGGATTAACATATCGTTATAAATCAATTAGCTGTGGAATGTGGTTAACAATATATCATCTCGTCCAAGGTTATATTAATATTCATAAACCGTATTCCAGCAGCTTAAAGGAGTAGTCTGCACTGTGAAAAAGCGCAACGTACCTCACTGTTTGCTCATGGGATTTTGATATGAGAATACTATTATGTGGGTATTATTTTAATATTACGTAATAAATACATTATTATCATTTGATTGATTGATTTGATTGCACAAATATAAAAAAGGTACAATCATCTTATTAAAAAATACAATGTTAGTTAATTTTCCTAAAAAAAAACGATTTATGAAGTCGGTAGTATAAAGAGGCAAATAAAAATACTGCCACTTAATTAGCAATGTAATACAATGTAACCAATTGTACCTAGTATCTACCTATATTACTGTAACAAAAATGTTGGTAGGTTTCGGCACATTTAAACCAAAGCCGATGTCTGTGGAGAATATGATTAAGCCGAATTCAATAACACCAAATTTTAATGAAATTCAAGCCTTCAGCACGGGCGGCGCGCTAATAATAATACAATATAAGTTACATGTATTAATATATTTAAATAATATATATATAATATAGTTATCGAATCTGTAGAAATTTTTCAAGCAGCTTTTCGCAGTGCGCTCTTGCTCAAAGCTGTTTTGCAATTACGCGCAGTAGGTATAGTTTATGTGACAATATTTTGAATTGTCTGGCCTTAAATTTATTGTTTTAATATAACAGCGGTATAAATATTAATACTAATCAATGTTAAGGTGAACTGATAACAATAACCTAATAATAATAATTTAAATACTTGCGCAATGTTGTTTTGTTGCACCTTCTCAGTAAATAACTCTACAACCATAGATTAATAACAAATAAATAGATATCCTATAGATTACCTATAGATCGTTTGCAACGGTCTATGGGTGGCCCAATTGTTTCCTTTTGTAAATTTTGTAATATACCTATATATAGATTGTAGTTGTTAGCTTATACTGTAATAAAAAAAATATAGTACTATAGAATAGAACATCAAGATTGACAGTATCAAAGCAAGATGAAAGCGGAAAACAGAACAAAAAATTCATTCAGCCTGTCATTTTAAGGACAGGACTAAGCCTTTTATTATATTGATGAGATTTTTTGAAGCTATATAATTCTTATGTGTAGTGTAGTCGTATACCTATGTGTAGTTTTGTTTTCGTCATGGTTAAGGCGTAATCTCTTACAATCAGGAGATTGCCTAACATGTCTCATCACTTGTTTACATAAAAAACCATTAGGTTGATGATGAATTAATTCAAAACATTTCGTAAAATGTATATCATTGGACGAATCACTTTAGGTAAAATAAGCGCACTATAAAATAATAATGAATAACATTATAGGCATGGGAAGTTTCTACAATATAGGTATTATGGTATAGTACGCACTACGAGCTTATAGTAGGTAACTTGTATCTTCTAGAGTAGGTACCTAAATAGGCTACGTGCTCTAACGCGTGCAACCCTAAAAACAGTGGTTTCCCTGATTCAACTCGTTAACCACATATATTTCAGTAAAGTACCCAAGCTGACCCACGCTGTACCTAAGTATCGAGAGCTCATTTTTTTCTATCTAACTTAGGTACCAACCATTTTTAAGGTACTAAAGGAACAAATTATTAAAAGTAGAGATCCTTTAGATTTAATATGCATGCCCCTCCATTTGCGCGAGCTGCCTAAGTATGATAGCAATTACCTACAAGATAAAATTTTGTCAGAGAGCGTCTGGTTGAAGCTTCGGGTTGAAGCGACGCGTGATCAGAGGGCTAGCAGCTATCTCGGCCAAAGACTAAAGCTGACTTGCACCCAACTTTCAAAGTTCCTAAGCAATTACTTTACTCGCTTGGCAGTTCTTAACGGTCAGAATCTGTTAAGAACTAGCAAGCGAATAAAGTAATTGCTTACGGACTTTCACAGTTTGGGGCAAGTAGGCATAAGCCTTGTAATTCAAAGAGGCAGTGCAGCCATTATCCTCGGCACGCTACCATAATGAGCAGTTTAGCTACCTAGAGATCGTTTGCAACAGTCTATGGGTGTCTTAATTTATGCCGTAATAAAAAAATAATGTCAAAGTTTTTAATATTAGTTTACAAGTCTGTAATTCTTTAATCATATCAAACACGTTGTAGTGTAATACATAAAAAAGACATGTACAAAGATGAGCCTAATACCCTAATAAGAGTTTTCTACTAGCAAACCTAGTAGTCAAGTGAATTTAATTTTGTAAGGCGGTGATGTTGCAGGGTCGTAAAGATCTTTACTTAGATTAGAGACATATAATATAGGTATATTTAATAATTTTATTTTTCAAAAGAAAAAAAATCAGTATATTCCATCTTTACGTATAGAAAACATACTCTCAATTTCCTCAACAATACCAAGTCTAGCCTACAATCAACCGCGACCGATATACCTAGAATGCAACTCGTATTAATGTTATTGGCTTTTTTGAGAGCCATTTGTAACGGGTTCTGATGATATAGTCCGATAGTGGTTCTGTGGTCGCGTGTGTAATTGCCACTGACGCCGCATTTTACCCGACTTCGAAAACAGAGAGATACATTATGTGTTTCGGGTATTTGATATTTTAAAAGGGTGTATCTGGTATAAGGATGTGTCAGTTCATACAAGTTTGAAGATCAATAGATTTTGACTAATCCAAAAATACCTCATTTGTCTAAATTGTGGTGCACTAAAGGAACAAACTACATACATACCTAACTTACCTACATATTTACGAAATCCTGTGATTCGCTGTCCGGTTAAAAGGTTTAACAAACACATATTTGATCTGTACATGTTTACTGCAAACAATTTTGAAAACATTGTCCTAAGACATTAGAATTATAAATACAACCCTGCGAGAGCTTAGGTCTAACACCCGTATTCTGTCGATTTTTTCACTCAAGGGAATAATTACGTGAGTGGTAAAATGGCGACCGCTTTACTAAAGGTTCGGCTGTCACCTGTCAAATTTCAAATGTATTCACTTGAGTGAAAAAAATCGACTTAAAATATGGGTGTAAGTGACTGACTTATTGTATCATTTATTTTACTACCGACCAGAGAATTTATATTAATTTATATGTCTCATCTTGTGTATACTATACTGTATACTAATAAGTTGAAAATATCAGACGTCTATGATTGTATAGTCAATTAGCTAATTATACACCGTCTCTTTTTAATCACCAGAAAAAAAAATACGCATAGTCAGTTGCCGTTACCGAACACAAATATGGCAAAAAAACTTGAAGATTATGTCGGATTTTTGTCAAAATAACTTTGATTAAAATTGGATAATTGATACCGTTAGTCGTTCAACTATGGATTTGCGTCAGGCGGTACCCTTTATTGTACCTTTGTAACCTTCGTTGTATTGAATACTGTTTGGCGAACTCGGGTACCCAGCTCGAACCAGCTCGCAAAAGCTCGGTTCAGGCGCCGCACTCGGTTCGCTGCCACTCTGCCATTTTGTAACAATCCAAAATTCTGACTGCACAGATACAACGTAGTACCCCGTCTGTATTGCCCATCTTTTTTTGTACTTAATTAAAAATTGGTGGTGTATAATCAACCTAAGTTGATGTTTTTCTAGGATTTCATGATATTCTACGTATGTATTAGTAGTACGTATTAGGTAATGCCACCTGAAAAGTTGCTACTATTACAACATCTGCCTAACTCAGAGGCTTGCGTTGACTACAAATGATTAAAAATACTTGAAGGCCGAAAGTGAATAAACTCCTAGTGAAAGTGTTATAACTTATAACTTTAAAAAGTATTTTCTATAATCTGGTATTTATTTGTCATTTTCTTCGTTATCTGAGGTAATCCCTGTATAAATAATACACCATGAAATTGTAGAAATGATCATTGGTTTGGTGTTGCAATCCGGGTATGAAGAAAGAACCCCTACGTAATTAAAAGAAAAAGGATTTTAAAAAAAAAACAGTTTTCTTAAAATCAGCTTAATCTCACGTACGTAACTCCTATGCAAAAGTAGAAATGCAATATTGTTTTGTAAAATACTTAAAAGCTATGAGAAAATAAAAAAAATACAAAGATCTCAAAAATTTAAGGAAAATAAAAATAAGAGGAGATAAAAGTTTCTGAATCAGTAAAAAATTTTACAAATTAGCTAATAAACTTGCTGTAAAAATTTTGTTCTTTAATTGTAGAGTTTTGAAATGGTCATACTAACACTTGGCACATCCACTGTCGTAACATGTGCCCTCCATTGTCGGACCACGTGTGACAATCTTTTTTTCCACTTTTTTTGCCCAAATTCCTTCTCCAACGGTTTTGTATAAAAAAATCCAATTGTTGTCTCATTGTGACTGTGATCACGTATTTGTCGTGGGCCGGGATTCAAGGACGATTTGAACGTGTCCAATTTATTTTAGTTTCAACTTTGTTCACTTCTGTCTAACTATTTTACGAGTTAGTGCTTAGATAATAATTCTTGACATCTAATAATAGTAGTGTAAGTAAGTTACTATGCAAGTGATAGTATTTTGACTTTCAAAACTCTAGCAAAGTGCTTACCACTTATAAATTAATATTTATGGATTTCCGCAAAGTAACGCCTGAATCAATCCATTATCTTGAATTGAAAACTTGCATTGAAAGTTTATCTACTCAAACAGCTTGGTCCTGACTAAAATACGACGCATAGGTCAAACCACTAAACGTAGAGACTTTAAATTTGGAGTAGTGTAGGCGCGAACTAAGAAAGGAACTTAGCAAGCGTCAGCTAGTACATAATAAGATAGTCGATGTCTTATGAAGTTTATCTCATGTTTTTCAGCTCTCTAAAAATCTGCGTATTTATATGAACCCTTCTACAAAATATATATTTTCTATCAAAGATTCTTGGCACTCTATTCACTAGAGCCAGGTCTCATAAGTTAGAGATAAATATCCAAGTTTTAAAATAGAATAGAAAAGTAAAGCTTTACCAAAAGAAAATGAACCCCTGTTAGTAAGTAATTAACGAGCTAACTTTAATTGGACAACGGAGGGGTTAGCAGTTAAATGGTAACGATGCTCGGGTGCAATTGGCGTGACAGACGGACAAACAAACCGATGCCAGACATAATAAGAGGAGTTTGTCTCTGTTGATTAATTGCTGATGGGGTTCTTTCTATTTTGTTTTCGATGTGGAACCCTATTTCGGTGCTCTCAAGAAACAGTCATCGTAAAAAACAGACAGAGATTGGAAAATTGTCGTACACGACTTAATGAACCTTTGAGATGTGTAGATGTGTATGTATTCGATGTGGTATCTATCCTCAAGTAAAAATATTAAATTCATAAATATGGATTCATAGATATATTGAAAAAATTACAGCATTTCAGGTAAAAAATTTTTTTTTATAGAATATTTTAAAGTATGATTAAAATTTCTACTTTATAAAAAAAACTTGTTTTACAATGCTTAAAATTTTACGAGCATAGTGGGTATTATGAAAATATAATATAAAAAGCGTTATATTGTAGCATGGTTTGTATTGTAGAAAAATTCGACTGGCTGATTGAATTAGACATAACGCTATTCACGTTCTCGATGGATACAATCGAGAATAGGCCCTTGATAACTCACGATCGTGTATGTAATGGATATCTCAGTACAGTTGGTAGAGCAAAGGGGTATTTAAGTCGCATTTAAATATTGAACTGTGCAACTGCTGCTGTTATATGCAATAGAGACACGTAGCTCCAATGCCATAAAATCCAGTTAATTTATATTCTAAATTTTGTCAGAGCGTCTGGTCGTCGAAGCGACGCGTGATCAGAGGGCTGGCAGCTATCTCGGCCAAAGATTAAGCCTTACAATACAAAGAGGCAATGCAGCCAGTAGGTATCCTCGCACGCTGCCACCGGGTATCTAGTTGGAATAGTTGAGCTACCTATAAATCGTTTGCAACGGTCTATGGGTGGCCCAATAGTTTCGTTTTGTAAATTTATATTGTGTTTTTCAACTATCAACTACCAATTGTATTAATTACCTAGATTACTATACAGTTAGGTAAGTAAGAAAAGATGTAACACCTTAATTAATTAATTTTAATGCTTGTTATGTTATTGTGTCTTCATCCTTTTCAATAAATAAATACAATAAAAAATACAAATATAATACAATAAATGCTAGAATATTTTACTCAAATATACTCGTTGAATCTTTTAAAATATAATATTTTTAAAATATAAATTGTAGGCAAAGTTGTTGTAAGTATAAACAGAATAAAAACATGGTAACATACACTCAAGTAATATTTCAAAAACACTGTTACAATGACTAACATAATAAAGATACAAATTCTAAAATAACCAACGCGTGGGCTTCCCATTCGGTTCTCCCCAGCAACGATGAACCCCAGACATTTCAGTCAACACTAACCACATCGCATCAACCACTGCTGGTTTTCCAATTACGAAATTTAGAAGTTCTCCATCAAACGCGCAATGAAACCAGAACAAGCGGTTAAATAACGTGACCAAAGCTCGTATTTTCCAGGGCTACTTGTCGATATCAATGACCTAAATGTGTCATTGCATTGGTGAATCAAAAGCCGGGGAGGATGTGTGGAATTGGACTTGTGTCTGTTACGCATAAACATTGGCGATAGTATCCTTTCTCAGGGTTGATACTGTGGGAAGTACCAACCCTGAGAAAGGATACCCTGAAAAAGGACACTTCAGTAAAATTAATTTGGATAAATTTTCAGACAAAAAATATATGTATGTAGGTTATTGAAATTGCCAGTATAAGATGGAACCCACAGGTAGAAGTGACCCATTGAGAAAAATGGCCAAACAAAAGTAGTCGTTCAAAACCCTCTTCTTAGAAGGAAATCGGAATAAAATTTATGGTTAATTGTTTTTTATATAATATAAATAAGTTTAGTTTATCATTATTCCATTTACAGATAAACGAAAAAAAAACATTTTTTAAAACCTGGCCTGGGCTCAAAGATACTGTCTGAATTTTTAATAAGATTCTATTAATTTATGCGCCTTATCTCAATATCTACAAATTTACTGAATAACGAGTAAACGTTGAATATTCAACAGCCTCCTGACAAAGCTCCGCTTTTAATACAAGATTTATGATCAAAGATCGTAATCTATCCTAATTATAATCTCCGTTACTTGAAATTTAATCAACTGTGAGCTTTTTATCAATAAACTCCTGATCCTTAGATGGGATAAACAGATAATAAAACGAATATTCAATAAAGATTTAATAACGAGTTTTATAAGCTTACCTAGAGATAATAAAGTCCGTTAGGGATCTAGGTAGAGCATTGCATAAATACTGAAACAAATAAACTTAAACAAAAATCGTCTGTAAAATATTTTTTTTATTTTCACCGTCGTGGATCTTATTATATTATTATTATTTATACTCTGACTGAGTAGTATTTTTATTTCAAAAATGTACAGCGAGCTAGATAGCGTCGCGCGGGATTCTGGGTCTCGCTTCGCGAGTGAACCAGTAGTTGGTTCTAAAATCAGCGCTTTAAATTTTCTGACAACGAGGTATGATTATTGACCTATTCAAGTAATATTTCATTTGGATGCTATAGAAACGGGGTGTGACGCTACATTTTTCGATGTCACTTTCATCACACTATCGGTGCCAGACACAATCGAAAGTAATCGATAATAAGTAGACCTACATTATTTCGGGTGGTACAAAGATGCACCCACCTGTGTGACCTTTCATGTAACTGTGTTACTGGAGCAAATTGTAATGCGAAGCTTGGTGGTATGACTGTTTCAATAAGTGCTGAATAGACTCATTTATTCGAATTGCGTGATCACGCTATCCTCAAAAGAGTACCGTTTTTTTTTCCAAATATTATCAATATTGGTCATTATTTTTTTTAATTAACTTACATCGGCGTCACGTATGTGAATAACGTTAAATTTTCTCTTACCGAATGAAGGTTTGGACATGATTGTTCTGAATATGAATCTTTATTTATTGTTTTGTGAATTTCTCAGAGTATTAAGTAGGTATTTATTTTACGATAAAAACTTGGTGCTTTTACATACTTCTTCATCATAGAGCGTACTCGTAGTTTATCCAATTACCTATTTGCGCGCGCCTTCGAATTATGGATTATGAAGCCAACTTTAATAATCGTAATAGTTACTAGCTGCCCGTAGATTTGATCGCGTGGTAACAAGGTTAAAAGTTGTCAATGTTCTTTTTTTTCAATGCCAAATTCCAGCCATATTGGATTGGTGGTTTTACCGTGATTAAGGAACATAATTCCATATTCATCCATCCTTCATCCATCACCAAATATATACTAGCGGACTATTATTAATATTATTCCTTTCTTAGTACGCGTTTTTACCTCTTGACAACCCCCTTAAAATTTCAAGTCCCTACGTCCAGTGGTTTGCCATGTGCGTTGTCTGTCAATCAGTCAGTCAGGGCTAAGCCTTTTAAATCAATTGTAGGTATTGATTTAAAAGAGTTCTGAGACTGTACTGGTATGAAAAAAAATACAGATTAGGTGAATCGGAAGCGCTTTTTACCGTATACTCGTATATTTCTTGTCAGCACATTAGAGACACACGATAGATAACTCTTTATTGTACACCCCGGAGAAACATTCACAATGAAAAAAAAAACTTATGCTAAACAACCGAAAATAAAAGAGATAACAATGGTATCGCTAAAAGCGATTTCTTCCAGGAAATCTTAGGATGGAGAGGAGTAAGATGAATTCGGCGTCTGGTCGGGTGAGTCATAATAGAAAAATATACGATATATACTTACAAATATGTAAACAAATACATAGATAAATACATATTTTATAAAAAATAATAAATAAAACTTTTTAAAACTCAAGATAACAGTTGATAAGTACTTAATATTAATGAACAACACACCTAACATTGCACTAACTAATGCTTACGAAGACTGCAAATTCAACTTTTCTAGGTAGAAATCTTTAACCAGGCGCTTGAACACAGGCAGTGACTGCATTTTACGAATGGAGTCGCAATCATTCCTAATCAACAACAGAAACTGTCTCTTCAAACCCAGACTGCATTTAAAGATTACCCATACCTTAATCTGACTAATCTTAATTTATGAACAGAGGGGAGTCATCTGAATAAGCAACCAGTATTAGTATATCCAGGGACGAACTTGACAAAATTCACTGAAGAATTTAGGACTCTACTACCAAGGATTAAGGTAGGTTTTGGTAGAGCTAGTTTTATTTGTATTGAAAGGTTTAAAGCAATTTATCAGTGTTGAAATAAGACGCTATGCGGTGGTTAACTCGCTATGGCTATACAAGTAACCCTTTGGCACCGCACGCCTTGCGCATAATGATTAATGAAAGAGACGAAATAACATTTCAATTTAAGAATACCTTCTGAGACATAAGTTTTAATTTTAAGTTTTAAGTTATGAGAGCACAAAATAAGGGTCTGTTTTATTACTACTTATAATGTATGAAAAAATCTAAAAGTCTAATACATATCACCAACACAATAATACATGAAAAAAATAATCAAAAAAATTGTAAAAAAAAATCGCTTTCAACAATATTACGCTCTTTGGAATCGTCATTTTGTAAACGGTATCAAAGTTCAAATTTTTGGGTAAATGGCGTTGTGACTTTTATTACTTTGAATGTAAAAGGTCGTGATTAACATCTTCAATAAAATACAACAATTACGATTGCCCTTTTATCGAGGGGATGAAAACTTTATGGCCACCGAAAAACCATATTCTTAAGTTATTTAAAGCATGTTTATTGTGTTTAAGATACGGACTGAAAGGGGACTAAATTCCCAAGAACATAACTTTGTAATTTTGTGGTCTTCTCTTATAAAGGACGAGTTAACAATCGCCATGTAAAAATGTAACTAGAATTGTATAGAATCCTATATCAAAGTCGTAACGCGTAAGTTAGGTAAGTCTCTGAAGTGTAATTAAGAATGAAACTATAAAAATGTCATGATAAAGTCAGTAAATATTTCTAAGAAAAAACGCAGATCCCGAAATTATATATTTTTAGAACAAGATTGATGTGCAGTTAGGTATGAAGTTCTCAACATCGTCAAGTGTTATTCCTGGAAATCAGTAATCAAGCGTTTGGATAGTCCTTTTCTTATTTGATAGTTTCTTACTTGTTTCTTGATAAAGTTTAGGGTTTCTTTGAGATGATGTTTGATTTTTTTTTAACAAAAGGCAGAACGGAATATAATGAATCCACTTCACCTGTATCAAAAAGAAGGATTTTTGTTAACTTCATAATTTATCAACGTAACTGTTTTTTTTATTTATTAAAATAATATTTACAGTCACATTTATTTTCTTATATATGCTATAAAATATATACGTAATAATCTGTTCTACCTAGCATATTTTGGAAGGGTTAAACTTATTAATTTTAATATTTTTTTTATTCTTGATACATCAAAAGTTCATATTTTCATATTAGTAAAATTTGTGAACAAAACTTTATTCTCTGTAAAATGGAAAGGCAAAAAACAGGTAGTCCGTAAAATGCATTGAGGCGATTAGCACCATCTCGTCGTTGAAATATTTTTTATCATCTTTGAATGATGGTTGTTTTCTTTTTATCTTGGGTTTAGAAGTAGGTAGCGAGTTTAACGTCAACATCAGTTTTTTTTGTTATCTGTTGGAGAATGTTAGATATTCGTTTTTAGTCGAAATAGATCATTATAAGCTCCTGTTTGCTTTCATAATATTATTTTTAAAAGTCTCTCAAGATTCTCTCCTTCATCTGGTATTCTTTCATATAAATATAATGGTATTATTACTAAATAGAATTAATATTACTTTCCGCTAGATAAATCCAAGTTACTTAGTTATTAACATCATAATAGAATAATATATGGTCATCGTAAACATTTCTTTGTGAATCGTAAAACTTTTACGAGCTTAAATTTAAGGGGGTAATTAAAAAAGTCGTAAAGTCGCCACCCGCTCGAACTACCCACCTATTATCCCTATAAACCCAAATATAATTTATTCTGTGTCACATACAGATGCTCGTGCGATTTATTTTTTCAGCGTTGTGTTCGGAAAGAAAACTTTTACTCATATAATTAGACGAATTTAAAACTTAGGTGTGCTTAATCCTCGGCACGCTGCCATCGGGTATCGAGTTGGAGCAGTTGAGCTACCAATAAATCGTTTGAAACGGTCTATGGGTGGCCCAATTGTTTCCTTTTGTAAATTTTCTAATATGTATAAATCTCAATGATATTGTAGTGGTTAGCTTATGCTGTAAATGGTTTAATAAATTTAATCAGGTTTTTTAATCTTAAAATTGTCTTTGTGATTTTAACGAGTGTACTTACCTAATGCTATGATAGCATAATATGAAATATTTTCTGCACATAAATATGCTTGCATAAAATACACAATCGTGTAAATACTTATTTGCGTTTTATGTTATCAAGAGGATGCAAATCGGCCGGAACATGGGATGCACACGACCTCCAAAGAAGCGATAAACGAAAAAACATGACATGACATTCATGTCAGACTGGCGCCACTGTGCGAGATAGTGAATAATACTTATTTACCCTTAAACCCGAAGATGATACTACTCGTAGACTAACCCCGCTAACGAGACGCCGACTACAGTTACCAGTAGCCGGCGTTGCTGCTGTGCTTGTTGCTGTAGCGTGTGGCCGACACCGGCGACACGTGTAGCGGACGCGCGCAACAGCTACAAAATGTATGAAAACTGCACCCATATGAATATGAATATATGAAATCAGCTTGGCAGAAAGAGGTTATTAATAATTCACTACTTTAAACATCTACGAAAATCACACTTTCTCTATCCACTTTAAAATGATAAGTACGAATGTTTGTGAGGATGGATAGATGCATTTATATTTGTTAATTAATCACCCGAAACCACTTAACCAATCCACCTGAAATTTCTCTATATTCTATTGTGTACCTCAATGATATTCTTTTTTTATAGTTATATAGAGATAAAAAAGGATAGCTTTTATCCCGGGCGAGTAATACTTTAGGCAGCATCTTAGTGGTGGAATTCGGTAACTAAAATCCAACACTAGATAAAACAAATATTAAATAGAGTAAACGCGGTCTTTTTTAAAAATCAACTAGGTCATAGAAGCATATTAACTTCTGCAAAATATAGGAAGAAAACCAAGTAATGTACAAATTGAGATTTTAATATAGGGTTAGTGTAAAGATGATATCCGGTTTCTGCCTTTCATTTCGGCGCCTATTTTTTGCTGAACACATGGGTCACGACTCCATTCAAAGTGAAAGAAATATTTTGCACAATAGACATTGTGCTAATTTCCTTTCTTATTGTTATAGTTTTTTTAGCTTCAAATATCGACGAATAAGATCATTCATGGCCCTGACCATGATTTATCACTTTTTGTTACATAAATTTACTTCTTACTTGCACATTTAACTACGACTTTTTAGGTGACACCCCGTCATAAAACATAAAATACTTCTTCTTCTTATCATGACACTAGTTCTTTCGAATCAGTGTGGTGAAAGGATTTCAAGTGCGCGTCGAAGAGACTCCTTTCGTGCACTTGACACTATTAAAACAGTTTGAGTTACTATGTACGATAGAGTTTAATTAACAATGAAAAAGCCTATTTATTTTAAATTATGGTATTTCAAGCACTGCTTACTTCTCTGTTTTGAAATTTAGTATTGGACCAAAATTTACTAAAAGATGGCTAAATAAACCAACTTAATTTAGCGCGTTTTCAATGCAATAAAAATTACACAAGAATAGCGCTCTTTGTTGCATATTTAATAATGTCGTCTCGCGTATAATTAAAATAATAAAGTTGTAAGCACTTTATTATAATAATCAGCATCTTAACGAACTGTAACAACAATATCGATTACAAAACCAACCTACACATAAAACAGTAGACCATGTTATCGTATATTCCGTGTACAGTTACAACCTTGTCCGTGATGGTTCTCAGGTGTCCTGCCGTGACAAATTGCAAATCGTTGTTTATACGAACCTTCCGTTTATTTTATATCTCCAATAATATTATGCGTTGTTATGTCGACCCTGTGTGTAATGTTGGATGCTGTTTGACTACCTCAATCCATTGAAAAAATTAAACTAGAGTCTGTTCAAAGTTTTACGACAGGATATTATATTTAAAATAAAATCGAGGCCCAAAGATTGTTTAATCTTAGTACTCTGTGCTATAACTACAGTTGGCAGAGTAGAGTCAAAAAAGTAGGAAGTAATGTGAGATAGCACTGCTCTGGTAATGGTATAATTTGATCTTTAGCCTCAATTAATTAGCGTCAAAAGAAGAGAACTCTCGTTAGAGTTAAGCTGGCCTTTGTACATGTCTTTCCTATTATGTTTTACACTATAAAATGTTTGTGTGAACAATAAATAATTACAGAATTATAGAATATTTTACCACCAGGAGTACGTTTTGCTCTTCTTGTCAGTTGTTTACAATTAAAAATCAGTTACGAGTCTACAATTACGAGTATATTGTTGTGGTAAGTGTGGTTCGAATGTTAAGTAAGATCTCTTAAGGAAATCGACAAACTCATTAGCAGTGATTGTCACATGCTCATGCTCATATCTAATTAAAACATTCTACTCATAAACAAAATACAGGGAAGTGTAGGCATTGAATTTAGCAACAGCCTTGATGATCAATGGATTCCCACGGCGCGGCGCAATGCGTATGTCACTCACGCTTGACAGCGTGCCGTGTCGGCGCATGAGCGTAGCAAAGAACAATTTACATTGTAGGTTTTTTTGTTATGTAAACAAACGACGAGATGAGCTAGGTGCTTACCTGACTGAGTTTGAGAGCGGTCGGAGTGGGGGCTCTGGCTGCACTATACTCGAGCCCGGGACGGTTGCAGTGCACGGGTAGGCATGCACAGCAAGCGGAGCCCGGGGTCGGAGCAAGCCTTCCCTGGGATGGGCCTCACAACAACGTGCGTGAGGGACACCGGTACGAGTTCTTCGGATATTCCGGGGTCCCTCTAAAGCGCAGAGGTCGGCCACCGTGGGGTTTTAGTCGGTTAGAGTCCGACATAACCCGTCCGCTCTCCCCCAAGAGCGGTGGGCATCCATGAGGATTTCCCCTTGTAAAAAAAGGCGCTGATGGTAAAACTACGCCTGCCTATGGCCAAAACAGTGCTATACAGGACTTTGAATAGGCCGGTGTGCTACTGCTAAATCGATCGAACTTTTCTGAATCTTGAACAAAAAAAATATTGAAGAACTTGTTAAAAATTAAAAAATTGTTAAAAATATTAAAGAAGTTGTTTTTTTTATGGTACAGTCCGCTCTGTAATAGTCTTTACACCCAGCTTACGCCGGTGTCCTCCTGCCATTAAACCACTCTCATAAATACATCATGTGTGTGTGTGTGTGTGTGTGTCAGTAAACTACTGATGTGATTACACCACTCACACATACATATCATGTATGTTGAGTGGTGTCACAGGAGAACACCGGTGTAAGCTGGGTGTAAAGACCATTGCAGAGCCGACCCTACATACATCATATTATGTACCTACTATAGAAAATGCGAAGTATCAGAAGCACGAAGAGATTTCAAAATGCGTCACAGTGTTGATGCGTAAACATATTATAGTCAACAAAAATCCTTTTCGTTTGCGGTTTCGAATAACAGAGGAAAACCCACACATAAAATACCTCTCCTCGTCTATAACCAATAACCTCGTGTTTCATTAAAACAATTAGTTATAATCCACCATTTTATTGTGTAAGACCTTGTTTGGGATCATCTGTTGTTCCGTGTAACCAAGTAGGTGTTTCCTCGTTCTGATGCTGTTGGATTTTCATTTATTTATTTGTCACATGCCATAGTAACTTCCGCGCCTTTTTTTGTCCCTATGACACTGAAAAGTATACAATGAATAAGCCTATTATTATTGTCTTAGAAATAGTATTAGTATATGTAATAATAAGCCTGATAAAAAAACCAGCTATCTGCGATTCTGAGTGCGTGGCAGTTTAAAAGATTTAGGTACCTTTAAATGTTACAATGGATCTCAAGTCGTGAGACTTTGCAATATTATTTTCGATTGATTCGTACTCATAAACATAGACACTATAATTTGGTAATTAATATTGTCGATAAGAATGTCTAATATAAATATACATAAATAAAGGTCTCCAAAGACTATTGACCAATTCTAAATTACAAGTGCTCAAAAAGTGCGCAAGCCTAAATTAAAAATGGTATACTAATACAGGGTGTTCCTTAATTCAACGATAAGCGGGTAGTTGGTGGGTCTGGTCGTGACCACCCCTGAAAATAAAATATTTTTTTTATTACAGTTAGTTTATTTTTCTGGCATTTTGATATTTTTAAGGGTTGTGGTGAATAATAGTAGGTACTATTTAAGTTGCCGATGCAAAATCACTGAATTGTTCAGTATTATTTGAAGAAATGGGGTCATGGTAGTTAAAAGGGGTGTCAATTTTCGAAGGATTTCATAAATTATACTGTAATAAAAAAAGTTTTCTTTCTTTTCTCATTTTTTCTCGAGTAGCTCTACCAGCTTATTGTTTAATTTAGGGATACGATGTATATACTAATACTATCCATATAGTTATATAATATTATAATTAATATAATGTAATTAAAACTAAACATTGTCTTATTTGCTAATAAATGAAAGGAATTTCAATAATTACTACTTTAGGAATGTTTGTTGTAACTGCTCTACATTCTTTATACGCGTGAGTCAGTTCCATTTGTTGGATTACTCGTCTATCTGATTAATTATACTCCAATTAACTGCAATGGATCTTCGGTCTGCGTGTTTTGTGTGAAAGAGTCTCACGCGAAATATTTGAAACTGTTTATAAAATTATAAACTCTTTTGTGAACATACTTTGTTCCTGTTATATTACTTACAGGACGGAATAGTGCACGAAAGGAGCCTCTTCGAGGCGCACTTGAAATCCTTTCACCACACTGGTTCGATAGAACTAGTGACACGATAAAAAGAAGAAGACAGGATGGGATAAGTCTAACCAGTAAAATTTTGTTTGATAAGAAAATATAGAGTAGGTATATTAGAGGCGGCCTATTGTTGAATCTGATTACGAGACGAGAGTAAAACGATGGACAGAAACACTTGATAGAGTTAATCGGAGGCCTACGTCAATAATGCTACTATTAATAATATGTGCACAGAAAATTACGGTTTAAATTTTTTATTTGCCGAAAGGAAAGCACGATTCCTCGTCTTCAATTCCATTATGTTCCTTATCTCCTTCCAGTGAAAGGTAGGTGATGGTTGTAGATTATATTAATTTGCATTACATTGAATAGGTGGAGTTGCATAATGGGTGTATGTAGCAATTCATTTACCTACTTGTAAGGGGACAATGATCTTGAATCTAGCTTAAAAGTACACTACAGTACACTACCCTAGGTTTAATACATAGTGCATAGTCGTTTTGTTATGATAATTATTGTTAGTGATGACTAGGTATTAGACCTCGTGTTGTAAGGATCTGAGTGTTGGGCATCAAAGGGGACGAATGAAAGAAGAGTGCACGTAACAGAGATGCCAATGTTGAAATGTATGAGTGGAGTGACGGGTATGGATAAAATAAGGAATGATTATAAGCTGAAGTCTGAATTTTGCAACAGTGATGGATAAATTAAGAGGTAAGGCTAGCTTGGTATGGACACGTGATGCGACGGCAAAAATGTCATGTGACTAGAAGAGTGCTGAATATGAAAGTGCATAACTATATACTAAGCTCATTTTACCCAGATCTAAATCAGCTTTAAAAAGAAAGAATTGTTACATAATGACCATTAACATATTTAATAGATTACCAAAAGGCATTCGAGAGTTACCTACTCGACAATTCAAGGCAAAGCTTGGCTGGCTGAAAAATGTTTTTATAAAATAAGTGACTTTTTAGATTATAATTTTGACATACGATATAATTAAATCAGATTGTTAAATTAGATATATATATAATGCATGATAAATTTTGCACGCCGTCACACGGTGGAGTATATGAAACCAAATATTATAATTTAAGAACTGTATACCATACTTCATGCAATAAACAATTTCATTTCATTTCATAAGAGTAGAGGAAAGCCAAAAAAAGATGGATGGACTGTGTGAAAGATGATATGAATAAAACAGGTGTTAGTACAGAGATGATGGCTGATAGAGACGAATGAAAGAAGAAGACATGCTGTTCCAGCCCCACGTGGGAAAAGTGGGAAAAGGAACAGGAAATGAATATGGCTAGTATATTATTCTTTCTTGATATTCGTACATCATTGGTATATCATTATTTATTATAACTTAAAGATTGTCTGTGCTATTATAATTGCATTTACAAATGATAGATTGTAATCAATCTTTGTTTTAGCGTCATTTTAAGTTTAAAACAAGATGAAAATTGACGGGTTTCGACAAAGCATTGGTTGCTTAGTTGTTAAAAGTTAGGTAATATAACTAATGGGTTTTCTGAACTCGTAGTCTTGTGGAAATGAGATAATGATCGATGTTCTTTCTGCATGTGAAGTGAGATCTTCCAATACAATCCCACCCAGGACGTTGTCTACGTGATGATCAAGAATGAATAATGTAAACTCAACTTGCATTACCTACCTAATTAAGTATGAATGAGAAACATTGGTAGCGAATATTCATGGGCTCAAACTATTGAAGCAAATATTACTATTTTTTTTTTACATTTAGTTAGGATAAAAAGCGCTAATGGTGTAACAGTTTCGCCAAACGTTCTAAGCTTATTGAGTCATTACAGCAAAATCATTTAATATTTTTTTTAATTGGAGGACAGACATGGATAAATAGTTCTATTTGTCCTTCTATTGGTGACAGGGTGACAGATAGAACTTTTAAATTTACTAAAAGTTCCATCTGTCCGCCTTTTAGCAACGGGGGACAGATATTATTTTTTTGTCCCACTGTCACCCTAGGGGGACAGAACAGGGTGACAGATGGGAATAATTCATAAAAGTAAATATAATTTTGAGTGATTTGGTTTAGACTTTTAGTTTCTATTAATATTAAACAAATTGACACCAGCAATTTCGCTTGCATACAACACATCACAACATCCAAGACCCGATTATAATTAATATATAAGTAGTGTATGTAATATATATGATATATACTAAAGTTCTTAACTAAAGTTAAGTTAATTAAAACCTATTTTAGAAATTTATTTTTACGGATTAATCACTAAATATATTTATACTATTTCTTAATAACACTATCGTATCATTTCACTCCCACTGAGGGCAGAGTACCTACTCAAAGTCGTTTCCACAACTTAGAAGTCTAATGTATAACTAGAAAAATATAATAGTATAATATATAAGATTTACCCACCTCGTTAAAAGCTTTTCAAGCTGGAGTAATTAATGATTCAAAGGCTTGGTATGTGTAGCGTTATCACTTTGATTCGTCGGTGTCATTGCCTTCATCAATAATATGTAACTGATAACCAATTAAACTGTTTGTAAGGCTATTGAACCGAAGCATATATAATCAGATATACCTATGAAGAATTCCAATGCATAGAGGTATGTACCTATATACGTACTCACATGGTACACAATGGTAAAACATCATGTACCTAACTCTCAATTGAACATGAAATTACATAAAGCAAGATTTTCCTTATCATATACATAAACATATACAAAATTAAGAGGCTTTTCAGTGAGTAGCTTTTCTTTTACCAAGCCCAAGATACAAGCTCTCAGCTTAGTTTCGGCCACACCGCCACCTACTTACTGTTATAGCGCTAAAATGTATGCAAAAAGCATGTAAAATGTACTATTAATTAGTGTATTTGTATTACCTTATCATTTGATCAATTAATTGATTTGATTTGATTAGAACCTTAACTTTATTTATGCGGTTTTTAAACCAAACCTTAGCCACCAACCTTAGCCTTACGCCAGCATAATTATTACCGAGATTAATAATTATGCTGGCGATTTTAGAGTATGTGTTTTGAGTTTTGAAAGTTCAGTGTCTAGGGCTGAAAACGTTTCTACTGATTTCCGAAGGCAATTGAACACGACCTACCTTTGAACTGCTGCTCCTGGCTTGTTGGTTTGATGGCAGGCTAGGTCCTGTGGACTCCAGGTTCGAAAGTCTTTGGAAAACGCACACAGTACAGCTGACACTTTCACGAGTATCAAAATGTTGAGATGCAGATTTGGCACGGCCAAAAATGGAGGGAAAATCGACGGATTTTGAGTAAAACGTCCACACGCATTCAATCACAATGACTCCCGCCAATGCACTGATGAGCCTCGAGCTCTTTACGTTCGGGCAGGTGGTGATTTACCAAACTACCCTCAAAATAACAATAGATACACAACATTATTCTCTTGTCTTTTCTCACCATTAGTTGCAGTACTTCAAAGCGTAACTGGCGTAGCATTGTAGACTATGTTAGATAACCATAAATCGTTTAATATTTATTTAATTTACATTAAGTATTGACGAAGCGCTCAGCAATGCATCATACCTACACGCGCACTCAATGCAGCTTATTGCCTATTGTTGAATCTAGCTGATGTAATGGAGTACGATTTACAATTCCTCATAGTTTATGATAGCGTGGGTTCAAGCATTCTCATTATTAAGGAATGCTGTAGGATGCACAAAGTAATCAACGTGTATTTAAAACCTCATTTAATCCTATGATGATGAATCGTAGTTAAGATGCTCGTTAGTACTTTTCTATACCTAACCTATACTTTACAATGAGTTTTGTAACTACAAGAAGTAGTCAATCTAAGACAGACCTTTAGTATCCTTTGGATGGATTTTCAACGAGAAAGAAAAACACTAAAAATAAAAAAAAACATTCATTTTATTATCAAAACATACCTACAAATATATATTCAGGCAAAGTTACACTTTTACGATAATGGTGGTAAAGCAGTAATTGTAGATGTAGTGCCATCACCTTTGGTCATTACATCAAGCAATGAACGGCAAGGTGATGATCATGAGTATACAGAAAATAAATTTTGGGAATACCTTATTAAGAATAACTATATCAACTGCTTCAGTTACATTAGATCCATAGGCAAGTCACAGATTCGCCAAGAAATTCGGTGACCTGAGTTAGATTTTCAATAAAGAACAGTAAAAGTCCCAAAACCTACTTCAATCTAAACCTTTCCCTTCTAAATCTAAAGTTCAGAATCCAAAATCATCCATTCCTTGGAAGTTCACGAGCTGTTGCAGACGGCTGGGCGCCACACCTGTCCGATGTAGGCCACCGACTGGTTTCCTATTGGCCAATGATGTGGCGACCGGTTCTGACCCAGCCTTTTCCCTTTTGTATGCAATGCTCTTCAAGTAACCGTAGGTAGAGTCATTAATTTGCGTCACACTGATTGACGTGAAGGACTTTTTCTTACTTTGCCTTTAGAATTTAACACCATTATTAGGTACTAGCTGACACCCGCAACTTTTGCGTTGTCAATTAACTAAATTCCTTTCTTAGTACGCGCTTACAATTTTTTGATGAACATATCATCCAAGTTTCAATTTTCAAGTTTCGTCTACTAGTTTAGCCTGTAGGCTATCTATCAGTCAGTAAGTCAGTCAATTAGACTAAGCCTTCTTTATTTACCCATTGATTGATACTGCGTGAAGATGGCTGAACTGTCTTCGTTACTACAGTATAGTTGCTGTCCTGTGGCTTAGTCTGCGAGATTATTAATGTCGCAGGTTGTACCTACTCTAGGCAGCTGGATAAACTAGCTAGAGTCCCTTTTCAATTCCAATCAATCAATATATATAAAAGGCTTGACTGACTGACAGACAGCGTAATGCCAAAACGCTGAACCTATACATATTGCCTACACATTTTGCACCCACTAAGAGTACGATGACACACGGCTTTTTTACACGCTATACTCCAGCAACTTAGCTTGTAGCGTGTAAAATCGCCCAGTGTCATCGGCTTTTTTACAATCTGCTTGTTGACAATCCTTCCCAAAAGCTATACGCTTCCACGCTAGCGCTTAAAAACGCCAACAATCAGCTTGTAAAAACGCTTGTGTGTCATCGTTCTAAAAGAAACGAATTTTGTTTTTTACAACGCAAATAGAGTAGCGGGCGTCAGCTAGTAGCATATAATTTTCCACTACTAAATTACTTGTCATTGATAACAAGAGTGGGTTATTCTCGTTTCCTTAAGTAAATGAGGTTTATATGCGAGCATAAATAACATTACACCTCCAGAGAACGTAATTATACACATAAGTAATGGCGGTTTGATATCTTTATTGAAAGATCGTAAAATATTAATTGTCCACGGATTGCTTTCACCCATTCTCGAGCTGCCTATTCTAGGAAATGCGATTGGCAATAAAACTCACAGGAACTTAACAAATAATATCGTATGGCCTTCATAATAGTCGTGCCACAGAAAAGTGTGTGAAAAATTGAGTGGTGACCATTTCAGAGAAACCTGTTAAATTTAACATTTTTAATTTCACCTTGTTTCTTAGGTAGGTCGAAATAAATACTTTTTCATATTGTTTTGTTTGTTTGTGTTAATACTTAATTGCACAAATTATACATCAAATTATACAAAAGGTGGATTTAATGCTAAAGCATCTCTGCCGGCCAGTCTTACTGGTAGTAAAGGTGTTCACTTCCTTATCAATAACAAGAAGAAGAAACTACAAATATAAACAAATTATGAATCTATTTCTTCTATGTGGAGTCCACAGCTGAAATAAGTCTGCACTTTGTACAAAGCACCTCATTTCACTCGATATCTATCGGCTACAGTGAGCAGAACCTCGCGTCTACAATCACGATTATGTCTGATTAAAAACCTATTGTCTACCTATTGTATTATGGAGCAATAATATGTTTTTAACCCCCTTCCTTTTACTTTTGGGAGAATGCTTCCTTAAATCTCTTCATTTAACGCTAATCCTCAAATCCGATCCTTTAATTTAGATTTTATACGTGTTTTAAAGTTAACCCTACTAACTTAAAAACACGTATAAAATCTAAATTACAGTATGAAACCCTTCATTTTTTTTGTTGACGAAATCAAAAAACATGGACAAAATGAATAGTGTGAAGAAATTACTATAATACGGCGTACTTTTTGAGTATTTGTCCGAAACATTTTGTATGGAATTCGGATTTGAGGATTACCCATAAATCTTTTTATTTAATTCTAGATCAAAAATGCGAAGTCGCGGGCATTAGCTAGCTAATAAATGAACACAAAAGAATTCCATTTATACGAGAACAAAACAGAGTGTGTAGTTTTGTTTTATTTAAACACAATAACAAAGTATTTGGTATTCTATTGTCAGAATGATCGATCCATCAACCAAAGGCATCCAAGGTCACGGTCGATTTGACAGTTTGACGTGACTGACTAACGTGATGGCATCAATCTTTTTATTGTCGAATGGACGGACGGTTTGAGTGGAGATTTAGATAAAACTTTGAAGTGTTGTGATAACTTTGTTTTTCTCTAACTTGACTTGTTGTAAACCTACCACACCTACAACACGTACGCACTGCACGCATGTAGCTCCAAAAATTTAAAATATATAAAGTATTTATAACGAATGCCATGCTATCTTTATTCCTTGTATTAAGTTTTTGTAGCGCGTGAACGGGCGTTGTAGCTGCAAGAGACGCCTGATGCTACTGACACTCGCCAGAAATAAACGAGCGTAAACGCCGGTTTACGCGCGTATACGCACGATTGGCTTTTGAAGTGTTCACGCGACAAAAATACGCTAGTTTGAAACTGCACAAAAATAGCGATGTATGTATGGTGGTTCTTTATGGCAAGAATTTGTCACAACCAAAAACCCATTCGCATTATAATTTTATGAAAACTAGGTCTACCTTAGTAACGTATGAGATCGATTGCTAGAGTCATTCAAATTTCTTGATCCATGAAAACAATAGCTGGGTTTGGTTCCATTGAATGCCATGACAAAGTGAGAATAATTGGTTTCTTCAGGTACAAAGGTTATTCTAAATCGTGCAGATGATCACACAAAAGTCACATCAATTTATTCTGTTTTGCAGTCATGACACAAAAACAAAGAGTGTAAACAAAATTTGGATTTACCTACCTACTTATGTGATGTACTTAATGTTTTGTTATTTTAGTCACGTGATTTTGATTACAAATACTTATATATTATATAATAAATACTTTGAACATTTCACATAACGCCATCTAGCCCCAAACTAAGCAGGGCTTGTACTTTAGGGCCAGATGACTGATAAATACTTATATATATATTTTTTTTGTAAATAAATATAATATAATATAAATTATTATATATAAAAAAATGATTTCTATGTATTATATAATATACATAGAATACATAGAAATCATTTTTTTTTTAAATGAGACGATCTACATACACTTAGGATACAATAAGGATAGTTTTATTTAAGAAGGCTAGTTTATTTTTAATTAAAATGTACAGTTACTTCAAGGTAAATAAAAAACCGCACAGATTAATTTACATTAAAATATGAAATCTGTTGTGTGTCTATCGAAAACTCTAACTACGTAAATCCTACTTAGTTTACCTACGTAAGTCCAAATACAGCACTTTGTCTCATTTAGTTATTATTTTAGCCCACAGCTCTTCACACAACACATTTATGAAAATATGCAAATGATAATTATTATTATGGTACAATTTGATGGTGGCATAATTTTATAATTTTCGCCTTTTAATCATATAACTTTTTGAAAAATTTGTACTGTATCTTTCATTTCATACATAACAGGCCGTATACATTTTAGCGCAGGTAACTGTACTTGATCACTCATCTCTGAAGATATAGGTCACTTCCTATGTGTTCAATATTTTTTTTAACTTCAAGTAACTAAAATTTTCCTAACTGTTCTACTTGTTTGTAAAATCAGTTCGTGACATTTCATTTACTAGTAGTATCAGTTGAATGTCAAAATCACCCATAGGATAAGTTGCAATTCACGTTTCTGGTATTTACTCTATTTATTTGGTATCACGACTTTGGCTTACTGAGTCAATAATATTAGTACAACATCCAAATAGAAAAGTACTTATTAGGAAATTTTCCATTTCAGCAGGTCTTTTGTTACTATTTGGCAAAGAGATCGCAAAGATACATAAGATGAATCGTTGAGTCTCTTTTGTATGTAGATTACACAAATCCGATAACGGCTTGTCGGATTGTCGCGTACCTACTTATGAAAAATTATAGAAATAATTACGCGTATAGAGAAGGTTTGCAGAATATTTTTCAAAAAAGTAAAGCCTCTTTATAATATTTCATCATCATCAAAATCCGTCTATTGTAATTAACAACTGGACGTAAACCTCAACTTTTCTGCCTTAGCCTTTTGCATGAGCCTAGATTTCAGCAGATTTCTCAGGTAAAACTTTTAACAAGATCGATAATTGTAGGAATTATAGGAAGTACCTAAATCGCAAATGGTAGGTACGAAATGTAGATTCTTATCAAAGGAAAGGTCGGTTCACACTTACGATAAATGAAGACATGACATATTGAGGTCCGCCTCAGACAATAAACCTGATAAATGAATAATATGCCTTATTGTTGGCGAGTGTTGGTGAGATTGCAATATTATTATTGTGCCCTAGATAGCATTCAAAGTTCAAAGTGATGAAGAGGTTTGGTAACCAAAATTCATCAATCAAAAATGTTCATCTCATCATTTTGCTTTTATATGTTATTAAATTGCGCATCGAGGCCTTTGAAATGTGGTGCTGTCGGAAAATTCTCCGTATCCCATGGACCAACGCATCCATTCTGAAGGAGCTCAACATAAAGACCAGACTTTCTACGATCACTCTTCGCAGAATCTTGGATTTCTTCGTACACATAGCCAGAAAGACAGTTCTTATATAGGATAAATAAAATCGAACTTGAAGCTGAATTACAACACTCATTGATAGGTATTTCTATCTATCTATAGATTAAATTTAAGATATATTTATAAGAACCGCCTATCCTACCTATTCATGTGTCGCTGCGCCCTATAACAGGGCTCATGTAAATACTATATATGAAACTAGTTAAGACCTTCTTCAAATGTACATGATTACGAAATAAATAAATTCTAAATTCTATTTTCATAGATCTCATGTTGGTATGAGGCTGCCAAACCCTCTATGTGGCACATTGCCTGTACGTGCTATGCTGTTTTTATGTTCTACGTTATTTCTACGTGCTATGCTGTTTTTTCGTATGTACTACGTTGTCTTTACCAGACTACTCGGCTACGCTGCCTCTACGATACTTCTACGAAGCGCAATGCATTTACTATTCTATTTTGCTTATCAATTTTGAAGACATGTCTCGCAATCAAAGTTCCCTTATCTACGTCACCATTACTTATCTTCGAAATAGTCAAAGAAAGTGTGGAGTTGTATTTACATGCGGACAGGATGTTGACATGAGATAGGTGTTGAAAACTGGATCAAAACGACACAGTTTATTTACCAGTTTGTATATATTTTCGCCAGAATAGTAGATAGTTAGTATAGCTTGGTACAGTTTCATTGATTAGGTTTGAAGGTGTATTGGGGCCGTTTCCGACGCATCCGTGTTAAGGTCTTTCCTCAATGCCATCTTTAGTCTTACAAGTGTTTTGAGTAGGTAGCAGTTATTTGCAATTTTATTGAGGTCACAGACAAGACAACTGAATTAGTTTTGTTTCCCAAGGCAAAATAAATAGGACGAAAATTCAATGGAGTCAGTTAATTGCGCTAATAAAAGTTTTGGCGTTTTCACAAATGATTTCGTAACTCTCCGCCTCTACAATTGAATTTAACAAGGGATCCAAGCAAATTTTATTTTTCTAGCATAGGGATATAAATATTTTCTTTTCAGCTCTCAAAAAAGTCTAAAATATTCTCTTTCCTTCAACGATATAGTACTGACCATCTTTATCTTAGCCGGCGCCACTCTACTTTGATCATCAATACAATAGAATCAGGTCGTGTCTCATTTCCTGAATGCCACCACGAAGGAGCGAGACATCTATTGAATAATTATTGTATCGATACGATGACAATATTAAACTCGGTATGTGAGAATACTTGAAGATATACGTTGGCAAATAGCTCGATACGCAACTGTGTAAAATGCATGTAGAGCATAAGAGCGAGTGATGAGTTATAGTACTTTGACTTTGTGTATTTAGAACGGCAAAACGTTTTAGTCAAAAAAATATAGACAAAAATCAAGAAGCTACTGTATACATAACATAGAATGAATGCACTTTTATTTTATTTATTTATACCAAAAGCATACAGAGTATTTAATTATATTTATGAATCCTAAAAACCTTTAGAGGTTTGTCTGGATTCAGATTCGCCAGAGCTACTTAACCTACACTCATAATAGCACTACACTTGAAAGTATCTATAAATAGCTCTTACATAACTGTGTTACTTACTGTATGTGAGTGTTATTCTATAGCAAATCGTTTCAATGCCGGCTATCACTCTGGTGGAAAAGTAACAGCGTAGTAAACGTAGTTATATAGATAGATAAATAGATATATAGTAACACTTTATTGTACACTCCGAGGAAACACACATTATAAAAAGAAGCTTGAAAATAAAATAATAGTGGCTACAATGGGCGGTCTTATTCTATATATTATTATATATATTATTATAGCGATTTCTGACAGTCAACCTTTGGGTGGAGAAGAGTGATATTAGTAGTGTACTCAATATATGTATTTAGTGTTATCGCATGGTATAATAAAATGGTAACAATTATAATACTTTGATGCACATGTAAACCCCTATGGGGCAATACAGTACGGTGGAAAATTTCAGAAAAATGCATTTATTCATTTTCATTCAATTAGTACGAAAGCCACTTACACTAAGTAATTAATGCATGAGTTTCCAAGTCAATTGTATATACGTAAAGGCCGTAGAGCATAATAAATAACAAATTAACTTAATTATAATTAACGACAAAAGTTGATGCAGTGATTCTAATTTAAAGTAAGACCACAATGTACCTGTATTACGCAAATAAAGATTCATTCATTCAATATGTAAAATATTTATATTTCACCCAGTCAGTTGTATCCTTCTGCAAATTTTGTAATTATAGAGTATATGCTGTAAAAAAATATGCATGGTTGTTATTGTATGTTGATGAACCGAAGTACCGGCATACTAAATAACTAGGTCTCTATGTGTAACATAGTGTCGTAGAGTATGCAGGGTGTACTACCAACATTCCTTGAGCTGTACACATAGAGCATGTGGATTGTGGTCGTTACGTAACCAGACCTTGGCTGACCGCAGGTGTCAGGTTTGCATCTAGAACTTATTGACGTGGCAAATTGAAAACATTATAAATGAGGACATTTATTATTCTATGGCTTCGCGCGCATCGATCTGGACTAAAAAGGCCCTCTAGATTATCTTTACAGATCTTAAGGCCTAGAATCCTGGTGGCCGTTATCTCGCACGCACATTTAAACATTTTTGAAAATATAATTTGACTGAGTTTACATATCAAAAAGTAGAACGGTGAATTTGTTACTACAACCTCAAGAAATGTTTTAGTATATATTTTGTTTTGATATGTTTAACATAAGCGAAATAGATTAGAAAAATCAGTTTTGACCTAGTAGCGAGATGAGAGAGACACGGGATTCTGTGCTTTGAAATTAGAAATGTAATTTACAAAAGTACTCGTTACTTCTAGGAACTTAATATCTAAGGCATAACGTTTTAAAATGACATTTTTGATCACAGTAGGTAGGTACCAAACCTTGAGAGAAAGTCAGTCATTTTGAAATATATACCTACATAATGATAATACTTTGATAAGTTTACTGCTAACTTTTCCTAATATATCAAAGTCGATAAAAGGTTGTATTGATGCAACCCGCCCTTGAACCGTTGACTTACAAATGTATGCAAACGACATGAACTAAATGCCTTCAAGAACGGCTGCGTATAACGACTCAATGCAGATTGGCTATCGATGCATGTAAATGAAGATATCAATATAATTTAATTTGATTTATCCATATCGAGTTTTATTTAATATTCTACATTGTACATAAGTCATCTTACTGGTAAGGCGTAAGTTGGTGACGACTTACGAAAGGCATCGGGCTAAAAGTGGATGTGGAGAGCTTCGACATCCGCATCCACTTTCCGGGCTCAGTGGCGCATAATGGGAGAAGCTGAAAGTTTGTGAAGATCGATAGATGGATAGCAGATTGTTTAAATCAACACCATGTATCAAATGGGCTTTGGTGAATTCATTTCAGTTCATTCTGCTGCCCGCGGCGGTGAGTAGTTTATGTCTGTTTGTGTGTCATAAACTCTTTCCATGTAGAATTTTCTTATTATGTAGCTTAATCGGTTCAGTTTCGTTGTAAATGTGTAAAAAATATTTATCTAAACATTTGCTGTCACAAAATCTCGCATTCATAATGTAAGCACGTTCTTAGTACTTACCCTTTTGGGGGCAAGAATGAAAGAATTTAATACCTTTCAGTACATATAATACCATACAGTTAATACCTTTCTACCGTACAGAGCCACTGACGCCTCCCAGCATTGTCGAGGGTAATGCCAGTACCCTTAGTACGAGTTTGATAGTTTCCAAAACTCAATAGTTTTGGTGAGCTCGCTCAAACGAATAGTTTACGTTGTAATCGGCAGTACGGGCTAATTTTTTCGTATTAAGTTTACACGATATCAACGATCGACTAGCTCGATTGAACGAACTTCATGGTATATACTTCTAACTCTTTTACACGTCGGCAAAAGAAAGAGACGAACATATCCTTTACGTTTGGCGCTTTGTACCACGTTTTTTTTTTTTTTTTAATTTGCGCATAGTGTTGGCTAAAGTCATATGACCATACTGCCTTGTCATTCGTTTATTTTTTTTTTTTATGGAGGCATCGTTTTTTTAAAGGAAAAATGAGTCCATCACAATTTTAAATTATGGATAGATTTCATAGATTGGTAATTATTTCTCTCTCTGGAAAAAAGTCTACAAGATGTGTCTCGAAATTTGTATAATTACCCTACCCATATCCATAATTTTAGAAATGGTGACTTAAATAAACCGGCCGAAGGCCCTCATGTCAGGTTGAGAGCAATAAAATGTGGCAGGATTTACAAATATTTACAAATACTAGCTTGTTCGCATAGATCTCACCGAATTTTATCTAGTGAGTGCGAATACTACACAAGTTTTCGTAAACGTCCTAGTTTACTACCGCTGACTTTTCAAAGTTAGAACTCGTACTGCCAAAGTGCCATAAACAGCTCGAAAACTTTTTTGGTATTCGAATACTATGTTTCGATCCAACTCATACTACCGATTTTAGTTCATGAAAGTTTTCGCTAGGGGCGCTGTAAGCAAATGTATGGAAGGAAACGAAACTACATAAAGTTTTCGAAAACTATCAAAACTCATACTAAGGGTACTGTACATACATACATACATCATTGCAAATGCAACTCAGCACAAAACATGTTACAGTGCATATGTTATCTCTACAATAATATTTGTAGGATCATTGTTTCAAAAGGAATGTGTAGGGCTTGGAAATGTTTTGTGGCAAATTCCTTAAATTGAATTGAATGATAAGATGTAGATATATCTACATCTTATCATTCCCTTTCAAAAACAAAGATAGGTAAGACTTTGTTACTTAATACTTACATAAAAACATTATACAACTGCTCCTGATAAGTTTTATTGGTAAAGTACTTACTGACTCAGATAAACAGGGGAGCAAAAAGTGGATGACAGGGTAAAAAATACTGCAGTTAGTGAGTCACATTTCGGCATCCTAAATTGTGCAAGTTGATAATGAAGTTGTTTTTAAGTGCTGATTCATGTTTTAGGGGATGGATTGTGTGCCGTCCTGAGTTCCGTTATGTGTTATAAACGACCTATTCCCGTCCGATACCAAAAACTAATACCAGTGGTATTTGTTTATTACCCTAATTAATATTCTATTCCCGACGAATACCAAATTTTAAATATTTCAATGAAGCTAGGAAGAAAGAAAGAGAGAGAGCTCAACAGCCAGACGCAAACGAGAGTTCTACTACAGCTACCTAATTTGACTTATTGTCAGTGCTGGTGACAATCAGGTCTCTGTGGTCTGTGACTCGTTTGCAGCGACCGTTAGTACTCTACCTGGTCCAAACAAATATTACAATTAAAATTCTACTACTTCTTCCTGTATACGACACCCTTCGGCCAAAATTCACTATCTATGAATGTTGAAATTCGATCCGTCGGCTCTCTCATCATAAATGAAGCGAAGCTCACATTATATTACGGCGAGACTCCAGCTTCTCGACTCTAAAAATTATGCCGGATTTCATGTGCAGGTACATTCTCGATTGTCACGGGGCGTAGTAAACGCGTAACACGTATATTTGCAAAATAAACCCAATTTTCTTTTGCAGCTCATAAACGATTATTGATTATTATTAAACTGAAACTTAAAGTCATAGAAGACTTTTCGATACCACGCGGACGAAACCATAGACAGCAACTAGTCATTATAGAAAAGGGAGAGTCTTTATCCAGCAGTGGGATGAATAGGGTTCATTCATTAGAACCCAAGTAAATTGATTGCAACATTGTCAAATAAACAACTATGGTCTTATTGTCTTTACCATTAATGATGAAAACCATGGCACAAAGAGAACATTCATTACATTATAATGCAACAAGAAAATCATTGGTCCTATCAATGCAAGTGCATAAGTGCAAGTTACTGAGTAATTAATTATAGCTGGCTTGCGTACTAACTGTGTGTTATTCTGTGTTTGACCTGGCTATTTTAGCGATAACCCTCACTTCGTCTCGTGCTGGTTAAACACGACTCTTTGTAATGTTGATCGTTCACTTTAACACATTTTAATGGTCTGTCCAAAAGCCTAGTAACTTCACTAGGCCCTTCAAACCGGAACACAGTTCAGTATACCTTTAGCCAAAGTTTCGTATTTTAGTCTCACTCTCCATCCCAAGGTTGCTTGGAAAAGATCGCTGCTTAGCGATAAGGCCACCCATTTTATATGCTCATTAATTATTATCTTGTATATTTATCTTTAAGTTTCCTGGTACAATAAAGAGTTTTCATTCATTCATTCACAGTTATGCTTATAAATTACTGCTTTATGGTGATGTTGATCGTTCACTTTGACACATTTTAATGGTCAGTCTCGAAACAGTAACTTCATTAGGCACTTCAAACCGGAATACAGTTATGCTTAAGAATTACTTCTTTGCGGCAAAAGCTACATTGCTTTTAAAACTGGAACACAGTAATGCTTGCATATTACTGCGCACAATATCTGGCGCCGAGCAATCCTGCAGGGAACGCCTTCCAACGGTAAACTCAATTGGAAAACTCAGGAAAACAAAGGCAATACTTCGGTAATTTATATTATTTATAAAAACCACGGATTTGATAATATAAACGGATTTTATAAGTTAGGTAAGCACTAGATACAATCTCCATCGAACTGGTTGAGTCCGTAACCTAGAATTAAGATTTTCATGCAATAAACCTCAAATATAGAGTTAGTAAATCTAGGTCTATCATAACTTGTACTTGACTTATTGCGAACACGTTTTGCTTCAGGCATTGTTTGGTAAATGTAGAAGTGCTTTAATCTTTGGGTTTAGATGCCGCTTACATAATAAAGCTATATGGTACTATGACGACATCATGCGGTTAAAAATATACATAAAGGTATATTCGAAAAATCATAATAAATATATGGAGTCCAAAGAGATATCCTATGTGGAGTACAAAACCTACTAGCAAATCAAAAAACGGTGTGTGCTTAATTCAATTTAATTAAGTTTAATTTAAGGGGAATCCTCAAATCCGAATTCCATACAAAATGTTTCGGAAAAATACTCAAAAAGTACGCCGTATTATTGTAATTTCTAACATATGTATATGTATACTGAAATATGTAATATTCTGAATTGCATAAACCAAAGCGTTTTTTTACATTTCGGTAGCCGTTACTAATGATTTATACCTTATACCTAAAGATTTTTGTACTTACAGGAATAAGCGACAAAGGTAACATGCACCTGATATAAAAAAAAAAAACAGTTTTACATGTAGATATTTACAAGGTTTGGAGGCTCTTCTGTTAAGTTTGATAACCATTAATTTAAAAAAAGTTGAAATAAAGCGTGTAAAAAGTTGTTTAGGTACAATTTATGTTTGCCATAGCCATGCCACTGAACATAAAGTACATTCATGCACATAAATGTCACCCTGGTGGTCACCACAAGTACATGATAATGAAATGCATTAGGTGTGCACTTCACAATCCATTAGTACTGTCAACAACAGCCAGACATGATGTGCTAATCTTTGCATAATAGATTGTTATATCAATTTGTAATGACCTATTAGGACTTCAAGACCTTCGTTAGACCTATAAATAGTGGAACGATAATAACGAACGTTAATATTATAGATACCTACGACATAGGTAAGTACGTATGCTTAGCAGGTTGCGATAATCTTAGTGCGTTTTCAGACAAGCGTATTTTTGTAGCGCGTGTACGGGCGAATTGGTACTCGCGAAACTTCAAAAGCATGTCGGGTGTACACGGAAATTGTCCACAATACACAAAGGTTTAGCTGGAAGATAATGCTACGTATTTTCTATCTTATTTATTAACCTGAGGGTGGGCGCTGATGCCTATCATACAGGGTAACAGTATCCTAGTTTAGGTATCAGTAGTTACACTAAAACTGAACCTTTTTTACCATTAAGCTATCTTTATAAACTAAATTGCTTTTGTATACTATCCTAAATGTAATAAGGTGCCAATAAATCATTTATCATTTATCATTTATCATCTATCTATATAACTATACGCAAGTATACCGGTGTTTACGCTCGGTTTTGTTTCTCGCAGCTCGTCAAAGTGCAAAGGTCCTATAGCACTGTTCAATGGCAAGCACGATCTAGTTACCATCAGGAGAGCCAAGCGCCATGCTCTCATTGTTTTTAATTTCAATTTAGCACATTAGCGATGACATAAACACATAAAATGTCATCTTCGTGAAAGTGTTATGTGACTTGTGACCTTTTAGTGCCGAGCTCGCCCACTCGTCTAATGTGTGATGGTTGAGTGGCTATGATTTAAGCATTAAATAGGACAGGTATACTTCCGATGCCTGAAGAATACAGTGGATGGGATTTTAAATTAAATTTCATAATTAAAGTGTAAATGATATGTTACATAAATTATGAAAAGTTTCCGTTGACGACCACGACCGGCGACTGCGATGCACGACCGGAACCGGGTCGCGCGACCCACTGCTTTTCTACTACTTTTCCGGAGGCATAGATAACAAGCTTAAAGTTTATGAAAACTGAAAACCCAACTGTCAAAATGGTATCGCCATATTTGATATTACTCCGAATCATTACCTCGCGAAAATATATTTAAGAGTAAAATCATGAAATATCGTCTTCGCGGTGGCTGACATCGGTACGCTATTGGTCGCCAGACGACAGGCGACCATAGTCTCGGTCGCCGGTCGCCCTGGTTGCCAAAATTTTATCTGACATAATGATTAATTGTAATTTTCACAGACAGATCTCTACTTTTTATGAGAATAGAGAATTTTGAGGGTGAAAAATCCATCTATCACCTGATACCTATCAAGATTGGAATATATGGTCACCCGATAAAGCTCTACCAACCACTATAAATGCATTCTTCTTTTATGATTGCAGCGAATTAATGATTTCTATTTCTTTACATATAAGGTGCATTATGCTCAGCATATAAGAAACTTATGTAAGTGAAGGAGGTTTAATAAGTGCTAAGTGCGACTTATTTGTTTTATTACTTAATTAAAACCGGTTCAATTACTTCACGTTCGATAATTTCTGTATTGACTTACTTATTACTTTGTTTTCCTTACTTTTTGGTAAGAGCTTCGTACCTGTAGCCTTGCCTGTGGTGTGTGTTGGTTTCTAAAGCGTTGATGACATGGGGCTAGTTTACAGGCTATAAGCCGACGAGTTTAAAAGCTAGCTAGTGAGCGAGTAGGCTTTCAGGAAGGAATGTCGACTAGCAAATTTAAAAAAACCCTTGATAAGGGGTGCGTTTACAAGTTACAAGCACACTGGCTGGCTTGTAGCTTGTAAACCAGCCTTGTATCATCAACCCTTAAGGATAATCCTCAAATCCGAATTCCATATAAAATGTTTCGGACAAATACGAAATTTTTTTTTCATCATTCAAATTAACCCTACTAACCTAAAAACACGTATAAAATCTAAATTAAAGTATGAAACCTTTCACTTCTTTTGTTGACAAAATCAAAAAACATGGACAAAACGAATAGTGTGAAGAAATTACTATAATACGGCGTACTTTTTGAGTATTTGTCCGAAACATTTTTTATGGAATTCGGATTTGAGGAATCCCCTTAAACGCTGATTACTTATTTATTACGTAGGTACTTACATATTAAATAGAAAATTGATTGAATTGAATATTATTAACCAGTTAATTAAATATAATTAATTGTAGCTTTGAAAGAGTTTCTATTAAAACTGTCCCGAAATTTAAGAAATAATAACAACAGTATAAAAAAAGATTATAAAGTTTAAAAGCGAAAAAATACCCAGGTGTAGAAACTACGCTACAACATTTTATAACATGCGTTTCAAGTGAGTCGGTGATGTTAGGCCGCCTCATTTTTCAACACCTTTACTTTATAGAAGAAACACAGAACACAATCAAACCAGCGGATATTACAAACCAAGTTACTTGCATTTTAAACGCGGAAGTATGATTTCTCATAAAAAGGTTGGTAAAAAACTGATCCACTTAACGAGTAGCGTAGACCACCTACTGAGCAATTATTTGACGACACGCATAATGACGTCACATCAAAAGAGTCATGTGAGAACCCCGGAGCTCTTGTAAATTACAATGAGAACGAGTTTAAATTTTAATTCTGTACAGTCTGCACCCAAAGTTGTAAGGCAACGAGGGGTTGAGGGTTTGAGAGGTTGGAGTTGAGGACTCGCAAAAATTTTAGTTTTACAAAAAAATACTATCACCGACTTCAGTTGGATTGTTTTAGTGACCGTTAACACTGAAAAGTCACAGGAAAGCTAATATACGCAATTTTTTGGTTTTTAAATCAAAAAAACTAAAATTAATATTTCATCGAAGTAAAAATAATTGCGTACCAAACAAGTAACCAAACTGAAAATATATCCTTTTCAAATTATCCTACGAAGGTTTCATATTATGATGCTGACTGTACCTCTTGTTATTCATGGGTGTATAAATTTTTAGTAGAACCACAGGGGAAGGAATTATACGAAGTAGAATAAGCCCTAGAGAAATCAAACCTACTACACTATTAATTTTCTAGTCTTACTATTTTTTTTACAATAAAGATTAAATATTTATGTAAGTATACTGGGTTAGTTTTTGTTTATGCGAAAGCCGAGATCCGTTTATTTTTTATTTTTTTCTAATCACGATAATATAATTTTTTTCTCAATCTCACCGAGATAATCCATCTTTATTTACGTTCTTACGTTTTGTTACTCAACTTTTTTTTTTGATATATTTTCCAAAATTAAACAGAGGTTAATTTTTTTTTTGAACTTGCTTATCGATTCTGAGCTAATTAATTTCAGGTTTCGCATAAACAAAAACTAACCCAGTATAAAAAGCTTGAACCTGACTTACCGATCGCTGACAGACGCTCAGCCCGAACCACTGAACGTAGAGGCTTGAAACTTTGAGGGTGTGTTGTTCAAGATCAGGTGAGGTACTAAAAAAGGATGGCGCTTTAACTAAGTATACGAAATATTATTGCTGAGCAAATAATATTTGGTAGATTTTGAAACCAAAATAACATTTAGTATGAATGCCTTCATTTAATGGTTGCACAAGAGCCAACTTCAAAGAAGATAAAAGCCTTTTACGAAATGTGACAAAATTCAAGAGAGTATCTTTGAGAAGTTAAATTGCGTGGAAACAAAACCTCCTTTGTAGTAAGAGAATAATATAACAAAGAGTTTTGCGTAATATAAAAATGTTTCTGAGGAAACTTACGATTTATATCAAGTGACTTTGAATATAATAGTATGTAGAACTACACAATAACCTAACGTACAAGTCTTTGTCTGAAAATTTAAATTTGGTGGAAATATACCGTCATAAAAGTATTAAAGAATTGAATCACGCTGTAGTACATTGAAAATGAGCCAAAAAGGGAATGAAATTAGCTACCTTCTAGTACATTTTGGTCTGAGGCTAAATTTTGAAAAAGAAAAGTAACAGGGCTAGATTTATACATATTATAACTCACAATTATCACTAGGCTTTTTCATTGTTTATAAAACTTGTAACAAGGTTTAATAAAAACATACTACAACCGACTTCAATGGGACTGTTTTAGTGACCGTAAACACCACTTAAAAGTCACAGTGAAGCAAAATACGCAATTTCATTTACTTAGATGATGTAATTTTTTCAGCCATTTTAATTTCAAAACCACAGTATTAAACCGATTTTCATGAAATTTCTATGGGACCAATCTGAACGATATGTTTTCAAAGAATTTTTCAAATCGATTTATAATGAACAAAGTTCTGAGGTAACAAATTTAAAAAATAATTAATACCTCTGTACTCCAGCAGGTACTTTCCTACAATAAGTAAATGAATACCTAGATTAAGATTCTGAAAAATAAAGCATTATTTCTTTCAATAAATAAAAAAAACAACGGAATTGAGAACTTCCTGCTTTTATCATTTATTAGCCAAATGTTACATAACCATAACTCTTTTTTTGTAGTCGGTTGAGAAATGGTTTTATTATGGTAAGGATCCATAATTTCCTACCATAATACAGGAATAGGAATTCTAAACACGTAAGTATCAGTTAAATCTGTCTGAGTTTAGTGATAAAGATCTTTTGTTTGCACAACCACTCTCGGGGAGCATTGTATTGTCATTGTTATTTAAAATGTTACCAAATTGAATACACAATTATTGTGCAATTTATGCGGGCCCTTTGGTGTCAAGCTGCTTAAACTTTAGTTGTTACGAATCACATTAGTTCACATTAAAAAATGTATATAAAATGTTAATGTCGAACTCAAAATATTCCTCCTAGAGTAGTTTGTCGTGTAAAGTGTCGATGACACACAAGCTTTTTTACAAGCTGATAGTTGGCGTTTTTAAACGCTAGTTCACGAAAAGAGCTTCTTCGAGGCGCACTTGAAATCCTTTGACTACACTGGTTCAAAAGAACTAGTGACACGATAAGAAGAAGAAAAATAGCTAGCGTGTGAGCTAACACGCTCAGCTAACGCTTTTGGGAAGGATTGTCAACAAGCAGATTGTAAAAACGCCGATGACACTGGGCGACTTTACACGCTACAAGCGAAGTCGCTGGCGTGTAGCGTGTAAAAAAGCCGTGTGTCGTAAGTGTCGTGTGTATAAGTGAAATGTTATTTCTATATGAGAAAAAATAAATTAACCTGAAGTTTGTGAGGATAGACTTAATTTACTTTGGGTTAAATAATGTTAACCTAAAAATTTAATTATTAAATTTTATAATCATTTTACCATATTACGCAGGCAAGGCTATCAAGAAAACATAACCCTTCGTTGGCAGTGGGGTAAAAAAACAGTAAGTAAATACTTATCCAATTGGCAAATTTACCTCAAACAACTCATTTAGCTTATTGCATTCCATGTGTAATAAATAATTTATTTATATCAGTATTATTCTACCAACTCAAATAATAAATATTAATTGTCACTTGCTTTAATTAATTTAATTGTTTTTGATGTATCCATTTCCTTTACACAGTGTTCGATGTATCAGGCCGGAATACCTGAAATAGACAAAATATTTTGAAATTTAAGATCACCACTACTTCTCTGTCTAATAAATAATATTCGTGTTAAATTGACACATTAAAAAATCTATAAGTTAAAAAAAAAACTGAAAAACCGACTACAAAAATATTATACTAACATTGCAAATTCATTATTCCAAAATAAATACACGACATCACTTATATAAATATATTTTTAATTTACTTCATTTCTATACCCTACTTTATAGGTTTGGTAAACAAAAATTTTTCAACGTCCTACTATTTAGCGCCAAAAATCCGCCATTTTGATTTTTTTAAACCCATTTAAGAGCACTAAGGTTATTGAGACAAATCTAACGATACCTTAACTGTCAAAATCCATCCAGCCGATCGGAAGATACAAGGTAACAAAGAAATTCACATACAAACATGCATACAAGATACGCGCGAAAAACATAACCCTTCCTTGGCAGTCGGGTAAAAAGTAAAAGAGTATTGAGATAACTTACGATAGACTCCTTGCTGCATAACATGTATGATTTTTTTTACTACAAAGTAACCGAGCGCCGATATTCCTGCCACCCCTGCAACAACTAGCGCTGCTGTCTTTGCAATTCTTTTACTATCTTCGATTGTAGCAGCCGCAGATACGACAGTATTAGATATCATAGAATCACTTTCATTTTTAAATGTTGTAGAATCAAATTCGGCATCAGTAGTAGTGATATCGGTAGATGGAGTAGTGATATCGGTAGATGGAGTAGTGATATTGGTGGACGTAGTAGTAATATCCGTCGATGTAGGAGTGATATCGGTAGATGGAGTAGTGATATCGGTAGATGTAGTAGTGATATTGGTGGACGTAGTAGTAATATCCGTAGATGTAGGAGTGATATCGGTTGATGGAGTAGTGATATCGGTAGATGTAGTAGTGATATCGGTAGATGTAGTAGCTTTGGTAGTAGTAGATTCTTTCCCTGGAGAACTGTCTACAATAACGTGTGATCTCATGCTATTCTTTGGCAAGACAGGATGGGTACAATGTGTTTCAGTTGAAGCACAGCTCAATTCAATTACACAATTTAAATTATCTGGGATCAAGTTTTTCATGTTGGTTGAATTATATTTGCTCCATTGGCTTCTAAAAATTAAAAAAAATGAATTGCTTTGATAGTGTTGGCGTTTGATATCGAAACATAAACATCAAAGTAATTATTAAAACAGATTAAATTATGAAAGTCAAGCACAAAATATGATTCAAGTCGCGCTCTCTTGAAGTTAGAAGGTTAACGAGACCAAATAAAATATATTTGTTAAAAAATAAATAATTCTTGTAACTATCTAGTGTGAAGTTGGCTTTTTTTGAAAATATATACTCACAAAGAAATAGGTGCCATGCCGAACGAGTCTTCTTCCAACATAAGATAATAGTGAGAGCATTCTTCTGAAAAACTTTTAAAAATTACCTGAATAAAAAAAATATGTATAAGCACAGAGTACTAAGATAATATGTTGTATATGTAATGTGTAGATAAAGATAAATTAATTGCTAGATACCTAAAAAAAAAACAAGCTCTAAACATTACGGTAATATAATTTCCATAAAATATGATGGCTTGTGTTGCATAATTTGGTTTGCAGTGCCTACACTAACACCCGTATTCTAAGACGATATTTACACTCAAGAAAATACATTGAGACAGGTGACAAACGAAACTTTTAGGCCTGAAACTGCGATAGCGGATTTTCATCATTTAATTCTCCTCAGTCGAAACCATTGAAACGAATTGCTTGAAATGTTCATACACGGTCAATTTTTAATCACCAGAAAAAAAATACACATGGTCAGTTGCCGTTACTGAACACAGATATGGCAAGAAAAATTAAGTCGACTTTTTGACCTTTTTTTTAAATTAAAATTGGATAACTGTTACTGTTAGTCGTTTTCCTATGGATTGACATCAGGCGTTACCCTTTATTGATAATAATTCAAGTTTTATTCATTGTTTGGCAAATCCGGGCTCAAGCCAGCTCGCAAAGCTCGGCTCGGGCGCCGCATTTGCACCGCTGTCACTCGCACATTTTGTAGAAATTCAAAATTCTGACTGCACAGATACAACGTAGTACCCCGTCTGCATTGCCCATTAATTTTTTTTTGGTAATGTAAAATTGATGGTGTATATATCGCTACACCACACGATATCGGAAGCTGCGGGAAACAGCTTGTTTATATACATATGAAACAAATTGTCTTGACTGATTGAACTTACATAGAATACACAAAGTATGCAACAATCACAAAGCTACATAATATTTTTATTTTATTTATTTGGGACAACAAACAACTATAATATATACATTTTCTTAATAATTATAACATCATACATTAACTATATTATAGCCCACTGCGTTATCCACAGAGTTATAAATAATTTTACATAGGTATGAAGACCACTAGCGGGTCGGTAGGTAATAATTATAAATACCAACGTGAGCAACTTATAGAAGTAATGTAGCAATAGTGAGTAATAGATAAATAAAAACACCTACAAAAAGGTAGAGGAAAACAATTTGACTATAACTATTTAGGTAAATAAGAAAGAATATAGAAATTGAAAACTAGAGTACTATCTGAAGTAAGAACTACTAAAGTAATTAAGTAAGTAAAATTAGGAATATGTATAAACTTACAGTGATACAAACGATGTACAAATACACATAACTCTTCATCACGATCACTATAATATTTATTGTATTTCTAACAATATAACGGACAATCCGATCCACATGTACTGTATAATTGGAAGTCAATAGTGTAGTAAAGTCACATGCAATAATAACTTGACTTCTTCTGTTTTCCTCATACTCTAGGATAAATAATTATTTAAATAAATCCAACTCATAAACGGGTCAAGGTACGTCGTAGTTTCAAGTTCAAGTTCAGTTTTTTATTAATAACAATATTGTTAATAAATAAAACTTGAAGTGAGTTAACAAAACACACTCCCAAATAGGAAAAAATAGTTTTGCCCAATTTCCTTCGCTTCTGTTACACATATAAAAACAAAAAATATATGTTAATAAAATATATGTATTGACGACACCGTGGCTTAGTTGGTAGTGACCCTGCCTACGAAGCTTGGTGTTCCGGGTTCGATCCCCGGCCGGGGCAAATATTTGTGACGCACACAAATGTTTGTTCTCGGGTCTTGGATGTTGTGATGTGTTGTATGTGTCCATGCCACCTGCGACACAGGGAATCCTAGTGCAGGGGTGTGAGTGTGTGAATGTTTATGTTTATGTTTTATGTATTTAAACAATTCGTGAGGTTTTTTGATGATGACTTTTTTCGAATTTATACTCAGTCAATTTATATCTTCAAAAATGTATAATTTTGCGAGCGAATTAGTTGCGCGCTGGATTCTGGACCTTAACTTTTTAGCGTATGATATAAAATTGGTGGCATTATCGCTTAAAAACTTATAAGAGGAAATTCAGACTACGTCAAATTTCCAAACATTTTTATGCCAAAACAAAACGACTCTTCATTACTACACAACTCGTTACGTAGATATTTATCTACTTCAAAACATTTCCGAAGATATTTTTAGGCATCCCTATTCAACAGCGCGGTGGGTCCAAAGCGTTGACTGATTTCACGGTAATCACCTAAGATTGACGGGCCTATGACACACAAAGCGATAAAGTCCGATATGTCCCAGAAAGACCCATTATCCTTTAAGTTCGGGTTACGCCGGGTTACATCTAGTGAGTATCGACTTTAGATGAATCGATTTGGATTAGGGATGGGGTATGACTGATGTTGGTTTTGAGACGATCAATAATCGAAATTGTTTGTTATGAAACCTTTTTGTGATGTCTACGCTAGTCCAAAGCACGACGAACGATCACCATTATGAAACTCTTTTCGACTTTTAATTTTTAGGTATTTATCTACACAATTATTTTTAAAATCGTAATCTACATATCCAAATATATGTAGGTACACTTTCATTTAAATTGAATATATAATATATAATAAGAATAAAACACAAATCAGTGAGACTAAAAACTGAATAAGTAAGTCTTCTCCTTATCGTGTCACTTGTTCTTTCGAACCAGTATGGTGAAAGGACTTAACACATGTTTTCGAACTTTTTAGGTTCTATGACATGCCGGTTTCATCATGATGTTTTCCTTCACCGTTAAGCACGTGTTTTAAATGCACACATAGATCTTTTTGAACAGAAAAATCCATTGGTGGACCGGGTTCAAACTCACGACCTTCGGATCGAAAGTCGAGGCACTTCCCACTCGGCCAACACGGCTTTTTTAATAAGTAAGTAGGTATATTTAAAAAGAGTAGTAGATTATAACTCTAGAGTTCGTTAATAAGTAAAAGAATAAAGGAAGTTATTAGCTCTACAGAAGCAAAACAATGATACATTGAGCAGCAAATATTCCCACCACAAATTAAATAAATTACGAACTCGTAACATGTGATGCATTCAATGACCTGAAGAGGATCGCATCCGGCTCGAAGTTAAGACGCTGGCTGTGAGAAGAGATCGTAGATACTGAAAATGAATTTTTATTATGAACTACAGCTTACGTATAAGGAAAAAGTAGCCCACTTTAGGACCTAAGCTATGTAAAAATAATACAGTTTAATTTTAAATGATAATTGTGATGTTTTAAGCTAACTTAGGACTTTTTCAGGTGCTTCAAGAATGTTGACAATTAGACCAGCATCTGGTTTGACTTCACGAAAGTATAATGTGTTACTCATATGGGAAAAAAATCCCCGAGTAAGGGTGTTACTCGATGGTAAAAAAATCCCATCGAGTAACACTGTAACTCGTTTGGGTGTAACTCGATGGGAACCCATCGATTTGACGCCTATTTTTGCGATTTAAAAAACAAGAACAGCAACTTTATAAAACTTTATTATTAGTTAGTCATATATATGAAAAGAACACACACAGTTTATATTTAAAAAAGTAAGAAGGACATATTTTTTTTATTTCATTGATCAATTGATTTCTGCCATCAGAGTATCAAACAACAAATTACCAGCCATTCGCAATCGTAAATAACGGAAACAGTAAAAAGAACATCCACAATGTCAATAATTGAAAAAAAAAACATCATTCAAGCCTTGTCCAAAGACTCCTCCTTTGAATTCCACAATGGAATAGATAAAAGTGCAAAGTAAACAGAACGGTGGCATCATTAATATGACACTATGGTAAAAAATAGTTGATGCTAGGGGATGGTACAAAGGGTCTGACTGAACATCGTGGGAATCGGGCTGTACTATTAGCATTTACATTTCACTGAACCGGTACGCCTATTACCTAAGGTTAGGGTTCCATCCGTCCGGGTTTCCCCAGATTTCTCCTAGTTTAGAGGGCGTCCGGGGAGCGTCCGGGTCGGACTTAATTTGTAGTCCGGGTTTAAAAGTCTTGGGCCGCCCGCGACACACGCACTGTGCCCGGACTAGGGTGGAGCGAAAAAATAATATTTTGAGCTACCGATATCCTCTCAAATAAAAAATAATTTTCCAAATCGGTTGATCGATGACGATGATGAAGTTCTGAGTTAACAAATATTAAACAAAAACAACTGAATTAAGAACCTCTTACTTTTTTGAAGTCGGTTGAAAACCTGTTGACATGTCCGGGTTATTGGCTCTAAAATCCGGGATTTTCTCGCGTCTTGTCCTGGTTTCCAAATTTTAGAGATGGAAACCCTACCTAGGGTCCTAGAATAACCTACCATGGCTGAGTAAGTGTTGAAAAGAGAAGTGATGAGTGGAGCTAGGCTTTTCAAAACTATGAGCGATGAACTTACTTACTCGCACTTTTTGTATAAAATCATTGAATAAATTATTTTTTTCTAATTTTAGACTTGTAGGTACTTAAGAAGTAGGTTGGTATAATATTGGGGCGATCAGAATTTTTACAATCATTGAAACAATCTTTTAAAAACTTTACTGACAAATTTATACGTAGTCAAATATTTTCGGAAGTGAAAAACAAAAAAAAAAATATTCTATTTCTAAAGGTATAAAGTTCTAATTCTTCCTTATTTATCCTTATTTCTTAGTTTATTTGTTGAAAAATACAAAATTAGTTTACACATTTGTTCACATACTTACTGTTACATACATTTTATTACTATTGTTAAAGAAATTGATTAATCCATTTTAATTAAAGTTATTAAATAAATACAAATACATACAACGAGTACAGCGTTAAGAAGATTCATATTTATTATACACATTTTACATATTTATCTTTATTTATTTATTATTTGACGATACGGATTGTCGAATGTCAAGTGTATTGGACTGCCATACCGGTGTCGCGGGTTTGATTCCCACTTCAGGAGAAACATTTGTGTGATGAATAGCGGTGTTTGACCTGAGTTTGGGTGTTTTCTATGTATTCCACGAATGTATTTACAAAACAAAAAGTATTAAAGTATTCTTTTAGTTATCTGGTTCCCATAGTACAAGTTCTGCTTAGTTTGGGGCTAGATGGCGTTGTGTGAAATGTCCTAAATATTTATTTATTTTTTCAAGCTCAAGACGTCTTAGTTCAATCCCCTTTGCAGTTATTTGATGATCTCGCTACTCAATGGTCGCATTTAGGTATGGAAATGAGTCGGAAATATTTGGCATTGTACCATTGTTAGTTACCTTTAAATAAATCAGTATGTTTATTGTCAAGATGGTAATGGTTATCGAGAATAAACTGGTTTTGTGCTTATTGTTAGGGTAATGAGGACGCATGAAAGAAAATTAAACGATACACAAAACGAAAAAAAAAAAAAAATGTAAGTTATTACATGAGATCAGGAACATAAAGACCATAACTTTCACATTATCCTTACCAAAAAAATATTTTAATTATAACTTTGGATATTCATTTTGGATTGGATAGAAATAGATTAGACTAAAATAAATAGATTATGCCTGTCTTCTTATTTTTTTTTGTACTTATTAAAACCTATAACTGTGAAATAATTATATTAAGGTAGTTTTAAAGTTAATTTAGTCTATTTAAATTTAACAAATTTTCTATTGTTAGTCTGGTAGAGAGATTGATGTCTAGCAATATAATTCATATACATATTGATTTATCTATGTGACACAAACATTATATTATTTCCACATATCTATAAATTTTATTTTTATATGTAAGTACCTACTCGAAAATTATGCAGCTTCACAAATTTTACAAAAAATTGTCATCAATTGATCAAACGATTAAAAGACTTTTGAAACCACATCTAATCATCACTACCATTTGTAAAAGTTTTTGGAACCGTTAAGATTAACGCCAATCCATTAATTTTAACGTGTTTCTCCCCCAAGATGATTCACCATTGATCAAACCAAACTGTATTTTGTATGAAACTGTCAAACGCCCAGCGGTCGATAAACGGTCTTGGTTGTCCCAACGCGCACATTTTAAATCATGTACTACTGCGTAAAAATTTTAACCCGTGGATAAATTTTTAGGCATATTATTTTTTGTGTGACTTTAATTGTATTGTATTGTATGGATTTTAATCTCGATCGAAATAAAAATAGATTTATTTTATTTATTTTTATTATTTAACTGCACTTGTTCATTTAAATATGAAAATACCTACCATATTATTTTTTATGTCAACTTGATGCAGAATATTTAAAAAATATATGTAGTAATAGGTTTACTTATACTTACTAGCCATTAGTATAATCATTTTTTAAAAGCGGAATCCCTACGTGAAAAATAGAATAGCAGTGATTTCTCACAACGATGGCCAAATTTCAAAGATAATTTGTTTATAATTATGATACTTTACCAACTGTGAAATAGTAAAAATATGTATGAAATTATATAATATTGATTTTTTAAATCAATTGTTTGTCTCTCCTCAAAACTTGATGAAAAACACATAACGCTTTTGGCACGCACACCGACGATATGTAATTCAAGTATGACGTATGACGCCAAAAACATCGAAAACTTATCGTTCGTAAATTCGATTTCGATTCATATTGCACTCGCCAAGACATCCACATCCACAAACACATCGTTACTGAAGTGAAAGCTAACCAGCTGCCGATTACCACTAGGAGGCACATTGTCTCCGACACACGCCTACAAAACCATACACCATAGCTATAAAGCATACACACATCTGCCTGTTAGCGATGTTAGATAATTTTATTAGCTTTATTGTGTTTGAAAGTAGGAAGTATAATGAGGGTCTTGTTATTTGCTATAAAATAGTATGTAAGCGTAAAGCTATCTACAAAAGTAACACATTGGGTGATAGATTGCAGAGTTAATGGTTCAACAAGTCATACATCTTTCGGATAGGTAAAAATGTTTCCTCGTGTGAATATTCATGTAGGTATCATATATTTACCGTAACGAATCTTAAATCAATCAATTTATTTGTAATTCTATTTATTAGTTGAATAATTTGATTTTTAGGAATTGATTAGAGTTTTTTTGGAGAAGAAAGTGGTAAAAATGATGTAAGCTGGTAACTTGATTTTTTATTGTAAGTTTTACTTTTTTTGCCCTTACAGGGTGTATGTTTAATACTGCCTTATAGTTTAAGACCATTATGTACAACATGTAATGCAAACAAATGATCGACTATTGACAATTATCGATTATATACAGGGTGGAAAAAATTAATGGCCCTGAAGGGAAACAACTTTTTCCACCTTGTATACTCGAAAATTTATTTTTATTTTTTTTAAAATCTGAAATTCTATAAGGTGTGATTTTCGAATATTTTTCGCTGTCTAGCTCATCGTCCCGTTGTTAGAAGGATATCCATTTATAATGATTTAATGTCTTATTATACTAGATATTATTTTCCGTAAGTATCTAAACTTTAAACTACCTTGTATGTTTCATCATTACAGTAATTCTAATTATTCATAGTTGGCAAATTGGTAGCAACGAATGATAACACGGTACGTAAGTGTATTTTTTATTATAATTTTATACATTATTACATCACAAATGTTGTGTTTATGTATTTATTTGATGTAGTAATATTCTACTTCTTTCATATAAATTTATAATAACAATTTTATAAAAATATGTATTTCAAGAGAAAATAATTGCTACATTACCATTTTATCATTAAACAATAGAATCAAACCTAATAAAAATAATAATAATTATGTCATAATTAACAACACTCAAAAAAGTAAGCTTCTAAATCATTGGCGACCGTATTTTGATAACCTGCCAAGCCAGTCAATAATAAATTTAAATGCAATCAAAGAATACATACGATACAAGATATCGTATTGAAAGTAAGAGTGCTTCTCGAAGTTCGTTAGGCAATTATCGACGCCACTCAGTGCGCGGGCGCATCCCACCACTCTCACTTTCTGCATCGCCCCAGACTTCACGTAGAGCTACGAATCTCCAAGAATTATACACCACCAATTTTTAATTACCAAAAAAATAAATAAATGAGCAATGCTGACGGGGTACTACAACTCGGGTGAGTCAACATGACACCTGGCTGCCACGTGGCTCGGAACTTGATGCTTCCGCCGCTGCTCCACGCGGCGCCCTCCGTGTTTCTTCTTCCTCTAATTGCGAAGCCTTATCATTACCAAGTATAACAGGACCTCTTCTCTAAAGCTTCTTTATCAAGATTATCCAATTCCACGCTGTTTTTTGCACAAACGTCATTCGAGACAGGTCTCATGTTTATTCGCCCGCCGAGTAGTACGTTGTATCTGTTTAGTCAGAATTTTATATTTCTACAAAATTACGATGTGACAACGGGGTGAGTGCGGCGCCCGAGCCGAGCATTTGCGAGCTGGCTCAGGCTAGGTACCGTTATTAAATATTATATTATAACCTATAATTGATAATATTATATAAATTATTATCAATTATAGGTACCGTTTGATGCAAATCCATAGGAAAACGACTAACGGTAACTGTTATCCAATTTTTATCAAATTTATTTTAACAAAAATTCGTCTTAATTTTTTCAATATTTTTTGGTATATATATATATTTATGGTATATATATGTATATATATATATATGTTCAGTAACTGCAACTGTTTACCTATGCGTGTTTTTTTCTGGTCGTCGGTGTATAATCATACATTAATTTATTTTTTCTATTTTACTCGTAGAAAAATTAAAAAAAAAAAACACTGTTATGTCTTTATGTTATCTATTTAACAACTATTTAAGTATAATAATGAGTGTATTTTCGAATTTGCCTCAAATAGTGTGCAGTAGTAGCACATGTAAATCAAAAATTGCTTGCCCAGCTCAGATTTCTCAGATAATTTCAGAAACACTTGTTCAGTTTGTCCGCAACTCTACTCTATATTTTATTTATTGTCTTAATTGTTTAGTTACTTGTGTTCTTAATAATTATTTGTACTACAAACTCATCTAATAAAAAAAAAATCTTACACCAAAATATTCTAACGCAAAAATATTAAAAGCACTTTTCATAGACAATAAACCTTGAACAGCATCATGAATTATGAAATTAAATGCTTACTTACACAATGCTGGTACTAAAATACACCTAGAATTGCATAGCTTTCATTATCTCAACGTAAACAATTCAAGATTATCTAACATAAATTATAATGGTATGTTGGTATTTGTATCTATCTATTGCTCAAACTTTGTTGATTTATCCTACTAGGATACTTTACTTCACTTTACTTTTTTTTTAATTTTGTCAGAGCGTCTGGTCGAAGCGACGCGTGATCAGAGGGCTGGCAGCTATCTGGGCCAAAGAATAAGCCTTGCTATATATTTAGTGTTATTTATAATTAATCTCTGTTATAAATATAAGTATTACGTAAATAAGTTCTTTATACTAAATCATTGACTTTAATTTGATCAACTGAATAATTAATTATGCTCGAATACCCAAAGACGTTTAAAACTTTCAAACAGAGGTATTGTTTTCTTGCTATGCAGTGTATAACTTACTACATATTTGACTTCAAGTTGGTCCTTCTTCTTATCGTGACACTAGTTCTTTCGACCAGAGTGGTGAAAGGATGTGCCTGGCATCAACTAAGTTTAATATTCTTGTAGGCATTTCTGAAAGTTCCAAGTCCTCTCGCGTGTTCACGACACGATTGTTTGCGGTGCATTGTCTGTTTGTTTGTTTGCTCGTGAAAAAGCACTTTCACGACACTGTGTCTAATTATAGCAATACAATTAAATTCGTTGTTTTACAGTCGACTTTTTACGCAATACTTCAGACGAAAAGATTATTCCGTGAGAATAAATATGAGTGGAGATGATGTTGCATTTGATGGATTTTTTCGATCGCATTCAATCGATTATTTTGCTGATTTTTTAGTAAATGACAACTGCCGACACTGGATGTCACAAAAAAATGGTATTTGTAAGCGTCGATGACACACGGCTTTTTTACAAGCTGCTTGTTGGCGAGTTTAAAAGCTAGCGTGTGAGCGAGTTAGCTTACGGGAAGGATTGTCAACAAGCAGATTGTAAAAACGCCGATGACACGGGGCGGTTTTACAAGCTACAAGCGAACTCGCTGGCTTGTATCGTGTAAAAAAGCCGTGTGTCATCGACGCAAGGTAAAATTATTGGGTTTATCAAAAAATTAAACAACGAAACTTTTCTAAAGGGATTTGTAGTGTTTGCAATAAATATAGCATGCATCCTCTATGCTTATGTACTCTATGGAGATGTGATATTTTATTCTGTGATGATCAGACTTCGGGGACACCTGATCTGTGGGGGACACCGGCATCGAGGATGGTTGTTGAATATCAACTTACTTTTGTTTTATTGGTATAAATCTAATCCAAGCGAGTAGAATACCTATGGCACATAGGTGAATTGCACAGGATTGGCCTTTTGAAATAGCGGTAATAGGATAAGCAAGGTTCGCGGAGTAGCGGTGAAGGTGTATGTTATTCCCATCGAGTAACACCATGACATGGGTTATGGGTGGTCGTTTGGGTGTTACTGGATGGGAACCCATCTATGTACATACCTACACTTATGAAATAAGTACCTATTACAAAATGGACGGTACGGCCTAACTAGGTTAACGTTGATAAGTTATTCTCGAGTCAATATTTTATCAAAAAAAAACAGTATCGCACCGCTGCACCTCTAGCTTCTACCTACCAAAAGTGTGCAACGTTTTGTTTATTCATAGTAAATAGTAAGTACCTCCAATTTGTAATTAATAGAGTATAATGTATGTAACTGGGCGCCTTTCATACTGGCAATAAGTACCTAATGTTGAAATGAGTGAATATGTAGCTCGTGTGGCGACACCTTTATAATTATAGTCGAAGATTGACAAATTGGTTGTTTGTTACAATACATTTACGTTTCTATCTTGTTTAATTGTAAATACGAGTTATTACCTAATCGATGTTTTTTACAAGTAAAAATATACTGTAATAATGTAATAGCTCATAATAATAGATTATTTTATATGTTTTACCTTTTCTGGGTACTAACCTGACAAACCTGGTAAGGTTTTATAGTAAGTATTTATAAAACTAAAATATAACATTTAAGTAACTTTTATCTGAATGAATAAATACTAAAATGCAAAAAAATTAAAGAAAAAATAGTTGGTTGTCTGCAAAGTTGGTTTACAAACGATAGTTTAACGTGACTACCAACGTAACGGGACAATGAGCGTTACTGGACATTGACGTCAACGTTTTCGTGCATGCAGATGCGTGGCGACGTTCATCGATTTATCACGAAAAATACCCGAAACTAATAACACTGTTTAAAAATCTAACTCTTTTAATATTTAAGTACCTACCTATTCAAATAATATTAAGTTAAAGAGAGGGTAACAGAAAACATAACTTAGCTCGAATAAATAACTTAATTGCAATCGGTTCATTAATCAGTGATACGCATGAAGATCTTACTTTCTCCTCGTTAGTCGGTGTGTTATGGAGTTATACCACGTAGTTAAAGTACTAATGCAATGTTATACCGTAAAGATATCTCTGTAATAAAGAGTCTCTCTATTTTCAACAAACTTCAGTAAAAGGTGGAGGTTATCAATTTGGTTAAATGTTTTTTATTCTTGTTTGTAGAGAAGAGTGCTGAATATGGAAGTGGATGGATATAAGAGTCAAGGAAGGCCAAAGAAAATATGGATGGACTGTGTGAAAGATGATATAAACAAAACAGGTGTAAGTACAGAGATGACGGCTGATAGAGACGAATGGAAGAAGAAGACATGTTGTACCGACCCCACGTAAGTGGGAAAAGGCCCAGAAAGTGATGATGACCTCAGAACTTAATTGTTTATTAACAGATTTGAAAAATTCTACTATTGTTTTAGAGGATGTACTTTCAGATTAGTAGAAAGTTTAGTTTTGATATCAAAATAACTGAAAATAATATGTCGTCGAAGTAAACGAAATTGCGTATTTTGCTTCCCTGTGACTTTTCAATGGTGTTTTCGGCCACTAAAACAGTCTGTTTGAAGTCGTTTGTCTATGCTTTTGTAAAACCATGATTATTTGTTACGACAAAAATAATTAAAACCCGCTTTCAAATTTGCGGCACGCGTTGATGTCTTTTGTATGGGCGGAAATATCATAATTTTATAATGTTAAATTAGCTTAATCTATAATTGGATTTTCAGGCAACTACTCTATGGAAATATACTGTATAAAAGCATACACACAAGGAAGCTCTATCATGCTCTTTAGATTTTATAAAGCATGTGGAAGCGTGTTTGTTGACTAGCTTATAACATTGATGATGGCATGCATTTCCGCTGTGGACGTGAACGTATTTTCGGACGTGACTGTACCTAACGTGAGTGAGGTCAGTAACCGTAGCCCTATCATTAAACTTTTTGACTAGTTTTTTATTCGTGAATCTTATCGAATTCTTATCGTCATATGAGCTTATTTGACGTTTGAAAAAATAATACAAACTCATAACCTTATTTTTTATAAAATGGTCTCGATACGAATACGCATGTCAAATTTTTAGTTATAGGGCTACCGATCACATGCAATGTTTACATGCGTTTTGACAGCTTTCTCTCAAATTGGCTGACCACCATAATAGGTAGGTTGTGTAGGTACTTAAAAAGATAATTAAGTACAAAGAGACAATGTATGTAGATCCTAGCTAGATTTGAACATATACTAAGTACATATTCAAAAGAGAAAGGTCCGGAGCCTGTATTAAGACTCAAGTAGGAATGTTTTGAAGCTATCGTTAAGTATCTCAAATTGTTTAATGAAATAATGACACGGAATTTCCATATTTTTTTTTATAAAAAACGGAAAATATGCTAAATATGCATTTAATAGGCTAGCTACTGTCCGAGGCTTCAGCTGCTTCGTATAGTCAGAATACAGAGTGCCAAGTAATTTATCTGAAGTCAGGGCAGTGACTCCGAAGCCAAGTCGAACAGGAAGGTCGTATCTGGAGACACGGCAGTGTCTCCGAGCCAAGTAGTCACATTTTCTCGGAGCAACTCGAGGCACTTTTAAGCCCCCTATATCTCTGGTTATAATATTTCAGTTCCTGAACTTAACAACCAGATACAGGGTTCACCATGATAAAAGTCAGACAGTACGGTCATTATCAAAAGTCGACGACCACATTTAGATTTTCAAAATCACTTTACGCCATATTATATTTTTGACAATGTGGTGTACAGTTAATTTTGAACTTTAATGATGTTCATTCAATACTAACGCTTGTCATGTTGAGCAATTTAGGTATAATAAATGGTGTAAATCGAGGCCTTGCGATCATGGTAGCAGTCATGCGTAAATGGTTTTTTTTCGGTCGAAAAATATCTATGTATGCATCCCACGTTCTTGCAATGGTGAAGGAAAACATCGTGAGGAAACCGGCATGAGAAAAGGCAGAAAAAAATTGTTATGGCATGTGAGATCCACCAATCCACATTGGGTCCGCGAGGTGGATTAAGACCCATTCGCTCTCCTGCCTAGAGTAGGCCTGAGTCCCAGCACTGGGAACATTACCTATAGGCTGATTATGCTAAATAGTGTTAAGCTATTTTGAAAATCTGAATGTGGTCATCGACTTTTGATGCTGACTGTACAATGACAATAGCCAAAATTATCTTTATGTAGATCAGGTAACGTGACCTCTAACGGCTGGCTCTCGGCAGACTCCATCCGGTAGCAACTATCTTGATCCGTTATGTTTACATTAGACGGTTCGTTTGTAGAAATTGATGTTGATACTGTCATTATTTTGCAAATTCACTTTGTCATCGTCATCAATTCAACCTTTGAACGTCCTCTGCTGGACATAGGCATTGTCATAATAGAACGCGATCACGCGACCATCGCAAGTTCGCGCGAATTTCGCGTCGCGCGAGCGCATCGCGCGAATGCCAATCGGGACGCCTATTTGACGTTAGTATGTTTGATCGCGGATTCACGCGACTGAAGTTCGCGCGAACTTGCATGGTCGCGTGATCGCGTTCTATTAGGACAATGCCATAGGCTACCAGATTTTATTTACGCGTCGATGACGCACGGCTTTTTACACGCTACAAGTCAGCGAGTTCGCTTGTAGCTTGTAAACTCTTCCTGTGTCATTGGTTTTATTACAATCTGCTTGTTGATAATCCTTCCCGAAAGCTAACTCGCTCACTCGCTAGCTTTTACACTCGCTGGCTTGTAGCGTGTAAACTAGCCGTGTGTTATCGACTCTTTATTTAGTGTACCTGTCTTTCTGTAGAGGTAAAATAGGTTAAAGTTGCTGTACCAACAGGGTATATGTACCCTAGCCCCTAAGATTTGTATTAGATGTGTAAATACATAATATGCAATAAATAAGTAACTGAATAATGCCTAAATCACACGTACCGAGTACTCGGCCGAGACAGTGCTCTCAGCGGAGCGTATAAACATAGCACCGAGTGCTCTGCTGAGCGATTGACGTAAGCTTTCACTGTCTCGGCCTAGTAACATTTTACTGTCTCGGCCGAGTACTCGGTACGAGTGATCTAGGCATTAGGGCTTAATCAAGAGATTTAGGTCATTAGGATACCAACAATCTGTACGCTTGATATTTAACACTATTTTTTTTATGGTTTAAATACCAGGCACCTTTTTCTTCCTGGTTCGTAAGTAAAGTTTATATTTTTTTGTTCCGGACAATCTACGGCCTTAATTTTTTGCGATCTACGTAATAAGTAGTTAAGCACCTTTTGTGACGTTTTTCACTAAGTGCGACGAAATTGCAACAAACAAAAACAAGTTTATATGAGGAAAAAGTGATAAAGCCGGTTTTCGAGTTCTACGTAAAAGATAATATTTTCTATGTGACTTTCGGAAATTTTCAAGGTTAACGTTGGTTGAACTTTGAGATTCTCCTGACTAAAACTGACAAAAAGCAAAAAGGTAGATCTTTCAGTCTAAGAATGCACTACCACATCATCGCCGCTATACAATTAGTAACTAATCATTCGTCAATCCACTAAATTTCATCCAATTCGGATGAAATGACGAATGTATTCGCTAACTCATCCAAACATTTTTCTTATAATTTTTTTTCTCCAATATTTTCGATTTTTGACAATGAAAAAAATTGAGTGTGATACCATTTAAGAAACTTCATGAAGCCGGCATGTTTTTAAAGCTGTCGGCCAGCCAGGTCTGCATACGTTTTTTTAATACCACATTAATTAAAGGTCCTTGAACTTTATTATTAAAAAATTTAAAACTTCAATTTTTATTTTTAATTATTAATGAATAAAAACAATTGCAGCTAGAAACATTTTGTAGTGCTCACAAGGTTAACTACTTATTCACAGCTTATCCCAGAAAATAATAATTAATTATTATTGAATTTGTAGCCGTAGTTCCCAAATATGTGCAAAATATATCAAATTTAAAAACACAACAAAAAAATCCCAGACTGCTACAGATAGATTTTTTTTCCTGATTGGCCGCTGTGCGAGTACTTGGGTACTAGTAGTTATCCATTAATTACCTGACACCCTGTATATAAATAGTGTATAATATAAATAGAATGTATCGAGACAATACGGAACAGTCACTGCTAGTTAAAACAGCACGATGCTAATGAATGAGTAATCAGTGGCGCCCACGTCGACACCACCATAATTTAACTTGACTCAGACGGGATCCGAAATAATCTCTATCAGAAAAGTTGACTCAAGGATTTCAGGGATTTAATATAAAACTGGTCAAAAATGCGCCAAAAGTCTAGACACGGAGACAGTCGTCTAGACAAGCGTTAGATGAAAATCTGACGAATCGGTCGTCGCTCTGCTGTCAAATTTGATCTCATTTTATGCCCCAACCTTACAAGGCAGGATAGTAAGTGATAGGAAGCTAGCAAGCTAACAGTTCGGGCTTCGTGTAACCAGAAATAGCTTACTTTTTCACTAGCTTACTAGCCTAGAAATGAAGCTAGTTCTGTTTACACGAAGCCCAAGCTGCTAGCTTACTATACGAGTACCTAACTATCTTGCAATCCTGGCTTGAAATACTAGCCTCGTGTATCTCGGGCATAACAGCGCCAGCAACTTCGCCTTTGCGGTATCGGGATATTAGATGTCCCTTTTCGAGTCGTATTCTATTATCAGTGGCAAATTTTGTCAGTTGGTTCAGTAGTTGCATCCGTAAAGCTTTCCCAAGTTTCGCATAAATAACGTTAGTGAGATATAACATTGGTATAGCTTTTATATACGATTTATATACGAGTATAAAGGCAAGGTAGGTTGTAATCACGTTTTATCAGATAATTACAGATAATGATCTATTATTTTATGAGACGTAATAATGGATACCTAACCCACCCAGTTAATTGCGGTAATATTGCAAAGACAACAATGAGTTGCCAATTTTAGTGACTCACTCCATTAGATTACGATTAGATTCTAACAAGATAATTGCTTCCATGGAAATTGCTGAACAAATAGAGCATGTTGTATAACAATTATATACTGCTTTGACCACCTTAAGTTAGGTACAGTCAGCTGCACCAATATGTATACACTTTCAAGCTTTCACATTTATATTATACTCTTGATTTTGCAATGATATTCTTCTTCTGACAAGCACTTGTGTTTGCAAAATTAAGAGTAGGTAATATAAATGTGAAAGCTTGGGAGTGTATACATGTTGGTGCAGCTGACTGTACTTTAGCTAGTAGAATTGTTAACCATTTACTTAATATATTTTGGTTAATGTTTGACCGGAACCGCTGGACCGGGCCATAGGTATATGCGTCTCTGTCATTCCGGCGTCAACGCTCTAGCTCGTGCTCTTTTCTTCCCTCTCCTTACCTCGCTGCCCTCGGTATAACGGTCCCGGTCAAACTTTCGCAGATCTTATTTTATCAATTAGGTACTTAATCTATCGGAGTAGTCGGCAGATTTTATGGAGCTTGTAAGAAAACTGATTGACGTAGAATAGCATTGAAGTTTCTTACAGATGTAGGAACCAGATACCAAGCTAATCATGTATAACTTGCCCGCAAGCCCCATACCATAATAAGGAATTCAAACGTAGACATGGAGCAGAGCTCTCATCAGGAAGAAACTTTAAAGGTGATTCAGGAAGTCGAGGAGGAACGGAACTTTTGAAGAATTTAATCAATCTCTATGTAGGGGCCGGGGCTTTTTCCTTAGACATCCTAATTCCTACACACATGTTTATGTTAGTACATAAAATGTTATGGTATTGATCTTCGATACTGTTATCGAAGGTTCCTAGTTTTGCGGTAAATAAGTGATAAGCAGGGCGCACTCCTACTGGCATGTTATTTAAGAGTCTACCCAAACACTCGGGCAAATTAACATGACACCTGGCTCGAATGACGTTTGGGCAAAGTACAGCGTGGAATTGGATAATCTTGATAGAGAAGAAGTCCTGTAATACTGACTTGGTAATGATAAAGCTTCGCAATTAGAGGAAGAAGAAACACGGAGGGCGCCGCCGCACAGGCAGCAGGGGAAGCATCAAGTCCGAGACACGTGTCAGCCAGGTGTCATGTTGATTCGCCCGAGTTGTACTCTTGCATGTCGTCTTCACCTGTAATTGCAGTGGCACTTGGCCTGTTATGTATCATGTTCCTGAAAAACTGTATTAGTATACTCTGTCTTGGTGAACTAGTATAGTAGAGTACTATAAAATAAATAAAATAAGCCATTATTGCTGCACTTCATTACTAATCATTATATGTTTTGTGTAACTTCTGTGTAAATTGTAAAAACATTTTATGCACTTTCTTTATATTACCACATATTACCTAAATATGTTGTTTTATTTGTCAGCTTATCCTTCGACAAAGGCTCCTCCAAAGCTTTCCATTTTATCCTGTCCTAGTTTTTAAGTGTTCGTAGTGATCTTGCGTTTAAGGTTTGCTATGTGTATGTCTATTGTTTTTCTGTTTTTGTTTGTTTTCTGTGCTATGTTTTTCTCCTTTAGAGGGTCCCGGTCATTTTCTCCCACGATGACCAGTCGGCTTGGGAGAGGGGTTAGATAGTACTATAACTCTATCTAACCCCTCTCCCAAGCCGACTGTGTCAATAAATAAAATATATAAAAAAAACCTACATACTTACTTGAAAGGTTTTGTTCTCTCAAGTCTTTTTACTGTATGAAATTTACAGGCAAATGAAGACAGGCCCTTGGCATAGAATTCCATCAAATAAACATCGTATAAAATCATCAAGTACAAAAAAACCGTGCAAACAGCTTTATGAGAATGTTGGCGAATCAATCAACCGCAAGCCACTTTGTACTTGTCAGCTGGACTGGGACTATAAACGGTACTTTACACGCCTTTGAAACTGAATAATTAGAACTGACCAACAACGTACGATTTCCTTGTTAGATTTTATAACTATCTCGACACACGACAGTGTGTCAAGCCACGGTCAGGCCCAGCGAACTGGCGAGTAGCACTGTGTGTAAGTTTACACGAACCATTTGGAGCCACTTTTGACCTTGTCATAGCTAAAAAACTAATCAATATAAACACACCAGATTTAGTTTATGTATTGAAAGCCCGGAGTTAATGAAGTACCTCAAATTTCATAAACACAGCTTAAACGGTTATTTAGATATTAACGTTCAAAAATCGTCATTTTTATCACTGATTGACTGACATATAGACGTAAAACCTAACCCACTTCCAGATGACCAAGAAAGTTCAAATTTGGCATCCAGCTAGGTAATTGTGTGTATACAAAGGAAAAAATCAGAAAACAGTAAACTAATAGGTTTGATTATTTTTTTCAAATTATTCGATTTTATGAGGTAAATTTAGCGCCTTGCAAATTATGAGAGCAATTGCCTTGCAATTTTTTGCAGGATATTTTCATTTTTATGATGAAAGATTGTTTTTATCGTTTTATGTACTTAATTTAAAATCAATAATTTAAAAATTATTTACAAGAGCCCGATGTACGCAAGCTAGTGAAAATGCAAATTGTCGGAAAACACTTTAATCTCCCGGCACATGGGTCAAGGTACTACCTACCTTAAGGCAGGTACCCACACCTTATTAGGAAAAGAAATAGGTAGGTAACTATTATAATTATAGTAGGTACCTAACCTATATACCTTTGAATAGTAATACATTTATTTCCAAAAAGTAATGATATCTGTACAAAACCACATAATAATATGTGAAAATAGCAAGCCACGATCAGATGGATTGGATTATGATGGAGAAGGCGCTTTCCCCGAAAAAAGATTTGAGATCTACATATATGGCTTGCCAAGGTCTACTGTAGACATTCGTAAATTTATTTATAACCGTATTACTTTATTTATAACGTAGACCTTGGCTAGCCATATATGTAGATCTCAAATCTTTTTTCGGGGAAAGCGCCTTCTCCATCATAATCCAATCCATCTGATCGTGGCTTGCTATTTTCACATATTATTATGTGGTTTTGTACAGATTTTGTTTACTCTACGCGATCATTCTACATGCTGTTTTCGCGCCAGAGCTCGGTAATGGCAAATATAACCATTATTGACATATTTTACTTTATTTTTTAACAAAAAAATACGAATCAGAGCTAGTTTTTGCAACATGAACGAGTGATCAAGAAGACGGATTGGGATCAGCGGCCTTGGTTTGACCAATTGAAAAATGCCTATTCTATACTCCTACAGTGGGCTGAAATGTAGACTGCGGGTGATTTCACTTTAGGAAGGTCTTAAGGTCGACCAAAGTTGATGGACCTAATATATCAACCAACGAAACGAAAATCCAAACTAAATAATGAAACAAATGGATGCTTCTATTAAAAATAATTTCGAATCCGGGTCACGCAATCGAGAACAATCCGTAGACAAGATTAATTGAACAAAGCCGTTCCAAAAAAGTGACCCATCTTGATGTGTCCGGAATTTAAAAAAGGGCATTCAAAGTCCATTATTCTCCCCCCTTTAACCCTATTTACCCATAGTTGCCCTTTAACAATGGAAAAAATCATGTTATTGGTAATCCTCAACTAGATCTCAGGATCATTTCTCGTAGAAATATTGCCTTTTATCTAGGTTACCGGTTCCGTGTGAAGAATTTCGGGCAGACATCAATCAGAAACCAGTTATATTTCAAAAGTGATCAACTCAGAATTGTAAGATTAATATCTGGTCCATAAATTCAACTGACTGAAGACTGTAGAGCCGTAAGTGAACGTCAGATCCAACTAAATTAAATATTGAAAAGTTAAAAGTTTGTTAAATGGAGATAGATGTTTGCGTCCCGAACACGTCAAAACTACTAAGCCGATTTGGCTAAAATTCAGTATGGGACAGTTTATGAGCAGGAAACAGACTTGCTTTATTTTTTACAGACTTAGAAAAATGAAGAGGTTCTCAATTTGATTTGTTTTTTTTTTTCAATATTTATTACCTTAGAACTTTGTCATAATTATCAACCGATTTGGAAAATTATTAGGTATGTTTGTTTGAAAGGGTATACTAACTTTCAGATTGGTCATATAAATTTTGTTAAAATCGGTTCAGTTGTTAAATTTTTAAATAGAAATAACTGGAAAATATATGTCGTTAAAATAAAGGAAAATGCGTATTTTTCTTTACTGCGAGTTCTAAACCTGTCACTAAACGTAGTCGGTTGTAGTATATCTGTCTACGTAAAACATAATATTATTTATTCTTTGGTAAAACTATGATTATTTATTTCAATACTACGCCGCGGGTAGCACTATTATGTCAATTTATCGAAAACTGTAATCACTAATCACCTAAGAGCGTGTTAACTTGCACCCTTCTAAACCAAGAGTTCATGGTCTCACGACTGACATTTACCTCGGCCAAGCAATAATGAACCTTGTAATTCAATGAAAAGATCAAATTATAGACGTGCGTAGTTGTTCTGGTAAATTGGCTTTGTCGATCACGACACAGCTAACCTTATTCGTACAACCTTGCACCTGCTGAAGTCATGAGTCCGAGATCAGCTATCCTTCTCACGCTAACAGCATTAGATGTTTGAGGAAAGAGATGTATGTTTTTTGTAGGGCCGATTTAGATCTATGGAATACTACTGTAGGTACCTACATTATCTACTGTCATCCAAAATGTAGCGCCAGTCACGTTCAAGGTCATTGCAATCGCTGACCGACTTGTTGGTTGAATAGATTGTAGGGCACTTTGTCATTGAGGCCACAAATTTCAAACCCTTTTTTACCCGAATACTGCAAAGCAAAAGCAGGGTTACGATTTTGACCGGTATGTAAAGGATTTCATACGAGAATATATATATATTGGTTCTTGTTTCATACTTTTTAGAGCGTAATTTTAGTAGCCAGGTTTTAGTTTTAAAGCTTAATTTTTATATTCTTTTAAAATATATTTAAAATAGGTACCTTAAAAAAAACATTGTATTTTGATTCCTATTTTATAAATATATAACTGTTTGTTTAGCGTTCAGGCAAACCACTGACAAATAAAAATGACAAAAAGCTTGTATTTATTATACTGATGCTTTTAAAATTCGCACCTTTAAAAATTTCTGTTTGCTATCGTATAGACGGACGATAAGTTACTTAAAAATTTACTAATACTTGACCTGAAAAGAAAAACCCAACACTAGCGCGATGTAGGATTTAGTCTGTTTTAGCAACGACATCTCGTATCAAGTACGAGAACTAATCATTCAATGCAAGACATTTTTATTATTTCATAATATAAATACTGCTTGCTGCTCGCGGATTTGCCAGCGTGTTGCCAGCTCATACACTATACCTATATTAAATTTCAGCGAAATCGGTTCTTTAGTATTGGCATGATTGAGGAGGACCATACATCCGTCATTCCATCCTCATTTCGAATTACTTTTACTGAGCTGCGCCTGCCGCTTCTACGTAATATAAGAAAAATATAAGTTTAAAAACTAAAGGCCGAGTACTGAAAAATCATACCTACTCCATGCCTACTCTAAAAAGTAAAAAATATTCTCATCTGAAATTATATATTTTTGTTTAATTCTTAAACCCCCTTTGACGCCTATTGCTTTTTAACCTGCGCATTTTGGCCTACGTCATAGATTACAATATAGCAATTGCCATAGAAGCCTCTTAAATTAGACTACTTATTTGGGTAAATACTAAATACCTACGTCCAAGTTAATTAGGTTTGTAGGTAGGTTGACTAGGTTACCTAGTCCTAGAAAGGCAAATAATCTTTCTTACCTAGTCTTGGTAAGAAATATTATTTTCCTATTGTTTTCCTTTAACAGATTTTATGATCCTCCTAACTACTGACAAATCACTTGTTAGTAATATATAATAGTTAATGTCTGCTTGATCGTTCTTCAACTGGTCTACTAAATTTCATCCAAATCGGATGAAATGACGTATCCAAAATATGTATAGTCAACTCATCCAAACTTTTTTCTCATCAGTTTTTTACCAATATTTTCAATTTCGTAATAACATCAACAAGAAAATACTGTTAATAAAATAATAACACTTTTTTATCTAAATACTTTTTCTTCTAATCGTGTCATATCACTTTTTTCACGTTCATATCGTTCTTTCGAACTAGTGGCGTAAGGATTTCAAATGCACCTGAAAGAGGCTCCTTTCGTGCACTTTGTTTAAGTGCAGTATCTAAATACCTGCCTATATTAATTGTTATATGTGATCAAACCTAATTTTTTACGAGTTGATTTTAATAAAAAATAAAAACATATTAGCTAGTTAAGAAAAAAGGGCAATATACAACGTGTAGTGTTATGTCCCTACAAGCCCCGAGGGGGCGAATTCAGACTAAGAGTGTGAATACTATAACGTGTGCAAATGTTGAAAACATCGTATCCGAAAATTTCATACAATAACATGTAATAAATATTTGAGACAACCCTATTTGCTATTTACTTATCATTTACTTCGCCATCTGTTGACGAACCAAAATAAAATATTAAATTCGCATCAACAAATTATATAAATATATTTAGTAATAAATCGTAAAAAATAAATAATATATTTATATAATTTGTTGATATTTATGGATTTCCGCAAAGTAACGCCTGAATCAATCAATTATATTAAATTCGCAAATTCATCTAAAGTGGACGAATTTGTGTTGTAAGAGTTGACGAACAATCGTCTATTTTTTTCGAATCAAACTGTACCTAGTAACTTAAACTTGTTCATGCTGAAATTAATAGGTATCTTCTTACGAATTCCGTTATAATTTATCAAGGTATAAATCCTCTATCCATCTTATAATCTCGCTACCTGTCATCCCGGTCTCTTTGTATATTTTTTATTTCCTTTCCATCTTTTTGTCCGACAATTTTTTGTTCAGATTGAATTACTATTTTCGGTGGCTGCTATCGAAGCTGCCGCAGTTCGACACGGCATACCAACTGCTGATTCGAACCTATTAAAACACCCATGGTCTATGATAGAATGAGATAACAATAAGATACACGTATGGTCGCATCATGTCGAAAAGAGAAAGTAGATAATCCTGAATAGATGTTTGTAATAATCTATTCATGGAAGAAAGGTCAGTAGCGTGATCACAAATAATTTTGAACAAAGGATTTAAAAATATAACTTGACTATACCTAATAAATAAGTAAACGGGTTTTGTTTTTTATGTGTTACTATTTTATATTGAAGTACTATAAGTATATTTACTAAAGAAAATAGGTTTTCTAATAGAGAATGTTAGCACTGTATGATTTCGCTATAGTGCTAAAAAATTAAATTATAAATTTAAATTGTGAGTTAGGATCTGGATAAGATTAAACTTTTTTTTATAAAGGGATTCTATTGAATGAACGGTTTACGACCTGGCTGACTGTAATATATTTGTGTCATAAAGCGTCGATGAAACACGGCTTGTTTACAAGCTGATTGTTGGCGTTTTTAAAAGCTAGTGTGTGAGCGTGTTAGTTTTCGGGAAGGATTGTCAACACGCAGATTGTAAAAACGCCGATGACACTGGGCTACTTTAAACGCTGGCTTGTAGCGTGTAAAAAAGCCTTGTGTCATCGTACCTACTATAAGACTCATGATCGATTGAACTTTCCTTCGAATCTCAATCAACTCAAGCAATGGAATGGTTTGCTTTCAAATGACCCTTTTATCACTATTCGGGAGTGATTCATTACGTTGATATTTTTCTTTACTTATCTCATCACCGATGTACTGTCGTATTCATTAGTTAACAATGTTGACGCATTTTTCTCAGGAATTTTACCTAGTCTGCCACTACAGAGGTTTTTGTTCTTAAACGCTTAAGTTTAACGTCCAAGAATTCTTCGCCGAAGAGCAGTTCGCGGGATAATTCTAAGTATTTCTTCCAAAGAACACAAATAAATAGCGTTCACCGGTAAGTATGCATGTAGATTCGAAGAGCTAGGTGAGATGTTTATTACCAGTTTCCTCAGAAGTCATAATCATGAAATCAGATAGGCCGTTAGTCACATCAATCCATGTCACAAATGTACTTTGGTCATATGATTATATTGAGTGCAGTTATTATAAATTTACCTGAGTTAACAAGCTTTTAGGCAGTGTCCTAATAGAACGCGATCACGCGATCGTCGCGCGAGCAAGCGATGCGACCGTCGCGCGAATCCGCGATCAAACGTACTAACGTCAAATAGGCGTCTTGATTGACAATCTTGCGATCGCGCGACGCGACGCGATGCCAATTGGGACGCCTATTTGACGTTAGTACGTTTGATCGCGTGATCGCGCGAACTTGCGATGGTCTCGTCATCGCGTTCTATTAGGACACTGCCTTACAATCTTGCAGACTCTGAGAAAATTCCCAACAATAGCTTGACTTTTGTAATAGAGCCTGAGCCTTACCTTACGACACGAAAGATATACGAAGGACGCGCGTCTAACCTTTGCGACAATGGCATTTCACTTGATATTAAACAAGGGTAGAGTTATTATTATCCGATATTACAATGCCTGCCAATTTTATTTTAAACATCAAATTGTCCGTAACAAATTAAAACTTCGAAACAATACGTTTCATAGATCAAGGTCAAAGTAAGATAAGATTGAATTACTCAGTAACTGAGTGGGCCGAATGAAAAAAAAAAACTATTAGCGTATAATACATCTCAATTTATTTTATATTAAGGTATTCTATTTATAACAATACTTTTAACAGTCTTAAAACGAACGACTTAGTAAGATAGCGGTCAACGCAAGTCTATGTACAGTATTTACAGGTTATAAACTATGGTCAAGCACAGGTAAGGGAAGCGAAAACGCGCGGTTGAGTGTTGGGAGGCGCGCTGTGCCTCTGGATGCCGATAGAGCAGGCGCCCGCGCCTGTGCCTTTGGCCACGGCTTCGAAGAACTGCCGCAAGTCACTGACGGACCTCGTCGGTGGCGGCGCCTGGAGATTGTGCAATGAAGCGGCGCGACGAGGGGTGGTCTCTGCGGGAATTACCGCCCGCGACAGCTGCTCGCTGCTCTGGGCCAGGCTACCCCCTGACTGCGAGAGGGACTCGAACAGCGCACGGCGCTCCTTCACCGGAACGTACTTGGCCACCGCTTCGTGCGCGTTCGGCGAGCACGACCTCGCCCTACTCTCCAGCGAGGAAGACTTCCTCCGCGCCGCCTCGGACGCGTAGCGGCTTCGCTCCGGCCCGCCGCCCGTGCCCTCCCATCTCTTTATGTACCGACGCCCTTGCTCCGATTCGGCTCTCGCGGCGCGCGGTAGCGTGTGATGCTGAGCGTTCAGTTTGCTGCAACTGTCACATTTGATGACCTCCGCTTTCCGGACAGGCAGTTCTACGATCCCGGCGGTCTTCAGAGTGTCGATGGACAGGGTGAGGTCGAGGCTGCGATCGGACGATGAGTCGTAGTCGTCGTCTTCCACGACGATGCCCTCGTCGGTCGCGGCCGGGGAGTGGTCTCTGCGCAGCTGCGTCTCGGAGGTGAGTAGCCTCCGGCGCGCGCGCGGCGGGGCTCGAGGCGGACACGCAGGAGTTTCGTGGAGCGTCATATCCTTCTTTGGTTCTCGGCTATTGGTGTCTGCGGCGCAGAGCACGTCCAGGAATCTCACCTGCGGCAGCGGCGTCTGACCCAAAATCTCGACGCAGAGCGCGCGCACCCATTTTGTGTACTCCACCGCATTGCAAGTCTGCAACAATACGAGCAAATTGACAATCTCAACGGAAAAATATTTATGACTTAATTCAGATAAAACGGATCACATGGCTATTGAAATTATCAAGATTCAGCATTTAAATGTTTCATTTGAATAGTTTAACGGATATCAAAATACGTTGTGTATGCAAATTGTAGGGTGACTGTGAACAGCTGATGTGAAGGACAGAACAGAACTAGTCACGGTCATATTACATTAATAGGAGAGTTTTTGAGGGGATATTATGGAAAGTTATTTCGTCAAACGTGTTTCTTTACGTGTCAACACCTTCGCGTTTCTAGCCCTTCTTATGTAAATACCGCTATCAAAAGGTACAAAGGTCTGATTTACGGGTGTTTCGCTTTATTGAGGTCTATTAAAGCGAGCGAATCGTGAGAAAGGCGATTCTATAAGGGGAGCCGGTAGACGTCTTGCAAGACGTTCGCTGCATACCTGGCCTTACCTGCTGATGTGTATGGTTACGCTTTGTGGTTAGTGCAATAAAGGATAGTCCGACAAAAGAACAGCTGATGCTTTTAGAGACTAAAATGTAAATCAATCAAATAACAAAAAGTTTTTCTGAAATGAATTTATTTTGATCTTAGCTACAACTAGAATCTGGAATTTGATAAAAAGCTACAAGAAGTTGACTTTATTCACCGTTTTAATTAAATTGAAAGAGACCGAAGGTACTCGAGTTGTTCTAATGCTTAAAATTCAAGATGCATCATTATTTAAATAGCTTATCATTCATTAGTCTAAGTTCCAAAGAGTCGTGTATCCTCGGACATTATCTGCAGTTACTGTTGATAATTATTTATGAAAGCATTGTCGTCGGCAGACAATGCCCAGTGGCAGCCTACGTGACTTTACCAAACAACGCAGATCCATTTGTCCAGCCAGATCTGTGAAACACGCGATCTTCATTGACTTATCGGGTATTGTTATCGGAAACTATTTACAGCAATTAGAAAATTGCCGACTGTATCGGCGAAAACGAGTGCGATCAATTGGGGTTACTTTTAACTGCTTCGGATAGGAATTAAAATAGCGGAATAGTTGCAATTTTTATGATTCCGGTTTCTTGCGGTTAACCGTTGCGTGCAGCTACTTATTTTAGACAGTTTGTGTAAGTACTTTGGTTTGGTTTCAATAAGTTACAATCGGTATTGCAATAAATACCTATCATTAGCCCAGTTTTATGTAACAGGAAAACTGTGGTAGTGACCGAGGCGATCGCTCAACACAACAGTAAAATCGACACGGTATCGACTTTGTAATTGTCATGACAATAACCGTTTTTGCTTAGACGTTTAATTTCCCGGACGTAACAAAAAAACTTATACGTATACCTATCTAGTATCTACCTACCTACCAACAGCGGAAACGAAAGTTATAGTTCCTGGAAACGATGCAAAACTTATCAAATGAAGTGAATGGTTACGTTTGTATCAAACTGCAGAGAATACTGTACTTACTGACTAGTAAGCTATATTTACAGGCGCTTAGCCATCGATACATGTACCTATCGAAGTTCTGCGTAAGGATGGAAAGCATCCTGTAATTTGTTTTTTTCTAGACATTAAGATTTCTTGAATAAAATATGACTATCGAATTGGTCACTGTTCTGTAACAACAGTAGCAAGTGATTTTATTTTGTCTCCAATTTTAGTTTCTTTGCTTTGTTTTTTACATCACTTTTCGGCCTTTTGGCTTAGTGAAAATAAATTAATCTGAAGAAAACTATAATTTGGTCTTCAAGGATAAGTGTTCTTTCAATCGCGATTTTGAACTTAATACAATAAACTGGAGTAATTAAGACGGCTGAAGATCTTTAAAGCTAACCCTATTGATTGAAATGTTCCAAAGGATGACCGCCAACCAACCTTGAAAGGGCACTAAGTATAAATAGGAGTAATAAAAAATTATCTCTTACCTGAAATGTGGCAACGGCAGAGTCATCATTGAGCCTCGATAGCTGAAACGCATTGGAGAGGAATGGAGCTGTTCGTAAGTGGAGATCTCGCAAGGGCAGCCTGCTAGCCTGTCTTCGTGGCAAAGTTCCATCACGCCAGGCGAGGAGGCATCCGCTTCGCACTGCGCACCGCACCCACGCCCAGGAGTCAACATCATTATTGTAGTACTGTCGGAGGACACCTGCAGGAGTAAAAAGATGTTCAGTCAAGTTCGGAATTAAACAAAAAAAAAGTTCTAGGATGATGAAGGCAACGTCACGGAAAATCTAGCTAAGCCCGTCACACACGTAGCTATAATATATATTAATATGATTGATTATAGCAGGGCATATTACGATATATTTTCTATACAAATATTCAAGTGACCTCACACGCAGCTATAATATATTTCTATGACTCGAATATTTGTATAGATAAATATCATAATATGCATAGCTATAATATATATTATAGCTACGTGTGTGACGGGCTTTACCTTTGTTTATTTCTAAATAATCAAAGCTAGTTACATTATCTGTAATGGGCCTACCACACGCACAAGGTTTACCACAGTACAGTTTTGCCTGCGTAGGCCGGTTTGTACACTGAACACTTTCCGTTCCGTGTACAAACCGGCCTGCGTAGGCAAAACTGTGGTGAAGCTTGTGCGTGTGGCAAAGGATGAAGTTATAAAACGTGTCTTTATGCTTTGAATTTTAAAAACAACGATGTAAGACTATCTGAAAATCAATCAAGCAAATTCAGAATTCAGAAAAAAAATCTAAGTATAAAAAAGTATTGAAAGTGAAGGGCTTTGATACCTACCTTCATCATAATCTTAAAAGCATGTCATAAGAGATATATTTCAGACATGTCCGATAGCTGCATCTGTCAGATAAGGTATCGCGTGGATGAATGAGCAAATCTACCTTTGCCTGCTTCAACAGACACGGTTAACTGAAACAACCCCAGAGTACTTCTTCTGTTATTTTTTGCATTTCTAGTAAAAATAAATGTCTACAGATTGGTGCAAATCGCAGCCTGAGACATTTACATTATAATATTTATTTTATTCTATTGTATTTCAGTGTAATATGGATCTTGTGTGTGAATAATAATGTATTATTGATTAAGGGGAATCCTCAAGTTTTTTCCTCACTTTAATTTAGATTTTATACGTGTTTTAAAATTAACCCTACTAACTTAAAAACACGTATAAAATCTAAATTAAAGTATGAAACCTTTTACCTTTTTTGTTGACGAAATCAAAAAACATGGACGAAACGAATAGTGTGAAGAAATTACTTTAGTACGGCGTACTTTTTGAGTATTTGTCCGATACATTTTGTATCGAATTCGGATTTGAGGATTAGCCTTAACTACCATAGTCTGTGTAAAAATATTCAGTTAGTTTATTTATTTGCACTGGCTCGGCTCATTGTTGGTTTTACGGTACCTAGTTTACTTATTTATTTGATACGTGCTTGTTGACATACGTAAAACGTGGCACAAGTAGGTAAATGAATCACATTTTCATTCATAATCAAGACCATTATGAATGGGTGTGATAAACAACAGCTAGCATAGTGATACATTGTCAAGATCTTCCGGTCAGAAGTGGGATTGCCATTACGGAAGTGGGATTGCTAACAAGCTTCGCTTCTGCAACTACACCGTGTTCACGAGCTTATAAGTGACAGATACGCTAGGCTTTCAAACAAGACTTTCTCCAGTCAATTATATTCTACTACTAGTATAGTATTATAATATAATCTGTGATTCTACTAAGTACCTTTGGATGACGTCCCCTGCAGGATGCCGTCTTAGGCCTGATTTATATATACAGAAGCGACGTAAGGCGAATGCACGGTATTTTTCATACAAAATCTGTTAGCAACGCGTCTCTCATCTGTAAGACGCGATGCGCTTATATTTTTATACCGCCTGCGCCGTACCTTCGCCTTATGCCGTTTCTGTATCAATCAGGCCTTAGTTGACTATCCCTCCGGACCGCTAACTCACTCACTCGCTAGTTTTTAAACTCGCCGACTAGTAGCTCATAAACTAGCCCCGTGTCATCGACGCTTTACTGACTTTCGGTTCGAAGGGCACTGTAGCTAGTGAAATAACTGGGCTTTCGAGACTGACTGACCATCAAAATGTCTCAAAATGGACGAGTGCCAATAGCAGTGATGCACCGGCCTATGTTAATGAAACTACGGTTTAGCACTGTTTTGGTCATGGGCAGGCGTGACCTCCTACCATTAGAAGTTTGAATTAAAAAAACATTCAAAAGTTATTTATTTCGTAAATATATTAAGTTTATAGTTTGCAATGTTTTATCTAGAGTTAGTTTACTTTCATGTTTCGCACCGCAACAGAAAATTCAAAAACAGACAGTAAAATTTCCCACAATAACATTGAAAGCATGGTTTCCTATATTTTTTCAGACCAAAAAATAAAATGTATGTGGAATAAACAGAAAAATAGGATAACTTTTACCCTAAGAAGGTACACCAACTACTCTATCCAAATAACAAAAAAATATACTGTAAAAATCCCAGCCTCGCAGACCAGGCAGTAGGTATTTATTAAATAAATGATATAAGTATAGGTACTTTCAAATGTATGATAGGAAAGATGCTAAGCACATGATAGGTAAAGTATACTGGTCAGCTGTGAGAACAGCTGATTTGACAGAATTGCTTTCAATTGGTGGGCCAGAATCCAGATGTTTTTTATCAACACATTGTAAACAGATGATTCCCCATTTGTATCAATAAATGGTAGTTGATGCTAACAGGACATGCTTCCTTGTTTCACGAGTAAAGCAAAGCGCCATGTAGCTAATATGGCGCTTTAGTACTTTGCCTTTCCAGTGACGATGTCAATAACCTTGTGTCCTTGTGTAGTAAATAAGTAGGAGACTACGCCATTTGAACTTGATAGTTCCTACTAGGGAAGAGGGTAGGTGAACGTATTATTACTTACTTGAATAAAACTATCAATGCAATAAGTCTAGGTTTACGCTTCTGTTAAGTTTAGTAGATAAGTGGGTGGACGTAGGTAGGTAAGTAGAAATAAATAAAGAAATAATTTTAATAGTTGTGTATGAAGAGCAAACATTTGAAGTGGAGTGGAGATGGTTAAGACACTTGGCGAGGCGGGAAACAGGAGGTAGGGTACCTACACCTATAAGTCTATAACCTTAGAAGGGCCCTATGAATACCTAACTAAACCTTTACCTAACCATTCCGCACTATTTGAGTAGTCGAAAGATGGTTAGAAACAGTGACTTGTAGCTTGCTGGGGGCGTAGACCAGCTGGTACGAGCAGCCTGAAGCTTTGTGGCCCTTCGTAACGGGGCGGTTGGATGTCGATTGATTCCTGTTCGGGAAGTAGCCGGCGAGCAAGGGTTATTATGGTAGGCTTTCCATGCGGGTTGAAAACCAACCTGATATCCTAAAGTCGGGGTCCAAGGGCAACGGGAACGGTCCAGGGGTTAATTCCGGCCGGAGTTTTCTCAACCCGGCCACCACTCTTGGGGCCGGCGACTGTTCACCAACAAGCATCGCCTCACCAAAACATTGCATCAACACACACTTTAGACCACCATCATCACTAAATTGCACTCTAATCCACGAAACAAATCCAAATTATTCGGGTTGAAATGTTTTCTTGTCGAAAATCTATTGTCAAATTCGTTTTTTTTTTCAAACGTCGTAGGAGTTCGTTATTTTTGTACGCGGACTATCGCTTTTCGTCCAACCAAAAGGATAATGACAGACGAAACAACTGACACGCCAGCCGGCCGGCGCGACAATGAATGTAATGAATGAATTTGATTTGCTGAGTGCCTCCATTCTACCCCACTACGCACGCTCGCTCGCTATGATGGCGCGCATGTGGTGATGGTGAGTGTTGTAAACATTGCGAGTGTGGCGTCATCTATTGTTGAGTAGTTGTAGTACTCTTGCTAGGTATTTTATTATTAATGAAATAAACTAGAATCCTCATAGAAATAAAGTAAAAATCTATCAAATACTCTGTAATAAGAACCTTAGTCACAAGAATGCATAATGAATGCTGAAAGAAAACTCTGGTTAGAGTTAAAGCTTGCCTTTGTAGATGTCTTTTCTTTTATGTTTTATACACTTATTATAATTAGTATTAAAATTCTTTATTGCACAAAATAAAAATTACATTGAACAATGGGCGGGCACATAAAGCGTGTTTGTGTTTACAATAACGAATTACATAAATAAATAGTGAAATACTCTGCTATCTAGCGTTGAGTAGCATTAGTTAAGCAAGGCAGTGTTTTAACGTTTCTTCAAAAACTTTTGCTAATATGACAGAGATAGCGCTCTCGGTGCTAGGTAATTTACTGCCATCTGTTATTATTTGTTTGAAACTAAGTTTAACTACTAAGTTAATACAGATTAGATAGATGGCTCTGTTATCGTAAGAAAATTTACTGCCATCTTTGAATAATGAAATGAAACCAAGGTGATTTTAAATCTTCGTAGGTAGGGGTCGCTAAATTATGTTCGGGAGAATATTTATTCTTCTCCAAAGAATACCCAGAGGTCGCTATGTGTCTTAAAATTAATGCGTAAATAGAAATACTATCTACGGTAAGGCAACGGTCCCACTTGTCGGAACTTTATTAGGATTTATATAAAATGAAGGCCCGACAGCCGATAAGTGGAATCGGGGAGTAAAGTAAAACTACGTAAATACAAGTTTTACATACTCTACACAAATTTACTTTTGTTATTGCTTCAAGGAGTAAAAATCATCTCTTCAAAAATATTAAATTCAAATCATATGGTAGGTACCTAACCTACGTGATTCCCGCTACAAGATATTTTTGTACGTATGTATATACTATGTACCTACCTACATAAAATGACGTAGTTTCATTAAAGGCAGCTGATAAGTCATTTCTTAAAAAGGGAACTTTCTGATTCTATTCTCCTACATTACATTTTTAATTATATACCTACTACTTAGATTAGACGCTTAGAGACATGGTTGTTTTAAACAATTTTCTCATTGATAAGTTTCATAATTCCCCTTTCCTTACTGACTGGTCATGGTGTAAAGATATTTTTCTGAAGCCGTGGTGTGATGTAGGTACGATTAAAAACAAGTACTTAATAATTTCAAATATTTTTATTAGATAATCACAATTTAAATAAATGGTTTACTTAAGTAATTTTAGGAAGACTTCAAGCATTCGACGTTTTGTAGGAAGACATCGAGATCAAAAATGGCACATTTATGTAAAATAAACGCAAATCTTTTCTTAGAAACTAATAAACATACAATAAGGCACAATAACTATGAACTAAGTCTTATCAAATATAATTTAAAACAAATTAAAGCTTTCTCGTGGAAGAGACTATTCATATCACATTATGCTTACAACGACGCGGGCTCACCAAGGCCGCCATTTGTTACCCTCGTCGTCTGCCGGTGGTCCTTCTTTTTTATCACCATAAAAAGCCTCCATCTGAAGTCTAGCCGCTTCTTGTTTTTTAAACTCCTGGTACTCGATCAATTTCCTCTTCTTTTTAGGCGGCAAGTTGCTGTAATCCATCGGCGATTCGCAATGTTCCGGAACGCTGGGCCGAGCTTCAACTTTGCTCTCGACTGTGGGAGTCGCGTCTAATTGATTGGCAACGTGGAATGCGACCGGCTTTTTTGCCTCCACCGCCGGCTTCGTTGGAGATCTGACTTTCCTGAGATCCAGAGTGTCATTATTGGGAACATTCGCCGAATACTGGTAGGCGAGCTCGCCTCTATATTCATCTCTATACAAATATTTCGGCTCGGGCTCCACGTTCGCAATCTCAATGCAGTTTTCGTTGCCTCGTTTGTCCATTATGTGTTGCCTGATTTTTTGCAGGATAATATCCTTCGTCTCGGCAGGCACTCGGTTGAAATATGTGTTTCTTTGTCCATTGACATGTCCGTTTATTTGTTCTGGCGCTGCGTGATGTGGACCGAGTTTGTCTACCGTTGTGAGTAGCCCCGCAGTGGGAGGCAGGGGTCTCTGGGGTGGCATTGGCCTTGGCACCCATTTCGGGCCTTCTCCGGAGTACATGGAATCTTCCGCATCCGAGGAAGATCTGTCGTGGTCACTATAGTAGTGGTGTCTGTCTGATACGATGGAAGACGGTGATGTTGGCGGAGAGAACGAAGGCCTTTCTGGGACTTGAATGGTGAGCGGTTCCGTGGTGATCAGTCTGGATAGGTGGCCGATCAGGTTCTGGCTGACATTTGCGTCTAAATCCGGCACCGACATGATAAACCGGCAGGCTTCCGCCGCGCACTGCCCGAAGCCGGCTTGAAACTTCTTCGCTTCTAAAGCCGGGTCCTTGGGACTGTGCAACTTAGTGAGATGGTTAACGGTTAGCTCAAGGATATCAGCCTTCTCCAACTTGCTAAGGTTGTCGTCATCGATCTGAGGGCAAAAGGAAAAACTAAGTTAAAATTAAAACACAAAGCAGGTGCGAGCGCCGTTTCTCACGCTACGAGGGGGCCATAACATCACATTAAAATAACTGTACAAGGAACAAGTAGGCTCCTGTTTCTTTAATGGGCTAGTACTTTTATTCCTGTTTGGCTACAAGATGATAAGTGTAACATGTAATTAAGCAGAAGGGCGACCGGTTGGCGATAAAAATAAATGGCGTGTGAATGGGTGATGGATTGCGTTTTGATGACGAAAAAAGAGAAGTCTGTCTGCTAGCGCTATGCAATTAACGCTGATAGCAAAACGAAGATTAAATAACTTTACTCACTGGAGTCGGTAAAGTAATTTATAAACAGCTTAAAACATGTAAAAAAAGTGTTCGGTAATAAGATTCTTACCTCCAAAGCTCCAACCATGAGATCTTTAAGTTCATCCAAGCAGCGATTGATGCGCGCGCGCCGTTTTCGTTCAAGAAGAGGCTTTGTGATTTTCTTATATTTGGCTGTCTTTGACAGCGGAGCCGGGTCCGACATATTCAACCTAAACAACAAACAAACCAAATAAACATTAATTTTAACTTAATTAAACAAGGAAACCTTTTAGATTCGCTGTGTTCTTCCGTAAGTCATATTAGTCAGACAAATAATTTATTGATATTTTTAATTGAATACAATTTCAGCACGATAATGCAATACCAGCACACGGATGTTTAAATTAGGACCAATCTGTATTAATAAACTCATAAATTATTCATCCCATTTTAATACAAATTAATCTTCAATCCAAAATATTCCGAAGTACCTACCTACTATTAAACACGAATAAATATATAACTTACCGTTGAAAACCTTGAACTTCACTGTCACGATCGCACACTACACGACTTTGGATTTTAATAAATCTGGGACGAGCGCCTGTCTCCCGCCGCGGTTCAAATTATACTGCCTGAAAAAAGCCTTCGCGCCTCCCCCGCGTCTCATCCCGCGGCCCTACGCCCTGCGCCCGCGCCGACCCATTCATGCCCTATGCTTACTAACTCATCCGTACCCTGTACTCTATTCATACTAACTAGAACATACTCTATGACTGCTGCTTAGTAACTTTTGCTGAAGCTGTGGCCTGTGCTTAAGCACGTGTGGCCACGGGATCGAGTTTCGTGCATGCGTAACATACTTTCCCAGGGTTCTCTCATATGCATTTTTTATCTTATTTCTGGCGTCTTTGGCGAAATGTTTACTCTATTGTATAAAATTATGACAAACACGCGATGTGTCTTGATGTGGCAAGTAGCGGTTAAGTCACAGTACTAATGTTAAAATTATCGTTAGATTCGTGAAACATAACTCACACTCCTTTGATCCTATTTTGACCTCTATGTAGGTAAGCCATATATGGGAAATTTTGTGAGTATGGATGGATAGATGGATGTTTCTCGCTCAATCAATATAATAATAATATAATAATCAATAGCTCGCGTGTTTCATGCAAAATAAAAATCTTTATCTTATCTTATCTTTATCTTAATCACGCCGAAACTACTGAGCCTAACTGACTTTCGATGTGGATGTAGTTTCTAAAGCTTACGTTACTATTTCATAGTTAACAATAACAGGAACAGAGCCATAAGATAAGACATACGAGTAGCCACATTATACTTGCCAATGTTTATAGTTCTCAACTTCTCTCATATTTTTTCAACAATCCTATTGTATGATTTGAAAATAGCACGTGTAGTGAATACGTTATTTTTCTCTACGGGTATCTTTCTACCTATACTGCACTAACCTAACAAGTACATGAGGTAGAGTTATATGTACATATTTTACAGGTTTGAACTCGGATGGTCGAGTGGTAAGTGGACTGCTACGCCCTGTTGCGGGTTTGATCCCCATGAACATTAATATTTACAAAGAAAATATTAGGTAGGTATTTATATATATTTTTTTCAAACAAGGGTGTATATAGGCAGGCAAGCTCGTTATTAGCGCTAGTCCACATTTACGACATGAATAATTAGTCAAATCTCGAAAGGAAATCTCCAATATTTTCACTAGCTACGCTCTAACAAACCGTAACACATTAATGCTTATACATACATTAAGTAGGTACTACTTTTTCATTGTATTTACTCTGAAATAAATCGTAGAGAGGTAAAGAAGAGTCTAAGAACAACAGTTTGTTTTACCTAGCGGTACCTCAGAAACTTAGTGTATTGTATCCAAATTACTGCCTAAGCCAAATACAGTGAAACCATAAAACAATTAAACCCACAAATAATATCTTGTTCAGTAACTATCGCGGTGTACATTAACAGTTATGGAGGTAGAGAAAAGTTTGAAGTCGCCGCTCTACCATACAAACTTTTGCATAATCTGTGAGTGTACCATAATCGTTTGGCGGTATTTTCAAAAAGTAAATCAAAGACAAAAGACACAAAAAGGTCCTGGGTAATAAATGGCACGGCCCCAAATGGGACACCAGTCAAATGGGCCGTGTGGTTGAAAAAACTTTTTCGAAATGGTCAGGTAGACGGCGCGCGCGCTTTCAAAGGTCCAAGATTAGTTTATCTTTTATGCCATTTACCATCATTAATTTGGGAGTTTTTGGACTCTGTAATTATGGGGTGTATAGAACTGACGAACGTTTGCACAACAGGGATCTATAATTAATTTTAATAGTATTCTGGAACCCTTGTCACTGGTTGCAAATTAAAATACCGATGAAACTCATTCTATTCTTTTAAACAATGAAAATGTAGAGTCAAAATTAATTCATTTTAGTAGAGAAATAATACCCTTTTCAGTGGAGTCCTTTCAATACGTCAAAATAAGGCGCATTTTCATATATATATATATATAAAACTTTCCTAAATTTTAGAAACGTTCCCTCCAACTACGAGACCTTCCTGTTTTTATCCAATGTCTACCAATCCTGTTTCAAGGATACACGAATATAAAAGCGAATTCACAATCCAAAGATAACATTACGAATAAACTCGCGAATATATTTATACCTACCTAATACCTACTTTATTATTATCACAAACAAGTTTCCTAAACAGCGGTGGGCGTTTTTGTTTATCTTCGGCACGCGTGGGAATCGGACCCATCCCGTTCTCACATGCCTTTACTCATTTACAAACTTATCAGAGCACGTGGCGGAAAACCACAACTTGTATCTCATACAAAAATGCCCACAACCAATGTTGCCGCATAGACAGTGGCGCCTTATAAAAGAGCATGGGTTTTTTGTACTGTGACTGGGCGAGAGGCATGTGTGAAGAGCCGGTAATTGTTTTATTATGATAAAGTAAACGTTGACTAAGAGATCGGTTTGAGACGGGATTAGAGGTGATTGTAAATCTATAGAGTTCTGATCATTGCAGGGTTTGTGGGTTTTATGATAATATATGTACTTACATGACATGAGACCCGAGTAAAAGTAAAAGTGAAAACTGACTAAACTGGACGAATTTTAAGAAAATTTACGTTCCCTATAAGAATCTCATTAGATCTTGAAAATTATATAAGATGTTCGTGCACGTACGTAGGTATATAATAGTTACTGTTGTCCAATTAAAAAATTCAACCTTTCAATCAATATGGATATTGCATAAATATGACGGACAAATCTCACGCAGAAACGTACCTATACCGTCTAAACTAAATTACAGCAATAAAATAATTATTTAAACGACCGAAAAATTAGAAAACACCACATTTAAGCAACAGACAGACGGTCAAAAACCTTTTTACCCATTTCCTTTTGAACCGTGCCGTCTTTATGGCCTAGATTAGTTTGTTTGTTAGCAATCTCGAGCCAATAACAATCACAATTTTATTCTTTTGTTTACGTACAACCGTTGAAAAAGGGAAAAAAACGTGCAAAATGGCCAAATGCAGTCGATCCGTGATCGCAAAAAGATGTTACAAGCCATAAAACTGTGTACAGTGCGCTTTCAAACAATCGTGCTCTACAGTTAGGTTAGATAAGGACGTCCTTGGCATACGCGAAGCGCTTAGCATAGCGACTTTTACCTACGTCACTTGATTTGGGTTAGATAAACTTCTGTACCTTCTATAAAATCGTATGTAAAGTAGCTAACCCACCTTCTAAAACAAAGTAGAGCGTTTTCTTTACACATATTACATGAATCTACCTAAAATTGCAAATTTTTATAATCAGATATCTTCAAATCAAAAAGTTAGCTGTTAAGCTAGGTACATGATAATTTTATTTATGTGTTTTCTATATTATGTATTTACGATAATATATGCGTAGTACATGGTAATGTTATCGAGTATTAACGGCTAAGAGAACGGTAACGGTAGTCTCCCTAAAAAAACAGACAAATACAACCAATGGTTCCATTTTCTTATTCTGACTTTTGATGCAAAGTGCTCTGATCATCATCGCTATATTTATCGCTCTGCTTGTGACTTCAGTTGCATCTTTAGTTAGTCTAGTGATAAAGCGAGAGGCATCGGATAGTTTACAGAACTAGTCCGCGGCGCCCGCGCGACTAATTGACATAGGAGCGATAGCAAAACTGCATCAGGTCTGGTATTTAACCTACTACACAGAAACATTTTTCAGGTGCATTTTTAAATGCAAATTATATCATACTAGCTTACGCCCGCAACTTCATTTGCCTTGTGAGATAACAATATTCATTTCTTAGTACATTATGTAGCGCGCCTACAATATGCCCTCCTATACTATCTACTGGTGGAATGTGTTCGGAGTCAGTCAATGAGAGATCAAATGCGCAGTCAATTTAGAGTGAACCTTGCAGAGTTAGGTGTAATACAAAGCGTGTTATCTGCATTATGTTGCATAAATCTGATAATTTTAGTAAGTACTGAACTATTGTTTAGCCTCAACGGGACTGACAAAGTCGTTCAACGGGGCTTAGCCCTAAAATATAAACAAGAATTAAAAAATAATGGAAGTCTACTTTACGTTCAGTAGTTTGGCCCGTGCGTAGTCTTTCAGTCAGTCAGGACTAAACCTTTTATATATATTGATAATGTTGTTAGAACGTACGTATCTTCGTCGTGGGAGTGTCATACATTAAATAAAATTTAAATTAAATTAAATACATACACGAGACACCAAATAATGATAAGTAGTTTGCATTTTATGCAGAAAGAGATGAACATATATACATACATACCGGTAAAAATCATAGCCCTCCTTTTTGCTTCGCCGTGTCGGGTAAAAAAATCAGCAGTACATCTGCAGGCTGGTTGTTTGTTTTTGTACCTTCTCTACGGGTACCTACACCTAACCCTAACTAAACTCCTATTGAAAAATTGAGATAATGAAAACAGAAAAATTTAACCGTTATGATAATTTTAAAGGAATCATCTTATAAGAACTTATAGATAAGGTTATTGACAGCGTTCAAGTCTTTCACGTCTTCATTATCCCCTATTCAATCAGCTATTTATTATCGAATCAGTGTTTTTGCCATCGGTACCTATATAGTTAGTGATTCTGTAGATATCTGTCAAAATTCGCCTCGGCCGGAAACCTCGGCGTGGGAACCAACGACGATCGGGTTTCTCAATAAAATCGAACAACTGTAATAAAATAAAGATATCGTTTTGATCGCAAATCGAGAGGTTATGGAAATGGTTTTTTTTATCATCATCATAAAATTGGAGTCAATCTTACTCTCGTAGTCGCTGACAAAGTCAGATCTCACAGCTTACACGAGAGTATAACTAATGTCACACAACTTATGAGCTCACCCCGTGGCTTCGGGTCACACAAACTCTAGATTCATATGTTGACCTTTTTAATTTATCGATAGAACACGTTTACCCCAACGGTTGTCGGTTCTTCGGCAGATATGGCCGGCCCACTACTACTTCAGCTTGCTGATCCTCTGAGCTATGTCGACCACCAGTTCTCTGTCGGATGAGAAACCCCGAGCATAGCTCTTTCCATACATATTTAATAGCTCGATACTCATATAATAGCATTTTTAGAATACGCTAATGCGCTGTATTTGCATAGTAGTAGTCTCCGCAAACGTGTGTCCTGCCTGACACAAGACACCGGCATTTTTTGCACCAGTTGCCGCTGTAACCTAGTGGCAAGTTGTATTGCAGGTCATTAACTATACATATGCCGATTTTAGTTCAATTCGTTCAGAAGTTTTGGCATGATCGAGGAGCTAACTTCCATATATCCATCAATCCTCATAACATACATTTTTTGCGGTTTACTGATCACTTTTTTAACATTATTTGGTGAGGTTTATCCTTTTCAGACGATATTGCTAATTCAACAAAACGTTCTCGTACTTGCTAATCGACCCGACGGATGTCGGATCCATTTGCGTCATTTGCAAATTCGTGTTCCGATACTGCTGTAATATTTACTTGCGTAGGCACAAAAGGCTCTTATAAAAATACATTTCGAAAAGTACCTGTGGTAAGTGTAGGTGTTACTGCGTTCTTTCAGATCTTATTCATTCCTTATAAGGACGGGATAGCTTTCTAGAAGACTTTGTTTGTTTGTGTGAGCGTCCATCACGTAAAAACTACCGAAGGGATTTAACTGAAACTTTACGATATCCATACCTACTAATCCTGAGAAGGACATATCTATATATTATTATTGTTGCGTTTCTATTGATAATTTGAGGGTAGTTGGGTAAATCACCGCCTGCCCGAGCGTGAAGAGCTCGAGGCTCATCAGTGCACTGGCGGGAGTCATAGTGATCGAATGCGTGTGTGGACGTTCTAGTCAAAATCCGTCGATTTTCCCTTCATTTTTGGCCGTGCCAAATATGCATCTCAACATTTGACCATAGTGAAGTGTCGCGGGTTCATAGCCGTGCTGTGTGCTTTTCCAAAGACTTTTCAAAACCTGGACTCGCCGTGCGAGTCCACAGGACCTTGCCTGCCACCAAACCAAAAAGCCAGTGCAGCAGTTCATAAGGTAGGTGGTGTACAATTGCCTTCGGAAATCAGTAGAAACGTTTTCAGCCCTAGACACTGTACTTACAAAACTCAAAACACATACTCTAAAATCGCCAGCATAATTAATCTAAAAGGATTGGTTTAAAAACCGCACAATTACGCTACATCTATCTCTTCAGAGGGTAGAAATAGGAGTAGGTAACGATTGACTTGCTTAGTACTGACTTTTTGATACTCTTATTCTGTGACATTTCTTCCGCGGGTGGAAGTGGAACATAGAACACCGACAATTAAAAATCTTCAACGGGTGACGAAGTCATACGCGGGTAAGCTACTAGTACTTTCATACTAAAAATTAGTTATCTGGAGATATCTTTTATAAAGTCCATACTTGTAGGGCAGTCTCAGTTCGAATGGCTTCGATGATAACATCAGTCAAAAATATTCGAATTTTAATTTATCAAACCTAATTACGTAATCAATCTTATTTAGGGTTCCCTAAAGTGCTGACCCTGATGTGATGATTACATAATCAATTAAATTTAGGGTTCCAACAAAAAAAACTCTAAAGCTTGTTAAAGAGATTAAAATTAAGCTCGTATATTTCAAAAGAACTCGTTAAGTACTCGTCATTTAAGTAATAATTATAAAAATACAGCGGCCGGCTAGTTAGCAGGTAGGCACTTTCTTGTTAAATTTTTATATCAGCTTAAACGGTGATTACAAAATCATGAAAACCTATTTAATTGTAGTGTTAAACGAACTGACTCAATAAACGTGAGTGAATATTTTTACTGTCAGTAATGATACTTTTAACTGCGGAACAAAATAAATTTGCTTGAGTTAAAAAACAACAGGGTGTTTCTTTTTTTAGTGTACGTCATTATAATTAAAAAGAAAAAGCGTTAAAAAGTATACATGTCATTTCACTATCCATTGACGAAAACCTTATAAACTCCAAAATCCTATGCCTAGATCACACGTACCGAGTAATCGGCCGAGACAGTAAAATGTTACTATGTCTCTAGGCCGAGAGCACTGTCTCGGCCGAGTACTCGGTACGTATGATCTAGACTTTAGAACAAGTGACTAAGGGTATAATATTACTTATATTCTTTGCTAAGGGCTTGTAGAGAGATAAATTGTGTTACCAAATGTATAACTAAGTAAAAGGAGTGAAAAAATCCTTAATAATAATAATTTATAAAAAAAATAACACCTTGACCCATAAGATTATGGCTTATGGTATATTAAAATGGGCGGACTCAAGCTGATAATTACGGTATTTGGATCTGACTGGCGCTTCTTCAGAAATGATAATACCCCTTTGAATGATGACTATCAGTCTTAGTAATTGAGTTTCTAAATTTGGAAAGCCACAAACAATTTTACAGCTATATCATTACTTAGATAGGTACTTACGAAAATTAATAAATCAAAGTCTTACAAAAACATACTATTTCAATTGGACTATTTATAGTGACCGTTAACCAATAAAAAATCATAGTAAAACAAAATACCCAATATCGTTTACTTTGACGATTTTTTATTTATTTAAAAATTAAACTACTGAACCGATTTTAAAAATTCATAATTGGTTAATAAATGACAAAGTTTTGAGATAATATACATAAAAAAATTGAACCGAACTTTAAAACCGAATCTCCTGCGTTTTTGAAGTGAGTTGAAATAAAAAAAGAAAAATGTAGTGGTCAAACAGGCCTACAAGTAGCAAAAAAGTGGTACAGAAATACCCACCAAGAACATCGTTTTATTTCCTAGAACAGTAGCAAACAAAACAATGTTACAAGAATCAGCGCTGTTATCATAACAGTCATCGTAACATTATCATCTCAAATCTAGTTATACTAGAACCACTCGCGGTCTATTAAGAAAATGGATTGTCCTATAACCTTGTTCAATGCGAAAGTCATTTTTTCTCCTTAGGTAGTTGAGTTGTGTGGTGTTTTAAGTTGGAAGGGTAATACGGTAGGAAAGGGGGCGGGTATGCAAATGGCAGAGCTATACTTGGCCACGACACGGCCATGCCGAGACCGTGGGAAAACTATCGCCTGTGGCGAGTCTCAGACAGGCATGGATTGAGGAATCGTAACACTTTCTAATGACAGACTCGTATAAACCCACACAAACCTTTACCCAGTCTCTTTAGATAGGTTATTTTATGCTGAACATATACTTACATACTACATACCATACAAATATTTATTAATGGAAGTAATAAATGGATGGTAGCATTCGAAGAATGAAAGACACGTCAAAAATTTAATGGTTACTCGAGCCAATTTTTAGCTCATTGTCCGACGCAAAATTTCGACATTGTCGTAGATTTGAATCAAGAACTGATGAACTAAACTTGTTGCTAAAGTAAAATAAAGTCTACGCCGCCGCCGTACCTATAAGATTACCTAGCGGTAATCATAGGGTAATAATATAGTTGGATACGGTTACGGCTCGCTAGTGAGTACCCTTTTTTTTCAATGGGAAATTGTTATTACGTATATATACCCTTTAGCCGGGGAGGGCCAAAGGGTTATGTCGGGCTCACCACGCAGGGCATACCGACTAAAAACCCATTGATATTCCTTCAATCACCTCAGTGCCAATGCGTCGTCAAACCACTCATCATCGGACAAGAGGTTTGACATCGTATCAGCACTAGACAGGGTCACGGGGTCCCGGTCGGATTCGACCGCGGCCCTGTCAGTGATTGTCCGCCTATGGCGGACCCCTCGCTCACCCCTTTGAGGGGGCAAGGGATGTCCCGGAATCCGCTAGTGAGTACCTGGCTTAAGTGGCCTAACTTGGGAGAGTCTGCCGCCAGACTCCTGAGTCCGTCCCCAGGTTCTCGTGCAGAGCCGAAGCCACAAGCGCGTGACGGGCGTCGGCGCGCGCCGCAATCACGACCGACGCGCGACTTCTTGACGCAACCAGCTCCCAGCTCCTCGGCCACGTAACCACCTTTGTTTTATTATTTGTTTTGTAGAAATCTATCACGGTAATAACCCTGACCCTTACGTTGGTAATCAAACTCTATTTATGTACATATTTGAGATTCTTATAACTTCCTTCCATACTTATATCACCGTTTTAATATTTTTAGGCTGTGCCAAATTGACTAATTAAAAGATTACATTACGAAAATGTGAACAAAACTAGTTTTCGTGTGGATTGATCCACACAATTTCTAATATCAGTTTGGGTTTTCACTTTTTCTGAATACTCCATTCTAGGACGTAACATTGGAAATAGTGGTATTAAAGGTTTCTAAAATCAGATTTCGTTGCTGACCTCTATTACCATACGTTTTTTTCTTTTAAAAAGTGTCTACGAGAGTTGGGTTTTACATACCTGCGTATGAACCTACTCATAATAACTTAAATTTTATGGAAATTGTTTGCTTATGTAGTATTTATTTCTTTCCTTCTCCGAGCATCAAGAAGCTTCGGCCTTCACAATGTCATTGACCCGCTGATGATCTTCAATCATAGGTTTATTGATGTGGGTACGAGAATCTTTTGCATGCACCACTCACCGCTCAGAGAGATCTCTCGCTACGAAATAGTTAAAAGTTTAGCCGTAGTTTTTTTCTTTGTCTTGAACATTAACATACTCTTGAGCATCCAGATTTATTTCTGATTGTAATCGGGCCTTATCTGGAGTTGAGTAAAATTGTGGCTTCAGAGTTTGCAACCCCACTGCTGGACTTATTACTGTATTAACGATCTATGCTTTTATTTATTATTATTAGTGATAACTATATTAGTGGGAACCAGATATGTTTCCCATATCACAAACACTGCTTAGTTTCAGGCTAGATGGCGATGGCGTTGTGTGAAAATCACCACATATTATTATTTAGAATTAATTAAATACAAATATTCGTACAAATACAAATTATTCATTTAAAAAAGGTTACGTAATAAATGAGAAATTATATTTTTAAGAAATTAATTACGTTTGGTAATTTTACACAACGTTATCGTGCTCCTAACTAAGCAGAGCTTGTATTATGGCAAATAGAATTAGAATTCCTACCTTTTTTATATTGTTTGGTGTACATCAATAAACTCAATACTACTACTAACTCAATAGACTCAGGACAAGCAATGATGTTCCTAACACAAATTATTTTCTGATGTAAATCGAACCTGCGCCACCGGGCAGCAGCACCAATACAAGTGACAAGTGCCACTCTACCATCCGTGTCGTCCAAACAGCGTGCTGTGATTGGTTTTTTTAATTTTCCTCAAGTTAGTTCATCAATGATTGAAGGCGGAAGACGCTCATATCCGACGATCCGCGACAGTTTCATCAGCTGTTTATGTAAATGTCGGCCGTCAGACTTCATTGCATTTTCTATTGCGTCGACGTTTCACAGAATATTGAAACGGCTCTGAAAGACTCTTAAATATAACTATAAAACTTTTTTATATATTTTTTATAACAATCAATTAAGTCTATTGCTTTAACAGACACCTCGTCACGATTCTAATTAATTTTTTTAACTAGCTTTTACCCGTGGCTTGCTTGCGTATTTGTTAGAAAAGGTTTTGCCGTGTACTTAAAATGTCAAAGAAATGTTTAACCATAACAAATACTTTATACTCAATCATGTAACTTTTTATTAAGAGAATAAGATTAAAGATAAACCAAATCGCTACACGCTACGGTCCTTCATAATACATGATAATACCTTCGAATTTCGAATATCGTGATAATATTGAATCGTTGTCTCTGTTTTTTAATTACAAAATGGGAGCTCATTTCAGATTAAACTTGTTTAATTTCCTCGCAATTAGTGTGAAGAATCTTGTATTCTCGTCTCTGGAGCTCATTTTATCCTCGACTTTAATATCCGCCCCCTTAGCTTTGCTTGAGGCCATTGGTGTACAAATAACCTATGCTCTCCTTTTGGAGAAGGTACAGAAGGCATTTCTCAGATTTCTATACAAACACAGGCTGGGATACTATCCATTTATGTACCCGACGAGATTTCTTCTTGGATGTCTGGGCTATAACTCTCTTGAAACCAGGAGAGCGCAGGATCAGATCACAACTATTTGCAAGTGTTCCGCGGTACAATTGATGCGCCTGATCTACTTAGTGAGTCACTTCTACTCTTCGTGCCTAATAGCTACACTCGAAGCAGAAAGCACAGGCTCTTTGCTCCGCCCTTGTGCCGTACTGTCGCGCGCGTCAACTCACCGATACCTAGGTCCCTAACTGCCCTCAACAACCTCCTAGACGCCAGTCCACATAGTGACATATTTGCGGATCAATGGAAAGAGCTCACCTCTGATTTCCATTGGTACTGCCAATCAAAATTTTGACATATATATAATTAATTAAGTGTATTATATATTTGATGACTATTTTAAATTTATAATTTAAGTAATTTGTAATTTAATTTTTAATTTAATTTGTATTTTAATAATTTTATTTTTAATCTTTAAATAATAGAATTGGTTGTTTAACCGTTTTATTTAAAGTAAATAAATAAATACTAAATACTAAATAACTATTTCACGACCCCTTCTTTCAACCTGCTAACGACAAAAACCGTTCTGCCGGAAATTCACTCTCTCGATGGTATGTTGACAACTTCTACAGTTGTTTTGTCACGCACGACTCTATCACTACAAAAGCCGTTGTTCACACACAAGATACACAATCCAAGTGCATTCATCCTAAACGGTGCTTTTTCTCCAAAAAACCTCGACTGTATCTGTAACCTAGAGACTCTACGTGTGGTGAGTCTGGCGTTACGTTTTAGTTCTCTGACCTTTGCTTCGTGATTATTTTAGACGGGCCGTTTTCTATTTAGAAAGCTTGCTAAGTTGGTAATTTAGGAAATTAGCCAAGACCTTTTTTTTAAGAAAATACAACCATCTTCGATAAGGATTCTTTTCTAGTGACCGTCACTGAAAAGTCACATGAAAACAAAATACGCATTTTCGTTTAGAATTACATATTTTTTTTATTTTGATTTTAAAACTAAACTTCTGAAGTCAGTGGTTTAACTGATAAATGACGAAGTTCTGACGTAACAAACATTAATAAAATATATTTTTTTAAGTTGATTACAAAGAAGTAGCTTAGGTGGAAAGACAAGACGGAGCCGGAGTTTCAAACACTGCAGTGGTCGTAAAATAAAAATATTAACAGAGTAACTTTTTACGTAAAAAAATTTAAATTTCAGCTAATACTTGCATTAGCTGGAATTTAAGTAAATGTTCATCCGAATATGTACCCACATAAAAAAATATTTGCTGCAATCACAAATAATAAGCAATATAATACCATCTGACCTGATCTTGCGATGCGAATTATCTTTCAAGTTTCAAAAAAAAAGATAAAGTTTCGGAAAGCGAAGAGGACTCTTTTGACCCGAAAGCTCAATTTATTATTTATCAGACACTTATCAATGCCCATTGAAAACGTGGTTCAGTTCTTACCGTCATCGCATCGGCTCTGTAGCATCGGTGCAATTGAAAGGGACTTACGTAAAACGGGTGGCAGATCCGACGCCAAGATAAAAAGTACACTTTTACTTTTTATGTTACGCTTTCAGTCAATTGTGCAGTCTGGTATTGATAAATGGATTTGTTTCGAAGGTGGTAAAGGGTCTTATGTAAGTACCTATGTTTGTCAGTCGTATAAGGCCGAGTCTATGACCTCTTAAAGTGTAACTGTTGTTACAGAAGAAACTGAAAAAGTCGAGAAGGAGTCGAGAAGAGTGGTTTGATAAAACCAAAGTAACTAAACCTTATCTTCTTACTTTTTTGTATGTTAACATGGGATGAGTAGAACTAAGCGCTCTCTTGATGGTAAGAGATCACGCTTGCTCATGACCAGAACAGTGCTACACGGGACTTCGATTCACATAGGCCGGTAAAATACTGCCCAAACGCATTGAGACATTTTGATGGTCAGTCTCGAAAGCCCGGTTATTTAGGTTATTCCCAGAATCCCCTTGATTTTGAAACTCTGGGATGCAAAATCCCCTTGGTTCCAAAAAATTGAAATCAAGGGGTTTTCGGGACATAAGAAAAATGAGTTTCAAAATCCCTGAAATCCTTTCAAAATTTCGTTTTTTTTTTATTTATTTACTATTATAAAATGCACGCACATCCCTCTACTCGTGCGATCAGAATTAATGGTATTTGTATGGCGGCGATAGTGCAGAAGAAAGCATTCTTAGACTGGAATATCGCTACTACAATATTTTCATTGCTCCCTGTCTTCCATGTTAAGGGTCATTGCGTCGAGACTGTAACAACATGCCCAAATTTTTATATATCTGGAACAAATTAAGCTCTTTAAAATTCCCCAAATTAAACCATTTTATGGAAATTCTAAATCTTCGCACTTTTCAAATGCGTGCCAAACGTTATTTCGCGCTAGTGTGACTCCAAGCATTTATCGTTTCAATTTGTAACAAAAAAGTGTTTATTAGATCCTTAAAAAAGCTCACGGCCGCCGTAACTAAATCCAAATCGTTGGATCATTGGATCCAAGGCGTTTCACCGGGCGCTTCCCACGGCTGCGCGCACGCAACATCTCACCCAATTAGCTGCGCTTAGGGTTGTCATGAGATCAAGAATACGATCGTATATTCTCATTATCATTCTTTCATTATGCGCACAGCAAGGACCTACTATCATATTTTTCCCTGTTTTGTTTCTATAGCTTGAGAGCAAGTGTATGAGCATCTTCTAGGCAAGAGTGTCCAAACAGGCCTCGATGACGTTGTTGTTGGCAAGGCAATTTTTAAATTTTTGTTTATAACACTGTCATATGTTATTTATTATTTTGATAAGATGACACACGATTTTTTTACACGCTACACGCCAGCGTTTACGCTTGTAGCGTGAAAAGTCGCCCAGTGTCATCGGCGTTTTTACAATCTGCTTGTTGACAATTCTTCCCAAAATCTAACACGCTCACACGCTAGCGATTAAAAACGCCAACAATCAGCTTGTGTTTTATCGACGCTTTTGACTCTGTTTACTTCAAACAACACAAGTTGGTGGACAAGTTTGTGTTGGATGAGTTGGCGAACGACTCAAACTGCTCATTATTTTTCAAAGATTTTTAAACTCTTGGCTCTTTTTTAGTAGGTACTTGTATGTACAGTAGTACAGTAAGCTTGGGAGTGTACACATGTCTGTGCAGCTGACTGTACATAGTTCTAACTTTTCTTGGATAGACTTAAAATCACTATCATTAATAAATAGTATAAATATAAATAGTAATATATCCGCTTAACTTCCAAACAAAGGTCCCAATTAACTTAACTCTAGTTTAAGTTTTTTGTATCTAAACCAAAGCGCCGAAAACTTATTTGGAAGTTAAGCGGATTTATTACTATATATATATATATATACTATTTATTAATATTTATGGATTTCCGCAAAGTAACGCCTGAATCAATCAATTATCTTAAAATCCCTATTCTCGAAGTAGGTAATGTATTAGGTATTGTAATCGTTAAGCGGCAACCCTGAGCTGAACTGAACTAATTTCTTGTTGCGCGTGCGCATAGCGCTCCCGAGACCCCCGGCTTCCATCGCTACTTCGTTTATGAACCAATTCAAAGATATGAGATATTAAAAAGTTATGGCATGGTTGTGGAAGAAAAATTGATTACGACCATAAAGGTGGTAGCTATTATTATGCTATATTCACTCACAGAAGTATTAAAGTACAGAAACACAATTTAGTACATTGAAAATGCAACAAATAAAAGCAGCCACATTGGCCAACTTATAGTACATTTTGGTCCAATGCTAATTTTCGAAAAAGAGAAGTAACAGGGCTAGATAAATATTATTATGTTAAAACTACTAAGATATTTCATTGTTAATAAAACTACACCGTAGAAAGTAACAAATATTATCTGAAAATGGAAAATGGATGCATTTTATATTTATCATCAAGGTGTCCTAAATGTATTGGTCCTGTCTTACGACTCCATTTTGGTTTGATACTGTCCTTCTTGGTGTTCTATAGGAACACCGTTATTCATCTATGGCTATATTGCCAGTTTTTGTAAAAATGATTTTACATAAACCTTTATGTATATTGTATTATTTAATCTACACTACACAAATGTAAAGGTATCTACCATCAACATGAAACTGCAGTCTAAAGAAAGACTATAGAATTTTTCTTCTGCTATAATTTCACGGTCCCTATATAGCCGCCGTATTAAGTTCATAAAATATTATTGCAGTACTGTTGCGGACTAACAAAATTCCTGTTTTAGTACACGTTACACTTCATAACGAATATAGCCTCGAAGGTTCAAGTGTCCACCTTTAGTGGTTTGGTCTGTGCAGACCTGTCAGTCAGAACAAAGAATTATACTACTTAGATATTGAAAAATGATCTCTACAGACGCTATATCATATAAATTAATATGTTAGAGCAGTATGGCCTGGCGGTGTAATTATCTAATACAACACAGCATTGCATATGTGTTTTCTGAAAGTATTATCTTTAAGGCTAATCTTCAAATCCGAATTCCATACAAAAATTTTCGGACAAATACTCAAAAAGTACGCCGTATAGTAATTTCTTCACACTATTCGTTTCGTCCATGTTTTTTGATTTCGTCAACAAAAAAAATGAAAGGTTTCATACCTTAATTTAGATTTTATACGTGTTTTAAAATTAACCCTACTAACTTAAACGTACTTTTTGAGTATTTGTCCGAAACATTTTATATGGAATTCGGATTTGAGGATTCCCCTTAATTGAAAAATATATAAATATATGAATAATATATAATATATAGGTACCTAATAAAACAATATTTTGTGTCACTTATGCCGACTTGCACCAAACTGCCAAAGCTCTGTAGTACATAGCATAAGATTGTTTTAGTTAATGTTATATAAATAGGGAAAATCTTAGAAATAAGATTTCTCATTATTTGCTTTAATTTTATTATTATTCTTTTTAATTTTAGTTTAGTGATCCCTGAACTTATTTAAGTTAGAAGTAGTTAGTCTGCTCGATATTTATGTTTTGTTAAGTTGTGCGTACATAATATGTTTATGTACGCACAAACATATTTATGTTTATAGTGCAATCAAGCTCAGAACTGTACAATCTTTGTTAATCTATAATTTTATATGTGGTTGTGATGTGTTTTGGGTGTTGAAATAAATAAATTAAAAAAGAATTGAATCACTCGTAGCATACGTACCAAGTAGTTTTTAATGAGTAAAATGAAGAGTTCCTACGCACGTCGCTTAATTAGTCAGAAGAGTGGCAATTAGTAGTTGGGGGTTCCCGATATTTGGGAAAGTCCTTTTAATCATTTTAGGTGAAAAGTCTTATGGCATGAGTGGTCTTATGACCTCCGAATACCGTCATTGAGTGAGAGAGTGTTTTTACCAATATTTTTAGTGCAGAGTCTTAGCTCTGGCGCATATGAATAGTTAAAACTTACGGGCTTGATTTTAAATATAACGAGAACATGATACGATGGGTCGAATACTGTGCAAGTGTCGCGGGTTTGATTCCTGTTTTAGGACAAATACTTGTGTCTGATGATTATCGATGTTTGTCCTGAGTTTGGGTGATTCCTATGTATTCTACGAGTACACTTATGTTTTTACAAAAAAAGTTTTTGAGTATTCTATCAGTTATCTGGTTCTCATATTACAAGCTTTTATTTGAAGCTATATGGCGTCGTGTGAATGTCCAAACATTATTTATTTATTTTAACTGTAAGTATGCAATTCTGTAATAAATTAATTATTATGCTTCCACTGATAAGTAATAATTATTTTGATTATAACCTACTTAATAATAATTGTGGCAACGTGAGTAAGATGAACCACATTGATCTGAATCACTCCTAGAGTTGTGATTTTTCAGAGAAAACAATAGGAATTTATAACGAAGAGGTGACTCATAGGAAGAATGTCAAACCTCCGCATGAGCGTGAGAAGTATAAGGAGAAATGGCTGTAAAGTTTTATCTTTACGAGAAAATCAAACAAGTTTATTCTTGATAGTAAGGATAAGGGATGTAGGGAAGTTGCTTTTGACTTACGATTACTTACGATTTGACCTTGAATAACTGTGCTCTTATCTGGTTAACATCTTATCTGGGTTATAAAGCCCCTAGAAGGTTTAAGGCTGAATATTTATTCTGAATAATGCTGATTCCCGCAATTTCGTTTGCGTGGTTTTTATATTTCCCTTTTTCTTTCTTTTGACTCCTCTACTCCCTTTTAAGTTATTTTTTTGTGTCATCGAAAATTACTTTTATAACTTAAACTCTTTCTTATCATTAATAAAAAAAAATTACCTATATAAAAAGGGTTAGTTAATTGAAAATAAAATAAATAAATTTTACTAAAATAATTTTAATTCTGTTACTCATAGAATATTTAGTCGCATCTACGATTACAAAAACCTACATATATCCAATTATATCTTACATATCACAGTAAAATTCACTACTAAAACTTTAACTATAAATGCTTAACTGTAACGAAAGACAGGAAATAAAAATTAAAGTAACTTATTAGAACAAAACGTTACTTTATTTAAATTAATAAAACATCAACAGGCAAATCGAGCAGGACGAACTCGTCAACACACATTCTAGGAACGAAAGTAAACAAACAACAAACTATCACACTGGTCACACGGTCCTTGAGCATGCGAGATCATGAGGAGCGGCGATGATCACCATCACCATCACCGGTGATGGTCACCACGGACGCCACATCGACTGGGCGGAGTCGGACTCGGAGGCGGGGCTGTGCGGCGGAGAAGGCGGCGCGTACGCACGCTTTGCGAGCGCCGCTTCCACGTCCATCTCGGATGGCCTCTTCAACCCTCGCTCCTGAACCACTGTTCTCTGCACCATTTGTCCTTGGACCATGGGTTGAGGGGCGATAGGAGTCGGCCGCGCCACACCATTTGGCGCAATCGGCTGCGGTTGCACTACCGGAGGAGCTTCTAATCGTCTGATGCAGTTGGTCAAGTGTTGGAGTAATCTCGCTCCGGCTTGAGGGTCCACCGGTCCTTGTCTCTGCATAGCGTTCGCAGCCAGGGTCGCGTTCGCGATAAACTGAGACACTTCTGTAGCACACTGTGTAAATCCAGCACGGAAGCGTTCCACGTATGAGGATTCCGGCTTCAGCACTAACTGTCCTCGCCTCTTCAGGCTGTGGAGGTGGCGCACGGTGAGCTCGAGGATGTCGGCTTTTTCCAGTTTGGATACGTTTTCCCCTTCGGCTTGTAGAGCTGTGACCATCAAGTCTTTGAGTTCGTCGAGGCAGCGGTTGATGCGAGCTCGTCGTTTCCTCTCCAGCATGGGTTTCATTACTTTTCTGTACTGGTAAGTTCTGGAGACGGGTTCCTCGTCAGGCTGGATGTGCGCGGGCGGGTGGAAAGCGCCGTGCGGAGGCGACATGGTTCTAGCGGGTAAGATCATTGTTGTGTGTCGCGCGCGAGTGTCTGAGAGCGAATGGCGCGCGCGCCGCTAGAAGCCCTGCTTTTATGCGCCCTACACCGATTGTGGCAAAACGCCCGTGATAAAACCAGGGTTGTCACATATTTGTGACTTGTATTATTATTTATATTTTTTTAATTTAAGTTCCCTTGTAAAATTAGTTTAGTTTAATAAGTATCAAAATAAAACAGTAGGTATTATTTCCAAAACGGATAATCGTATAATAAGATAAATTTATAGAAATTAAGCATATCTACATATTTATCTAATTAACAGCATAATGGTTTAATCATATGCAAGTTAATATTTTTGCGAAGTTTAATCAATAGGTACATTTATGTTGATAAAATATATATAAATTTACAGATTGATAATAAATTAGGTACTTAAAAAAAGGGCACGTAGGAATTTTACTGATTTATTTTTTTTAGTCTTGAAAAATTTGTTTTTAGACTTGTTAGTATTCTGTTTATTGATACGATTCTGAGTAAATGTGTATTTCCCTTTAAATTTGCAACAAAATAATAATACTTACTTACTCGGTAATACTTTAAGTCACATCAGAGCAGCTAAACAGCTGTTCTTAAGACTGGGGCCTCAGCTGATGACACCTGGATAGCACGCGTTCCCACGCGGCCCCCAGTGCGTACGCGCAGCTTAAAGATTGCCCTCCGCACGACAGACAATGACGTCACAGGCACCCTTATTTCTTGAAGGTGACTCGTGGCTGTGACGTGTGTTTGATAAAATAGGGGAAGTATGGCCTTGGTATCTTTTATTACGATTTTCAAAATAACGGTTAATATTGTGAAATTTTGATTCATTATTCTCATACTCATTTTTTAAAATTAAATTATCTATTTATCACCAATAACATAAATAAATGAATATGATATGTCTTTCTTATATTTTATATTTATATTCTTATATTTTACTTCAAGGTATTTTATTCCATATAAAATAAATATTTTTGTATTACTTTGTGAGTAACGGTAAATAAAATTCACAACAGTTATAAACAAAAGCAACATTTGCAGTATTTTTCAGGTAGAGAACCGTAAAAGGAATAATTATCGCGAAATACAAAACAAAGTGGCCGAAAAAGATAAAGTACCGCTCTAAATTATTACTGCAATAAAATGCATTGAAAGCGGCAACCCTGTGTAGGCGGCAGGTCTGCGTTCTTACTGAATGTTCTATAATCTGGGGCTCGTCTTATCGCGACCGTCATACAGACAGACAGACGAATAGAAATTACTGTTGCACTCGGTTTTTACAACCTAGGTATTGTACCCACTTGCCTGATTGGTCTAGTGCAGTGACCCACTTTGAAAACTGCGATTGAACCAAACTGTATCGAGAATTTTATTACCAAGTCGTCAGTAAGCGCTTGATTTTTCTTATCATCAATAATTATCTACCACACAGTTATCTACAAAGTTATTTCCGAACGCTCCTTCGGCGTAGTTTAAAGGCGTAACTGAACTTAATCTTGAAGTCGTAATATAAACATCCATCCTAATTAGTCAAAAACAATGAGCGTATCACCTTGCAGAGGTGTGAGTTCCCAGCACCGCTAGTCGACTCGACACCGACCCATTGTGCGATAGAAGCCGCCGTGACGCTACTTACTCCAATTCTGTCTTACACCGTCAGACTGAAAAACGACGTAACTCACCTCGACGTCTTTAGAACAGCTCCAAAGTGCCACTTCACGCTCACTGCGCGCGACTTACGACATTCTGTAGATTGTTGTGAAGATTCAGCGCATGGAATAACGTCGTAAGTGTCGCGTGTTGGTAAGAAGTTACGTCTTTTTAAGATGTATCGCGGCGTCGTGGGAAAGCCCGTGCCAGGCGCGTTCCCACACACTCGGGCACAAGCCAACCGATAAATTATCATAATTCCATTGTGACTGAGACGGTACTAAGAAATTTTATACTTCATCAATCGCTGCGTTGAATACATTAGCGCGTGGGCACGTTGCTTTGTTGACGGCACTGTGAAGGATTTTTTAAGTTATAAAAAAAATTTGGGTAAACACCGCAGAATTATCTTCGTAAATTTGATCTTCATGTAGCTACTTTCAATGTTTCATAAATTTTTCAGTTATTGCAGACCTTTTTTTATCTAAATCCTAATGAATACCCCCACCCCTTTGTAGAACGCCCTCCGGCCGGGTGGGGTGAAAGGTTGCAGACAGAAGATGGATGCCTACATTTAGGCCTATGTCCAACAGTGGGCTACGATTGGCTGATGACGAAATTAATAATGATGATGAAGACTCTTCGAGTAAGAACAACGAAGGGGCTATGCCGGACTCCTAACGGCTGAACGCAAACGGTGTCCTGCAAAACGCTCTAGTGTTTGAACTACAGTAATTTTATTTTTTACTGAATTCTGACAATGGATAACTGACAAATGGACAAACTAAGGCTCTTTTACCTTTATACATATATGTACGTAGCATTCTACATATTTCTAACTATGTTGTTGTAACACCTGCATCTTCGTTTGCGTTGGAAATTAACAAAATTATTTTCTTAGTGTAGGCGCGTATACATTTCTTGATAAACATAATATCCTTGAAATTTCAAGTCTCTACGTCCAGTGATTTGTCAGTTAGTCAGTCAGTCAGGTCTCAGCCTTATAGATATGTAACTAACTGATACCTGGACCTTCGTTTGCATTGCGTATTTTCCAATTTCCTGCCAAAAGTCAAGAGCTAAAAGTAAGTATTAGGACTCACTTTCAGCTCTTGACGAACACATCCTCCAAGTTTCATTTCTCTACTTTAAGTGGTTTGGCCTGTAACCTGTCTGTCAGTCAGTTACTCAGAACTAAGCCTTTTATTATATTGATATAGATTGAATATTTCTATCATTGTAGCTGATGGTAGAAGATTAACGTTCAACGACTTGCATCACGTATGTTTCAATTTTACAACGATAGATATAAGTTGTGGCGATTGCTACCGACCCATAGCTCAAGACAAGATTCTATTCTCATGCAGCAATGATACAGAGCTTGTTTTTTTTTTTAACTGAAACCGCTGGTAAAGTTAAGGCTAATCCTCAGATCCTAATTCCATACAAAATGTTTGGACAAATACTCAAAAAGTACGCCGTATTATAGTAATTTCTTCTATATTCTATATCACTATTCGTTTCGTCATAGTTTTTCAATTTCGTCAACAAAAAAAGTGTAAGGTTTCATACTTTAATTTAGATTTTATACGTGTTTTTAAGTTAGTAGGGTTAATTTTAAAACAAGAATAAAATTTAAATTAAAGTATGAAACCTTTCACTTTTTTTGTTGACGAAATCAAAAAACATGGACGAAACAAATAGTGTGAAGAAATTACTATAATACAGCGTACTTTTTGAGTATTTGTCCGAAACATTTTGTATGGAATTCGGATTCCCCTTAAGGTAAATCCTTGGTTTTTTATAAACAGTACCTACACGTCTTTACAGTTTTGGTTTTGGGTCAAAAATATTTTATAACATTAGGAAAGCGCCATGCTTGTTTAGTTAGGTACTTTTTACCTAAAAAAATGTTATAGAGCACTTGATAGTGTTTGTAAATAAAGCAGCATTCAATATATAATATGGTTTTAAAAAAACACCATATATAATATATTAGGCTCTACTTTTAAGTTGGAAAGAGTACCTATATTTTTTAACTACAATATCAATTTCTTTTGTTGCGAAATTTTGCATACTGTGTTGCTTTTTTAACTAAAATAAATAACTTTATATAAGAGGTACCGCCTTCTAAAACTTAAAAAAGGTACCAAAAAGTACTTCCAGTAATTGATTATATTATTGATTACAAATATTGATTTAAAGTTTTGGGTGTATCGACCTCTAAACGCGACTTTAGGCGGAAGACTTGTTGACTCTACAATATCGTGGCATAATCTATAAAAAAATCAACATTAAAGTTAGTTAATATTTACACTGCGCACTTGATATGGAAAAATACTATATCAGGTAGAGTTATGTTGTATGTGGACTAGGGCCTTGTTTCATAAGAATACATTAATTGAGAAACTTTTATGTAACTTTATAAAGTAGCCTCGTTTCATAAAAAAGATAAGATATAAGCGCCATTGAATTACAATATTTATATTTTCATGCAATTTTAATATAGATGAATCATTCATTCAGGCGAGTCAAGGCGAGTGGAAAGAAGGAAGGGAGGCTTTTGCCCTGCAGTGGGACGATACAGCTCACCGTAATAATAATAATAGAGGCGAATCCTAAAAAAATATACCAAAAACACGTAACTATCATTATATTTTTGTCTAAAACTAGTGTCAATTGAATTCGAGTCAAAATAAATAGTCACTTAGTTTAAAATTAATGTTCAACTGATCAGAGACTCTACTTTTTGGTAAAGTAGAGTCAAGAATTAAAGTAAATAGAACGTCAACATCTAAATAAAAAAAAAAGTCTTTATTAAAAATGACACAGATCTTAATATTAAAAAAAAGTCTATTAAAAAGTTTTTTTAATAGACTATTAGAATATATCTATAGATTTTTTTTTATTTTTTTTTATTAGAGATAGACCTTCGATTGACCACAATCTTACCTGATGTTAAATGAAGATGTGGCCGACGATGAATCTCGAAGGTCTAGAAGACACCTATTTACTCGCTTCTTGAAAAGACTAAGATCGTAGTTGTCCGGGAAGACAAAAGCGGGTAGCGACTTCCATTCCTTAGCGGTTCGTATTAAATATGTGGATTTGTTGAGAATATATAAGTTAAGAATATTTACATTTTATTGACAGGATCTCTGAAAAATTTTTGGCGTCTTTTTCGTCACTATCTTTTTTTTTTTTTTTTACTATATATAGGTTTGCGTTTGACCACCATCTCACCTGATGGTAAGTGACGATGTGGTCGACGATGTAGCACGCTTACCTAGAATAATCCTATTCACTCTTGCCTTGAAGACACCCAAATTATAGTGATCGGGAAACACTGACGCCGGCATCCATCTTTTTTTGAAGCTCTGTTTCTGGTATCTGGGTATTCTATAGAAATCCATCTTTGGTATTCTACCTATAGGTATGCCATTGAAATCTGCGACGTATGAAACAGGGTCCTACGGTATTGGGCGTAAAGTACACAGGTGTGTGGTATTTATGAGCATTAAATGTCACATGTCGATCAGATAGTGTGGCTCTATTTACTGGAAGTAGAGCCATAAGGTAGCGGTTTGTCGGTAGATACCATCTTTATGTTATTGGTTACACAAACTAAATGTCCTATATCTACTAGGTTTGATTGTATCCTCAATGACGTAATGTATTTTCATGGTTAGGTCACTATAATATGTAATTAGGTAAAAAGAAGTTAGCAATATGATAATTAGGTATACTATACTATACAAAACGTTCCACGGATATACCAAATGGAGGGAAAGTACCTTGAATGTTGTAGATGGACCATTTTACTGAAAGAAAACATTATTTCAATTTAAAAAACAATTTAAACTGCCTATTCAAGTTCCATCTATAATATTCAAGGTACTTTCCCTCCATGTGGCATATTCGTGGGACGCTCTGTATACTATAGGTATATATTCGTAATAGGAATCCCTGTTACCCTACATTTGAAGTAAAACCTTTTTATGTGATGACTGACTGCGAATTCTTTTTATCACATTGCAAAATTAAACATAATCAGCGGAAATATATAAAAAATCACATTTAAATAGTATTTAGTATACCTACATTATTTCCCGTAAAGCTTATACTTATTTACAGTTCAAATATTTAATAACTAAAATGATGATTGTTATAGTTCCTACTATTTCTTCCTACGTAGGTAAGTAGGTAAAGTTTGTTCTATGTGTATTGATCTGAATGAGTTTCCAAGCATTTTTTAAAGACTAGCTGGTGCCCGCGATTCCTCTGCGCAGGTATCTTTATAAATTGTAGCCTATGTGTTATTCTGATGTTTAAGCTATATTATTGTAAAGTTTCATTAAAATCCATTCAGTAGTTTTACGTGAAAGAGTAACAAACATCCATCCATCCTTACAAACTTTTGCGTTTATAATATTAGTAGGAGGATGAGGGTTGACTTTTCCGAACTTCGAACGCCAAGAAAATCGTACCCGTGAATGTCACATTGAAGAAGCATTGAAGACATAAAATCGTCAGCTCTCTGTAAACAGAGAACGGCGGACGATGGTGTTTGCACAACTCGAGCCGTGTTTGATCAACAGGCGTGGCAGTAGGCGGGAGCCGTTCAGTGCCTACTTACTTCAGTGGATTTTTATTTGAAAATGGAATGCAATGATTCGTATTAATGCTGGCCAGTAACTAATTCAACAGTATAAAAATAAATATTATTTCTGGCCAATATTTTAATTTGCCGATGAAAGAGATTGGATGTCGCATTGCAACTATTTGGATGTCGCACGCATCATTTCCAAATTATTAAAGTAGACATTCCTTGAAATTAGTTTCATGTCACTTGGTTCCTGAAGATCGATTCTTCTTATAGCTGATCATTTTAACGGCACTAAAGAATTTCATGTCTTACGATGTTATTACTATTTATTGATGAAAATATCCATAAGGCTTAGTCCTGACTGACAGACATTGCACATGCCAAATCACTGGACGTAGAGACTTGGATGGTGTTGGTTAAGAAGTGTAATAACGTAATATTAAACGGATTTGCCACGCAAACTAAGGTGTCAAATAAACTATTAATCATGGAAAATAGGAAGTTTCAATCATAAAGTACTTAATTTTATGTGTACCTTTATTGTATGTGTTGTAATAGTAGATTATGCACTAAGGGGATAAAGCAGTGTCTTATGTCGCGGGTGGCATATTGAATCCTGAGCGAAGCGAGGGAGTTATGTATGGAGTCCTGAGTGACGCGAGGGGTTCAAGCTACCCAAGACGAAGACAGGCTTTATCCCAGAGGAGCATACTCTACTTTTCACACCTTCTGCGAGGCAATAAAAAGCCAGGGCTCCAGCAGCGAACATACACCGTCTTTTGTTTCACAATCTTTGAAGTTGCGCCTTTTTTCTTTTTTTTTATGAGTGGCTTGTTTGATTTTCGAACAAACCTTTTTACAATGCCATATGGGCATTCTTTTACTTACTTTTCCACGAGTTTCCACACGAATTTGACCATCCAAATTCAAATCACATTACAACCCTTGGGAGTTTCATACAACATTACCTCCCTTGGTAGGTAATGCTTTGCTTTACCTTAATGATAGCATGATATGTTATTGGACATTGTCGAGCAGGTGGTGTGAAAAGTTACGTTAGTTTCCTGCGTTGTCTTGCCTTCTCTAGGTATCTACATAGATTGCTAGGTACCTAGGCATTGCTGAACGACACTATGCTGTGACCGGAGCTATGGTCTCCATTATAATATTATATTTTAGGTAGTAGTTTTGCCATCTAAGTACCTACTTATTAAGGCATACCTAGTTAATGTAATAATGTACCTATTATATAACTTTAGAGGAGCCAATAAACAAATTTTCTTTCTTTCTTCTTTCTTTAGTTTCTGATTAAAAAAACTGAGGGAAACTTCTATCAAATCATTTTTGTACCTTAACATTTTGGGAAAAACATGATTAAATGTTTATCAATGTATATTTTATGTATTAATGACTTACTCAAGTGAAACATATAATCCTTTTGATAATTTTGTTATGACTAGGTTTATCTTGCCTACGTAGACCATCGTTCGATGCTCATGCAAAATGATTGTGACTGATAACTATAGTTTTGCATTCCTTTGAAGTACATACATAATATATTATAGGTTTAAGTAATAATTTTTGCTAATTAGGTATATTATTTTAACATAATCATAAGGCTCAGTAGTACTTTAGTAATCTTACTTTTTATAAGATGTTGATGTCTGATATTGCAAATTATGTATGTATTTGTGCACAAAAGTTGTACAAAAATTAAAGATATTTTTATCTCGAACATATATTATAAAATAAGTTAAACGTTCTTCTGATGGAAGGAGATATGTATTTCCTGCCCCTGACCAAATAAATGCTACACAAGAATTTCGAATACATAGCAACACCTAGACTGCTCGTTCCCTTATAATTGTTTTACAAGTATTTTCAAACTTAAAATGTCATTAGCATTACAATAAATAGTTGTATTCTTTTATGCTTCATTTTTAATTTATTTAAAAAAGTTTTAATACAGAAGTATCGTCGTATGTTTAATTCAATTTCGGCCATTTTATACGTATTGGAATCAAAATAGGACCCGTTAGAAATAACAACCGGTTTAAAAAACACGCAAAATTTCACAACACGGGTGTCGAATTTCGCTACTATTTTAGGACGTTTTGGTTATAAAGATGTCAACGACCATGATACAGAGTACAGTTGCCTGCTAAATATTACACATCAGGTGTTAGAACGAAATACGAAACACACAGCAGAAAATGTTTGCTTGAGACACTAGAGACGAATCTCTACAAATCCGAAGAAATCGGATTGTCTATATGTAGAGCCCGATATGTTATATTTTCTGACCCTAATTTCACAAGCGTTAAAGGCTAGTTTCAAAGATAGTCCCGTTGTCTCTAGGTCGCCAGCATCACACGGTTTTATGACTGCCAAAAACTGATTGCTGTTTTGTTTGATGATATTTAACTTTGTTGACACTATCAGTGGATTCAGTTATAACTCTCAATATATACTTTGCTTCTCTTTGTTTCAAAGGTAAAGAATTGGTTGATTTTTTATTGTAAAACAATAAAAAAAGTATATACACACTTGTGTGATACACACACTTCAAGCACACCGCAAGAACTCGAAACATGACATTTAAAAAGTAATAGGTAATTTTATTAAAACCTCAATAGGTACATTAAGTTTCAATAAACTTGAAAAAAACAGAAATATAATCTAATCATGCTAGTACGATGTGATATGGCTTTGCGACTATGGATGATAGAAGATCGAAGACCAGGCTCAGTGGCACGCACTGAGTTTAGCTGTGGATTACCATAAATTGATTAAGTACTCATCATTATATAACTAAAAAATCAGTAACAATATTATCAAAGACCTTTTTCTAAGTTATGGATAACTTCGTGCTCAGAGAAACAAGTCAAAACTAATATATCTCCTGCTTCAAGGTACAGTTTAGCAACTTTCGTAACAACGATGTCTTTTGTGTTATGAGCTGTTCATTAATTAAGGTGTCTTCTTTAGCATAGAATATATTTACTTAAGATACTTAGCTGCAATCATCAAACAACTGTGAAGTGAAGCCGTGAGAAAAAAAACGGTGTTATGTCTCTCTTGTGTGATTCTTGGTGTTGAATTTTTAAAGCATATTTTGGCGATCAATAGAGCTTCTTTCTAGCTTTATATGTCTTTTATCATAAAACATACAAAGAAAGAAAGAAATAATTTTATTATTGAAAATTAGACTATGTATACAATATACCTGAATAGATGATAACCATAAAAAGTAAAAATAAAATATAATTGGAATAACGTACCTAGTCGTAAAGTCTTCCAGACAATGGGTGCCTAGCTCAGCTTTAATGCTAACTAAAAACTATAAAGTCACAGGAAAGCAAAATACGCAATTCTGTTTACTTCCACGCCTTACTTTTTCAGTTATTTTGATTGAAAAACTAAACTCCTGAACCTATTTCAATAAAATTTCTATGGGACCAACCCTTTCAAACAAAATATTTTTTCAAATCGGTTTATAAGCAACAAAGTTATGCGGAAACAAACATTAAAAAAAAAAACATTCAACCGAATTGATAGAATTTTGAAGTCGGTTGAAAATGAAAAATTGTTAGCGGGAGCTGATGACATTATGTGTTTCAAGGACTGTTTTCAAATAATCAGCTTAGTAAAAACGGTCATCCAATCTGATGATGACCTAGTGTTAGGTAAATAATGTACTGAGTCAGCACTTATCTGTCGCATTTAAAAGTGCAATGTTAGTTAGTTCATTTCGCAATATAAATGGACTTTTACCTTAACAGTCAAAACAATTGGCACGTGTTACTCATAACATTGCACTTTGAACATTACATATATGTTCAAAACAAAAACAACAACATATGTTATTGTAAGATATAATGTAAATTGATACTCTTTTTAGCGAGTGCAGCAGTTTTAAAATCACAATGAATTGTAAATTTTGGTACTTTTATCATTATGAAATGTTGTTTGTGCCACCTAGATTAGAACTCTTAAACGGTAATGTGATAATTTACCGTGCCACGGACACAAAAAGAAAAATGTTGTACTGATGTGGTCCGTCAATTTATGGATCATGATATTTATATAAGTAAAAAGTCAATGCGAAGTTTTTGAGTCATTCAATCCATCGTCAATAAAGCAACAAAGTCATCGAGATAAATAACGAAATAAAGCCATTTTACGCATGGATAAAACCCATTTTCCAGTTTTTTAAACATCTACGCCTTAACTGGTACGTTACATTGTCATAAAAGTCTGTTAATTAATTATCTCATCAGACAAAGGCCTCTTCCGTAGATAAATTAACAACAAAGTTACCAAATTAAGTAACGGAATAAAACCATTTCATTTTACTCATGCATATAATGAATTTAATAAATATCAACACCTTTTCTGGCACTTCAATATTGTAACTAAACTTATCCGTCTATTATTTATTTTTTTATTTTATCAGTTAGTGTTTTTCTTGTAAATGAAATAAATAAATAAATAGCTTTTTTTATTACTAATAACTTTAAAAATCATTTACCCTCCTCCGGAGAGGTAGGCTCCCTCAAACTCTTCCAGGTATTTATGCCCATACTAAATATATATTTATGTATGTTATTATGCCCATACAATATATATATCCCTCGCTTTCTTCGTCCAATTAGACCCGCATTATTTTATAAAAATGTCCCGCCATCTTTTTCTCTAAATACCAGCCGCATTTTATTTTCTTATACCAAGGGGTGTCACTCTGTCACTCTTTTTGTCCATCTATGGTTATCTAACCTATACCTAAATGTGACCTACCCAGTGGTTTTTCTAGTATTTTTTTAATATTGTAGGTAGAGTTCTAGGGGAGAGCCGCAGCCTTAGTTGACCTCAGAAGGTGGAGAGACTGAAAGATGATATTTATAACATATCAATATGTATATAAGGCTTGGATTTAACTGACGTGACCAACTGACAGACAACGTGAAGACCAAACCACTGAACATAGAAACTTGAAACATGGAGGATGTTTTTAAAAGTGAGTAGGTATTTAGGAAGGATATTTGTTAACTTGCAATGCAAACGACGTTGCTGGTATATAATGTTCTTAAATTAACTTAATATTTAATTGCCTTAAATCGGAAAAATAAACCAAACAACACAGTTTCTACAGTTTAAGTAAAATTTTCATCACAACGAAATTTGCTTTTAATGTACCAAACCTACATTAAAATGGCAAATTATAATGTACATCTGAGGACAAAATCTGTAACGACGTGTATCGAAGCGGACTATTTGCATTAACGTCCATAATGCACCTCCCAGTAAAGAAGTTACGGGCAAATTGCCGTACGAGCAGGACTAACATTTAAATCGGACTTAATGGAACCTATTTCCATAGCAGTCATAGCACCTATGCGAATGGTACTGACTACTGTAAGGAAAAACTTAAAGATAGGTTTGTATGTTTGTTATAATAGTAGATTATGCACTAAGGGGATAAAGCAGTGTCTTATGTCGCGGGTGGCATATTGAACCCTGAGCTAACGAGGGACTCAGTTAACTCCTGAGCGAAGCGAGGGAGTTATGTGGAGTCCTGAGTGACGCGAGGGGTTCAAGCTGCCCAAGACGAATACAGGCTTTATCCCGGAGGAGCATACTCTACTTTTCACACCTACCTACGAGGTAATAAAAAGCCAGGGCTCCGAACTCAGAAGCCAACACCGTCTTTTGTTCGTCGCGGCATTTTTCTTTTTTTATGAGTGGCCATTTCGAGTATAGAACAAACCTTTTTACAGTGCCATATGGGCGTTTTTTTACAAGACTTAGAGTTTTCCACGAGTTTCCACACGAATTTGTCGTTCCAAATTCGAATCACATTACAACCCTAGGGAACTCCCTACAAACTTGAATATGAATATGAAACTTCATACAACATTACCTCCCTTGAGAGGTAATGCTTAGTTTTATCTTGATGATAGCATGAATTGGACATTGTCGAGCAGGGTGAAAATCTAATTATGTTTATACTGGCATACTGGTGGATTCACTTTTTTTTTTTTTTGTAAATGCTGACAATTTCGTGGACTCTTCTCGCTGCTAGACGTCCGACACTTCGCTTTGCCAGTCCTCAGCTACCATTCCATTGACGCCTTGCTCGACCTGTCATTACCACATCTAACCAGGTGTCCCACCCAATTCGATAATTGGAGTTTTATGATCCGTTTTCCTATGTCCTGAACCTTAGTTCGTTTTCGGATCTCAATTTTAGGGACTCGCTCTATAAGTTTGACGCCGAGTATGGCACACTCCATGGCTCTCTGTGCAACTCTTAATGCTCGTTATTATATTATGCTCGTATTGTAAGAATATTATTAAATTTTATTATGGAAAGCTGACAAAATAAGCAAAGCCACTCACAAAAGCTATGCAAACAAATGAGAGCTACAAATCTGCAGAGGCGACGGACCAGGATGTTTGATTACAAATATTCTGTCTACCCAAGTGCTTGAAGTGTGTGCACTACGTGGTTTATTGTCATCATTCTCAATGGTGTTTGTTTTCCTGTTCAAGAACACACCATGAATCCAGCTTTCATTATCTTTTCTGTTGATTTTTTTCATATTATTTCCAGTGATTGGGTAATACTATCGGCGACAATATCTGAGAAAGAATATTAACTTTCTTAACTTGTAGAGCCTTCTGCGATTTGCTGTAAATATCTGAGGTAGAGAATTTTCATTTTATTTCTGAGTCTGAGTCAAGTCACTTAATTTGTTTTACCCGTTTTCTATATGTAACGGCTATCTTGACCTTACTTACTGATGAATATATTTCTGGGGTTATTCAATTCCATATTTGTATGTTATTCTTACCTAAAGTAAGAATTATTCTTACTTTACTTTGATTCCATATTTGTATGTTTTTCTATTTACCTAAAGTAAGAACTAAAAATGGAATCGCGTCTTCTGGATGAATTCAGCTGATATTAAGCATAAAATATGGTTCAAAACTAAGACGTACAGGCTATTTTAATCAGGTACCACCAGAGACCAATTTAAAAAAATATTTTACCAAATTAAAGCAGTAGAAGTCGCAGGTAGCAACTAGGCAACTAGTTTTATTATAATTCCTCAAGAAATTCATGTCTTCACCAGCGTAGCTCTCGCACTCATATTCCGTCGAGAATTGAGTTATCATCGTAATGTGATTTAAATTGGCCCCGTGACACCCCGACCTATCAGATGTCCATATTCCACAAGAAATATCTACATGTGACTTATTGTGATGCGCATACGCAATTCCAAGCCCGTAGCGAATGCCCCGTAGGCCAGTAGATTGCTTTTTTGTGTAAATCTGCCTATGGTACCTGCAAATTGCTGTAAGTAGGCGCTTTTTACGAATTAGCATCATTATAGAGTGCGTGTCTGATGTTAGTAGGTTGTCGAACTTTAGACTTTAAGAAAAATAAAGAGAAAGATCAAACAATGCAATGATATTTAACCGTAGAACGTTACCTCAGAAAATATAGGGGAGGTATTGGCCCTGAAAGAATACTGAATAAGTAAACGACATCGACAAAACCAGTATTTTTAAAATTTAGTAAATTAACATACACATAATACAAGAATCATAACAGTGATTTTTACTTTTTGCAAAATCAATCGCAAAAACAATCTTCATCGTCATCATCTCTATAACCAAAAATCTTATCCACCCATCTCTTCTATGGCCTTTCTTCTACTTGCTTATTCTACTCTCCCACTTACACTTCATGTTACACTAAAAATCTGCAAATAAAATGATAACCGTAGCACTGTGAATGATGTGTTAATGTTACAATTCATCTCTCCAAATCACATCCACTAGATGTTTTACGAGATGCTAAACGTCTTATTATTGAATTTAACGATCTGCTAACAGCTTATTTTACGATGTTTCATTTATTTCAATGGACAATCCATCTGCAATTGCTCTGATTGCAGGATGACACGACGGATGGTGAATAACTGATGATTTGATCCGATTTGCAGAATTGGATCGTAATTGCAACTTAATTAAATCATCTCAAATTAGTAGGTATTACGGTCACATAATAAAGACATTAATCGAATTATAATTTTGTCGTTAAGTATAAGAAGCTACTGCTAATGTTCCAATTAGTACCTACGTATAGTATAATTGATTATTTGGAATATAGAAATGTTGATATTTGATATTAGAAGCGTATATATTGATTTCAATGGGTTGTAATAAAATACATTATGGTTTGTAAAATAACAAGGTTATAATGTACCTATAAACAAATTAAAGTTAATGCAATGGTAGTGTAGGCTCAATAGGAGAACTCTACTTTTGCAATTTTTTATTAAGTGCTCCTAATTTTTTTTAAATCTATGTATAGATTGACGATATAATTTTTCTCCCAAATTATTCGTGTTGCCTAAAAACATAAGCAGATTTAGAAATTATTGGTTATAAATCTGCATAATCATAACTACCAAGCTCTATGACTGTTTTGAAATCTAGTTTATTTCTAATTTAATAATTTATAATATGCGTAGACACTTTGGCACCTTCTCATTTGCCAGGGACGCAAGTTAGGGCTGTTGCAGCGGCAAACTCTGCTGAAGATCTTAAGAAGCGCAAATATGTAGGTCTTGATAGGTCGTATATGTTTGAGCCCTTTGGGGTCGAGACCCTAGGTCCATGGGGAATGGTATACTTCCGCGTTTTCAAAATATTGGTCAAAGCGTCACGTGATCAGAGGTCTGGCAGCTATCTCGGCCAAATAATAAGCCTTACAATACAAAGAGGCAATGCAGCCAGTACCTAGGTATCCTCAGCACGCTGCCATGGGGTATCGAGTTGGAGCAGTTGAGCTACCTATAGATCGTTTGCAACGGTCTTTGGGTGGCCCAATTGTTTCCTTTTGTAAATTTTGAAATACAGATTGTAGTAGTTAGCTTATGCTGTAATAAATAATGAGCTTATTTCTGCGTCCTGTGTCAGTTATTAATTTTCTTCGGAAATTATGTTAATTTTATCGTTTTTACCTCCCGTTACGTGTGCAAGGAAACATAAAATACCTCAATATCATCATTAAGCCATTATACTAAGGTATATTTTTGAAAATATTAAATGGAGTAAGTACCTATAAAATAACTTTTATTAAAAAAAATCAATTTGTATTTCATATTTATTGAAAACTTAACAATAAATTTAAGAAACAATTTGCCTTTTATTTATTGTTTATGGTTGATTATTGCATGCTATTCTCTCCATTTTGCACACCTGCACTGGTAAAATATGTAACTACTCTTTATAATGTAACATCTTAATCTACAAATGTTTACGCAATTATATATATCATATATCTTATGATCTCTATCTTATCTTTATCATGTTTTTGTTATAAAAGAGTAGTTGCTAAAAAATGTGTCACTAATCGTGGCTAACAAAGTGTTGTAATCATTTGTAACCTTTGTAAGTTATATGTGCATTTATGCAAGTAATTAAACAACCAGTTTTAAACGGATGCATAACTATAAATCGTCGAAACGAATATCGCTATGAATATTTACTTATTTCCTATCAATAAAATTAATAGCCAAACCTACAGTTAACACGGAGTACCTAAATTTTACGTTTTTTTTATTTTATTTTATTACGGGAACCGTAATAAAATTTTATAAGCAGTTAGTTTCAATTTTTATAAAGTTGCAGCACACGGCTTCACTCGCGTGGTATTGGGTCATAAAGTAAACAATCTTATTCCAACTCATATACATATTATACATACATATGTAGGTAAAAAAACTGGAAAATAAAGTTTGGATCAGTTGGCAAAAACATTTTTTCGTTTTTGCCAACTGATCTGTCATTTCATCGGAACTGGATGAAATTTAGTGGACGAGATGAGAAATGACTCATAAATACTTCCTAAACCGAGCTATTAATACAGAAGTTGGGCCAAATTTTTCGGCAGGTTTTGTGATTAAGGACAAAACTTGTAAAATTGTACGTGCTCCATAACTTGTATGTTTATTTGTAAGTTACTTGATACTATAATGAGTTCTAATGCATTCATTCATTCAAACATCCATCTCTATCTTAACAATATTTTGCATCTATGACTTTATTACAATTACTAATTTATCTATTTTTTAAATAGATGAAAGTATTTTAAAAGATGCATAAAAAAATTTGCAATTACTTGTATAGGAGTCTGTACAGAGATCGCTATATCAAAAAAAATGCATTTGCCATCATACATTGAATTGGAGGTATTTCTTGAAGTGAACGTACTTTCAAGTGAGTTGATAACTAGAAATAAGAACTATCTGTATCTCTGCCAAAAAAATCTAATTAAATAAATATAAGAAAGAGATTTGCCATTCCTATGTACTAACCAATAAATAATTAAATGTCCTTATCAAATTAAGAGTGCTCTGTGGGAGTGGCAAAACAAAGAGAAGAAATCTTCAACAAACCCGGGGTCGCTCTGTGAGGCCTGCGAAGAACCCAGGGAACTTCTGTGCTTCTGGGCGGAGTTAGGCTGGCTGAACTATTCTATGGTACATTATATTACTTATTCTTTGACTATTCGCCAGGATATCCGACGCACTAAGGACCAAAAGAAGTGTAAGTGCGGAGTCCGTTTACATTTACATTTGAAGAGTGCTCCTACATTTGCTGGGGCAAAAATGCTAAGATTGTTTTGAACTAAGGCCTCAATCTGTTTTCGACCGACTTAAAAAAGAGGGAAGTTCCTTCTCGGTTTATTTACTTTTTCTTTTTTTTTGAGACTACTTCCAATATTTATGACGATAAACCGTTAGTAGTTAGTAGTTATCTTAATAAAAAATCCTGCCAATCATAACTAAGACACAAATTTCATATCAAAGTAAGAAGACACGTATAAAAAACTTTGCAGCGTCCTTGCAGGGTCATGTGGAACCTAGGTAATAATACCTAAGCCAAATTGTACCTATAATAAGTTTGCACAATAAATGAAATATGAAATAAGATCACAAGCGGTTTACTATCACCTTTCTTACTTGTTTTCAGATCTTTAGACAGCATCCGTTCTCAGTCTGTGGGAAAAGCAGACAGGTGCTATCACATATCGCTACAGACATTATCCACCACTTAATTACACACCTTTTACAATATCCCCTAACCTTTATACCAATGAAATTACGGTTTAAATTCCCCTAACACGGGGGTGAAGATAAAGTCTTTGAAAACACGCGTTAAGTACCGTCAACCCAAATGAAAGGTTAAATGATTAGAGGTATCATAAAAGAGCATAAAATGTTGGGAAATTCGGTATTTTGATTTCTGATCTGATGAGGGTAAATAACACAACTTTTGAAAACAAAAACCTTTGGCTTTTAACACTTAACTTCAAGTTGGTGCCTAAATAAATGCTTACGCCTACACTGCGAAATCCCCTTTTATACTTTTTTCACCCTTGAAATTTCAAAATTACCTGTTCACGCCGTATTAAATTTCGAAAAGCCAGACAAATGACCATTTCCTCATCTTGTATGCATAAAAAGATTCGATATTGGTTTTGATATGATATCAAGAGTATTTTTTATGGATTCATCTAAGAAAAAAAGTTATTTGATATCCCCAATACTTCCTAATTAATTCTAAAATATTAATTAATTCTAAATATTCTGAACACTTAGAAATCATTCCGTTGATTTTTTTATAATAAGTCTATTTTTTAAGTAGTTACCAACCTACTAAAAGATGACTAAATATACAAATTTACATTTATAAGTCTGTTTGGAAAGATAAGTGGTTTGGCAAACTAATTAGTAAAATTTATTAATTCTACATCATAAATGAATAACGGTGTTCCTATAGAACACCAAGATGAACAGTATCAAATCAAAATGGAGTCGTAAGACAGGACCAAAAAATTTCAGACACCTTGTCAATAAATATGAAATATCTCCATTTTCAAATAATGTTTGTAACTTTTAACGATTAGTTTTATTAACAATGAAAAAGCCTTGTAGTATTAACATAATAATATTTATCTAGCTCTGTTACTTCTCTTTTTCGAAAATTAGCATCTTAAGTTAATCTCAAGTTAGCCAATGTGGCTTCTTTTATTTAACGCATTTTCAATGTACTACATTGTGTTTCTATACTTTAATACTTCTGTGCTCTACATAATTAACGCTACGAAAACCAAACATTATTTCTAAAACGGGATAAGTAATATTTCATGCCTACATCAAATTTCTGCAAACGCAGCGTGCCGCACCGTGTCGCTTTTCCCTTTGAACAGACTCAGTATATGAAGATAAACTTTACCATAACTTATTAAGATAAAAAAACAAAGTACTTAGTTAAAGAAAAACAGTAGGTACTTATTATTTGGCGGCCACGTGTGAGGGGAGACGTGGGAACGCGCGTCCCACTAGATCTCGCCTTGCTAGTATATTGTTTCTTGAGCACATGCCAGCACTGTGTTAGAACAGTGTGGATAAGACCAAAAGTTACCAAAATTTAATCATCGTCATCAACCATATATATACATCATAGCTGTCCATCGCTGAACGTACGTCTCTCCCAAGGTGCGCCACTGTGCTCAATTTTTAGCTCTTCTCATTCACCACCTGCCAGCTATAGCGCGCAGATCATCGCTCCATCTAGCCAGAGGTCGTCCTACATTACGCTTGACTAGACGCGGTCTCAACTCAATTTCTCTAAAACTGTAGGTATTATTATTATGTGTCCCGGGTTCCCCCCAACTCTCTTGTTATTTTTGAAATGGACTATGGATTCGGTTCAAAAATATATGTAAGTTTAAGACCGTCCATTGTACTAAATAATATTGGGTACAGTGCAGTTTTGAAAATCATTTATTTTACATCATTTAGTTCCCATCTGTAATTAACCGTACTTGAGACAAATAAAGTATGAATGAATTATGAATTTATAAAGTAGAGTCACATACTTCACTGTAGAATACAGTAGATATTAGGTATACAAATTTTCTTTTAATTTATATGGCTTAAGTTAGTATAAAAAAATTATATAAATATATTTAGTAATAAATCCACTTGATTTCTAAACAAAGGTTTTAATTAACTTAACTTTAGTTCACCTAAACCAAAGAGTCAACGAACAGAAAACCAAAGTTTAAAGATACGACACGTGTTTCGCCTCTACACGAGGCATCATCAGGAGGTGTGGACTCGCCGAAGTTCGAAACGAGAGTTCGAATTCAATCAATTATCTTAAGTTAGTATATCTGAAATGAATGATTTACTTAAAACGAGGTTTTTAGATTTTAAACTACATACTGCTTGTTAATTACTTTTATTGCGTATTGTTTTGTCGTATCCACACTAAACTGACGTAACTCCCGTTTGATTGAATACACGTCCCGCATATAGTGGAAGATTCGCCATCTGCCCCTCGACGTCTCACGGACCCATTCATTCGTTATCAATCTAGTATTTTATTTTATGGGAGAAAAAAGGTATTATGTTATTAGTTGACGACAAGGATGGTCGAGTGGCAAGTATGTGGACTGCGTCACCGGTGTCGCGGGTTTGGTTCCCGTTTTAGCAAACATTGTACTGGATATTCTGCCGCAAAGCAGTAATGTGTCAGCATTACTATTTTCGGGTTTCAAATCCACAGTATCTAGTGAAATAACTGGGATTTTGTGACCGAAATGAACCAAACACCAAAATGTCTCATAGTGGACGAACGCTATAATAGTGCATCGGCCTACATAAGTATAATCCTGTGTAGAATACAACCATCAAAATTTATCACACGAATCTATGTTAAAACTAGAACATATAGATCGTCACTAGTTAAAAAATATAGCAATTTGATAGAGGTTTGTTTGTATATTTAAATAAATAAATAAATAAAATTCTTTATATCTCTCAAGTACTTACATTTTAGTATAAGCCCTAGCTACCAAACTAAGTTTGAAAAACTTGTACTATGGTAAATAATGCCTTCCAATATTATTATTATTTAACTAGTACAGACTTTAAGTTTTTGTTTATGTATTAGATTTAATTTAACAATAATTCATATAATTTAATAAATAAAATTAAGATTGCTGCATATGGTAATTAAAGTGTTTTATAGGTGGGTATATTATTACAATTTAGAACATGATGGGTATTTCATAATTAATCATATCATGAACATTAATTTAGAATTTAAAATAATTATATTATATTTTTATATTTATTACATTTCGTATTGTTTCATTTCATATTCATAAACAAACAATTATTTAGGTTCATTTAGGTTTTAAAGTTTTTACTGAAAATAATGAACAAATGGTAACAATCATATAAAATAAACACCAATTACTTAAGATAAAATTTAGAGGTAAGCATGTAATTTAAATTAAATTATATAAAAGCTAAATTTAGCTGCGTTGCGTCTCCATTTATTTCCGGCGACCTTCTTCGAAACCTAAAGCCTGCCACAGAAGGTCAAACAAGATCTGCACAAAATGAAGTACATTTATATGTAATCAAATGAGAAACAAAATATTGCTACGAAATAATCTGTCTACGCCGGCTCTACGAATCCCGTAGACCGCCTACGACGCTCAAACAAACTTCTAATTTGGAAACTAACGGAATCATAATTGCCTTTGTAATACATTAACCGAAAAATGAGCCTTCTTATAACAAGTCCGGCCACGGACCACGTGTCTTTATAAAGAACTATTATTACCAAGCCGAGTAGGTAGCACCGTGCGCGATCATAATTGTATTAATCATTCAGCGCGACCGGCAGACGTCGATTTTCTTCAACAAAGTGCTCTTGTTTGTTTTTTTCTTAAGGAAGTCGGCCGAAGGTGAACCGTGGGAACGTCGGGCGGGTGCGCTTCCCAAAACATCGACGCACGGCAGCGAGCTCGACATGCGCCGGCGGAAGGGAGACACGAAACACGTCAAAACACCTAAGACAAACAAGGACGGAGAATGTGACGTGTGCGCGCCAAGCGACAGCTCACAATCGCGTGATCATCTACAAGAAATAATAAAACGGCAATAAAAGAAACACGAGACAACAGTGAGCTTACTCAGCGTGTGTGAGCGGGATGGGCGCGGTGGCCGAAGCCTGAACGCGCGCCGCTCGAGTTACCGCATTCGAATTTCAAAGATCAATGATCGATGCGATAAGAGCGAGACACGGGACGTGCTTACGCTGCCGAGTGATAGAGAGAGTGAATAAAAGCTCTAGAGGTAGATAGAGACGCAATATAAGTTTGGCTCGTGGCGGTTTCAGGCACGGGTCGAAAGTTTAATGCAATAAAACAACACTAGAGGGCTCTGTTTTTAAATGTTTGTACCTAATAACTAATTTGAATTTTCAGCTATTCTAATATTCTTTCATAGAAATTTACGTCTCTAAAAATTAAATGCTTGGAGAAAATACTAATTTCCAAAACATAAAACGGGCTTTTATAGGAACAATCAAAGTTCGTAGAGCCATTGGCCATTATGTAGATACATTTTTCTACGTCATTGTTTTAGGTGCTTAGGCAGAATTTATAATAAAACAATACATAGTATCATATAAATACACACAAACAAAACAACAAATCAATATTATGTTTTACGCATACGAGATTCCTGAAATTTTCCGCATAAAGCAACTGCAGCGCACTTGGTGGCGGACTCGCAAACTAATTCGTTTAGTTCCTGTTTCTTCAACAAGATGGCATAAGTAGTATCTCAACATTTCTTATGAATGTCGGAGAATAATATTGAAAAAATTGTTAATTTACCCTTATTTTGAAAAAAAAAAGGCAAAATTAATATTATTGAAATTATTTTTTAGTCAGCTGACAAAGTAATTGTAATTACCTACCAAACTCTACCACCCCTCAATTAACATTTATTAACACGCTAGTTTAACGTTTTTATCAGACTCGAAACCCATTGTAGCAGAAAATCCAGCTTAACTTCCTCTGACCTTTTCACAAAACAATTTGTATAATCCAAATAGATAATTGGTAATTATTGGCTTACCTACTCTATGATTTTATCTTAGCCGTCAATTAATTCATTATTATAGTTAGGTACTTTTAGAGAGATATATCAGTCGAGAAGCTGTCGCCTAGATGATGACTATTTCCGTTTTAACGCACTCAACATTATCAATGAATCGATGATTGTGGACTTCATAAGAAGTTTGTGGCTAGGTAATTGTTTTTGAATGACTTGATATATTTTTAAAACAAAACTAAGTATTCTTCAATGTTTTGTTAGTTTTTTTTTACTTTGGGTGAATATAAACAAGAAAGGAATGTAAGTAAATCTATACTACAATAATGTTTGTAAGAACATCGTTTTGTAGGATTCAGTCAGCGAAATATTTTTGAAGAGGTCTATGTTAACTGAAAAAGGAATGTCCTCGTAAACGTTTTTCAAATAACTAAATAGGTAGGTACTTACACCTACCTATTACAAACTTTATAAATATCAAAAAGGTTAGTCACTATAAACGGGCAGGTACGTAGATGAAAACTTTTCATTCAGTTTGAAATTAGAATCCAGGCGTTCGAAGACCAAATTCAAAAATAGACATTAGGAAGGCGTGCGCCGTTGGCGGAGGGCCGAAACAATCGTTTCTATTGGCCGACGCAGCGCCAATCACGGCTGGAGGCTGGCCTAGGCGTGATGCGCTTTTCCGCAAATTTTAATGAAAATGGTGAAAGATGATGAAATATTTTATAAGTTTTCAATTCGATCTACCTATTGGATACGGAAACTACTGATTTAGTAGAGTCATGTTATTGTTGAAGTGTAGAGTCTGTAAGAGCACACATTGTATTTTTACTAGGTAAGTTTAGTACCTATCTATTTTTTTCTAGAAGACTAAAATAGTTCATTAAGTACTGCAGCGGCCGCCATTACAGACATTTACGGACGATTTTATTTCAACGTTTCAGTTTAAATTAATTTAAGGATTCACCTAGACAGACATGGTAGATCTCGATGATCATGATAAATAATTTGAAATTGAGCTGCCCACGTAGTCCTGAAATGCGTGAGAGTGACAGCACAACGACACGGAACCCTCGGGCAACCGAGGTCGCTCCGCGAAGCCTGCGAAGAGCTCAGGAATCTTCTGCGCTTCTGGACGGACTTAGGCTGGCTACATCCGTAGGGCTACATCCCATTTGGACAACGTTTCATTTCGTAACGTTTATTTTTAATACATTTTGTAGCATTTGGACAACCATGATTTTAGTTAGATAAAGTCAGCTTACATTTCTATAATGATATACGAGACACTAGTTATTTCCTTCTTATTATTATTTGTTTATAAGGACATAAAGAAATAATGTTACTTCGTGGTACCTAAAGATTAACATAGCTAGCAGGTAACATGCTCACGCAAAAAATACCGATTATCGAGACCAATTGCGGTCAACATACATACACATACATAGTTTGAAATTATTTATTTTTATAAAATGTATCTGTGAGGAAAAAACATAGTTTTTTGCCAAAAGGTAAGATTAGGTTACGCTATGATCCACGGGAGATCACAGATCTGTCCCTTTGCCGCAATACCCCTCAACTTGCCCTCAACACAATGGCTCAAATTTGAGCCTAATGCATATTTGAACAACAAGAATAAAACACCTGTAGACGCGATAACTTTGACATACATATTTCTAAAGTATCGGATTCAATGGCAGGTATAAAGAATTATACTTAACTGAAATAAAACTACTTTATATTATAAAACATACGCTTTCTTTCTACAATTGACGACACGGATGGCCAAGTGGCAAGTGTGTTGGTCTGCTACGCCGGTGTCGCGGTTTTGATTCCCGCTTAAGGACAAACATTTGTGGGATGAACATCAGTGTTTGTCCGGAGCCTGGGTGTTTTCTATGTGTTCTATGTATGTATTTATATAAAATCTATAAGTAGTCTATCAGTTATACGGTTCCCATAATACAAGCTCTGCTTAGTTTGGGGCTAGATGACGCTGTGTGAAAAGACCAAAATATTTATTTATTTCATTATTAAGACAATTATACATCAGGTACTCTAAATAAAGGTTTATAACACTTAAACATAACTTAACTTAAGCTGTAAACATTACCCTGATTCTTTAGACATCGCACTGCAGCGCGCGGCAGTGGGATAAACCTCCTTAGATATTCTTCAAACTTTATCGATATCTGCACGCCTACCTACTTACTAAAGGTACCGTAGTAACCGTACCATATTACCTAGATCAACAGTAACAGTAATTTTAATATACAAAAAAGAGATTAAAATTAAAAAATAAAAACAACAAAACTTGTCTCACCCGGCGCCAAAAAAACAACAAATTCTGAAACCGTTCGAAAATTGCAAAATTGGAAGGAAAGTGGTTGTTTAAAATGCAAAGACGTGGTAAGTAAAATAAGTAAAAAGCGCTTGTCGACCGTGGGAGAACCAGGCAGGTGGACTCTGCTCATGATATGACGCCGTAATTTTTTGCCACTCGAACAGTATTATCGTTTTGTAATTATTAAAGTTGTGATATTATATTTTGAAATGTGTTTCAATTAGTATGTGCTTCTGAGAATTTGGAGGCTGGATTAAAGTCGCTCTTTTTGAAAACTTAAAAATTCTTTATTTCTTCATTGCATACTCTTTTAAGTTTTAACTCAGAAATTATGCAAAGTTACTTTTTCCGGTGCTGGATTTTATTATTTTAATTTTGAAGTTAATATTTTATTTACTTATTCAGGTATATTTAATTAGTTATAGGTATATAATTACAGCCTTATGTCTTTATTCAAAGAAGATCAATTTAGATAAGTCGCATCATGCTTATGATAAGAATTAAGTATTGAGTTTTTTGTGCATTAAAATCAAATAAAGTTTAAACTTTTTTAATGAGAAAATATGCAGTTACCTGCCTAATCAACTTATATAAAAGGCTTGAACCTGACTGACTGACTGACAGAACCTTCAGGCCGTTTGGCCTTTGGGTTTTGGGCGTTTGGCAGCGGTTTCGCTGAACGTACCGATTTGAAACTTGGACGAGAAGTGCAAGCGCGTACTTCTTCTTCTTATCGTGTCAATAGTTCTTCATCAATCGAACCAGCGTGGTGAAAGGATTTCAAGTGCGCCTCGAAGAGGTTTTTGGGCGTTTGGCAGCGGTTTCGCTGAACGTACCGATTTGAAACTTGGACGAGAAGTGCAAGCGCGTACTTCTTCTTCTTATCGTGTCAATAGTTCTTCATCAATCGAACCAGCGTGGTGAAAGGATTTCAAGTGCGCCTCGAAGAGGTTTTTGGGCGTTTGGCAGCGGTTTCGCTGAACGTACCGATTTGAAACTTGGACGAGAAGTGCAAGCGCGTACTTCTTCTTCTTATCGTGTCACTAGTTCTTCATCAATCGAACCAGCGTGGTGAAAGGATTTCAAGTGCGCCTCGAAGAGGTTTTTGGGCGTTTGGCAGCGGTTTCGCTGAACGTACCGATTTGAAACTTGGACGAGAAGTGCAAGCGCGTACTTCTTCTTCTTATCGTGTCACTAGTTCTTTATCAATCGAACCAGCGTGGTGAAAGGATTTCAAGTGCGCCTCGAAGAGGCTCCTTTCGCGTATTAAGAATGGGATTTTACTATTTCACAATGCAAACGAAGTTGCAGGCGTCAGTTAGAAAAATATGAATAACACATGAGAGAAGTTAAATATCAAGGCGACTCGAGCCGACATTACCCGAACGAGCGTTACATATCCGAGCGTCACAGCTTTGTCTCATTCAATGCCCACTAAATTATTTATTAAAAAATATATTTTATATAGAGTTCCAGATAAATACTACTACTAATAAGTAGGTATAATTTAAGTTTATAATTTATTGCAACCCTTAACAAAATTGTTAAAGTATAGAGCTAAAACAAATTCGTTTTTATGATTATTACATTGCTTTAGGTACTCTAACAGGGTCTACTTTAAGCACTTAATAATAATTTTTCAACAACTTTGTCAAGGCTTAGGTATATTGTGCAATAAATAATTTGAATTTGTATATTTTTTAGCGCGTCTAAAGCAGTTATCACTTCAAAAATATGAAATTGTGTCGTCTTGTCTCAATCCGTATCAATCAGTGGTTGGTTCTAGAGTCTATTTTCAAACTATCAAGATACTTGCTCTCAATCTTAGTTTGCTAAAATATATTAATTAAACCATTAATCTATCTGCTGCTACAAAATTAAAAATAAACATCAAGTAGATTATAACAAGATAGCCTATTTTCAACAAATTATATAAATATATTTAGTAATAAATCCGCTTGATTCTAAACAAAGGTTTTAATTAACTTTAACTTTAGTTTAGAACTTTAGTACATATTACTATATTATAAACCAAAGAGTCAACGAACAGAAAACCAAAGTTTAAAGATACGACACGTGTTTCGCCTCTACACGAGGCATCATCAGGAGGTGTGGACTCGCCGAAGTTCGAAACCAGAAACTCTTGTTATATGTACTAAAGTTCTAAACTAAAGTTAAAGTTAATTAAAACCTTTGTTTAGAAATCAAGCGGATTTATTACTAAATATATTTATATAATTTGTTGATATTTATGGATTTCCGCAAAGTAACGCCTGAATCAATCAATTATAGCCTTATTATATAGGTCGAGGTCGAGACCCTAGGTCCGTGGGGATTGGGAGCCTTCCGCGTTTTTAAAATTTTGTCAGAGCGTCTGGTCGAAGCGACGCGTGATCAGAGGGCTGGCAGCTATCTGGGCCAAAGAATAAGCCTTGCTATACAAAGAGGCAATGCAGCCAGTATCCTCGGCACGCTGCCATCGGGTATCGAGTTGGAGCAGTTGAGCTACCTATAGATCGTTTGCAACGGTCTATGGGTGGCCCAATTGTTTCCTTTTGTAAATTTTGTAATATACCTATATATAGATTGTAGTAGTTAGCTTATGCTATTATAGCCTAGCTTATCTTACCGAAGTTGACAAACTGCGAAGTATTGTTGCTTGGCACCGGTTCGTAACGGTGCACCGTTCAGCGTAATTTATAGTATCATTATATTACTACAGACCCGCTAACTAGAGTCTGGATCGGCGACAATAATTATACCTATTTTTGTTTTATTTGTCCATGTAAAGGCCTAACCTCACTTGTCTCACACAAAATAAGCAGTGCCGAGTGGGAGATGCCTCGACTTTCGATCCGAAGTTCGTTGGTTCGAAATCGGTCGTACACCAATGAGTTTTTATGTATGCATTAAAACACGTGCTTAACGGTGAAGAGAAGAAGAAAAATATCGTGAGGAAACCGGCATGTCATAGAACCTAAAAAGTTTGAAAACATGTATCAAGTGCCTCTTCGAGGCGCACTTGAAATCCTCTCACTACGCTGGTTCGAAAGAACTAGTGACACGATAAGAAGAAGATGAAGAAGACCCTCACTTGTCTGCATAATCTCCTTTACTATTTTTCAAGATGAAGGGGTCCAAGTCAGAAAAAAAAAGATTTACCTACCTACTTGCAGATTATGTTTGAAATGTTAATGGTAATATAGAATTTAATTAAAACTAGAATATTTGCAAAAACCTTACCTTTACTCGAGTTAGGTCGAATAATCATTAATGGACATCAAATTAAGTTCGCCTATGTACTTGTTTTTTACTTTGTGCAATATAGCATTTTCTATATATCTATCTATGGACTCTTGATTTAAAAAACTCTACATTTTAAGTATGTACCTATTACAAAAAATACATAGTTATGACTGCTTAACATGATTTTTTATGTATTAATGCAGTTAATAGCAGTTCAAATTTATGAAATAAAAGCTACTTATACAATACCCACATATGTGAAAATCATTGTGTTTTTTCCGTTGTCAGTAAAGTACATTTTAGGATAAAGATTAGCGAGGTGAGGTTCTGGCTTTACGGAATTATTTTTAGGGAAATCGTCAAATTTCAAAAAATGTCCTGTTAAGTTCAAAATTATGGCCTTGTCCATTTTAATTGAATGCTGTCAACTGTGTGAAAGAGACACACCAACCGAAAGATGAATTTCTCTCGAGATCGTGTAACCTTATATCTAGATTTAATTAAAAAAGAAGATTATTACGCGGTGATAAGGTTCAAAATCCTTAATCCTAAAATAAAATAGTATGGTGGGTGCACTTTCCAGATCCTTTATAAGTTCCTTGTCGAGGAGTTAATCATAGGGTAGAAAAACTCAATTCGTATTCCGTTGTCAGTAAAGTACATTTTAGGATAAAGATTAGCGAGGTGAGGTTCTGCCTTTACAGAATTATTTTTATCTTGCGTTGTGCGTAGTTTTTATTGGCTCATTATAACGGAGTCTTATTTTAAAATATTGCATTACGCTCGCGACGTACAGCTACATTATCGGTACACGTTTGTTTTGTTTCTTTGTAAACAAGAAATTTGTTATTGCTCTACGTGCCCTAGAGAGGAATCATTTACATAAACAAGGTTTTTTACTCCTATTTTAAGACAGGCCACACTATGACCATACTGCGTAGTATTTTTAAATACGGTTGGTAAATATAAATCAACATTTATTAGTAATAAATATTAATCATTTTAGTTTAACGTAACCACTTATGCCTTTTCATTTAAATCACACAATCATTCAAATTACAAAACGTAATGGATAAAAAATTTGATAATCTGCCGATGCATAGGCACGCACCTTAAAAAACGTTAGGGTCGCGCCACACTGATTTTGACGCGTGACGAGTGAGATAAGCGTGCATGCACGCACGCCTATTGCTTGCTATCACTCTGCATGTAAACGCCAACGCTGCCGACCACGCCCGAACAAGCCCGAACATACCCGATCGCCGCCGTGGGAAAACACGGCAGGTGTTACCGATCCGAAGCACTTCTTACTGAGTAAACACTCAGCGTATACAAAATTATAACTTGAAGCGTCTGTGTAAATGGGAAACATATTTTGTGTGCTTAACGATACTGCTTACTTTTTTGGTGTGGTTATCAGACGACAAAGTTTTTTGCGACGTTTTTGACTCGTACATTTTAAGTTTTATTTTAGTTAAATTTATTGAGTTGCCCTTAATTGGTGCTGTAAATGAAGTGTAGTCGTTAAGGTGATGCGTGACCTTCTCGTTTTGGATCGCTTCGCTTTTTAATAGATTGGATAAGAACCGTTATTAATGATTCTACATTTAATAGAGTATCTTGAATACATACTACTTACTTACATGGCTAGTTATTGCGATTAATTTTAACTTTTTAGTCAAGACTTGTTATAGCGTGCAGAAAATAATTTTCTATACCTATATAAGTTATACAAATGCAAAACAAGTCCATAACTCTAAAAACAATATTCGGCTTCAATTATATTTGCCACTAGAATATGCCCTTGACTTCCTTGTTTCTTGTTCCTTGTCCAGTGTGTACACACTGGGATCAAAAATAATCCACGGACCATTGGACATCCCACCCAATGAGTAGGTAGTATGAGTAGATAGGTATACTTACTTATTAAAAATGTATCGGGTTGACCCATTTTTTTACACACTAAGTGCATTATTATAAAGTATGATACGATACCTTCCTACTTAATTTATATGTGGATTGATGCGTAAAGGTAATAAAATGCATTTATTTAACTCAGTTTTTCCAGCAATTTTCTCGTCGGACCAAACCAGGTTGATCACGTTTCAATTCCAAGTAGGGGGTGCAATCATAATGTCTAAGGGTGCAATTGTAGCATTCCTGCACTTCCCGCCGTGTGTAATCAGGGCCTTAATTATAACTAGTTATTGTACACAGGTGTTGAAATAGTATTTTAATTTAAAAATAGGAATGTAGAGATAATGCTAGTATTTCTTAGATGTTATTCTGGCGTCAAGCATTTAACACAGTAATGCACACAATGTTCTTGTGAAATTACCTACTGGCTTAGTATTATTATTATTATTGTGAGCCTGAATTGTCCCACTGCAGGGCAAAGGCCTCCCTTCCCTCTTTCCACTCTTTTCTTTCAACCTACTGGCTACTGGCTTAGTATATCTTTATTCGGTGCAACTAGTATTTTGAGACTGACTATATACTATAGACTATATACGATAGGTACTAAAATGTCTCAGAGAGAAGGAACGCTAAAGGATAAAAATTTGTATCTGACCTGGCTTTGTTCATTCATGCGTAACATTTTTTCAGGCCTTTCTCGTATTGTCACTTGTTTAAAAATAATTTTTAGGTTTTCAAATAACACATTTCTATAGAATTGGATATATAAAGAGCTTAGGCAATATTGACGATTTTTATTGATTTTTTAACCAGAAATCGTTACCCAGAACTACCATGAAAATACAGATTTAAAAATACAATTTAATGACTAACTACTTAAATGTCATTACTGCAAGTGTTTTAAATTATATGCTAGAGTTCTTAATAGTCAGAATAACAGAGACTATGCAATTTTGTTTCAACTTTTAGAAATAAACATAATTGCGAACACGTTCATATTGTGGCTAAAAACTGATATTTTTCTTGGGATAATAACAAGTACTTACTGAGAAATTTGTATACTTATAGTTGTAAGTAGTGACAGTCTTGTGGCAAAAAATCGAGAACACCTATGTTTTCAGAAAATATACAAAATATGTGTTTTCTACGTAGTAAGAGTTCTTTTAAGGACAGTATCACGGTTTTTATGAATTTTTATTTGTTTTATTTGCTCTAATTTGAGTTACTAAATCATTCTTAATTTTTATAATAAAGAAGGTATCTATCTCCTTTATTTTGTTTTTTATCATAAGTAGGTATAGAAAAACAGCCAATTTTTTTCCATGTAATACGAAAAAAAAGTGATTTTGTCAAATGACGAGCATATTTAGAAGCTAAAATGTCTCAAATTAAAATTGATATTCCACCGTTTATAGGATAACAGCAACAAATTCTAAAAAAAATAATGAATGAATCAAAATGTTATATTGCACATCTTAAGATAAAAACAATAACGTAGAGAAGGAAACATTACTAAATTATGTAGTAATGGGCAGTCTTATCGCTATTAAGCGATCTCTTCCAGACAACCAGTATGGAGACGGTTACAATAATAAGTACAAGATTGTCGGGTTTGTACAGAATAAGTAAAGTAAAAACTGAAAAACCAAAATAAATCCTTAGTTATAGTAGCAGACTGAATAATGAAAACATTAAAAGTGATTAACAACAAACATGGTTATGTTTCAAGAAAAATAACTAAATTACTGTTTTTGCCGTTGCGATAAACTCAATTTATATGATCAGATATCAAGAGTCATTTAATTATACATCTGGGAGTTAATCATAGGGTAGAAAACGTCAATTCGTATGCGATGCATGAATATTTTTATGTGTGATTGTCATCGAAGCAAAGAACTTATAAACTACGTATCTAGAAGGCTGACTCATACGAAAACCGCCAGCCGACAGAGACTACATATTAAGATGTGTCTTTTTCTATAGGGCGACCATAATTTATGGACTTTGAATATAATTTCACTGCGACATAAACAAGCAACCAAGGGAAAATTAATTCTGCTCAATAAGATAGCAATATTATATCTGATTCAATGGTATATTACTGTTTCTTTCGAACAGTGATTATTTTTCTCGGCGGGTAGGTGCCTAACCTACATATATAGCCACTGTACTAAACCATTCAAATGAAACAAAATAATTATTAGGGCAAATCGTCAAATTTCAAAAAATGTCCTGTTTAGTTCAAAATTATGGCCTTGTCCATTTTAATTGAATGCTGGCAACTGTGTGAAAGAGACACACCAACCGAAAAGTGAATCTCTCTCGAGATCGTGTAACCTTATGTCTAGATTTAATTAAAAAAGAAGGTTATTCCACGGTGATAAGGTTTAAAATCCTTAATCCTAAAATAAAATAGTGCACTTTCCAGATCCTTTATAAGTTCCTTGTCGAGGAGTTAATCATAGGGTATAAAACATCAATTCGTATACCACGCATGAGTATATTATCTGTTATTGTCATCGAAAATATATAATATTATCTGGTTTCAGAGTACCGTAAAAAAAAAATCGATTCCTTTATTATGTATTTTTTTCTCACAGATAATGTATAGGTATTTGGACCAAAAGTTCTTCTGCGATCAATGTGAACTAAGTGCTCTTCACTGTCTTTCGGACAATCACTTCGGTTCTGGATTTTAGTTTTTACCTCAAAAATATTGAAACTTAAGAATGCACAAGTAGGCAAAAGTAAACTTGCCAACCAACAATAATCTAAAAGGTATAGCTTTTACAAATACTTATCTACCTTCGAGAAACATAACACGAGTGCGAAACCGCCCGGGTAATCCGCTAATCTGAAACAGCACTTATCCATCTTTGTTATCGCGAATATTTGATTTAACTTTCGCTAAAATCACGGGTAAGAATTTAAATAATTATGCTCACGCACGGTCGTCTATTGACTCTGTGTCCCTACTATCTATATGTTAGTACGTTTTTTGCTGGATTCTCGAAGTTATCTACGAAACATCAAATAAAAAAGCTTACACTTTTACCCAGTTCAGAACCCCAGTAGCAAGCGGTAAGTATGACAGGTAAACTGATGATTACCACCCTACAGGCATCGGCCCTTCGAGTAATTACATACAAAGCGAACAAGTTTGTAATTATGCAGATCTGAAGAAAATGTCATTCTGCCCGAGGAGCTTCGCCGGTTTGTTATTGACGATCACTTCTTGATTTCACGCTGTTCCTGATCATGTTGATTCTGCTTGCCTCTTTTAATTGGACCTTAAAATAGCCCGAGTTGTTTTTGGGCTCTGTGTTCTTTAATGGGCGGCAAAAAATTGGTGATAATTAAAAACAAACGAGTGAGCCTTAACATTAGTCGCATAAAGTGTGTAACATCTACTATATATAAATTCGGTAGGATTATATTTATTTCATTGTTCTGAGGTTGGTACCATCTGATGGCTAACTTCCTGTTACACATTTTCTTTGATTTTCACAAAATAAATGCCTCAAATTGACAGAAAGCAAGAAGAAATATGTTACACACCAAAAATATACTTAACGCGCCTTCTTGCCTTCTTGTATCTTTCTAATAAGTTGATATACTAACCCCCGTATTCTAAGACGATATTTTCCCTCAAGGAAATACCTAAATTTAAAATTTGACTTTAGTTTGAGGACAGACTTAGTATACGGGTGTTAGGGCAATAGAATAGTATTTAGCTGTATATATTTTTTATACATATTATATGTTCGATACGAGCTGTAGGGATATCAAAACCACACATCGAATAGCAAGTCATCGCCTTCCAGAACTTGTTAAGATTAATAGCAGAGTAACAAGTCCAACTATCATTTGATTGAGCGTGTCCAATCTTTTGAGTCGTGCCGCGCGTACCGGTTATTAGGTTGGTAGTCGAATTGTGTAACTGCTCAGTAATTAATTAGCTGGGAGATGAAAGAAACAATGAAAAATAAAATGAAGATTCATGGGATTAGTATCAGTTTTGGGCTGCCCGCTCGCATATCTATCAATTGACTCGGAAAATTTCTATCAACCGACTCAGAAAAGGTTCTCGGAATTGTTTTTATATTAGTGACCTCGGAAATTCGTCATTTATCAACTGATTTTGTTTATTTTTTATTTTAAAGTATGAAAAATTAACAAAATTGCGTATCTCTTTAATTTTAATTAACAGTCACAATTTCTTATTAGTTTAATTTAAATTCGGTTTGTTTTTTTGGTTAAAAGTTCTTGTTGTCAATTTTAAAATGACTTCGCCCTAAGAATCAAAATAAAATACCTACAAATCAAGAAACCCATACACTTAATATCTCTAACTAAATTCCGATCCTACGTTAACGTTACGTTGCTTGGTTTGATTTTTCTGTGATTTCTCTGTGTTTGCACAGAAGGGTGAATTTTTTTTGAAATTGGAACAAGACGCAAAAGTTTTATCATATCTAAATGCACCTCTACATAATTATCTACATATTTCGTATTTTTAAGAGGATATTTCGGAATCTTTAAATAGTATTACCATATTTTAAAATTGAATATTTTTTTTAATGAAAGTGGCGATAGTATTCGTCAAAAACCGCATTCTTGTTTATTACTATTTTTTGTGATATGGGCTTTTTATATATCTATGATTAATAGAGCGGAGTAAAAATTTTTTACAATTAAAATGCTACTTCAGTTATTTGATGATCTGTTTTTATAGAAAAACATTTTTTATATTTTTAATAAGGTGAAACTGATCCCTTTTAAAATTATTTTGAACTTAGCTTTTTAATTTATAAAAACAAACGTGTTATGAAAAAAATTCACAAGGCAATATGGTATGACAACTTTTCGTTTTATATAATTTATTAACATAATATGTACAATAGTATACACACACATATATTATATGTATATATTTTTTTATCGAAGACTTTCGTGGTTATCACACATACATAATTCATTAATACCCATAAAACACACAATTATTAAAAAAGTATATAGATTATGTTTATTAAAATAAAATTATTAATATATCACGTTAAATGTTAAGTCACGTGACTACAAACGGTTCCCATTACACACAGTAAAAACGTTAACCATAATCATGCCCTTGTATGATTAGAGGGTGGCAAGTGGCAACGGTCATAATGCACCGACCGGAACAAGTCTGGAACAGGTAGTGACTATGCCTATTCTGTACCGGAACAAGTGACGAGAACCCTTGAAAGGTCAACCGCGGGCGTGCGCCGTCGATTGTCATCGCACAATACCGACCGTTCACGGTACTAACTGCTATTATACTATGACTGACCTGACCGTTGTAAATGATGTTGATTATATTCCATTGTTTGTGTAAAATTAAGAGGATATGTGAAACTGTCAGAAATGACAGCTGCCGAATTGTAAGACAGTGATAGCGCAATAAGACACCTTACCCCGAGGGAAGAGGTTAGATATAGATTTTTGTCCCTCAAAAGTAAGGGACGTAAGCGACAAATGATAAAACATCGTATTGCTTGAAAAGTATTGAATTTATAAAAAAAACCTTTTACATTTATCTAAGTTCTGTGATTACTCACTCAATAGTATAAAATGAACAGTAAATATCCTCTAATTGCGGAGGATGGATGTAAATCAGATTTTAAGAGGGCCTAAGAGGGTTATTTCAAAATATAAATCTATTGAGAAAAGTTTCACCAATTGTGTTTCGTCTTACATTTATTTAGATTATATCCTCAAGTAATCACTGTATTAACATCAAGTTTGTATACTGTACCGTTACCGAGTAAGAATGAAACGCAGTGACTCCAAATTTTCACATAGTCTCTTAAGGGTGCGTCGAATGTTACTTAAGTCGGCAAATGCGGTTATATGATTCGATGTATAAAGCTTTGATTGACAGAAGCAAGACAAACTATGTCAAAAGGTATCATCCGCAAACAAAATTAAATAAATAAATAGTCGTCAAAGTCACGTAGAGGACCATAGATGTCGGTCAGAGGACGCGTAGAGCCTCGTAGAGCGTCCGTAGATGCTGCGTAGTACACACGTAGAGTATTCGTAGACGTTGCAGTTAACTCATTTGTCTGTACTCCGTAATTTTCATTTAAGATCGCATATAATTTTTTTTTTAATTTTCATATAATTGACACGAACACACTACTGTGACATATTGTAACTGCTATATTATCTATGTGCGCTGGTCGTTACAACGACTTTTGTGCCGTATGGAGGGTGGCGTAATTGGGTGCTAGTTATGCCATAAGGGTTTTGGTTTGCTAACAATTGTAGGGGTGGTAAGTTCGAAGTGGCGTGTGTAGAGATTTTGTGGTCAATTGGAATCACGTGTCACTGATTGATAACAATAATAATGATACAAAATGACTAAATATTAACTTTTCCTAACTGACATTTTTATACAAAGCCATCATCAAGAATGGGAACCAGATTACTGATAGAATACTTAATTTTTCTTTAATTGTATTGAATATAAGGATACACAGACATAATTAATACTAGTAAAGTTACTGGATTTTGCGAAACTGACTCTAAAAATGTCACAAAGTGAACGAGCGCTAAAATAGTATAAAAGACCTCTGTAATATTGTACCGGCTATGGGCAGCGTGACCGCTTACTATCAGGATAACGCAAAGCTTGTCAAAACAAAAGCGAGGTCTATATTTAAAATAATTTTCCCTCCTTAACTCTTTGGGCCAGGCTCAAGTGGAACTGGGCCGGCCACGTCAGCCGTATGCACCCCGAGAAGTGGGCTAACATCACCACGCCATGGGTGCCTCAGGACGGAAAGCGACGTCGGGGTCGGCCGCGAAAACGATGGCGAGACGATCTCGACTCCTTTCAGGGAGACTGGTGGGCAATGGCCAGGGACCGAAAGACGTGGAGTGAGTTGGGGGAGACCTTTTCCCAGCAGTGGGACGAGATAGGTTAAAAAAAAAAAAAAAAAAAAACTCTTTGGGAGTAGACAAAATCTGGCAGCGTCCACCACCTCTTTCTTAACAAAAAGCAGAAATAAGTTTGCTGAGCTAACAGTCAACCTTCAGTAGTGAAAAGCCACTATAAGAAGAAGACTCGTGGCTTTTAAGGTTAGATTATGTTTTGCATAGAGTTTCTTAAGGCACACACACACGCGCGATACACGCGTCATATCGCGTCTCGTGGCGGGCGTGTGTGTACATCCCCGTTAAGGGCGCAGGTGTGGCGTGGTGAATGAGCCGTGGGAACACACTACAACCCCGGGTTCCCAGGCTGTACCACCTGCCGTACTACGCATCATTTTACTAAGTGAACGGTAGTGACCACGTGTAGGTGGTTTTTTTGTACGCGGAACACCGGAGACCAATTAATTTGATGGTTTTTGCGTGACCAATCGGAACTCTTATCGTCGATTAAGATGCTGTACAGATTTGAAACGCATTATACATATATTATTTCCCAAAGTCAATTATTGTTTTCAAAAACCTAAAATAAGAAAAATAGAGACAGGTCTCCTTTAAAATCTCGATTGATCTAATCCGAAAAATACTCAAACATATTTTCTTAACGGCATATCATATAGTAGATGCGAAACTATAATATACTGCATGATTATGCACGCTTGTAGAATAATTAATCAAAGTATCATTACACTTTACTAGTGCACCTGTCGAATCCACACATGAAATTTTATATTATATATTTAAATAAGCAAACATTTTTGTTTTATATTACTGAGTTTTATGATAAGTTTCCGTAGTTTTATCGCCATATTGGATTGCATTTTATGCCCATTGTCATGAAATTGATAGCAACTGTGTATGTTGGAAATGATGATCAAGATTATGATCGAAACTAAATTGTTTTTGATAACTTTTGTATCAAGTCCTTAACATTCAATATTCAAACCATATGATATACTTAATAACGTACACATAAGTATGGAGAACGTAAGTAAAGATTTTTATCAACACGTCCGCGAAGTAGAAATGCTATATTATAATCTACAAGGTTTGCATTACAAACATGTCAAGTTCTAAGAAATATTTTTACAGCACAATATCTTATTAATATCCAATAAAGATTCCAGCTTATCACTTGAACTATGCATACAAATGACGACAGGCCCTACATGACCATGATTTGATAATCTAAATGAGTGGCGTGTGTTTGCGTCTAACATTGACACGTGTGCAGCGGCCCTTAATAATATCTAATCCCTAAAATGTAACTGGTAGAGTCAGAAAATAGTCTTATAAGAAGGTTTCTAGTTTATCAGGGTCATTTCGAAAAAAAAATACTTATTAAAATTCTTCTTCTTTAGAAAAAAATAGAAAATAAGCAGTGGTTCACACGAGACGAGAAGTATCATATCATACATTTGCATATCTCTACAAAATACCTAAATTCTTGATTCCATTTTAATGTCTTCATTACGATGTTTTGCCTATTTTTCATGATAGTGTTGACAAGGCAACTATCCCAAAGGAGTTGTTTTAGACTACAGTGTAAAACAGCACAGTCATGATTATTTGATTGTTTATTTCAAAAGTAAACTGACAGATAAAGTATTTTCCAAAATGTCAGTAACATGACATGACAATACACAGACAAGTACCCCGCATGTCGCGATGGTATGCGCGTGAGTGTCGCGTGGCGTGCGTACGCGCACTTTACCGTCAAATTATTCAGTTTATTCCATCGTTTATAATTTTATATGACTTATTTATTCGAATACAAAAACCTTGTCAATCCTTGTTTTGTATTTTTGCTTTAATTAAATAAATAAATAGTCTAATAAAAGTAGAGTCAGTTAAAAAAGTGTTAACAGCTAGGTTAAAAATAAAACACTCTCCCTAAAAACAAGAAACCACAAAAAATCTCAGTAATGGCGGAATATAAGTCCCCTAAGTAAAATCAACAGCGCGCTTCTTGCGTGTGCGCATACTCACACTAGCTCAAAGCTAGAGTCTACATAAATACTTTTTATAAGTATTACAGCTTTACTCACACTACAATAACACAATTTGATATAACGTAATACAAAGTTCCATTTGTAACCCTACCCTCTGTGGAGAGGGAACAAAAAACGTGAAGATTTTATGTTCTTTTTTCAAAACTGATGGTTGCACGTGGTCGGGTTGTGGTCCAAGTTTTTTTTTCTTTTAACGAAAGTATAATGTGTAAAATTCTTCTGAGTGGTATCAGTTACGCGGTACACTGTCGTTGAACTGATAGCTTTGACATTAATTAATGTAACGAGTTTTATTCGGTACCAAATTTTCACGGTGACTTCACACAATATAGGAATTACCAAAAACTGTGACATAACATACATACATAGATTCAAAGTAAAAGACATACTTTATAATGTATAAGAGCAGTAATTTAATTATGTTTACGTTTATTTTAGTATAAAGTTTCCTTTTCAACCGACTTCAAAAAGGAGGAGATTATCAATTCGGTTTAATGTTTTTTTTTAATGTTTGTTACCTCCGAACTTTGTTGTTTATAAAGCGAATGGTAAAAATATTTTTTGTTTGAGAGGATATACCTTAAGATTGGTCCCATAGAAATTTTATCAAAATCGGTTCATTAGTTTTTTTTAAATCAAAATAACTGAAAAAAAAATCGTTGAAGTACGATAGAACAGTACGATTGAAGTCGGTTATTGTGTTTTTGTAAAACCTCGATTATTTCTAATAAGACTATTTTTAGACTAATGTAGAGTCCAATTAGAAACTTTAACGAGGAGTCCAATAAATGAATGAATGAAATATTTATTTGTCTCAATTATGGTTAGATTACAGACTGGTCTTATGAATGTAGGTTTAAGGTAGAGTCACATACTTCACTGAAGAATACAGTATACAATTTTTTTCTTAATTTATAGTTATGGCTTAAGTTATTCATAATCTCGATCTCGATCAATGTATCTAAAAATAACATAAAATTTAAGTTTGAATAACACGATGTAGCAATTTTGTTACAATGTATTGATTGAAACACTTTAAATACCCATACTTTTGACCTACTTTGAAACACGCAAATGTTATCGTCCATCTAATCGTAAAACAGTTAAATTATTGCGTCCATCCGTCCGTTTCCTGTAAATGTAATTTTTAGGTCGTTAGAATATTAACTTTATAACCTGCAAGTTATTTATGATGTATTTATAACAGGTCCGTAACTTTACTTTTTATTAGCCTTTGATAGGTATTGTTGGTTTTGTTTATCTTTAATTAACGCTTCGTGTCATTTTACGGTTATATTAATGAATTTTTTAAATCGGCATTGAGTAAAATCATTATGTTTGAAAAGTAATTTATTTGACTATTTAATGTTTATACATCATTAAAACATCATGTTTGTAAGATAAAAGGTACAGGTAGATACATAAAATTTAATGCAAAAAAAAATTCATTTACTAATTTTTTAAACATGTTTATCAAAATGAATGTCAATTTTGTGAATACGAATTTTCAATAATTTATTTTATTTGTAACTTCACAGAGTTCATAATAACTAAATTTAATTTTTTTTAAAAATTTTTTTTTCTAAATTTCAAATAAGAAAGTAAATCTTGTTATATCTAGAATCATTATTTTTACTCATTTCCCTAATAATTCGTAGCAGATGCTACGAGCGCCTACGTCCGCGTCGTAGGCATTGTCAAAATCAGTTTTTTTTTTATTTCTCAACCAAAATCTACTAATTTTTTCCCTACTATGAAATAGCAGAGTAATGTTATACAAGTAGATTGTATAAAATTTCAGACTCACATAAGTAGAGTCTGTATTTTTGTAACACCCTGATAACTAAACGGCCCGATTGACTTCGAGAAATAAGCTATCATTGGATTCGTCTTTGTCACGAGGGTGGTAATACATAGAAATTCAATAAGGCGGCTGCTGACTGCCATTTATTTTTTAATGATAAGACATCAATCGAAACTGATTTGATCAAAGGCAGGCGTGATCTCTTACTATCAGTAGAGCGCCTTGCTCGGCTTATAATTGTTAACATTAAAAACAGGTAATTTCTAAGGTTTTAACAGTAATTGAAATAATAACATCTTCAATTACTGTCTTCCTGCCAGGTAATTAATACTAGTTTTTATACTAGTTTCATCCTACAATCACCGCATCTAATATTAATGTAATTTACCTGTCGCGTCTCTATGTGACTGGGAAATGATTTATCAGCGGCGTGTACGTGATTTGCGAGCGGGCGCACTGGCGATTTAATCGCAGGAAGCAACACTGGAATAGCTTACACTGAACTATGGATGGTACACGTCTATTAAAATATATATATATGTATATATTATATACATAATATTGAGTTCTGATTATGAAATAATATGGATATAAGAGTAGAGAAACGCCAAAGAATACCAGAGATGACAACTGCTAGAGACGAATGGAAGAAGAAGACATGTTTAAAAAGACCAGAAAATGATGATGGTACACGTCTTTTTATATATAAAATGACGACCATAGCTACTGGCCGTGGTTTAGTCCGTGTGATATAGGGATATTTTCTTTTTTAAGCTCATTAACTATCTCCTTAAATTATTTATAATTATAATTTCGGCTCAATAGTTTAGGGCATTTCGATGTGATTGAGAAACTAATAATTCATCTATCGTTCTTAACATCTATCTTCACAAACGTTGGCTCACAAAATTATATATGAAGTGTTATTTTATTTTTATATAAAATTTCTCTCTATTTTGTTTTGGCTTTTAGTTTGTGTAAATAAACTAAAAGTTTTACAAAATGTTCATTAAAATTTTGTAGAGTTTCAATCTACAAATACATATGTATGTATTTTGGTAGGTATAGAAAACTACCTCTTATCCAGCGTTTGTGCGATGTTTGTTAGCTGTTCTCTCGAAACTGGCTGATAAAATATGCGGCGGAACTTATCTATCCAGCAGCCAGCTGCTCCGTGATTCATACCTTACAGATAACCCGGTTCCAAGGATCGCCGCGAGTTCTATGCAAATTGTTAGATCGCCGGAAATCCTTATCCCGAAGGCATAAGGCTCAGTTTTCTAGAACAGCAAGTAAGTTGAGATTCTATCCAATTCTAACGTTTAAGGATGTGATTGCTACAGAGTAAGGTTCTTTTGCATTGATGGATGTCCGTCAAGTTTTTGCTGGGCAAAGATAAGCGGTTTTTGTACTACAAGAATTATCGTGAATTAGACATCGATGGAAACCTTATCTTCTTTAGATAATACTTTAACATGTTACTCTAACTTATGACATTTTGGTAAATCGAAGGTCTAAAGTAAAAAAATACAAAAAAATTCATTAAAGGCCTCCTCTAGAGAAACCAAATCATTGCAATCAACTTTATTATGAATATATGAATGTAAATCTTACAGTAATGCTCATGAACAATTGCTGTAAAGATTTTACTTAACAACCTACTAAGTTACCTACTTATCGAGAAAATTTCTTATGATCTTAAGATTAAACTTCCTAACATCAATCAAATCATTCCATTACAAAGCTTCATATAAAATAAAATCAAAACTCATTTTCAATTTCATCTCAGTGACCATCAATAAGGCTTACGAGAGCAATCTCTGTAACTATGCGGTGCGTCAAAGCCTCTTTTCTAAGAAGTCGTTGGTGGAAACGGGTTTCGTAGCGCGCGCTACTGAAGCAACGCGTGCTGCGCGCGCGACCGCCGCACAGTATACAAAATAGTTAGTAAGCAACGTACCGCTCTCCCGAGGCACGCGTTTGCGCGCGCGCTGGCTCCCTGCCTCCTATATAAACCCGCCCGCCCTTCCTGATTCCACCATTCCCGACTCACGCACCGCGCGCGCACGTCGTTCTCTCTCGTACCTCTGTAAATACGTATATCGTAGTCGTACGCTAGACTAAGTTCGTAGTAACTTGTAAATATAGCGATAGTAATCATGTGTTTGGCTAAGGACGAAACACAATCCCCGGCGAAGGAGGTGTCTCCGCCTCGGTCGCCTTGGGCTAAGCTGCTCAACCGACAGGTAAGAATTTTCACTTTACAGTTTGTTTACAAAACCGTCTTGTTTGATAAGTTGATAACAATTTCCACTGCCATTGTTTACATCAGTGTCTTATGGTGATTTTTCATCTTTACAGAGCTCTAAACCAAGGCTTCCCCGTAAGGTGACGTCTTCTACGCGGGTTAATCTTAACAAGTGCTGGTCCAAGTTGGGAGAGCTGATCTCCAACTCGGGTCCTCGCGCTGACCTGCCATCGAACAAGACTGCCTATTTAGAAGAGCCTCTTCTAGTACCCTTCTCTGACTACTTCTACCCAGTGGAGCCGGTGAAACCGATTCCAGTAGAAGATAACGATAATGCTGAAAACCAGAATATTTTGAATAATCGTTTTGAACTCATCGAAGGCACTGAAGTTCATGACAACATGGCGAATGAAGTTCGAGAAATCTGCTACACCGCCACGCAGCTCAACTGTCTCGTATGTAAACTCTACTAATTAATTTTCTCATCGTTTCGGTACTAAAAGATGCAGTGAAAACAAAATCGTGTCTTCCAACAGTATAGTTTTAGTGCGCGCTGTTCGAGCGCAAAATCCAACGTCTTCCATTAGACTAGTGATGTGACTCCGACGCATCACCTCGTTTTGTGATATAGTTCTTACATCTGTGATCTTAGGTCAATATCTCGAGGTGGTATGTCGTTTCACGTTTAGTTTTAAATTGTCACAAGTTTTGGTAGACAGCTTTAATGACTGCACTGTAATTATCAACGCACCAACTTTTGGCTCTCTCCCTAAACTTCTTCCGTAATTGTTCTGAATTTGTGTTTTTATGTTTTCAATCAAGTGTCTTCCATTAGTTTGTAAAAGAGTTATATTGATGACTGTGATATCAGAGTATATATTAATGAATCGAAGCTTTAACTAGATTGTAAGAAGATTTTAAATAGACTGTAAAAGAGCTCTCTAAATGAATTATTATTAAGGTTAAGTCGTGATGAAAAAAAAACTTTCATTTAATATGTAATTTTGTAAGCAAGCTTTAACTAGGATAAACGATTACTCTTTTGTTTTATCATAACTATTTCTTGTTTTGTCACCTTCTAAATTTAAATTAAAAATAATTATGTGTTTTGTAAGAGTAGGCCGAATGTGCCAATCTATGTTTAAGTTTATCTAAATGGTTAGTTAAGTTCTGTTAAGTACCTTATTGTTCGATTACTCTTTTGTTTTGATTGAATTCTTCCAATGTGTCAATTTTGTTTAGAATAATTAGCTGTTTAAATAAATGTACGTAGTTTTAGTTGTAGATTGATCTTATTAAGAATGTCATGACTTTCGTTTGATCTCTTATTTTGATCTTTATTCAATAAATGTATGAAAATAATAGAATATTTTTCTTGTTCCTTACTTCCCTTCCCTTCTTACTTGGTGCCTCAAACCTACTAGGAAGCTTAATAAGTTCAAACACAATTAAAAGGATAGGATCCTTCAAAAATATCGTATCCATCATTGAAATTGATTTCAAAGTTTAAACTACTTTTGTACGCTTGTATTGCATACCTTTTGATAATCCATCTGAATAGTAACCAAGTTTTATTGTACATCGAAATTAAGTACCTATAGTTATACCGTACTTACACTTTTTTACCTTATTAATAAGTTCCCACTATCATTACTTTTACACTCTTTGCTTTCGTAATGGACCTCTGGAAATAAGCCTATTTAATCGACACGCCACACTACATACCATATTTTATGCACGCACAGTTTAACTGGTAGAAAATGATATTATAGCATTAAGTCCTCCCTCACATATGTTAGTGTTAAATAAGTAAATAAATACATCAGAACATGTTTCTTACACAAAAATATATGTTTATTCACTTAATGCTAATCAGTTGCTTACACGAAAGGCGCCAAATTTACTACCGACAAAGTATATGATACTATACCAATATAAGACCTTGTAGTGGCCATACTTTAGGCAAATAAATGACATTTCATTTCATACTTTGCTCCAATGTAGGAGGTTATCAGATTTTGTAATATAAACAAAAGGGTTATATTTAACACTAACATATTAATAATTTCGACAAATATTATATTTACACAGATTTATTTCTTAGTATACCTATACCTACCTAATTACCGCGTCTATTATTTTTGGTTAAAACAACCATAGTACATATACCAATAGTATAAGTTGTATTTCATTATACAATATGTTTCTCCGCGTGTGCAATAAAGTGTTAATACTATGTGTATATTATAAATGTCCCTATAATTTCAAAAGGAAGTATTCCCCATGTCTTGGCGAACAGTGTCTGTTATAATTTCAAAGTTATTCAATTTGAAAAAAAATCACCTAAATAATCTAATCTATTCTCGTCACTGAATATTATATTTTGCAAATTTCATAGTCGTAATATACCTGTAATACACACACACAGAAGTACTAAAGTATAGAATCACAATGTAGTACATTGAAAATGTGACAGAAAAATGGGAGCCACATTGGCTGACTTCTAGTACATTTTTGTCCGTTAAATATTATATGTTAAAACTACTAGGCTTATTAATTGTCAATAACAATACATCGTATAAAGTAACAAACATTGTTTGAAAATAGACATATTTCATTTTTATTGACAGGGTGTCTGAAAATTTTCTGTCCTGTATTCCGCATCCATTTTGGTTTGATACTGTCTATCTTGGTGTGCTATAGGAACACCCGTTTTTCATCTATGCTTGTAGGTATTTTGGAGTTCATAACACATATAATTATCGACATTAAAATAGTTCAACATAATAATTGAATATTATTCTATTGATTATTGAAATCGATGCGTTTATTTATGTTTATTCTATGTTTTTAGTCTCAACTTCATGGCCATTCCTACAAATAATTTATGATAAACACCGCACCGCACCGCACACACAACGATATAGTAGAATTAGCACGTAACTATATCGACTTTATGTTTATGTGTTGAAATTTCATTGGTTTTATGTTATGAAAATTGCCTTCTAACGAGCTCACGTAATCCACCGTCGGTTTTACTGATATCCATATTAGAACTTGAGAACTGAGATCTCTTTAAGATAAACCGAGATCAAAGAGGCGGGATAAACGTACCTAATGGTGGTAATTCGATTGCAATGTGGTAGCAATATTCCCGCCACATTGGAATGATAATAATTTATTTTCAAAGTCGGTGAACGGAAATAATATTTATAAGTGCCTATTTGATTTGAATTTTTCTAATTCTTGGTTGCAAATATGTAGTTAAATATAGACAAATAAAACATAAATGCTAGACAGACATCTTCAGATATGAAAATATTTTTGATTAAATGAGGTTTTACTCGTATATTATGAGGAAATCATCAGAAAGATATGGGAAGACTGGTAAACCAGACATCAGGATTGGTAAGACCTATAATACCTAATCTAAGGCAGTGTCCTAATAGAACGCGATGACGCGACCATCGCAAGTTCGCGCGAACGTCGCGCGATCGCGCGATTGCCAATCGGGACGCCTATTTGACGTTAGTACGTTTGATCGCGGACTCGCGCGACGGTCGCATCGCTTGCTCGCGCGACGATCGCGTGATCGCGTTCTATTAGGACAACGCCTAACAATACTACATCATACGAAATTAAAAGAGGTTTGTGCTTACTTCAGATTTATAGAGCCTTTGCGGACGAACCAACAGGCCACCGTGTGTGTTTTCTTTGGTGCAGTCTAACGGCCACATATCTGTGTACGTGTCACAAAACAAAACCAATACGTGACATTTGATCAGGATCGAAGATGTCCATTCAAAGAGGTACAAAGGCAAACGGGCAACGTTTAGGAATGATAAATCGGCCTCATTTTAAGTCCGATTCGTTCCGATCCCGCGGAACTATAAAAGTGACTTGAAATAGCGACACCTAGTCAAAGGTACTGGTATAAGCGGAGGATGCAGTAATAGGGCACCGTGAAATCGCGGCGTATCGAATCGCAGAATAATTTCGGTTTTTCGGTTATTTCTTAGGGATTTGTACGGGCTTTCTTCGCCGATTCGACGCGCTGAACGGGTGTCAGTATTACAAACACATGTCTTTTGATTTAGTGATTGTATTTTATTCAAAGATCCGAAACGGCTTTTGGATTTCGCGTGCGATTTCACGGTCGCGACGCGTTACATTGATGTTGACTTACCTTCCGTCACAGCTGCTAGAAGTTATAATTTTTCTCGAAAATTTCAAATGATATTTTTTGCAATATCTTAGAAATCATGACAATAACTAGGTTTTATTGATGTAGAATCGTAGCCAATCATTTATCACGTAGGACGTACAACAGCTATAAAAATATATCTTAAGCTAACTTTCAGACCGTTTGAACCAATCTAAGATTTTTATCCTCACCACTAACGCCCTGACTATCATATAAACCAACCGAAAAACATCGACTTATTTTTAGTTTTTTTAAATAAACGTCATATAATTTCACATTACATTACCATCATCAATGTTGGTTTGAAGTTAACTATTGTTTTAAAATTAATTAAGAAGATAATTTACAAAACCTCATAGATCATTTAGCTTCGCGACAGTATACATATATCGTTGTATATCTTTCAATTTTCAGCTTTTTGTCAGTTTTCAATAGAAGTAGTTTTAGCGACGCCTTAAACCCGTGATTTCACGGTTGCGACCGTTACATTGATGTTGACTTACCTTCCGTCACAGATGCCTGAAAATTATGTCTCGTTGTACAAAATCTTTGAAATCATGACAATAACTTGACGTTATGTGTACATCGATCATTTATCCGGTTACGAGTTTAGCAGATGTGAGTACTTCAGCGGTTTAGTAATTTACAAAATCACTAAAATATTCCGAACATACAGTTATTTCTACTCTGTAAATGTATTATAAACAGTTTATGGATATATGTATGATGTAAAATATGTTCTTTCATTGAACGAATATTTTTTATAGGAGAGAGATAATAGGTAGTCCCGCTGAAATTCAAACTTTTCAAATAATATCTTAAGAAAATATATACCAAAAAATAAACATGTCACATATACCATGTCCTTTAACATCCTCCATAAGCCTACTTATATTCAACCTTAAACAAATCTAAAGAACCGTAAAAACTAATAGAAAACCGCCACTTGCCTTGTTAAAATTCACAAGTTCCAGCGCTTTGTACAGAACCGCCACCCGTAAAACAAATAAGTGTCGCGTGAAATTCGAATAATGTTGTTGTAGAACCAACATTACACCGAAATCAAAGTAAAAAGCAATCATTTAAAAGTGAATCTTACTACTTTGTAACAAGGATTAAAGCGACAGCTAAAAGTTTATAAGCCCTAGAGTTCACGCTTCGAGGTTTTGTTGAAAGCTTATGTTGCCAAAGTGTAGAAATTAACAGTTCTTAAGGCTTTTGGGGTGCGAATGAGTTCACGGCTTATTTATTTGTTTGAATGCTCGTTGGTATACTGTAGATAAGTCCAGTGTGAATTTTGGCAAAGGAAGTCGGTAATTTATCCAAAACCAGAGATTGCAAAAAACAGCAGCTGAGATAACATAATAACATAGTTATAGTGGTCCAAAGATCTTAATCTTTCACACACAATAGCCAATAATAACCATTCGTGTTTTAACATGATAATATTCAAGAGTTTTTTTTGATATTGCATTAAAAATGTCGTAGTAGTAGGGAAAAAAATCAGTTCTAATATTTGCTCAAAAATTGTTGATAAGTATAGTTGAGTGATATTATCACTAATAATATAAGTCATATGTAGCACTGGTCATGAGCAGGCGTGATATCTTACTATCAGGAGAGCGCTCAGTTCGTCTCGTTCCTCTCGTCGTATATTTACATGTGTTTGACGATACGGATGGCCAAGTGGCAAGTGTGTCGGACTGCCACGCCGGTGTCGCGGGTTCAATTCCTGCTTTAGGACTAACATTTGTGTGATGAACATCGGTGTTTGTCCTGAGTCTGGGTGTTATTAATATGCAATAATGTATTTAATAAAAAAAATATAAGTATTCTATCAGATATCTGGTTCCCATAGTACAAGCCCCGCTTAGTTTGGGCCAGACGGCGTTGTGTGATATATCCTAACGTTATGAAAAACAAAACAAAATAGGTAGAAACCACTCAACAAGCGGCTAAAAAACAACATCCTGATTTCTAAACTGAAGCCAACAATTTTTTCCTCGTCTTTAAAGGAAGTGTTAATTTTCGCAGCGTTTAAGTGACCATCAAAGTGCCATTGTCTTACATGAAAATCGCATTTGCTAAGTGTCACTTTAAGCCCCTTCTTAGGGACCGACAAAATCGTTTTAAACAAGTGTTTGAAGATGTTTCCCAAGAGCATAAGCGATATCAAGAGATACATAATGAACGATTATGTATCTCTTTGGTGTAGATTAAGCAAGTGTCAATTTATAATTTCATTTAGGTAATTGTAATCAATAGTTACATAGGCACATTAGTGAGATTAACAAAATTCATAATGCATATCAACATGCTTAGATCTTTATCAAAATGCATTATTTTTTTTCGTTAACGTCTTGCAGGTTCTTTCCCGTTTGAAATAAATTCATTGTTATTTTGACTACTTCCCATTTGGATAACGTTTCATTTCGTAACCCTTGTTGAATATCTAACTAAAAGTGGCATTTGACATGCTTTTTAAAAGTAGCGTGTAATTTGTGTTATTTGGCAACCTTTTTGCTTACATACTCATAGTCAGGTTAAATAATATCTAACACATCGTTCATGTTAAATACTTTTAATCACAACTTTATCAGTATTATTTGTAACAATAATACGATCCTTTTCAGCTCAGCAGAAAGTTATAATTTAACCAGCGCTTATTCCTAAACTTTAAGCAATTTGCCGTTTTACAAAAAAAAAATTGACCATTCTTTTAAATTTTCCAGTCCTTACAACTAAAGGAAATACTTACTTCAACACCAAAGTAAATTTTTTGTGCATTGTGACATGAAAATCGCATTTCGCTAAGTGTCTGTTGTCCTAAGCAGTGCGGCAAGATGCCACTTGTTGGATACAACAGGTTAAGTGCGCAGGAAGTGATTATTGGGCACATAATTAGGTGCGGTGGTGTAACACTTAGCCGCTTCCGATTGTAGGGTGACTTGAGATCTGGAAAATGCAGGATATTTTGTTTAATTTTATTATCTTTGGAGGGAGGTCCTAGAGGAGAATATGTTCAAGAAGGAATTATGGGAGAAAAACACGAAAATGAAAGACCTATGCCGCAGCTCAGTAAAGAAAAAAAAAGAAAGAAACTATTTTGCTTTAACTATTGCAAAATATTAATATGAATTATTATTGTTCTTCACAAATTATTTCAAGTTAGGTACCTATGCAATTATTTTTGAACATGCAATTAAATGTGAACCTAACGACCCTGCTACTCTAACGGTTACAACGGATGGAGATAAATTAAATAAAATACAAAATATACTTATAAATAAAACAATGCAAAAATATTTATTATTTTTTTAAAACATGGTTACAACTATGAAGAGCAGGCGCCTAACCTGCAATATTTGACGCAATCAGCGAGAGGAAATGTGGCGATAACACGCACTCATTTGGTGCGGCACAAATCACAAACACGTGACATTCTATCCCTAAAATTATAAAAAAATAGCTAACAAGAATGAGCAAGGTGTGTTAGACTGAGGGTTCAGCAGTAGTCTAATAAAATCAATTTATAAAATACACTACACACACACATACACACACACATACACAACACAACCAAATTAAAGAGAATGTTGAAAAGTTTTGTCAATATTAAAGTTACGCCAATTGAATATTTTTTGGAATATCATATCGACAATCTTATAAGGCTTCTTTTTTGACAGCGGATCTCCACAAAAATCAGTAAAAACTAGGACTCCAAATTGTTTTTTTAAACTGGCAACATCATGAAAAAGTAATGCACGTGTGTAACGGCAGCAATTTTGTGCGGTTTTAAATTACTGTGCATTCTTGTTTTTTACCGGAAACCGCGGATTTTCGGGCGACGACTGAAGACCGGCAAAATTTTTGCCAGACAGTTATCTTAGCTTTTTTGACATGGTTTTTAAGGAAACATTTTAACGTTGCTGAAAAATTGCTACCTATAATGGCGTGTATTTTGCATGTGTTTAAATTTCGAAAATAGAAGTTTTTGCTTAAAATTTCGTTTGGCGAAACAGAAAAACGTAGTAAACAAAAAAAATGGACTACCTTAGATTTTACTGCGTGTGTGTTCCAAGTACTAACTAAATATATAATGAATTTATCAATATAGCGTACAAATAATTGTAATTTTGTTAATATAAATTTTAATATAAAAAAACTAGCCTAGTAAAATAAAACTATCCTAATTATATAAACACCTAGTAATATAGTAATAATAAAAAACTCAAAACAGAAAATGTGACATAGTGCCAAATATACCTACTGCAGCACATTCCCGCCGCGCTAAATCGGTAAAGACAATCTCTGCTGAATAATGAGCCAAGCCAGTAAAGCGATAACAAGAAAATAAAGATTTACATACATTTTTGATTTTCCTGATTACCTGAAAACGTTTTTACACTAGATTGCACGTGCAACTGATCTATAAATAAAAATCGTCGGCTACTTATCTCTGCCACTGCGGCTATTCTCCAAAAGCTTCCAAAAAATAACAATAGACCCAAAAACTAAATCTTTTCCTAAAAACCTTATCTACCATTAAAAAATCCAACCGTTTTCAAGTTTACCGGTAACTTAAAACCTACTCACTGACCAAAAATTTAAAAAACCATGTAAAAAAATATTATTGTATTCCTGCAAAAATTTGGCCGAAATCATAGCCTCGGGAGTCGGGGTACAGGAAATGAGCGGCAAAAAGCTCAAAAGAAGCCTACAAAATGTCTTCCAATTGATGGATAGCTGTAACACAATCATTCGCTGCAAACTTAGAAGAGCCTTAAAGTGCCCCTTAAAAATCAAGTGATATTTTTCACTTTTATGGCTGTTATGGGATGGCATTATCTGTGATATCCCTTTACCCAATAGCATTTATTTAAATCAGAATAAAGTCTGAAATCGCATGAAAAGTTGTTTAACTCAAAACATTTTGGATCGTTACGACAAAACCTTTTGCTAAATGAATGTAAACTGTATCTAAAATGTGTCAAAGTTGAAAATTGCTTGGGCAAGATTGTAGTACGATGTGGCTGTATCAAAAGTTTTCAAACACGTGTAGATGGCCACTAGAGGGGTATTTGAGCTTGTTTACGGATATCTACGATAATGGTCTTATCGTCTTCGCCTGTGGTGGCGATTTTCCTGTTGTTTTTAGGTAAGACATTCATGTGGTGACAAAAACCATGAATCAAAATTACTCATGAAATTATCTCATTGCATAGGTACCCATACCATGATATATAATATTACTTATTATTTGCCTATATTAAGCTAATGTATTTTTTCTGAGACCTTATTTTACTTTATTCCGTTATTCATTTTCTGAAAATCATACTTAAACTATTATTTTTAGTTATATTTAATGTATTTTTAATTATATTTAACGTAGGCAAAGTGAAAAAAAAAACAGAATTTTAGTGATATTCCAAAATCTTTTAAAACTTTTGAAGACGTGCACAATACTTTTAAAAAAGTGGGCGTAACTTCTAATGTCATTTTATTCAAAAGTATAATGGTCGGCGGGCCTGCGCTCGCGCCGCTCTATTATCTACCTTTAAAAAAATCAAAAATGAAAAAGGAAGCGTAACCTTTGCGAATCTGGGCAATAAATTCCTATTGATCGAATTTCGGACCCATGCTGGGCCATACGGGCTCATTATAGTACCAATAATTTTCATTTTTTATCGTGAAATTTCGGCGCAATTTTATTTTGTAACGATTATTGCATTGTGTTATTGGAAACGGATGCACATCGTTGACACAAATCGCCTACCATCGGTGCACAATTATTGCCATGTATATTTTTTTTTGTACCGGCAGTATAGCAACATTTTTACGACTGAACTTTGCTATATATATAATAGGTTCGCGTTTGACCGCCATCTCATCTGATGGAAAGATGATACGGTCAACGTATTAAAGAAGTTAGTTACTTAACATAATTAAATAAAGTTTTTATATTTGATGGCAATGTTCAGCATACACACTTTCAAGGCAGGATAAACCGAAACTTATTCCTACTCTCCTGATTATTCATTAATGACTCTCTATTTACAAAAATGGTCTCAACAAATTGTATTATGATTTCAACAATTTTTTATTAATGACCTACTAACTAAACTAAACTAAACTAATACTACAGAGTTACGCAAACTAAATAGATTTAGCTTAAATTTATGAACAAGTAAATAGTTTCGTACTACATACAAATAGACGAACAAATTCACTCGCCTACACCAATTAAAATATATCTTTACCATAAGTGATTATGATTGATAAGCTGTGTTACACGATAAGAAGACGAAGTGATTATGGTGTTTCGCTGTTTTAAGGGCAGAGCCTTCTAATATGGAAAGTAAGGTACTTTCGCAACAGATTTCAGATACGGTGCTTTACTTAAATATATACGAATCATTTTGAGAACCACTCCCATTGAACAGGATTCATACTTTCCAGCTCTTTGACTCATTCATTCATAACTGAATGGACAGCGCCAGTGCAATCGATTACCCAACGGTCATTCGTGAATGGCGGAAAACTTAAAAGACTTCAACTTGAAATAACTTCTTCTTGTTATTTCACGCCATAGCAAACGTAAGGTAGAACACACAATTGTTGACCATGTTGTTGTTACTACTAGATATTCCTCCAAAATATTTTAATATGTATTACAAATGCGAAAGTTTGAGATGATACTTAAATAGATGTTTGTTTGTTCTCAATCACGCCAATGCTACTAAACCGATAGGGCAGAAATAAATTCGGTATAGATAGATACCTACATATATATATATAGGTAGATAAGTAATGTTTATGAGATGAAAAATCAAATTCAGTTTACTTTTTATCTTCAAAAGAACAAAACAAAAGAGACTATTTTTAGCAGGTGAAACTGCGTGCAGCAGCTAGTATTTTTATTACAGTCGCATGTGTATTTATTTTAAATTGTAGGTACTCCTAAATCGTACAATTATAATCATAAGAATATGCGTGAATAAAGACTCCTTAGAGCATTTTGTAATATGTGTTCATAAGGTGGTCAAGATATGGGAGTTTTGCCCTACAGGAGAAACACTCTATAGTAAAGTTTACCGTGTAATTTGCGTTTCCTTATTATCTGCTACTTTATACATGGACTTATTGTTGTATCAACAGTACAATGAAAATCTGCTGATGTAGAGATTTGATACGCGCACGTTTGAGTATTGAAGTAAGTTTTATATTGCTTTGAATGGTATCTTATAATGCTCGCTTGGCTGATCAATGAGGAGTTACGGTTCTTCAAATTCATTTACCGTCAGGTGCTTTAAGTTGAAAGCAATTTTGAAATGGTCACGGGCTGTAAGAAAAACTTGGTACTCTTCATGAATCCTTATTTACATTCCAAGTTTTAAGGAATAAAATGTAACGCATTTTATTTATAATGTAGAGCCATTGTGCGGCTAATATAAACATAAGGAAATATAAATTCCACATGTGATTACTTTCGACCGTCCTATTTAGGGGAAAATTTAAACGGCTATAGTTATGGAAAAATGTTGTTTTAACTTTTTTATTTTTAAATACAGTTCTTATTTTCATCACAATTGAGCCCTTGACATCCTAACCGCTTCGATTTTGCCGATCAGAGGGCGACCAAGAGTATTCACCCTGTATTAACCATCTTAGTACTACACATTGTAATAACTATTAGATAACAAAAGTAATTATTTTGACGGTGTACAATAGCTGGTATCATCTTACTCACGTGCTTCTGCGAACACCTCAAATATCAATAATAAAATCAGTTAGAATTTAATCTTCTCAAAAACTCTACTTATTCGATCCTAAAATAGCCACTAGACTTTGCACAAACATTCTCAAAACTCGTCGAATACCACACGGTATTTTGTACCCCTAAGAAATTATTTATTCTGAGCCCCCGCACTTGTTTGCAAAGATAACAAGAAGTCAATCCCTAAAGCTGTAACCAAAACAAATATGTGCCGAGCTCTCCAAGGACGTGTTTATTTTACTAAAATATCTGATGGATTGAAAATAACTTCGGAATTGGACTTTTCAGTTTAGTCAGATTATGGTTCAAATGTTTTTTTATTCCAAGTTCACTAATCTAATTCCAAAGTCCAAAGTACAGTACATGTACACGTACAGTACAAGTACAGTAGTACATATTCTATTCCCATCGTTTATACCTATATAAATGTATTTGGATTAATTATGAACAGGGAAGTCTTATCTAGAGCTGATTCAAAAACCTAAATAAAATTGTAAAAACGTAAAATACGTATTCTATTCCCATCGTCACCAACGTGCATACTTATATACATGTATTTGGCATTTATATAGAGACACGATAAGAATGGAATACCTATTTTACGTTTTTACAATTTTATTTAGGTTTCTGAATCGCCTCTAGATAAGACTTCCCTGTTCATAATTAATCCAAATACATTTATATAGGTATAAACGATGGGAATAGAATACCTATTTTACGTTTTTACAATTTTTTTTAAGTTTTTGAATCAGCTCTAGATAAGACTTTGACTGCGTGGACAAGAAGGCATATAATGTACAAGTAATGTACAAGTATTCAAGAAGCAATATTACAATGATTAATTTTAATGAGCCCTCATAATTTCCCCCACCTAAACAATTTAGTAAATCAGATCATACCCTCATAAGGGCGCGCCCTATAATTCAATTAGGCGTTTTACATAAATAGCGATGTCAAATCTAAGATATCTCCTAAGGGCCTATTGAGAGCCTATTGAAAACGCACGTGTCCTTACAAAAGCCTAACCCGCCGAAACTCTGCGGGTCGCCGAGACCCAAAGTGAGAAATTTCACAATACTGTCAAACTATTGAGCCTAGGTGTGACGGGATCGATCCACAATAACTCAGTATGAGGTTATTGGTGTCTTTTTATACCACTTTTAGTGACGTTTTGTAGTTGGTGAACCATTTAGGGCACAAAGGTTTATGCGGGTGTGTATGATTAGATCGAGAGTGAATCGGCAGTTTTTAAAAGGATCCTCTGTCTATCAATTTTAATGAGATTCTTGTTACTATTAGATGAGCTTAAAATACCGTGAAAAGTAGGCATTTAGTGCAGATCTTCAACATGTATTGCTATTGTAATCAATTTTTTTTTTTTATTAAATTTAGTTACTCTCAGACCTTTTAACGTAAACTCTGATGGTACTGAACTGATTACAAAAATGTAAATTAGATGACACGTATGATATTTTATAATACATCACTTTGAGCTTAACGTGATTAAGATAATGTTTAATGCCGCTAGCGTCTTAATGACAACAAATACCTAAGTAAATATCTTAAATAACAATCATTAGGTAAAAACCTAATAATTGTTCCTTAATCCTAAATAAAAGGATCTTAATCACTCATTTACCACATTTGGGATGTACAACAAACTAACTGTATAAGGTAAGTAATAAAATAAAAAAAATGCATTTTATTTTTTATGATTTGTGGGGTGTTATGCACTACATTCACTACATACTAAGGCACAGAGAAAAGACTTCTTAAAGTTTACCTGTTGAAATTACATTCCTAACCTAACCCAAGCATTCGTAAAGTAAACTGGTGATATCTACACAGGATGCAAGGTCGTTAACAGGTTTATCACTTCCTTCTAAGTATTCAAATTGTGATTATTTTATAAACAATCGTTTGTCGTGAGCCATGGACGTGGAGGTATGTCACCTTCTTGATATTCAAAACGAAATGCCTTTCTTTGTTTATTTATTAATGATATGCATTTATGAATTATATTCATTTAATACCATGTGATAATAGTTATTATTGACTTTCTATCGTTTAAACCTATCCTGAATTTTGCGTAAGTAACTAAAAATCTACATGAGACCTTTGCTCAACAATGGGACACTATAAATTAAAAAAAAAGAATCTAAATACCTGTTAGTTTTCTGATCATGTAAATAAATACCAGCCTACAATATATATAGCCTACTAGCTATATTATAAAATTTACAGCAGGGAACAATCTGGCCAATATATTACAATTGTACTTATTACATATTTTTATTCAAAAGCCTCGCTCTACATGCTCAAAATGTCAACACAAGTTAATTATTATGACGGCTGTGTAACGGCTATCGTGACGGCACGGAAAAATTTGCCAAATTTTTCAGTTTGAAGATAACGGAAACAAATGATTGCCAAATACGTTACTAACGTTTATTCTTTCCAGGAAGTTGAAATCGTAATATCGTTAAGTGGTCACGTTGTACATTGTGCTTTAAAGTTATTGTTTACCGAAAGGCATGTACTTTAACATCGGTGCCAAAATATTGACAATATTGCCAGCATATTTATTTGGTTCCAAGAATTTTCTCAGAGTACAAAGTAAGCAACAAAATATGTGAATCATGACTCGCTCGTGCTGTGAATTATTTTGTTAAGGATTATAAATAGGCCAGATTGAATAAATATGGCACAATAAACTGGAGGTGGTCGATGGTAGCCACCCGTGGAGACTTCGTGGACATGCAAACATACTCGCTAAATCTTTAAGGTGCGATCTTACAAAGCGAGCAAAATAGCCAGTCAAAAAAGTCAACTGTATTTCAAAGTTTTAAGTATTACTATTCAATTTTTTTTATGATTCATTCAAAATGTAAGTTGGGTTTCCAATGAAAAAAATCCTATATAAGAGAATTGAAGAAGACAAATTACGTGATCGTTTGCAGCAACACCAATATCACTGCCACACAATTGCCCTTAGACTTATCGCGCGAGTCTAAAAGTTTGTCCAACATATTTAAGACTTTTTACGTAATGGTTAAATAAACTCAAACTAAATTAGGTATTTTAAAAAATAGCGCTCAAATAGTTGCCTTCAATCAAAGCTTTACTAATCCATCAGTTACACTGGCGCTGAAGAGCAGATGAGATCATTTATCTAACAAAGGACTATTTCCATTTAGAAAATAATAATAATAAATATTTTAGACATTTCATACAAAGCCAAAAAGCCTTTCTAGCCCCAAAAAGCAAAACTTTATTTATGGGAACTAGAGAACTGATAAAATACTAATATACTTTTTTTTAAATACATACATAGAATACATAGAAAATACCCAGACTCAAGACAAACACCGATGTTCATCACACAATGTTTGTGCTGAAGCGGGAATCGAACCCACGACACCGACGTGGCAATCCGACAAACTTGCCTCTCGTTTCATCAATAAAATAATTTGGTTGCAGAAACCGCACCTTAACATTGTCACCGCGATTCACAGGAAACGCTAACTGTCCCAACGGAGGCATTGTTTCGTTCATTCGTACAGCAAATATTGGGCCTATCCAACGTTAGCAAACATTGCCTCGCTGGGTGGTGGCCAACAATGCACTTCTTAGAAAACACTCTTCGTCCGTGACAACACTCCAAATACAGTGATTACAGTCTAATTGTCCACGCACCTGGACTGGTTAAGTTTTCAATGTCAACAATGTAGTTAGAAGAGTCTTGGTATAATTGATGGGTTGATGGCTCACTGTTACTCGCGAACATTATTTTGGTGAGATGTATTGTTTCATTACAGCTGTGTACTCGAGAAGACGTCATGGGACGCGGAACAACAGTTTGTGGCTCTGTTTGACCACTGGATGGATAAGCAGACATTTCTTGATAAATAGGTCAAGAGCTCAGTAGTACTCGTAAGAACTATGGATAGAGTGGCAGAAGACCTAAAAATATGCCTGTTTGTAGGGTTAACCTTTTTTTTACAATGGGAAAAAGCTATTACGCATACCCTTTAGTCGGGGAGGGCCAAAGGGTTATGTTGGGCTCACCACCAGGGCATACCGACTAAAAACCCATTGATATTCCTTCAATCACCTCAGTGCCTATGGGCCTATGTCCAGCAGTGGACTGCGATAGGCTGATGATGACCTCAGTGCCAATGATTTGTCAAACCACTCGCCATCGGACGAGAGGTTTGACGGCGCATCGGCACTAGACAGGGTCATGGGGTCCCGGAATTCGACCGTGGCCCTATCAGTGATTGTCCCCCTCGGTCATAGACGGACAATCACTGACTTAACCCTTACGTAGGGTTAACCTAACCTAATCCTTTTTTCAAAATGTTTTGATTTTTTAATATTTTGAATAAATAAATAAAGCACAAAAGGAGCCTTCGAGGTGTACCTACTTGAAATCCTTTCACCACACTGGTTCAAAAAAGCTAATGACACGATAAGAAGTAAAATTCTTTGAATCGTAAAAGTGGAAAATATAATGCAGGATGTAGGTAAATAAATAATATTGCGTATGTATACTCAAGAGAAGACTCAGGCTCCTGAAATACCTACAGCTTTCTGCTAGTTCGAGGCCTGTGGATTCACTCTTTTGTAAACAGAATTATGTCCGAATAAATATTATTTTCCTATATATCAAGGTAATAATTATTTAAACTTGCCCACTTGCAAATTACACTTTCCCTGAACTATCACGAATTAAGTAATCATCATTATAATGATGTCATGACCTGATGAGATGAAGTCAGCAGAAACTGAACTTTTTCTCCGTTATTTTCTTACCGTTATTTCTGGGAGATAAAATCCATAAACTACATCTCGTACAACGAATGTAATTGGAAGAAAAATGCACGTTATTGCATCGATAATCAGCCTCTCAAACCGGAACTGTGTAATGAGAATATTACTGATAATGGCCATGGTAATGATATGCTGGCCCCGAATATGTTTTTATAAAAAGTGTGGAAAAAGTCTTATGCCTACTTGCACGAAACTGTTAAAATCCCAAAGCAATTACTTTACTCGCTTGGTAGTTCTTAACAGTCCAGATTCTGACCGTTAAGAACTGCCAAGCGAGTAAAGTAATTGCTTAGGAACTTTGAAAGTTCGGTGCAAGTCGGCATGAAAGTTATAAGTTTGTGATAAGTATAAAAAATGGGAATTATTATTGCATTTAAAAAGTTATATATTTAGTCTTTTAACTTCAAAATTTGGGCATCAAAGTGGCATTGCTATTTCATTATTTTCACAACGCTTAGTATGAAAATATTATTACTGACTCATAAACTTTGAAATATCAAGCTATTTTAGTTTTAAAGTCAACTTATTTATTTATTCAAATAATACCGTTAGTGAATAGCACATAATATTTGTTGCTCTACCTAGCATAACACTACCTTTTCTTCGACTTAAAGTAACACAATTTTTTTGATATCTCAACAATGACAGCGGACGATGCTTCTGGCCAATGTTTGGTTAGCTGCGCGCACGCATTGTCAACTCGAAAATCAATTTACGATAATTGTCATTTATTATGAAATAAATATGATGCTTTATCCCGTCCTCTATTGTGCGTAGGATTCGCCTCCAAAAGGAGATTCATAGATGTTCCTATTGAATTTACTGCATTGAGCGTATTAAATTTTTATATTTTGCGCAGAAAGTCATCCGAGCATGCGCATAAGATGGCATTTGACAATAATTATAAAAGGAGTCCATTTCTCGGGATATATTAGGCGGAACATAAAGATCAAGAAATGTTTTCTCAGCTTGAAAGCAGATGTGGGCTTTGATATCTAATGAAGTGTACCTACCTACTACAAAATCATAGCGATCATCAAGGAAAGATTCAACAGGCCTATTTTTCATAAAAATAGCTACGTTTTGTGTGTAAGATAGATACTAAATGTTACGAGCACAGAAGAAAGATGTAAGTAAATCACTAAATTGCAAAATCAATCATTATTTCCGTTTAGTAATTGGCCTAATCGGCAAACAGTTGGTTACTTATAATATTACTAACCTAACCTAACCTAATATATAGATTTAAAAAAACCTACCGTTGATAACATTTTGTAGAGAAGGTATTAAAAACCTATATTTCGATTAACTAAATGTTAGGGAAGCGTCCGTGAACGATAAACAATAAAGTTCGTGATATTTATTGTTCAATTCAAGTTACAAAGGTTTAAAATTGGCATTTAAAGTGAATTTGTCTCCATTTTAACGTCTAAAGGATCCATTAAATCGTCCTTTGTTGACTATTGATTTGTAGTTGACTGCAACACAGACCGTGAAAAATAGCTACAGGATGTGCTAAAGAACCTACTTAATATTTAAAGTAAGTTAAGTAATTTTAGTTTTATTATGTTTCAGCATTGATTTGGTAGAGTAAATAAATGAACATCCTTTATTAGAAAAAATATGTCATCTTCCTTCGGAGATTTTCATGCAAAATGGACGGATACTAATGAAATTATCCGTCGGTACGTAGTGAAAGAAACACATTAAACCCTGGTTACCAAACCTTTGAGCTAAATCACTGAGAGGACACCTACGTACAAAAAGCAAGAAATAATCAGCAATCACAATATATTTCAATTGTTTTTGCATTTGAAAATTGTCTCTATCGTTTATATAGCCCATTTGTTGACATAAAAAATCTGAAATTAAATATGTAGGTGTTAAATTATGGATGAGCTTAAATTATGGATGAGCTTTAATTTTCGATCACCCTGTATATGTATTTAGAATCGTTTAGCAAGTTATTGAGCGACTAATACGACAATGGGTCTAATAACATTAATAATAGTCTTCAAAATGAATAGTCATTTTGCTTCGATGAATCCTTTTACATTTGCACAGAATTTATCATCGTTATACTTCGTATTAAGAAATAATGACATGTCTTAACACCTTTCGTGCTAACAACGTGTTTTCTATAAACCACGTTCAGGCAAACATTCGATGAAATTCTTCCAAAACACATAACTATGTGTACCTATAACCACGTGTTTGCCTTCTTTTGTAAACACCATTCTCTCATGTCTTAGGAACGAGTCACACTTATTCAGCTCAATTCAGCTCTTGTCCATTGAAAACATCAGTTCTATAAGAGATGCGTACGCATCCGTTCAGCTATATCCACGTCTATTAAGCTTTCGCGACAACAACAGAAGAAAAAAAAACCAGTGAGTTTCAACAAATTATATAAATATATTTAGTAATAACCAGTGAGTTTTTATCATGCGCCAGTATTCAGCGCTGTTCCGCCGCATTCAGCGTTTATCATCTATGTTCAGCGCTGAACAGGAAAAGCTTAGAATAGAGAAATAGCTCTAGATTGTTTCTGCAACACGCTATGATAGCTTTTCAATCATGCATTTTTTTTACATTCTTTAGAATTTTCCTGTGACTCGGGGCAAAGAATAAATAATATTATCTCGGGGTCTGAGATTAGGCCAACAGTAATAATAATAATTCGTATCTACGAAATAAGTAGATACGAATTATTAGTACCTACTAATATTCTTCTTATTGTGTCATTAGGTTTTTCGAACCAGTGTAGTGAAAGGATTTCAAGTGCGCCTCAAAGAGGCTCTTTTCGTGCACTTGACACATGATATCGAACTTTTTTAGGTTTTATGACATACCGGTTTCCTCACGATGTTTTCCTTCACCGTTAAGCACGTGTTTTTAATGCACACAGCCAAACATAGATATTTTTGAACAGAAAATTCCCTTGGTGTACGACCGGGTTCAAACCTACGACCTTCGGATCGAAAATCAAGGCATCTCCTAACTCAGCTTTTACTAATACTAGACGATATTGAATATCTTCTAAAGTGGCGCGCTTTGGAAGCCTTCAGCAAACAGTAGACTGAGTTTAATTATGATCACACACACTTATTATAACATCACTATAATATGAAAAAAGAAAATAATATTGTAAAGAGAAATCACAAAAAAACGTCAATCCTAACATTAAAATCTCAAGTCATACCCATCGAAATGCCCACGTGTGATCAATGATCATTGTCTGGTCTCCAAACCCTCAAGACCCGTATTGCGGATTAACAGATCGACGAACCTGATAACAGATCTTTACAAGATACGAGATAACATCAACAGCATTGTCCGAGCGATTCACGAGAGGTATGATGTGCTTGTTTGAAATGTAGTCTATGACTTGCTTTGTACATTGTCTAACTGTATGTAGAGTGATGGACAGAGATGTCCCGCTGGTCTGCAGAATGGAGTACTTAGCGCCAGTTGTGGAGCTACAAGCAGACTTTTTTTTACTGTTAATGCTTGGAGTTTGTTGGAAAAAATGCGGTTTATTTTGGAGTACCGTATTTATTTAGCACATAGGGAAAAAAGTAGAGATTCAGTGGAGGTATCTCTTACGACCACACTTCTACTTAAAACACTGTCTTAAAGTCATGACAAGCTACTGCCGGGTCACTTGCGTAGTATCGAGATAATAAAGTAGCATGTGCACTTTTCTAGTTTATAGAGAATATTTATACATAATTTCAACCAAATTAGTGTAGTAGTTCTGGCGTGATTAAGGAACAAACATTACATTTATGGAACTATAAATACCAATTTTCATAAATTTTCGCTTTTATAACATTTGGAGGAATAAGGATAAGTAGGATGTAGGTGCTCGATTAATACATTAATGTACATATGTTAATTTCGCTTATTTTTTTTTTTGTTGGATTACCATTCGGCTACGTTTCTGTTACAAAGCTTTGCCAAAACTTTTGATTTCCCTTCCTTTGTAAGACACCGCCGCCACAGACAATCAAGAACCGACACTCAAAGGAAGAATTAAAATCGGCCCTTCAATTGAAGTGTTCAATGTAACGCCCAAAAAAAGCAATCTTGACCAAACAATTTACATCTTACCTTCTACCGCCTTCAAACGTGAAGTTTCTCGCCCTGGGCGTGATTGGGCGGGGCTTTCAAACCCAGGGCGGTTCTAGAACTGAACTGTTTGAACTTATAACAAGTTTTTTTAGAATAAGTTCTGAGAATGGTGCCAAAGTGCCAATTTGCTGAGATTAATTTCTAGGCGGGTCTTTGATATGCCGACTCAAGGTGCAAGCGCGATTTTGTTGTGTCATTGTGGATGTTGAAGAAATAAAAATATTTCTGTAGAAAATTATGCATACCCAAGTATAAGTGGACTGTAATCTTAAACATAAATATAAACTTGGGTATGTAGGTTATAAATGTATGTAGGTAGTATAGTTATTTACCTCACAAAGATATTTTTTGCACTATTTTTAATTAGTATATTGAAACTTTTAATATGTAGGTACAATGGAAAAAATATGTAGTTATAAGTTTCAATGCTATAACAAAACAACGATACAAAAATCTTTAAAGATAAAAAACCCACGAAAACCTACTTGGTACCAATAACGTTTTCAATATTCAAACAAAACAATCAATTACATCTAACAATAGCCCGCCCTTTCCTCAAAAAGCTTGTTACTCTCGCCGGGCGTCGCTAGGGCGGACCCGACCTTGGGCGGGGAACTCTCTCTCAATGACCTACTTTGAACAGAAAAACATAATTATGTGCAGATGATGTTCAATTTTGTGTTATTAATTTAAGAAAGGCGTGGCTAATACGCAGCTGTATCATTTTAATTGTTGATTTTTCTATAATGCTTTGTATTATAACCTTTTTAGATCTTCTTATTTATAAATTCTGTGTTCAAATTTAATTATTAAGTAGGTAGTCAAAGTATTGATTACTCAGATAAATAGGATAGCTTATGAGTAGGCTTAGTAATACATTTTTCAACAAATCTTTTAAGAAAACATAGAATAATCAAACTTACGCTAAGCACCATACAAACTTATCGCATAAATATTGAAATTGAATTAGATGCATTATTTTCACACAATATATTTGGAACAAAATAAAAACTTCAACACAAAAGCCCTTATTTACCGTAACTCATATTATAAATGTGTAAAACCATTTAAATAGCAAAGTATCAATAGATGAATGTTGCTTTGTATTGGTGAACCAAGTTGGCCGTGATGCTTCACGCACATTTATTCCACGATTTTAAAAACTAAAACAACCTAAAGCTTACTCTACTCCATTCATAATAAAGGCGAAAATATTTTGGCGATTCCTGAAATTCTCTTTTTCTTGTATTCAAACCAAAGTAAGTCTTAGTCAGTCACATTACAGTTGAAAATATTTTGTAAAGTGGCGGTACAATTTGATACCAAAATCACAAGGAGGCTTTCATAGGCAGCTAAAGGTATCCGCATTGTTGATAATCATTGAAGCAAACACTTGTTATTTTAAGAGATCATCCAACCTTAAGGCTTTGAATTGGGCTTAACAATGAGGTGTATAATGTATTATTTATAGGACACACTCGGTAGGCACATTCTGGGCCATTCAAATCCCGGTATAATTGTATTGAAAACGGAATCATCAATCAAAGGTATTTCTTCACAATTGAATTGCAATATTGTATGGTATGGTATGTGTGGCTTTGGTCTACTAAATCGTCTGAGTTTTCAATGTAATGTGTGGGGATGTGGAATTAGTTCTTCATGGTATTAGGGTCTTCTAGGTAGAAGGAGCAACCCCATATGAAGTTTAGAAACTTCTAGTTCAACATCATAGGTTTTGGGTAATTCACCTTAATTAACCTATAGAGTTAAACAGGGTTAGATGTCCAAAAAGAAAGGTGCCAAGGTGGAACAATCAAATGAAAGTAAAAATAGGTAAATAAAATTATAATAATATATATAATATATTAATTAAATTATATTAAGCATAAATATGTATATGCTAAAAACTTTACCTATTATTACTTCCATTTTATTTTCAAAAGTAAGGTTTTAGGAAGAGGGGCTTTCCTTCTGGGGTCTTTACCCCTGTTTTACAAGGTGGTTTCATTTTAACACCTATAATAATAATAATAACCAGCAAGAAGGCGGAAGGTGGGAAGACTAAATAGAAGGCGGGTTGATGACATAACACAGATAGCAGGCAAAACCTGGACATCGATTAACCGCGAAGAATAGAAGACACTGGAAGAGGCCTTCACCCGAGGAGTGATCCACATCCAAAATAAAGACACTAACCAAATTACAACTAGCTTATGTAACAACTAACACTAATGTCCTAACATAAATGTAAAAAGCAATAGGATGTTGAAATAAAAGGCTATTTTATTTCAACAATATTTTTTTTATCACAGCATAAGCTAACTACTACAATCTATATTACAAAATTTCGAAAGAAAGAAAGAAAAACTATTTATTATGATAATAACTTAAGGTACACTGTACACAGGTTGACACACAATAGATACAAATATGGTAGTAAAGCAACAAAGAATTAAGAAAACTAACATTAATAAAAAAAAATAAAGACTTACGCACTACTACTACCTACAGTACCTACCTACCTAGCATAAAAATAAGCGTTTCATACAACTAAATACTTTAAATAGTCTAGAAACGATGTTACAATAGGTGTGTCCCAATGAACAGTGCCTGTATATCACAAACGGGCCCCTGCTCAGCATTTGCTGGACCATTAACGCAGCCCAGCGCTGGTCTTCCGCACGGGCCTAAGTGAAGTCACGGAAATCAGCTAAAAAAATAGATTATATAAATAAAATAAAATAAGTCGCTAAACAGAAATGCAGTTATAAAGAAAATTAAATATTACATAAATGAAATAATCCAGACTACGATGTAATAATAATGATATTTTCATATATCAGTTTAGTTATGATAAAGTAATTCAATGATGTGTCTACTACTAACAAGTTGCATTTATGACCGTGCCCGTGCGGTGCGGTCTCTTATCTTAGGTACCAAGCGCTAGGATGCCTACCCACCTACCCAAATTATTATCTAGACAAAGCTGAACGAAGCAACCCAAACATTACGGTGCTATGCGCGGCGTCAGTGATTTAATTATGTGTTGCGAGAAAAAGAACGAAAATAACTATCTCAATTCCTATCTACCGTGCAATCAAAGAAACCCCCATTAAATACCCAGCTCACAGTGTTGGACTATAGGTACGCTTTATCCAGGTGACCAGTGCTCAAACATAAAAATAAGTGAGACCACGAGAACAATTTGCGGACAAGAAACCAAGGTAAGTTGAAATTATGCTATCAAGGAGTTAGATTACTATGCTTTGATAGGTAATTAGAACCTACCTAATTACTAAGATTATTAAGAATCGTGTAAAGGTAGGTAATAATAAATAGATTATGTAAGAATAAATATAATAAATTAAATTGAATTACAATAACGTGCAATTGAGTGTGTGTGCAAAAGGAAACAATTGGGCCACCCATCATGGACCGTTGCAAACGATCTATAGGTAGCTCAATACTTTAAGCTTTATACTTATTTTATACAATCTTTGAGGATATTTATGTGTATTAAAAACAATATCCGAAACCGATATGTGGAAACATAAATAACATTCATCGAGAAATTATTCATAGGAAGTCATAATTTAATTCAGAAATCAATTTCAAAACGACAAAACCCTTGCTGTGATTCAAAAATATTATTATAGGCAAAGATTTTATAGTTACATTAGGCTATTTTGTTATTTATTAATATCATTGTCACGAAGTCCAAAAAAACTCTTGGAGTCCCAAAAAATGACTCACAATACCGACACGCTAATCTTTTGGGGCCACGAAAATGCCATGTCAAACGAAAAAGGGTCTAACCATACATTGATTAATAAGGTGTTCCAGTAGAAAACTATGACAGACAGCTTTAAAGTAAAATAGAGCCTTAAAACGGGAAATCAGACATCGCGTCAATAAAAACGCAAAACATTTTTTTGTAATAAGTACGTTTTGTGACATTTTCACGATAGAATTTTAATGTAGTACCTAATAAGTAGTTATTTTTAAATGTAATATATCACTAGCGCTATTATTTCTATGTTTCAAAAACTATAGCAGCGAAACCTACAGTCTGAACTCTAATTATCTAGTACTGTACCTACAAGAAGTTGGTCAAACTGACTAACTTTTTTGGTGCGTTTTCAGCGCACTAATATATGGTTCTATAATTTAAAACTTTTGTGAGTCCAACTAATACTTACTAACCATTAAATAAATTCAGGTCGCGTCTCAAAAAAATATCAAAAAAACGCCCGTAGGTAAACCACTTTTAAATATTTGTGCACATATGGCTTCCGGCTAGTTCGAGTGGGTTATGCTAAAAAATATTAGAAAAACCGAGTCCTTTTTTGTCAAAAACAACAAAGAATTTCGTGCCCTATGATTTATAGGGTTTTTGATTTGAAAAGATTCTAGGATAGATTAGGGACGGTCCAGATAATGGTAAATTTAATCTGGATATATGACGGACACATCCAACTTTTGGGGCGAAGCTAAGGCGATTGTGTATGTATCCTTTCAAATTTCAAAAACGTATTCAGGTGACCTTTGTTGCGTTACTGAAAAAAAACTAAGACTTTTCGACACGAATATCTTCACTGTTACACTGTCCTTAAGCTTACAAGAAGTTTTTTGTCTTGTAAGCTTAAGGACATTCTTCTATCTGGAAAGTGTTTTATGGCCGGGTAAAGGACTGTTATGTTAATATAATGTTATTTTTTCTTAACAAGAAAGACTGTTATTAAAATTACAAAAATCCTTAGAAACTGGTTATTATCCTGTAAAAATATATGATTTTTTTATTAATATTTCAAAATGTTCCTATATAAAGAAAGTTTGTTTGCTTACAAAAACCTTATGAATATTATTTTCATATAATTATAGGTATATATATTCCATATTATTTTGTTTTTCATATAATGAATGAAATGATCAATGAAATTTGATAGCTTAGATAATTACTTAGTTTTTTTTTTCAATTAAATTCACATGTTTACCACTTAACTTAATAACAACACAATAGGAAAATGTTCGTATGAAATTACGAAATAAATAAAAACACTGTTATTTCTAGGAATTTAAAATCAAATTCACGATCCCCTTAATTAATGTCAACAATACACGATGTTGTCTGAGGTAGCTGCCAGGCTAGTGCAAAATATCACCACCGTATATTAAAAACCCTACTATGAAATCGTAATACAGTGAAACTTGTGTCGTGTAGCCGTGAAAATTAGAATACATATGCTAATGAATACGCGGAATAAGGAAGGAATTATTTGTAGCTTAGTACAGGTCTTCCACAATTATTAATAAATATCTATTAAGAAGAAGTGAGCTCCTACATGATGTACGTTTGGACCTCACAACAATCACTAAATAATAAAAAATTGAAAACCTCACAAAAATTATAATAAATAAATATATTATGAAAGTTAACGATAGTTTTTTAAACAATTAACCAGCCTAATCACGATTTATAAATATTAACTCGATAAAAAAATTCGCAAAGATACACAAAAATACACAGTTGAAAATGTAACCCCCGATTGAGAAACCTCTGGCATTTGGATATAGTAATAGATATTCGGATAAAAAAAAAGTTTTATAGAACTTTATATCTATAGTTTATAGAACCGAAATCCGAAATAAGCAACGCCCTCCGTAGTTTAGACGTTTACTAAAAGATCACAATCAATATAAGGTAATAATATTGCACGATTGAAAAGATAACTCTGGATTAGATTGTTAGACTCAGGAGTCTCTAATATGAACCAAAATTCGAAATAACCAAAGCCTTCTGTAGTTTAGACGTTTACTAGAAGATCACAATCAAAATAAGGTAATAATATTGCACGATTGAAAAGGTAACTCTGGATTAGATTCAAATTAAACGTAAACCTGGCAAGTTCCTCACAGACGCTTCGGGACCAGTGTTCTTTTCTCATGTCACAAATTATTCAGAGTACTACGATCTGACGTCAATCCAAGAGTGAGTTGATTCGGCTCGTCTCAGATCGTTCATTAACTTCAAGAACGAATAAGTTAACTTCAAGCACGCAAGATCTAATGATCTGAAGTTGTTACACACTGGCGCCCTCTAAAAGCTCTGTATCGACCTTACCCAAGTGACAGTGACACTTACAAATACCACTTGACGTTTTCAAAATAAATGGCGGTAATAACGATTATTATCGCCATTTATTAGTGACTAGCGTAGTTTGGAAACGTCAAGTGGTATTTGTAAGTGTCACTGTCACTTGGGTAAGGTCGATACAGAGCTTTTAGAGGGCGCCAGTGTCTTGGCTAAGATCGGAACACTTCAAGTCAATCAAGCTCCAAATTTTGGTTCAATCTCCGATATAGGTATATGTATATGTATATGTATATGTATATGTATAGGTATGTATGTCTGTTTGTGGGTATTTTTTTTCTTATGATAACTGTTGAACCGTGCAGCCAATTTTGATTAATTAGGCTGCTGGGTAAGTAAGTTCAAATCATTTTTAGAATACGTATATGAACGAGATCGATCTAGATTTTTAGTTGGCCAGACTTTTCGCTTTCTTAAGTTAAAGGTACACTAACAAATTAATGATTGGGATGTTTATTATACATTGGATTGGCGATGACGTCACAATAGTAAAGTACATTGACCTTTCGCACTTACTGTCAATATCTGTACTATGTTTATGCGTCAAAGCGATTTGACAGATGAAGCCTCCAGGAGACAGACTCATGTCGTCTTAAGGGCTTAGTCCAAATACCTGTTACTTGTTAAATGTTACTTGGCCGAGACAGTGAAAGCTTACGTCACTCGCACAGCTAAGCACTCGGCGCTATGTTTATACGTACCGAGTACTTGACCGAGAGCACTAGTCGAGTACTCTACGTGTGATCTAGGCATAACTGACAGACAACGTACAGGCCTTACCACTGGCCGTGGTGACTTGAAAGGACATTGGGCATCGCAGGTCTTGGCCTGCAATTATTTTGCATTTGGAACATAAATGGCATAACTGTCATCTACGCTGTTAGTACAGTGTCACAAAAAAAAAATCATGCATAAGGTTGAAAAAAAATCGGGACCAGGGCTGCCTACATTTTTGCCCAATCTCCTTTCGAGAATATGTTCGTCATGATTTGTAAGCGCGTATTATGAAAGGAATTGTGTTAAGTCGCAACGCAAATTTTGTTAAGGTCATTTTGATTTAGTGTAATAAGCTATGTTCGGTTTAAGTGATACAACATAGAGCTTTTTAGTGGTTTTCAAGTTAGTGGTTGGCGGCACTAAACACTAAAAGCGGTCATTACAGCTAGCCAGCTCATAAAACGAACAAGTCAAAATCACTTATTAGTAAGTTAAACGGATGGATACACTTGACAAACAGTAATTTTCCAAAAGCTACAAAGAAAACCACTAACAAGGAGAAATCTCTTCCAAGCAACCACCTGAATGAGAGTCAGCACAATGAGACTTCTTCAGTAATCCATTGAAAGCTAAAGCCGAAAGCATAAAACAGAAACAAGTCTTTTCAACAGCACGTAGCGAAGCAGCACCCATTCAAGAAGCGTATAATAGGAGCTAGTAATAAAGGCAAGTCTACATTTAAGTATAAAAGGCGTAATAAAGCCGTGTCTACACTGAACCGTGTTAAAGAAATCAGTATAACCGAAATGCATTATGGCATTTCTCGATTCTGCAATTCCTCCGACAAAGGGTTCCGTAAGCTGTAAAAACAATCCGAATTGAAAGGGCCGCAGCCCGAACTTAATCCTCCTCAAAGTGTGCCGACGCGGTGCGAGATGTATTTTATTTTCAAAACAGTAGAAAATCCCTTTCGATATCAATTTGCCGCCTGAATTACTTCATTCGGATCCTTTTTAACATGTGTTTTACAACATTTTTTTCTATTTCCGTGCACTTTATTGTAAAATAGTGATTTGATAAGGCATTGTTAGTCGCGAATTTAAACAAAATATTTGCAAAACATAAATAAATAAAAGGAAATACGAGTTTACATTTTGTAACTTTCTTCGTTCTGTATTTTTAATCGTTTCCAAAGCTTTTATCATACTACTTACTAGAAAAATATTTAAAGCAGGCTATGATAATGATTTATGCAATATAAGTTTAGAATAAGTAGTCTATTTAGTCATTATTTTAAAATCTACACATTCTACCTCCTTTTCGGAAGTGTAGCGGCTTTAGATAAGAGTTGCAAATACAAGTAAAACTTTCGATAGATAAAGAACATAATGCAAGCTACAAAACAAACAGTTCCATTGAACTCGGAAGCACAAAGGTAACTCTAGACCCTGACAATATAATAACTGCCGCATCTTTTCTCGAAAACGTTAGACCTAAATCATTCTAAGTTGAGCAACCCCGCCCACAAGTTCATTTATAAAATTCTTTGGTACGGTACGGAATTTCGCATCTGTTCCTCAATGCTCTTCCTGTTCGGATTACTAGATACGGATCTTATATCGCCTCGGGGCCTTTTACTTGTTATCTAAGAACGCATCGCTTTATTCGCAAGTGTATTGATTGATTGATCATGTATGGAACTGTTGATGCTTCTTACGCTCAAAAAATGTTTTGTTAAAGCTTTTCAGGATTCGTGATTCGTGCTCAGCATCATCAATAGTCACCACTTAGTAGTGTAAATCAAGTAAATAACTGATTATCGTCGGACAAGTAGAGGGGAAAAGATCACGCGGCAGATCCCTAATCAGATGGTCTGACCAGGGATAAAGATAATGCGTCATTCTAAAATGTGGTGCAGGCAGCCAAAGACCGGAACCGCTGGAGACAGGCCGTCCGCACTTACAAACTGGGTGATCATGATCTTCAATAATGAAGTACCGACTACAGAAGAAGAAGTAATAAAATATATCTGCCGGTGATAAAAACCAGGAAGTTTAGGAATCTAAAATAAATCGCGCCGTTATCTTACTTTTGTTATTTATTTCCAAATTTCCTATTACGATGCGTCGCACCGAAGAAAGGTTTTCATTCTGAACTCTAAGCGCGACGCAGTGCACGAAAATATTATTTGTTATTATCAGCCAGAGCTGTCCCATTGTAAGACAAAGGCCTCCCCCCATTTTCGCGAACAGTCTCGATCTTGCGCTCGGTCTCGAACGGTCTCGAACACATTAGAGTTAAGAGGATATGTGAAACTGTCAGAAATTACAGCTGCCGAATTGTAAGACAGTGATAGCGCAATTAGACACCTTACCCCGAGGGAAGAAGTTAGATATAGATTTTTGTCGCTCAAAAGTAACGGATGTAAGCGACAAATGATAAATCATCGTATTTCTTGAAAGTATTGAATTTAAACAAAAATCCTTTAACATTTATCTAAGTTCTGTGATTACTCACTCAATAGTATAAAAATGATCCGTAAATATCCTCTAAATGCGGAGGATGGATGTAAATAAGATTTTAAGAGGGCTTAAGTTGGTTATTATCACAAAATAAATCTATCGAGAAAAGTTTCACCAATTGTGTTTCTGTCTTACATTTATTTAGATTATATCCTCAAGTAATCACTGTATTAACATCAAGTTTGTAAACTGTACCGTTACCGAGTAAGACTGAAACGCAGCGACTCTAAATTTTCACATAGCCTCTATAAGCCCAGCATCAGAAGTAACCCTCATGCGTGTGTGTATCCTCAAGGTTTTAATGTTACCATAACATGATGAAGGAACCAAATTCCCTCATTAGTTCTGCGTGCCGTTCAGACCACCTTCCTACATCCGACATTCCGACACTCACGAAACTTCACGGCCTAATTATGAAAAATAAGACATACTTTAAGTCCGCATATTCTCATCTCTCTAAACACGTGCTCATCCCCGTTTTTAGGCGAATTCTTTTAAAAATTAATTTCGTTCGAAGTCGCGCAAAAAATACTAATTGCTTTTTGTGGACTGGTTTTTGCGTGGGTCTGTAGGTCTGTCTGAGCAAATGTGGGCTTTGTCAGCGAAAAGTGTCAAATTACTGGCACGAGATGGAAGATAAGTGTAGGGTTGGTACGTTTACGGATATAATAAGATAATTTAAAACATCTTATATTATTTGGTTAAAATAAATTACATGGTGAAATAAAAATCATATTTGAATTTTCCTATCGTGGAATTTAATTATTACAAATGATTTCAGATTGATAACATTGATGAGAGGTAGAGATGGTGAGATTAATAAGAAAAAAATCCTTTGTATGATATAATATATTGTTATCAAAACAAAGGTTTACTTTATTATTTAATCTTATTAATAGAATAATGAATAAAGGCAAAACAGTCGATATAGAGTTTATCTACCCTGAGTGTGTGCTAACCCTGATTTCGTAGCTGACATCGTTGCGTTTTTGCGCGCATCCATTTTAGTTTTTCGTAAAGATTTTGTAGTTAGATAATAATTTGGACAACATTCTAAAACATCTCAAGAACCTTTAATCTGCCTAGACAAAATTAGTCTTAACTGCTAAAAATAGAGTTGAATTTTGTAGTGCATGATTGGTGTGTTCAGTTATAGGTTTGTCAAAAGGTAGTCAATACGCAATAAGCAACTAAACGGAAAGGAGCGGTAGATAAAAGCCCGACAAGTTGGAGAAATATTTCCAAAATATTTGTAAGTGATGCCGCAACCGCCCCAGGGCGGGCGGGGGTGAGGCATTCCTGAACTTTATAACTAGCTGATGCATGTGGATGCACTTACGCGGTATCGATAAAAAAAAAACTTAGCCTCTTTTTCTAAGTCCTTGACTATATCTATACTAAGTTTTAGCTTAATTTGCTCTGTAGGTACTATTGGCGTTTTAAATCAAATATCCATTTATTCTGAAAAAAACATGTTTACGAAAGGTGTGATGAATAAGTAGGTATGATGCATCTATGTGCATCTATCGCATGTGTTTTTTTGGGATAGGTATTTGTTTCAAACAGCTTTTTCCCTTAGACACTAACTTTTAACTTTAAGTTTAAAATATAAACTGTTGATCGATTAATTTGGACAAGGTGAGATGTATGATAGTTACACATAATCCTTCCTTGGCAGTTGGGTAAAAAGCTACGTAAATAATTATATTCTAAAATATAGGTACATCTGTATTATATCAATTTTATTTTATTCAAAACGTATGTCTCTTTATTATAGGTTAAAATAGGTGATCACGTTTTTACTAACCAAAAAAACCCAATAAAAGCGGTGTAAATCTGCGCCACAGTCTGCGCGCAATCTGGGCGGGTTTTAAATACTTCCTTATCTCATAGACACCATCTCTGGTGTTCTGTTACAATGAGCAAACTACCGATAAAACCCATACAAAGTCATACAAGCCCATACAAGCTCATACAATAAACCTTATTTCTAAGGCCCATTTGACCCTCGAATGCAAAATTCACGCTTGAATTAATTTCCAAACTTGTTTTTTTTTAATAATCTTGGAAGGCTGTCGATGTTTTAATAAAAGGTTTGGGAATTTGCAACGTTGTGTTATGTGGCAATCTGGACAAGGTTTGATACGGAAATTGATCGAATGCACGGCCCAAATGGATGTTTAATGTCATAATCATAATTGTATGCGGTGATAACTGATGCTTGAACGTTAGGTAATGAGAATTAAAACTTTGATCTTTATTTTGAAAAACAGTACTTGCTGGTGTGAAACGTTATTAAGCTACATGTTTGTTATTTTTTACAAACTTACATCAATAATTTATTATTAGCATAAGCTAACTACTACAATCTATATCACCAAATTTACAAAAGGAAACTATTGGGCCACCCATAGACCTTTGCAAACGATCCATAGGTAGCTCAACTGCTCCAATTCGACCTTTTAGTTATTGGTTTAAATACCTACTAACTTTATCTTCCTACGCATTTGTTTGACAGCAAAAGTAATTCTTGAAGTTTAGGTTTAGTTTACCTTAACATTTCAATCACACATTTCAATGATATACCACAATACTTAGACATATGTATATATATTATGGTCTCTACAACCTTATTTTTCGTAAACAACAAAACAAATATTGTCTCCTTACAAGTTTGCACAAAGCATTAATCTGGTCACGCTACACTTGACGCCAATAACGACCTTATTCATCAAGGATTACGAAGATGTTTATCAATATTTTCCATACAAATATTTAGCAATAGTTCAGGCTGCAACAAAGCCATCGTCAACATAATATTTATATTGTAAAACATAATCTTGGTATTGTGCGACATCTTAGCGCAAAATTTTGCATGACATTCGATTTTGCTGTCCGTTGCATCCATCTTGCGTGGGTGATTTGATAAAGATCGTTTATTTGATAAACAAAATATGACTTGCATTTTCAATTCTTGTTATTTATAAGATAATATCGTGTCTTCTTGGTTCATGTTCATTTTCTAAAAAAGATCGTTCGTTCACTTAAATGAGTATGTACCTATGTGCACATCATTAAAATAAGTCAAAGTGACATAAATACGTAACAATAAAATAGATTTTCGTCAACTTTTTTAAACACCTTACTTCTTTTTCAATGCTTCAGATATCAGGACCCGAGACGAAAAGAAAAAGTCACCTTAAACCTCACTCGTTAGAGCTTCATAACTTTGCGCCCTTATCTACCAAATACCATCCACGGACCATAACTGGACATCAATCTTATCCCAAAAAGGAGCATTTAATATAATCAAACCGAGTCGATGTCCCCACAGCTTCGCTCGGACCAGTGGTCCAGAAATTGGTCCAGACGTGAGATAACTGGCAAACGATAAGTTGTGAACCGACCGGAGGATCAGATAAACTTACATCTGATATCCTCACTTAGCCTTACTTTTGTCACAGTGCAATAACAAAAGCAGGTTAATTGAAAACAAATCAGGTTGGTTAACACTGCTCTACATTGTCTACCTACAATTGATATTCCTCAAATCCTTCCTTAAATTCATCTACGGAGTCTTAGATATACTGAACGTCTTTAAGATTCTGAAGTTACTAAGGCCCTACACATGGGGATACCTGTTCTATCATTGATAGGATCTCCTTTACTAGCTCGAATGTCTTTTTATTAGAGATTTATGTGAACAATCATTACTAGAATTATTATTATTATATCATTTATTTATAATTTTTCTCATTAAAATTTATTTTTTACAATATTATTATTTTAAAAGACTATTTAAATAAACAGCTTATATAATTATATTGTAAAAAATATATAAAAACGGTGGACCGCCAGCCACATAATTATTATTATTATTACTGACTTGTTCTGTCCCAATGCAGGGCAAAGGCCTCCCTACCTTTCTTCCACAACTTTCTGTCCAGTATTAATAATTACATTGCACTAATTTAAATAAATACAAATAAATTGTACCAGCTGATTTATTCTCAGCTACATCTCCGGCTCGTCAATGTAACTAACACCAAACAACGTGACAGAGATTTTACGATAATTATCCCGTGGGGGTCCCATTTGTTTAGGGTTTTTTTAATTAAGGACCTGTTTTGTTTATGGGGATGAGGTGAATGTAAATTGAGGAAATAGAATTTGGTTAAAAAAAATGTATGACATTATGGGTTATAATATAACAGAATACGGCCTTTTTTTTCCATATGCACACTTTAGAAACGTGGTGCTATGCTATGACAGTTCTTTATCCTATAATCTAGATTTTTGTTTGGTGTATAATTTTAATTTCATGGCACTTTGTAAGTATAAAAAAGTATGCAAATTATGACTTGCAGTTAAAGTAAGCTCTTTTTTTGTTTCACATTTCATTCATAGTGAATCCAAACAATTATATTTGTAGCGTACCGTTTAAATTTATTCAGTAATTTTATTTTCACACCACCTGCTCGACAATGTCCAAATACATATCATACTATCATCATGGTAAATCAAAGCATTACCTACCAAGGGAGGTAAAGTTGTATGAAACTCCCAAGGGTAGTAATGTGAACTGTAAAATATGAATTTTATTAAATATGTATTTCCAACGAGAATCTATTTATCAAGCTAATACAAGGCATTCATTAATCACAGTGAGACAGTATCCAGAAAACAGGACAAAAACGACTCCCCCAGGACTACGGTAATCAAATTAAAGTTAAGACAATCTGTCATCGTGAAGATGTTTGCTAGTCGTCTGTCTGATGATGTATGGTGCAGATTAATGACAGGAAGCCAGGGTTAGAACAAAGTCTCATGCTGATGACAATATTTTGAAATAAATGACTGGTTTTGTATCATATAAGTCTGTATTATTATTCGAGCTTTCCATTCCTTTTTTTCGCATGGACGTTTAATGCTGTTAGCCGCAGATAGTCGTTACTGCGACATCGGACTCTACTTTCGATTTCATTTAGTTACACCTTAGGACTAACCCCTTTTGTAAGGTTAGTCCCTTGTATGCATTAAGCCCTCATTTACATTCAAGGGAATTTTGAAATTCGCGATGCAATATTGCAAGGAGCCCGTCCTATATTGAATTAACCCCTTTAGAACTTTTCTTTATTTTTATTTTATGATTACATTATGCCAAATTTTCTTAAGAGTAAGGTATCAGATTTATTAGAAAGGTAATTTTTCAGTGACAAACCCATTTTTTTTAAATATCACAATATAAACTTAAAAAAGAGTTAAATACCCTTTAATCATTTCTGAGGGTTGATAAACTTAAGTGGAACAAACACATCCCGCTTTAACCTAAATCTTCATCCCCACGATAAGATAAGTACATCCTTGACATAAGCATTTGAACTTCTAAAGTAAGACTATCACCTTTGATATTTTATATAATCAAAGCCTATCTCCTTAATTACGAAAATTTTGCCTGTCAACCTTTGATAAAGATATTTTGTGTAATTTTTCAGTGACAAACCCGTTTTTTTAATATTCAATATAAACTTAAAAATCTCGAAAGTTAAAAAACTCTTTAATCATTTCTGAGGGTTGATAAACTTAAGTGGAACAAACACATCCCGCTTTAACCTAAATCTTCATCCCCACGATAAGATAAGTACATCCTTGACATAAACATTTGAACTTCTAAAGTAAGCCTATCTCCTTTGATATTTTATATAATCAAAGCCTATCCTTAATTACGAAAATTTTGCCTGTCAACCTTTGATAAGGATATTTTGTTGCCTTCCTAAGATAACCCTGTCATGGCCTGCCATGCCATGCCTTGCTTTTTATTGTGGTGCTAAGGCGATACTTTATTATCATGCCGATAAAATACCGCGGTGCCATTGTTGTTATCTCCAAAAATCTTTTTTATTTGCCACTTTATCATCGTTATTTAAGGGCGTGATAAAATGTTGAGGTGACTTTGTTTTTTTCTGGGTGATATAAAGGGGTGTTTTTATTTCTCTTGATCGCTAGTAACAGACCTAACTTTTAAAATTTTAGTGCTACATTAGGTTTTATTTAAAAGGTTGCCTATAAAATTCTGCTTCCTTTGATAAACCGCTATTTTAGCACTTTATTCTATGTTAATCTATTTTACTATTGCGAGAATAGAAGGAAATCAAAAAGCCTAATAAAGTTTTTAAAATAACATATAACTGATTTGTATCTGGCAAGAGTTACTATTTTATTCTAATTTCAAATATTTGAATAGCTATGGAGTTCCAAGTAGGGTAATATGTATTCCATAGTCTATCTATGGCATAGACCCCACAACTTTCATGGACAATGTTATCTCGGCAATCGGCACGTGTCCCGAAATCATTGTTTTTGTTTATAAATTCCACCATTGTTTGTTATCTATCTCTTGATAAATGTTCTCGAGAAACAATAGATGCATGAATGGCTTATCTCTTCTATTGAAGTAGCAAGCTTTTCAAAGAAGTGTTGCATTATTTTCGAGGATTTTTGGTTTGTTTATTTTTTATTTGTGTGTCGCATTGTTAAGATTTTTGAAGCATTAACCTTTTTTATATTTCAAAGGGTGCGCTGGATATAATTAGATAAGTAAGTGATAGTTAATTTAGATTCAAGTACATACTTAGAACTCTAGAACGGAAATTTTATCCTAGATCAAATGAATAATATCATGCGATTAATATCTACTTAAGTTTTCTCACACGCTGATTATTATTTTTTTATATTTCGGGTTTTTAAATATTCAGCGTTTTTAAATAGGATGTGATTAATAAATGACATTGAGGCAAGAGTGTCACCAATTCAAGTGTCAACTGACACTTCTATGCTGGGTCAATAAATCCTTGATGATCACAAAAACCACCTCTAATCCAGACTTCCTTTATAAACAAAATCGATTCGCCGTGAACCTGTAAAAACAAAGTAGTGATCGATCATCGATTTGAACGGTTTGGTCCGTTGAAGAACGGCTTTCGGTAAACCGAAAACCATGCTCAGAAATTTACCGGCCTAAGAAAACATGAGAGCTGGCGTGCTACACACTTTTTGTTTTAAAATTATTTTTTATTAGTTTGTCGTAATAGACACTTAAACATAAACTATTTACCTAATATAAATATATAGAAGAGGGAATAAATAAAAAAATACACAGATATTAAATAAATATTTAACAAAAATATTTTGTTTCAGCGCCTTGGAGTTAAATGTCTAAAGTTGACTTTCGCGATTATCACTTATAGTTATTTCAATTATTATGCTATCAAATGATAAAATTATTTTTATTAACCCCGTAAAGTCAGATATAGGTCAAATTTTCTAGTTTAGGCCGGTGCGTGACCGGCTTATAACCACTTATATTATTTTGTTACTCTTATTAATTAATAGCAGATAAGTAGGCACCATTTATTATTATTTTATTATTTTGCCTGAATATTTAAATACTATATTATATACCTATATAATATTAACCTGCAGACATGATCAAATCAGTGTGTAACACATCAAAAACAAGGGACCAAAAAAATCAGTTCTCGAAGATTTATTTAAGGGAGCGCAAAGATCTGTTTATGGTATGCGTCGGTAATTAAGGGGAGGCTCGCACACGTGCGCGCACGCAAAAACGAAAAAGAAAAAGTTGTACCTGTTCGAAACTTTGAGACAGGTCCGCTGACACGCTCTTCAGAACAGGCGGGTTCTCAAACTTTTGTGAAAAAACAATTTATAATTCAAAACATCATTAACAAGGTATCCACCACGAACTCGGCACCAAGCACTTTTTAGGTATTAAAAAAGCTATATGTTCTGCCAGATCCAATAAGTAGATTTTATTTATATTCCTAGTTATGAGATTGTAACGGGTATTTATCGCGCTCTCACCAATTTTTACAACAATATTATTTGTAGTTTTTTATAAATTAAATTAATTTTTAAAATGTTTTTGTACTCGTATTCATTCACCTGGAAAAACAAACGATGAAACCAATGATATTGCTGCCAATTTTTTTTATTTGTAAGTAAAACGTTTAATTCTTCCTATGCGAGGAATCTCTTTTCTTTTAAAAGTTTGAGAATCAGTTTTTTGTCTTTCCTTAATGTTATCTTATTATAGCTAAAATGACTTTGGTGTTCAAAGATAATAGCTGGAGTCCGGGGTTCCTCGCAACCATTTTTTACCCGATTTTTTTACAAAAGATAATGCTTTTAGATATTCCATGTTAGGATTCGATTTCAGTGTTGTAAAGTTGGCAGTTAATTTAACGATTTGCAAAGGAGATTATATAGGGGTTGGTAAAACTATGAATTTTATGACCACCTAATGGATTCTATAGGAGATTCTAACTTGATGTTTTTTAAATAAATTAGTGTATGAAAAATATACTAGACTATATAAGATTTGGTGCTCATTCATAAAACGCAAATATATAACAATTAATTTTATTTAAGGCATGTCTACTGAACATCTATTTTTTAAGATTTGCAGTTACATAAAAAGCCTTAATCCTTGTTATTAGATTTTTCTCTAAAGATAATTGTAAATACATACCTACATAATTAATGTGTGTATTATGTATATACACCACCAATTTTTAATTACCAAAAAAAAATTAAATGGACATTGCAGACGGGGTACTACGTTGCGCCTGTGCAGTCAGAATTTTGGATTTCTACAAAATGGCAGAGTGAGAGCGGCGCGAGTGCGGCGCCCGAGCCGAGGTTTTGCGAGCTGGCTCGAGCTAGGTACCCGGGTTTGCCAAACGATGAATAAAACTTAAATTATTATCAATTAAAGGTACCGCTTGACGCAAATCCATAGGAAAACGACTAACGGTAACAGTTATCCAATTTTAATCAAATTTATTTTGACAAAAATTCGACTTAATTTTTTCAAGTTTTTTTGCCATATCTGTGTTCAGTAACGGCAACTAACTACGCGTATTTTTTTTATGGTGATTAAAAATTGACCGTGAATATGTGTACTCTATTATATTTTAATATTACGAATAAGCTAAAATGGGCTCTTATGTGCCATAAATAACTTAACCCTTAAAATTAAAATCGAATTAAAGATAATAAGCCAACTTATACCAAACACATTAACTTGGCTAAACGGCCATATGCTCCCAATTATTAAAAAAAAACACCGCTTATTGCATAACATCGTTCAAACGTCGGCAACTGAAAGAAAACTCATATGTGCACGTTAAATAATAAATAGTTTAACTAATCGTCGTCAATAACTGAAATTCTTAGTAAAAGGTCCACGCATAGGGCTGTCGTCGTAGAAAGAAATCATACAGTTTTTTAAATGATTGTTTCCAGGAAAAAAAAGAAGTTTCTTCAGGGTTGGAAAATTGGTTGTTTATAATCATTATTTATTATACCTAATTTACAGCAAATTTCAAAAATAATATTCAAAGCATCGAAACAAAATCTATAATAATAAATAAATAAATATTTTGGACATTTCACACAGCGCCATCTAATCCCAAACTAAGCATAGCTTGTACTATGGGAACCAGATAACTGATACAATACTTAAATACTCCTTTTTTTGAGTAAATAGAATACATAGAAATCACCCAGACTCAGGACAAACATTCGTAAACCATCACACAAATAAATGTTTGTCCTGAAGCGGGAATCGAACCCGCGACACCAGCGTGGCAGTCCAACACACTTACCCCTTGCTTGACCAATCGTGTCGTCAATAATGGTGCTAAACATACACTTTTTATTTTATCCAGTCTGGTGACGAGACTGGATAAAATAAACTGGGAGAGACACATCTGCCCATGACCAAAACAGTGCTAAACCGGACTTAGATTTACATAGGCCAGTGCAACAATGCTATTAGCGCTCGTCCATTTCAAGACATTTTGATGGTAATTTCACTAGCTACAGTGCCCTTCAAACTGCAACACTGTTATGCTGTAGGATAGGTTACCATCTAGCCGGCATCCTGCAAGAACGCCTCCCAACGGTAAAAAAACTTTATTATTTTCTATTTTTCAGATTTGGCCACCTTTCTTGACTTCTGGCAGCCCTAACTTGGACATAATCGGTTGAGAGCTTTGGACCGCACGGGCCATCACTGCGGTAATTTACCATCATTATGACAAATCAAGTCGACGATGCCAATCGCCGATAATTAGCTGTTCCGGACTTATATTAACGCAAAAAGGTGTTATACCCCTGAACGTAAAGCTTATGCTGAGCACAGGCGAAGCGATTGGCGGAAAACTATTTTCTTATTTCAAAACCAAACCTGTACCGGTTTTCATGAAATTTCTATGGGACCAATCAGGAAATAGATATATTTTCGAATAAAAATATTTTTTTAAGTTCTGATAGTAACAAACATAAAAAAGAAAGAAAAAAAACGAATCTAGAACCTCCTCCTTTTTTAAGTCGGTAAAAAAAGGAATGTTCTTCTAAAACTGATGAAAATGATGAAGACAAAAAAATTAATGTAGTACAATTACGAATCAAAATAGAAAACATTAATATTAAAGTACTGTGAAGTTATAACAATTATTTTTTTCTATTGGAGCTTCACCACAAAATAATTAGGTATAATACTAACTAACGAAATTTTTTACAGTCACATATCGCTCTGCTCATGAACAGTTGAAGCTATATTATCGCTATATTAAAATCTCATATGAACTAATGATGGGTTGAGGGTATCATTTGCGAACAAAAAACCGTTTAGGGCTCTGTAATGATATGACTGTAACGAGTATGCCATTTGCAAGAAAATTTGGGTGATTTTAATGGTTTTATACCACAGTTTTATACAAAGATGATAAGATGTGTTTGATATTCAGCTGAACACATTTTTTTAGTTATAGGTAATAACGAATTCAACCCATCACTTTGAATTTTATTTATTCCAGGTTGCCTTGAAGAGATCGCTCACAGTGATAAAGCCGCCCCTTGTACTACCTACCTTAAGGTATTTTTATTCTTCTTCTATTGTTTTACTCTGCTTTGTATTTTTTATTTTATGTGTTGGTGTACAAAAAAGTATTCATCTTACTACATATCAATCTTTATTAAGTTTAGGTAATGCATGTAATAAAAATACAACATAATTTCTCCTTAAACTTCAAATAAAATATTTTATAACACATTTGCTCGTAAAGGGTCTATTATTGCACCAATTTCAATACCATATTGTATCTTATTACGCACTAGTGCGGTAATGTAATGTAAAACGCACGAGTGCGGTAATGTAATTAAAAAAGGAAGGTTTATCAATGTTCTCCCTCTAAAACGAACGATACTTTTTTTTCACACCACCTGCTCGACAATGTCCAATTACATATCATGCTATCATCAAGGTAAAGCAAAGCATTACCTACCAAGGGAGGTAATGTTGTATGAAACTCCCAAGGGTTGTAATGTGATTTGAAATTGGAACGTCAAATTCGTGTGGAAACTCGTGGAAAACTCTAAGTAAAAAAACGCCCATATGGCATTGTAAAAAGGTTTGTTGTAAAATCGAACTGGCCACTCATGAAAAAAAAGTAAGAAGGCGCGACTTCAAAGATTGTAAAACAAAAGACGGTGTTGGCTGCTGAGTTCGGAGCCCTGGCTTTTTATTGCCTCGCAGAAGTTGTGAAAAGTAGAGTATGCTCCTCTGGGATAAAGCCTGTCTTCGTCTTGGGTAGCTTGAACCCCTCGCGTCACTCAGGACTCTACATAACTCCCTCGCTTCGCTCAGGAGTTAACTGAGTCCCTCGTTAGCTCAGGGTTCAATATGCCACCCGCGACATAAGACACTGCTTTATCTATGCTATTAAATCTTAGCAAAGAGTTTTTATGTCAGAAAAGTGGTCAACATTTTATGAATAAAATTAACTTTGGGAGATAAAATATAATATATAAACATTTAATTTAATTAATATTGACTACAAATCACAACTATTTTTTTATTTTTTTAATGTAACAAAATATTAATTTACTTTATTATAATACTGGCTGTTTTGTGCCTTTGCCTGTGCTTTGCCTTAAAAAAAACGCTGATGCGCGCGCATCGCTAATTTGAAACAAGTAAAAATTATTCCGCGCACTGTTTTTTTCGCCGTATTGTTTTTATTTGAAAATGTCGTCAAGTAATGATGAATTTATTTATTTATTTCCTCGCAAATGTGTTATAAAACGTCGTATGACATACGTTTGATAATTACAGCCTCTACTTTCTCTTAGCCCTCACCTACGGCTCGGGCTAACAATATCGCCTCGGCTGTAATTCTCAACTTACCGCACTTATATCATAATGTTCTATTTTAATAGTTTTAACCCTTCGGAAACTGTCTGTTTTTGTACAAGTTTTGTAATTTATTTACAAAATATTTTAAACAAAGTCTCATATTTCTTTTATATGGTATGGTAGAGTTATTCATTATACATTACAGTTAGTAAGTACACACAGTAAAAAACTGCAGAAAGAGGTCCTCTTAAAATATCTGGTATTTTACCGTGGCATGTAATTATTACCATTAAACCTGGGGCATGTTTCAGAGCTTTCGGCCTTCTACGATGCAGAGATTTATTTTAAAATATTATTTTCGATTTATTTTAAAAGATCATTTTGGAAACGGTGTAATTACGGCTGCCCCCGTTCCGTAACACGGCGATCGGTAGTAGATACATAATTGTAGTAATTGGTGGTTCAACTGTGTTTAACCGATTGATTGTAACATGGCTCAGTCTACATTCACACCGTACCTTATTTTTTTATGTAAGTTTTGAAATACGGTTAAACAGTTTTAACAGATTTAATGGTACCTATATTTACCATGAATATTATAAAAAATAAGTTTTTGAACTTCTGTTATTACGACACAGTTTTATGTGTTTGTTTACCTTATAATAAATATTCGAGTTAAATACCCATGCCGTTAAGACTTTTAATAATTTTTTTTGATTATCCCTAATGACTTCCATCATTAATTCTCTCGGTTTCAACATTGTTTTCTTCTGTGATATAGCTAACTTCTTCGAGTGGCAAATTGTCTAAAGTATTTCCTAATTCATCCTATTACTTTCTAATGGTTATATAAAGTTAAACTTGCCTCCGTCTGACTCTATGGATTTGGTGTGACTGAAGCCTGACTCAAAATTACCGACCCTCACAACAAAGGGTTAATTTTCTCCAAATCAAAAAGCATCCCTCACTGACGTGTTAATTCCATAATAAATAACAATTCAGCGGCTAACAGCCTTTTGTTATGGTACACCTCATTTGTAAAGCAACTTTAGAAGTAATTTTTTACATTCATTTGTGTTTTAAGGGTTAAACATTTTTTACTACCTACTGGAAATTTTGAGTGAAGTGGACTGAACCAATCTCTTTTCAACCGACTTAAAAAACGGAGGAGGTTATCAATTCGGTTGAATGTTTTGTTTTAATGTTTGTTACCTCAGAAATTCGTTGTCTATGTACTGATTTCAAAAAAAAAATTTTTTTTTTTTGTGTTTGAGAGGATTATAAACAACAATAAGTGTTGACGAGTGTCAGCGGGCACTGTTGTATAGGTATAGGTGCTACAAACACCATCACGGGAGGCGTAATCCTGGAGGTGTCAGGCCCCGAGTGCGGCTCCAAAGCCGACACATTGGCGGCGAGGATGACGGAGTCCCTGAGTGATCTGGGTGTGCGGATTGCGCGCCCAGTGAAGACCGGGGACTTCAGGGTCGTAGACCTCGATGATGGGGTGACCTCAGAGGAGGTCAAAGCGGCAGTCGCTGAAACCGGTGGATGTCCAGTTGTAGACGTGAAGGTGGGAGAAATCCGCCGTTCACCGTCGACTCTGGGCACCATCTGGGTGCGTTGCCCACTTGCCGCCATGTGCAAGGTGGTAGAGGGAGGGCGCCTTCTGGTTGGCTGGACGTCGGCCGGGGTGGAGGTACTGAGAGCACGGCCCTTGCAGTGCTACCGGTGCCATGAGTTTGGGGACTTGAAGGCACTATGCAGGGGCGGAGTGGACCGAAGCACTTTGTGCTATGCATGTGGCAAGCCAGACCATCTGGCAGCCCAATGCAACGGACCACTCAAGTGCTCCGTGTGTACGGACCTTGGCCGACCGGCCAATCATAGGATGGGCGGTAAACACTGCACACCAACAAGGAGGAAACGGGCAAGGGTGACCCTACCTACTCCAATCGCTGTTAAAGCGAAAGGGGAGGTGTGTGGAACCCTACCCGTTGAGGCAATGGATACCGAGCCTTCTTTCTCACCGACCATATTGGTCCAGGAGAAGGAGGCTAGTAGGCGGGACCGGGGCGTCTGTGATGGACAACCCGGGCCGTCTGCCCCGTGAGGGGGCGGCGGCACCTGCCAACTAGGGAGATCCTTTTGGGTTCGAGAGCGGTCGGAGTGGGGGCTCTGGCCGCTCCAATTCGAATCCAGGGATGGCTGCAGTGCACAAGTGGCGTGCACTGCAAGCAGAACTTGGGGTTGGCGCAAGCCTTCCCCAGGACGGGCCTTAAAGGCAACGTGCGTGAGGGGCACCGGTACGTGTTCTTTAAGATATCCCGGGGCCCCTCTAATGCGCAGAGGTCGGCCACCATGGGGTTTTAGTCGGTATGAGTCCGACATACCCCTCCGTCCTCCCCCAAGGGCGGTGGGCATCCATGAGGATTTCCCCATGTAAAAAAAAAAAAAAAAAAAAAAAAAAAAAAAAAAAAAAAAAAAAAAAAAAAAAAAAGGTGCTACAAACAGGTTAAAGCTATAACATTAAGTATGCTTGCTGTAATTAACGATAACTAACGCTATTCTAACTATAAAAGTTTTCTAACATCGTTCATTAAAGTTCTAGAACCACTATTGGAGCTAAATTTATTTTTTAACTCTTTTATAACGTTTTTAGTTAGAACTGAGATAATTATTACTCTATTAAAAAGGTAAAAGTTATAATAAAACCTTAACTGACACCAAAATGTTTGTTGGGATACTTTCAGATTGGTCCCATAAAAATTTCATCAAAATCGGTTTAGTCTTAATATCAAAATAACTGAAAAAATAGAGATAGATAGAGAGAGTAGTCGAAGTAAATATTATTGCGTATTTTAGTTCCCTGTGACTTTCAGCGGTGTTTACAGTCACTAAAACAGTCCAATTGAAGTCGGTTTTCTATGTTTTTGCAAAACCTTGATTATTAAGAATAATAATATACTATCAAATTATTTTATCTCATTTATTCTTGAATCAAAGAGAAGAATATAAATTAGTTTCTAGTAGGTTCTTACCTAAAACTATGCTAAAGAAATTAATTAGTTGACCACAAGTTGGAGATGATGATCATGATTAAGATGGGGAATAAAAGTAATTTTCTTTTTGATTAAAGCTCGTCACCATTACGTTACAGACACCACAGAATAAAATTAAAAGTAGGTACTACACAAAAGAAATATAAAGTTGAAATAAAGCTCTACGCCAACTGCACTAACGATCATTATTATTTCTAATTCCATTGAAAATCATCGCGGGGTAAAAACATGGCGCCGAGAACACTATTAATGATAATGGTGTACTCGCATAAGATATTGATAGAGTGGGTATCACAAACAGTATAGACACTTCATTAACTATATGTATTTTAAGACGCAAGTCAACCGCATCCTATAGTTACAGCGAAAACTGAGCAAATGAAAAAAATTGGCGAAAACATTATCTTTCCCTAAATTTCAATAGGAATTTCAAAGATTTTCGAAAAATGGCGGAGATATTCTCAAGTTTAGAATTATTAGACATTTTTGCATAATATCTAATGGAATAAAATATAGTCACATAATTATTCCCATTTATTTGGACCTCATATTTGTGTGATAACTACAATGACAATTTCAGTTTATTAAAATGTAGGGTCTTTGGATGACAAAATAACTCCTACATTGGAGCCAGCTAGAACTAGAAATAGCTTTCACGGCAAGGAAAGAGTGAAGTGACAATACCTACTGCCTTATATTTTTTCTGTGGTTGGGTTGTTTAAAAATAATTGTGCTACGGGTAAAGCGGAAACGCTACGCATAGGCACTAGATTCTATGTTGATTATAAATAAACTGAGGTTGAGAAACTGTAAGTAACTAATGTAGAAGATTTTCCAACTTTTTGTCGTGGTGTAGATAAATAACATATTTTACATTTATACGTACAGCATTTAGTTACACAATGAGATCGAAACGCATCACTAGTGATGAATTATAATTCATCGATAATTATCGATATTATTATTGATATCGATAGCATTGATTCATACACGAAACATTTCAAACCATTCCTTCGACAATACGGTTCGTGAATATCCTGTTATTCCAACAATGTATGAATTCACGTCAGTTTTTTATAGCAAAGCATACAAATTAGTAGTCAAGCCTCGATGACATAGGGCTAGTTTACAAGCTACAAGCTAGCGAGCTCGGAGCTTATAAACTTGCCCCGTGTCATCGGATATTATAACAATCTGCTTGTTGACTTTCCTTCCGGACCGCTAACTCGCTCACTCGCTAGTTTTAAAACTCGCCGACTAGCAGCAAACTAGCCTCGTGTCATCGACGCTTAAGTACAGTATTATAACAATATATATAATAGTAGATATATAACTAATAGTAGAAACTAGTATTGATCTATTTAGTCTACCTATCTTCTAACTTCTACTGAGTAGGTTGATAAAATATTGGCAATAAAGCTATCAAACTATTTAGCTTCGTCCCGTTCATCAGTCTCCCACGGCTTAAACCGCTTCAACTGGTCCATTTAGCGACCAAACAGATAATAAATATTTAGCTTAGTGCATCGTACGGTTAATAGGGGCAATTTGTGGGTGTTTCGAGATCACCAGTCAAAGGCAAAGGCGAGAGCGGAGTAACATTAATCATGACAAGTTTTCAGAATCCTACTAACTTTTGTCTTTCATTCTTTGGTGTTCTTCAATAGAAGTACCTACTAATTATAGTACTTTCCTACTTTTTTCCTGACCTATTCTGTCCCACTGCCGGGAAAATGTTTAAAGTTTTCCCTATACTTTTCTAAGTTCTCTTGTACTTTTTTATAATAAATAGTATATAGATTGTGTTCAAAAAATTGTTAAATACATAGAGATCTAGAGATCTATTTAACACATTGTTTCCTTTTGTAAAATTTTGTAATATAGAGGCTTTTGTTAGCTTAAATATGCTTTATGGTATAGTTTGTAGAACATTACAAAATTATCAGTTACTTACTAAGTATGTACCAAGTTTTATATCAATAAGTAAATAATTTCATACCTAATTTTTAAGTAACTCGCTCAGCAACCTCTTGCATGTCGTCTTCACCTGTAATTGCAGTGGCACGTGGCCAGTTATGTATCATTTTCCAGAAAAAATGCGTTAGTAGTAGTTAGTAGGTACACTACTCTATGTTAGTGATCAATAAATTTAATTAAATTAGTGTTCTTATTCGGTGTTTACTATCTTGGTAAATTTTGTTAACTTACACATTATAACGAATTATTTCCATCTGTCACCCTACTCTGTCCACCTAAGATGACAGACAGAACTATTTTATTCCTGTCTGTCACCCAATAAAAAAATAGTAGATACCCAAGATGATTCGCACATATAGATGACATCTTCACTTAATTAACATCAGGTGAGATTGTGGTCAATCGAAGGTCTATCTCCAATAAAAAAAAGGTCAATACTGTAGTCTACTCGTTTCAAGCGTAAATATTTCAGATCAAAATTCGCATTTCCCATGGCTTGCGCCCAGACTGCGCGCGCAGTAGAAAATTGCTTCTAATAGTTGTCGCGAGCCGGTCATTACCGCCCGCCCTAGTGCACACACTAACACGAGAACGATGTGATGTAATCATGCAATCACAATCACTTTACACTAAACGTTAAATTGGAAATCTTCATGGCTGAGCCAAAGAATCAATCAATATACCTATACACACTGTCCTCATTTGTCCAACAGTATCCAGTCCATGCAAAGGTTGTCTGGAAGAGATCGCTCTTTGGCGATAAGACCGCCCATTTTCCACTGCTATATACCTAGCTTTATTTTTCTATTATAATGTATTAGTACTAAGATGGTGAGCAATAAAGTATATTCTATATATCTATCTACACTGCACATTTTTAAAAACCAGAAAATTTTTTTTTATAGTCAGTTGCCGTTCTGAGCATGGCAAAAAATCATTCATTCAGTCAGTCAGAATCAAACCTTTTATATAGGCATATTGATTGATAAATTGATAATGGTAGTTATTTAGTGGCCAGGTTAAGAGTAGTAAATTACTGCGCTGCTTCTTAGGTACCTACTAGGTATTTGGTATAACAAAAGACATACGTAGGGTAGATGAATAATGTAGCACTGAATAATAGGTATCCAGATATAAGTTATACGTTATATAACTTATACATTTAATTAGATTTAGTTAAAAAAGTCATACCGCTGAAATAATGGTGCTGCACAATTTTCTTTTATCTTATTAGTTATAATGAACGTACTATTATATCATTTTCTAATTTACCTAGATTACTAATTCATCTGCAGGCTCATATAATTATAAACTCAAAAACGGTATTCACAGGCGTTTTACCATACATTTTGTAGATTTATGAAAACACCATTATTACTTGTACCGAAAAGACAATCTACTACTTTGTAGCGTGCATAAAATGAAACACATCATTATAATAAAATATATTATTTACAACCAACTTTACGACACACTAAAACACTGTTTCATAGTACCAACACACTAATTAGTTCAGAATATAAAAATTGGAATATTAAAAAGAAGAAAAATGTCGTTTTAATTGACTTCAAATTATTATGTTAGAAAATGGTAGTCAAAAGCTATAACATGAAGTTGAAAGGCGAGCGCTTCGAATCTTTAATTAAAACCTCGGTTTAAACGATCCTTGTACTAAACACGGTTATTAAACCAAAGTAATATTCTACTCCCAGCTATTAAAAAAATACTCCTGGACTCATCAAGAGGAGTTATGGAGTTATTCAAGTCCATTCGGGTTGAGCCACACTGCGAACAAAGAGCGGGAAATAATACAAGCGTTTTATAAAAATGTTGTTATTGTGCTTGTGTACAATACAAAATTTATGAGTCGAATGTATCATACTGATTAAATATAAACATAGTGCCATCAATACATATACACATAAACCAGAACTTTTTATTTTCAACTAAGTCGCCTTATTACTTTTGTAGAGAAAACTGAGCACTTTACTTTGTGGGTTATATGAGACTGAGCTATGTAATACTACAGGTAAAGTCGGAAAAAACATATTTGATGCAGTTACCACTATTTGCCGTGTGGTTTTATGCCATTTTTCACGATCTTCATAGTTTACTAATTTTTTCTTTCATTTCTGTTTTTATACTTACAAATCGCACCATGTCAGACGCCACTTATCAATGCAAAACACTGCACGAATATCTCGCTTATTCTCCATTTAATACAACTGAAATACATCATAACTTCAGATATAAAATTCAACTCGCTATACTCTTTTTATCCTTCTACACCTTTAACGAGAAAACTAGGATAATTATTATTAATTCATTTATTCTCAGACAATACATCCATATTATAGCACACGTAAAATAATTTAAAAATAAATGTCATACAAAAAAGATCTTAAGAACTAAAAATAAATGTTAAAATGAAATAAATTATGAATAAATAAGAAATGAATAATAATTGAATATTTGAATTTAAAAATAATTATTGTATGTCATTAATTTAATTTAATTTAATTTAATTTAATTTGATGAATTATAATAAATACCTACTTATTTGTTCAAAATTGGACTGCACCAAGCAAAACTTGCATCCATCTATTTTGGATGGGGCAGTCTAGGCGCGACATAATCATCTCTAGGATGCTGTTGGTGCTGGCTCGCGCACGCTGGAGTAGGGATGCGGCTCTCTTGCGCATAATCGCTTGAAAGCCGTCCGTGCGCGCCTCTGCGAACATTCCCGACGCGCTGCAAAAGCGAGGCAGCCGCATCAGCATCCTAAAGATGTTGTTATATTGGACGCGCAGTGCGCTGGCCGCCCGGCGGGTGTGGTTGAGCCAGAGGCTACTCGAGTAGAAGGACTGGCAGTAAGCCCTAAACAGAGTGATTTTCACTTCTCTCGAGCAGCGAGCGAACCTTCGACAGATCATATTTCCTCGGACCGCCAGCGCCCTGCGCTCCCTCTCAATATCATCATCGTCATTCAGACTTTCATTGACAATGTGTCCAAGGTATTTAAAGCTATTAACCACTTGTAGAGCCGCACCATTTAACATAATAGGCGGAACATGGATTGGTCTTACTCTACCACTCTTAAAAATAAGAACTTCACTCTTTTTAGAGTTATACATCAGTCCATGTTCCGCCGCGTATGTTTCGCAAATCCCTACGAGCTTCCGAATTGACCCCACTGAAGGGCCCAACAGCACCATATCATCAGCGTAACTGATGTTATTAACGCATACACCATCCACAAAGCAGCCGGTATGAATAATAATAATAATGCTTGTTATCACTCCCGCCTTCAATCCGATGATAATGGACACTGCATTTTCTTGCCTTTTTAGTGACCGTAAAAAAGTGCCGTCACTTTCATGAAGGCATAGGTTGTAAGTTCTAATAACGATATGGCAGGTCTTATTATATCACCTGCAACTTCGTTTGCGAAATTTCTTTCTTGACTCGCGCTTGCGCTTCTGATGATTATACCCTTGAAATTTCAAGTCTCTACGTCCAGTGGTTTGGCCTGTGCAGTCAGTCAGTCTAGACTAAGCTTTTTATATAGGTATATGTATATTGATTACGCCCATTGTACCACTTTTTCTTCAGTATTGTTTCTTCTTCATGTAACTTTATTTTGAAGAAGTGCAATAAAGATTACATCTCTTTATCTATTTATTTTATTTTATTTTTTAATATTAAATTAGGTTAATATTAAGTATTACAGATTATTACTAGGTATATTAAAATTATTTTGTGAAGATAACCAAAACTTTAAATAAAAATGAAAAAGTGAGAAACTAGGTAGGTACAGACAAAGACATATGTGTCAAGTTAGTAAGATTTATCTTTTTTTTTGTACGTTAGAGTACGGCGATAGCGTTCGTCTTACTGCCATCAGTAGAATATAAGTTTTGTATGAAAAGGTTGTAGACGAGTCACTTAAAAGTTTGTTTATTAGATGCCTTTTTTATATCAATCGGTAGAACGTTCCACAATCAGACTGCGGCGATCTCAAAGGAGTCACTCTGAAAGGAGGATGAATGTTTTGGTATGGATAACAGAAAATTATCATTGGACCTTAGGTCTCGTAGATGGGTCTCAGAGAGAACATAAAATTTACTCTTGAGGTATTGAGAAGAGTGAGGGTTATTTAAGATAGAATAGAGAAAGCATAAAATCCTTAAGTTTCTTCTTTCTCGGATCGGCAACCATTTCCACTTAGCTCGGTATTCCGAAACATGATCGTATTTGCGAAGGCCAAATACAAATCTTATGCATGTGTTGAGTATATCTATGTTTATAGATATTACTTCTTGCACTTGCTATACTATCCTAATACTTTTATTTGAAAGTGTGTAAGGATAGATGCATATGTTTCTTAAATGACACTAAATGGGTGAAAAATTCTTGAATTTGAGCTGAAATTGGTATGAGTATAGTTTAAAAGCTGTAAAATCACATAGGCTATTTTTATTCTGATGCGACGTGGTCGAAAATATAAATAGAAGATTTAATTCCACATCATATTAACCAAATTACATTACCCGATTAATCTTCTTATCTAAAGATCTGATCGTAGTCATGCAAAATCATCTAACCTTTTTTTTAATCAAATTCAAAATGAGTTTACCTGCGATTCACTTAATTGTTCGACAACCCCTCACGGTTTCCACCCACGTATTTCACCTTAGTTTCTTGTAAAACTAACCTTCGAATTATGAACCTTATTCCCTTTAACATAGAATGCATTAGTAATTTTTCAGGTGAAAATACTATAGTGGGTGAAATACCCATACTCTAGGGGTGACGCAACAAGTGTACAAGGCAACAAAAACAACGATTAGGGGTGATTTATACATTCCTTTATTTTCCACCCCCTATTTTAGTGGTAATCTCGTCTCGTAACTGAAATTCCCACAGTGTATACAATAGGGGGTGCATTTTTTCTTTCAACGGTTTTAATTTCGTAGTCTTAATTAAGAACAGTCAGTTGTGATTTAGTAATAAAAAAAACATCAGTAACACAACATACTGATTTTATTAAAATAAGGATACAATTTAACAACACATTATATTTTTAATTTTAATATCACAGTAACAATATAAAACATAACTTTAAAATACCAAGACTACAACTAACGACAACAGAAACCACTGAAAATATAGTATACTTATCACCTAAGTACCTATTTAAACAATATATATTACATATTTGTTCTTATTGGATTCTTATAACTAAATGGCCTAGATTGCTAAAGGTAGATGAGTATAATTTTAAGAGTCAAAGTGTTATGTGAGTAGATGAGTCAATTTTTATGTAGAATATATATTGATACCAGTTACATATTGTCAGTAACCTAACAATATGTTAATAACCTACCTAACCTAACCTAAGTTTAAAAATATAGCAACCTCATAGCAGTATTAAAAATCTGCAACTGAATATTATTAACACATAAGTTTATTTATTGATCTTGTTATGCAATTAAAGAATATTAAAAAAAACAATACCTACTGCCTATAGAACTATACAATTGTATACACCTTAATATATTCTTAATATACATACATATGTACGAGTATATCTGACAATGCTAGGAAATCGAAATTCTTTTTACAGAATTATGGATCAGGTTTGTCATATTTCATCACAGGCAAGTTAAAATCATAAAAAAAATTGACCTCGCATCCCCAACGCAACGACAAGTGTAAGCGTAAACAATGATTACAATAGGGGATGCTATGCACCCTAGAGGCAGGCAAACTCAAATCACACACTTGTCACGCCGAGGGGTAGAAACTACAATAGACTTTTTAAACCACCCTTAAAATGACGCGAAGTATCTTCTGCTTATCTATTATTTCCAGCCTTTTGTCTGTGCTTTTTGCATCTTCAAATCGTGGGAACGCTACTCGGACGTTGCGCAAAACCTGAAAAAATATGATAAATGTTATTGGAATAAGATAAATGCGATAGGACTTGTGGTAGATGAGATAAAAACTGGTCCGTTTTTATTTTTTGGTAAAGGTTGTGGTTATTGCAAAGATAATAATAATAGAACTCTATATCTATACCTAATAGAGGCCTTGATGGTACCAAAAACTCTTCAAATTAAACACATCAAATCTAGAGTCATTTGAGTAAATTACCACCCTTTCCAAAGTTACCACATAAAATCTACTACCTAAAATTGACGCAAAGCAATCCTTGATTGCACCAATTATCCAAAATTCAACGTCTAACAATAGCTCCTAATATTCCTAAAATGACTCTAATAGACATTTAATTATAGCCCTAGTCAAGTTCCACTGACCCCTTTTACACTTGTTTACATCTTCATCCCTCACCCCCGTGAGCTCGCTGAGCCATCAAAATGGTATGTTTAAATCCAATACCCAATACGATTTATTATAACAAAGCAGAACGGGAACGATCGGCCGCTTGCCATCTGTCGTCTTTCCGAATCTCGAATTGCCGAAAAAAACTCAATGTGCGAGCAACCCTGGGAACCTAGGCTCGAGTAGCATTCCCACGAACAACCCCTCAATTTTCAATAACCAAATTAGCCTTTGCGTTACCCTATTTCGGATATGAGGGAGTCGTGAATCTATTCATACGGAAAAAAGTGTTTGGTGTCTCGCTCGTATGTTGGTTCCATGTATACTTTCATCCCCTTCGAATGCACGTGTTCAAAGATCGTATATTTAAACTGCGAACGTGTGTGTGCGAGAGCCTTCGGATTGCAGCACCTGCCGGCGCGCGCGCACCCCATTGGCCGAGTCAGCGCTATCACCGCTACACTGATTTCTTTTAACTTAATTTTTTTGTAATACTCTCTTCGGACATGAAGAAAAAATTCTACATGTTTGGACCGGTATGAGTTGAATTTTGTGTGTAGGTGGCATTAAAATTTTATTAGATTTTTTTGTAAACAAAATGCTAATCGAGTTGAATAATTCAAACGCCGAAACTGGAAAATTGGACTTACGGGTGATGGGGTTGATTTAGGAACTTGCGAGACTGCATTCTTTACTCGGGACATTTCATTAGAATTCCCAGTAAGCCAGACTACCAGACACCCAGATCATCTTATCATCGAGATAATAATTTACTCAAAAAACTAGACTACTCATTACTTCAAACTGCGAAATATTGCAAGTCATTTTTCTACCCCACACTTCATACGCGCGCTACACACGAGCTACACGCACGAAGGTAATAAGGTCATATGGCGACTTTTTGACCCCTAATGCAAGGGGTCAATAACAATCGCATTGTCCTTGCATGAAGGCACAATTCACAGAGGGTCTCGGTACGGCCCGGGGGTCAAAGAGGGGCTAATGAATTGTTTGGCCACAGTATGGCCCGAAAGGCGTGTGGACGGCACGTGGACACAGTTCTCATGAATCCCCTGCACTTGTTTTATTGATATGAACAAGGGGTTACTTTATGTTATTATTAGTGAAGTGCACTTTAGTGGCGATAGAATCGGTGTATGAATAATGATATGCAAAAGGGTTATGAGGAAATGTAGGTATATGAAAATACAAGAAGAAAAGTTAGAGGGTTTAAAATTTGCGGCTATCATATTTTATCAAAGGCGTATTTCGGGAGATACCTCAACGAACATCTTAAAATTACATTTTCATTTATATTCGTAATTTCTTAAATGTATGTTTTCAAGAAAAAATAGTAAGTATGAACAAAATCTGAGACCCAAACATTAAATCAAAGTCACAATTAAGATTCAATAGACGCCACTAATTATTAATAATAATTAATAAAAAAATAATAATTCAGTGGGCTCCATAATGCACCATAAAACTGCTACAAAATAATATTGTGAACCTGTGGACACAAAACTTATTGGGGTTTCGAATAAACCACTTGATCCACCCACACACACAAGGGAGCTTTTTACATACACAGACCTTTTGTGTCGAGGGCGGCCCGACGAGTATAAAAGCCCGGTCGGCCCTGGCAGCCCTACATTCCTGCCTGTGATCTCACTTGCGACACACGTTCCCCTCTTACTTTACAACATGTCTTATTACGCCAACAACGAATACATCATCGCCACCAACAACTCGATGAACGAGAACAAATACAACTCTGAGAAGATGAAAAACAGCGGGTTCAAGGCGCTGCTGAAGCCCCTAATGAAGATCATCAAGAAAGCATCTAAGCGTGCTCCCGCCAAAACCATCGACACGTGCTTTGAAGACGAACAGAACGCGAGCAATGAAGCTTTGGAGCGAAAGTTCATTGAAGAATCGTGCCAAGCCGGCGCCAACATCCTCGTCTACAATGAGGACAACTCGTGCGAAATTGTGCCAGTGACCCCTGAGAACTTCTACGTACCGGTTCACTTTGCGAGGACAGAAGCCGGAACTTTCTTCTGGACCACCGTCTCCAAGGACGACGCTGACTTCGCTACGGCGCACTGCTACACCGAATGCCAGACCGCAGAGCAACAAAAGCCAGTTTTCCAAGACCGCTGGGTGCAAGCCTGAACACTTGAAACATGAAACAATCAGTGTCTTCCGTGAAACCAGTGCCTGCACGCCACTTGCTTCGTTGGTTTCTGCAACCGTCTGTGATGTTAGCTATAGTTAGGTAGTTCAAACGTGCCATGTAGGGATAAGTTAGTTATTCAATCGTGATAACTCCTCGAAAGCTTTAATTTTGTATCGCGTTGTGATATTTTTATAAATATTGTATTGTATAAAGTAAGGTTAGGGTTAGTGCTTTGTGATCTTCCTGAAGAGCTTTAATTGATTTAGGTATAATAATTTATTTGACGATGAATTGAATTGAAAACATGAAAATAAAATATGAATTGAAATATATTTCTATCTTTCCTTTTTACCTCCAACTAGGTCTAACCTCCAAACTCCTTACTTAATTAAGCAGGCAACTTAATAATAAATAAAAAGATTTTATTAATCCCTTCATTATGTAAGCATGAACACACAGAAAGTACAGTAGCAACATGAAAAACCACATCTTATAAAGTTTAAATCAGAAGTCCATAATAGGACTTGTTAAAAACTGGTCTGGCGGGATGGTAGAGTTGGCGCGGGCTACGGCGCGAGCCATACTAACATCGCTATATTCCATGGACTTGTACCTACTAACTTGTAGATATTCTGGGAAGATATACTGGTATTTTCTCTTGAGTATTCTGTGGCTTCATACCAGTCTCAGAATCTCTGGCCATACTTGGAGAGCATTTAAAGGCAACATTTCGACGCACGTGCAGTCCCTGAGGCAAACGCGCCAAGCTACTGGATTCTTAATAGGCTTTTTGTTCAGGCTCTTTCTTAGTGTACTTGGACTAACCAATGTTAAGAGCGTATCTATGATCTATTTGAACGAACTCTAATATAAGCCTACAATTATGATTTATTCCTAAAAAAAAAGTTTAAAAAAATGGCGTACGAGCATTTATAATTTATCATACATTACCACTAATATGTATTTATTTACCTACATACCTACATTTATCAAAATGTAATAGTCTCTATTTTATTATAATATTCTTAATATTTATTGCATGTCATGACAATACGGTTTGAAAAACGATTAGTCAGTAGAATATTATTTACAATAGGAAATGATGAACAAACTTAGTATACCTACTAAAATTAATAAATATTAGTCTGTCAAGAAAAATATTACATCCATGCAACATTAAAATTTACATATGCTATAAATTTTAAATGTATAGCCATAAAACTCCAATAGAATGAGTAATTACGTTATCACAGAAAATAAAAAATGATGCCTAGTCAGTCACTTCTAGAACATAATCTTCACCTCTAATTAATTTTATCACTTAAGTTCTATTGAGTCCACAAAGGAAGAGTCTAGATTTTTTTAAAAGAAATCCTTAGTTTGTTTTTGGTCTAGATTAATTCTGGCTGAAACATTTTAAAATATATCCAGTTTTTAAACAAATTCTGCGCAAAGTCAATTATGCACTATAAAATTAAAAAATAATGCAAAAAAAAACCCGCGAAAAGAAAGTTGCGCAAAAGCCTCCCTGGATGAAACAAGTTTCAACCTGTTGCAAAAGCTTCATCTCAGACAAGTTCAAACTTGCATCAAAGTTTGTCAAGCTCCCACTATAAGCCATTTCATGCATCAAACGCATTGTGCAAGCAAACCATTGATTTCATTTCTATTGAGGACAAAAGAATCAGGTGAGGACAATGAAGATGATCACAAAAGTTCACAATTTATGTAGATTGCACGTGCGAAATGAAAGCTTTACAGATCATTGTTCAAATAATTGTTAATTTGTGAAAGAACGTACACATGAAGCCACAATAAATGATTTTGGTAATGTTAGTAGGCAGGCACACTAGGGTATGCAGGGTAACTTAGTTAACTACTTACTCAGTATCACAGTAAAAACGTAGATACTCGTGGAACAATAAAGATTTAAGAAAGTTTATCACAAGCAGAGTGATTTTTTTCAGCTGGGCTTGGATAACTAAATCCTTAGAGGGGAATATCGAAAAAAGCATATATACTAAATTTTTATAAAAAAATCAGTAACTCTAGCCGGGAATCGACCCAATTGGTTCGATAAGGAATTAAGATTAGAATTTGGCCAACTAAGCCCAGTCGAAAAATTCACCTTGTACAAAGAGTGCGAAAAACGCAAACAAAAGTGCTTAAATTAAACGAAAAATGATAACCAAGTTGGTAACAAAATAATGATAACACAGCCATTCCTTGAAATTTACTTATCACAACAACACGTGTCAGGCATGTTAGTATAACAGATTCAGAAATAGGTCAACCAAACAGCACCATTAGTCATTCCTATCTGAAAAGCCCGCGTGGTTAAACGCCCCGGCGCATACGCAACTTGGTAGCGTATGATCATTAGTAACTTAGATTAAGAGTCATTCAGATAAATTGTGGCTTATTGTAGTGAACTCAAGCTATTCTAAGAACTGAAACTGGTACAAACGTCCACAAGCTAATAAAAAAACCAACAAGAGTCTCATGCTACATCATCAACAGTCATTCTGATAAAATTGTAGCTTGTGGCGACAATAATACCTACTGTTACTTAATAGGCATAACAAATAAACAATTCACGTCAATATTATTCATATTCAAATGTTCTATTAGGACTTGACTCATCATGCTTAGAGGTATATAACAATAAAAATATACTATACTGAGATAGCGAAAACAAAAATTCAGTAAACAGAAAAATATTTCCAAGTGTTATAATTTACTAAAGGTACCTACGCAAAATGAATGGTTCTAAAACAAAACAAAAATAGCATAACATAATCTAGGTACCTTGTATAAAATATAACATAAAAAGCTTTGTTAGTAGATAATAACTGTAAAAGTAAGAAAGTATTTAACAGCATGTTATCGAATATCTACAAAATAAATATTACTATCTATAACTTCCACCAATAATACAAGAATAACATCAAGCACATACTAAGTGTTAAAATGCCTAGTAAAATAAAATGCAGCGATATCACAAACAATTTAAGTAGACGTGATGCTAAGCGCAACCAAAAATTATCATTAACTTAGGAACCAAGCTACTTTTTGAATCCAAACGACACTATCAAAATTACCATACTCCATGTAATAATTGCAAGCAGTATCTTATCTTTCGCATAAACGACGTGCTCAGCCCAACCAATATGCAAATCATATTGATAAAGAATATCTCGATAAACCGCTACCCAGTCGTCATAATTACCGTAGAGATCTATAATACGCGAACGTACGATATATTGGTCCGATAATAATACCATACGCGACCGATCCGTGAGAAATTTCGGCAGATGTACAATTCTTGACGGCACGACGAGTGAGCGTGTGTTTTTTTCTCCTTTTCTTTAATAATACGGCGTCCGTATCGGGCTTGTGAGTCATCGTCGCATTGTATGTATCCTTGCACGTGTTCAATCTTCGGACGTTCGGGTTAGAAAGGATTTTTTGCAACCCTTATTTCGAATTCCGCAACTCTTGCAAAATTTGGGTTAATTTTTTCGGGCTTCCAATTTGGGATGGAATGTTCGACAGACACGTGCAATTGTATTTATTTGAAATTGGACTTATTTTCTTTTCATGGCATAAATAAGAAAACACGTGTTAAGTAAAAAAAATTGGTTTTACTAGAAGTTCGAACGTGTACTCTCCTTTTTTCCTTTTCCGCCCTCTTAGTATGATATTATTGAATATTAATTTATATCATTATGCTATGCGTTGCTACGCATAATCGAAGATTGCTATTTCGTCCATTAATAAGCACTTATTCGTATTCAATTAATTTTCCGTTAGTTCGATGATGGAGTACATCCGTTAAAGGCCATTTGCAACATTTCGAGTCATTTGCAACATTTGCGTCATTTAGCGGGACTTTACAATTTACGGCTGAAATAATTGATGGTTCTTCGCAGCTTATGGACCAAGTTTTATCTGTACAGTCGCCTGCGCTGAAATTTCACATTCCATTATTTTATTATTTTCCAAATTTTCAAAATAACATCCCACAGAACTAAATTTAATTAACTAAATTACACAGTGAATATTAAACAAATGTATTCATCATCAATTTGTGCCAATAATATGCATACATTAGTGTATTTTTTTGTTTTTTCATTAATGATGTGCGCAAGATTGTATCCTTGTAATAAAATTCAGCACTGTGGCATCACCAAATGAAAATTTGGGATGTAGACAAGATAGACATTGTAGTACAGGCGACTGTACCCAGGTACCTTACCAAGGTACATTACCAATAAAATGTTTATCTGTTTATCTGTTTACTACTGAGAGGTTAATCATTTTTATTTACGTTGAGATAAAAAGTATTCTGATACACAACAAAGCTTATCATCATAACTCATATCAGTTCGAACAAAAACAGATTTATTTTAATTTTTTTGTGCAATAAACACTGTTACGAACAGGATGTATCACTCATTGATAATATCCTCTCTTGTTAAAATAGTTGGTAAGTTACCTCTTTTGTTTAAATAACAAGTTGCTCTCAAGTCTCAAACAACCTTTCTAAATTATGTTCAAAATATGTAAAATCTTATGGTAAATATGTATGTACGTGACAGTACAGTTTGTAGGAATAGAGAATTCTACGATGCCAAAGTTTGTATGGTTAGATAGATGTTTTAGCTTCGAAAAGTAATTAATTAATTCTGAAGTTGCCCCCACACTTCCCATGGCCTCTCTCTAACCTCAGAAGGTTTGCTGGAAGAAAACTCTTATTAGGGTTAAGCTCGCCTTTGTACATGTCTTTTCTTTTATGATTTGTATTCTAATATGTTTGTGTGTACAATAAAGAATTACAGAATTACAGAAGTTGCTCCTATGAGAGTAAACTTAGCTTATTACGAATACGTTTATGTTGTGTTCGTAGGTATATATATATATATATTAAACGTTCAGGCAATTAAAAGTACATTCCACCTGTATAAGTGTGCCTAGTTTAACGGTGATATCATTACTGTTTAACCAGATGATAGCGGCTCGTATCAATACTCATTTGCGTCAACGGTGAGCTGGCTTGCTATTAAGGCCAAATTTAACAAAATTATTTACAGGTAATTAAGTCCTATCGAAAAATCGACAACCATTGCGGTAAATGTCTTCTAGAATGAAGATAGCCGCATCTAGATAAAGCGCAGTGTAGGACGACGCTTGGATACCTCTGGCTAGATCGGACTTAGTGGTAAGCCTTCGAAGAGACCAACGTGCAGCAATGGATTGCTTTAGTTTGATAATAATGAAGTACCTCCCTCTATGGGTAATAAATGAAATTATTAAAAAGTAGAGTACTCATAAACAGTCGTAGGAGTTGAAACAGCAACTTATATCTCAAATTCAAATTCCTAATTAATATTTTCTCAATCACCACGACTCTATTTAAAAAATACTATTAGTAGTTATTTGTAGAGTTAAAAAAGTATGGTGCTTTTTAAAAAATAAATATTAAATAATTTATCGATCTACATACATATCGAATAGATATTATGAACTTTTTTGCATACAAAAGACATCAACGCGTTTACTCGTATGTAATAATGTAGGTTATTTATATTTTAAACTTAACTAAATATGTACTTCGTAAACTCTTTCACAATTATTATGAAACGAGAACTAAACTCGAAGTTTCTCCCTGAGTTTTCCCAGTTCTAGACTAGTTTTCCTCTTACATTTCAGAAATTTCACAAGGAGGACTAACCAAACGACCATCTTTGTTCATGACTTACGAAAAAAATGTTTTTTTCTCTAAACCTAACCATCCGTAGTTTGGGCAAGGTCTATCTTAGGCAAATTTTTGACATGTTTTGACAGTTGCTAATGAAAGAACTCTCTTCTTGATAAAACTGTTTGGATTTAAAAAAATATACAACCATTGATACGGTTAGGCATTATAGCAAAAGTAATGTAGGTCACAGATCAACTGTGAAGTTATTATTGCGGTTAAGTTACAAAGTCACAGTAAAACAACAACCTCTCCTTAACAACATCAAATAACATGTATGAGTCACTCGTCGCGTTCATTAAACAACAGATAAAATTTATTTCGTTACAGTCAACATTAAACATTTCTTTTAAATGACTGTATGCATAGCAAGTAATTAATGAATTCCACTGAGCCACAGACTTCTTGTTTTACACACAATAACTATTTAAACTTTTTTGGCAACACTTATTTAGGTATTTTCAGGGGTTTTAACTACTTTATCACTTTTTCACTAGAAAATGCACTCTTTGTAAAACACTGATATAATTAAACTACATTACGCAATCTTTAGAACTTTGTACACTTTTTACTTTACAATTATAGTTTAGCACTCGAAAAATATACCGTTACTTCCTGTTCGCCGTCGCAAAAATAACTGAACTCAAATGGCAACTAGTACAAAATTTATATAAAATCATCCCCTAAAATATTTGGGAATCTTACCTTTCTCACGGAATGTAGAACCTCACCTTTGACCCGGCATTGTCTGCAAGTGTATTGTCTTGCAAAATAATAGAATACTTCCGCATCCCCCTATCTATTTTGCAAGGGGTTGTTATTGTAAATAGTTCACCCAGTGGCCGTTAGATGGCGTTGTTCAGAGTTTGTCCTAAATTTAAGTCCTTCATAGATAAAATCATATAAGTTGAATGTAATATGTAATACATATTACGTATTTTTTTTGCGTTTTAACTAACCTATATATACACAATTTTTACTACTTAATTATAAGTTTTAGTTTTTTATTGACGTGCGTACCTAAACACAGAGTCAAGAAGTTAGGTATTTAAGGCATAATGAATAACAATAAACATAATATTGGTTTAAAGATGATATCATCGTGTAGCGCACGCGACATTGCTTATTCATTGCTGTAAATATAATATGGGTGCTGTTATAACCTTATAAATGTTGGTTTTTGTATAAAAGTTTTACTTACTGAAAGGTACTTAAAACATATTTATGCATATTATCCTATTAATAATTAGCTTCTATAAATTTGACAGAATAAAAATAATTAGTTCTGAATAAAATTTTCGAGAATTTTCTACAAATATCATTAAAAAATTGATCTGGATTAAAAAAATAAGTACATCAATTGAGTTAATTGGCAATCATGACGCAGTCCCATGTTCGTATAGCCCGGTGCTGGAACCGTGGGAAAGACGACAGTTGCGCGCGAGCCACCTGCCCCCCGCTAAAAAACATCCATTCGAAACTCAAATTCGGAACGATTCGCCCGACCTTGGTATTTTACTTTTTTATGACTGTAAAAATTTTGTATGATGTCATCAGATTTTCATGAATATTAGGCGTGAAAAAATGGTTAGAGCACGACTCTACCATAGACTCTATCATGACTTTTATCCCAGTCGTATGATAAAAAATCAATATGATGTTACCTTCGGATATTTTGCGATATTTCGTTCAAACTAGGTATAGCTAAGCCTTATGCCTCAACAGATCAATAACAAATAGATCGGCTATCTTGATTTGTATCAGAAATTTCAGATAAATTTACCAGATTTTTTTTAAGTAACGACGTATTTGCATCTTGTATAATTTATTACTGAACTTCAAATCAAAGTGGAAACTTAGACTGGATAAGTCTCTAAATTAAAAAAAAAATGGTAAATACCATGCCTTATCTCACACGAAAGCATCACTATAGATCCGCTAAGTTTAAGAGAATTTTTTGTGCACGCGTCACCGTTGATTACGGGTATGTGCACGCGCGCCATATGTCGCTCGGATCGTGGGAACGGATCCAGAACCAAGGCAGAACGCAATGTGCGCTCCGTGCCCTCTTCAACTGTCGTCGGTCCTGCCTCGTTCCAAATTAGAGTTTCATCCCTCGTCATAAAGTTCTCATTCCTCATACCAACCTTTTTGCTGTCAGTACAACTGAAAATGGATCCTATGATCTGTGTTAGAAGGTTGGTGTTGCTTTTAGAATTCGTTATGAGATTTTTATGCACATGCCCTTTAAGATTGACTTTGTAAACTTAATCATTGTTTATCAAATTCAAGTTTGCGTGAACACATTGTTTACGGAAAGAGTATTATTGTTTCTACTCTTAAAAATATCAGTAGTAGTCTTATAAATTAGGAAAATTATTTAAGTTTAGTTAGTTAGGCATGTCTGGCATATAAGTTGCCATGCCATGCCATTATATTATTAATATTAGTTTAAGTTCTTAGTTCCAAAGGTGTATAACCACTGAGACCGCTCCGTGCAATAAGTGTCATAATAACCCTGTCTGTAATTTTATAAGAAACTAAAAATAAAAGCCGTTCCTTTTCGCTTGTCACACAAATATCACCTTTTATTTCTTGGCAAAAAAAAAGAATAAAGATCGAGGGGGAAGAATCGAGCAACTGGCGCGAGCGATCGTGGGAACGCGACCAGTTTTCAAATATAGAACGCCTTAGAAAAGGTGCAATTCTTTTTTGTCGCGTTTTTATATCGGTAATACTGGCCATACGTGTACGGAATGGATTTTGAAATCGGAACCCTTAAAAGTTTTTCGATGTGATGATAAAAGTTATACAAAAAAGGTTTTATCAATAATGGTAGTTGAGTTTGGGTTTGAAACTTTTTATGATAACTACATTATCAGTTACAAAATAAAGATTATTTTTGTGATATGAATGTTTTTATTACTTTTAAGATTAGGAAAACTTTAACAACTACTTATCTATACCTATGTATTTTTGTCAAGCTAAGATAGATACAAATTACGCTGCAGGTTTATATTTTAGATGATATCTGCAAAATTAAGGCTTTTCAAGACTATGAAGTCCTGAAAGCAACTGGTGCTTAACCCAATATACGCTCAAAACACTGTGACACATTTTGGTGTAAAGAACTGGTTGGGAACCCCGTACAGGAACCCAATAGTGACGTCAATCAACTCACTTTCATAATCAATTCCACACTTAACCCTAGAAACGCATCTGCCTCCACAAAAGCGACTCCCGCATTATGCTGGCACGTATTTTTTCTTGACCTCGTTCGGCCTTTATGCCCGAGGGGCGAACCGTGGGAAAGATCTTGCACAATCCCCGTTCCTTGGCCATATGCGACAGAAAAAAGTGCAATTATTTATTCCCCCTCGAAGAAAAGGGGAGTTGTGAGAACGTGACCCAACAATGCGCTTCCTGGCTTACGATATCACCATCTCACAAAATACCAATGCACGATTTTAAACCGATAAACGTATACATTGAAACACCATTTTGCCTTGCAGCGTTTTGTATTTTTACAAAATAGTTACTTTTACGATTATCTACGAAATATATACCGTAAGTTAAAGAGATTAAGGTGTATTTTTGGCTGGGAGGTTTGTATGTTAAGTTCTTTTTAATAGAATTTACGGATAGTTTCTTCAATATGAATAATACTCGTGAACGCTGAATGGCATTACGCGTGACCTTAAGATCGTCGATTGTATGAAAATGATAATCGATCATGCTCCGTTTATTCGATTCTTTTGAGAAATTCTCGCGTAGGAAGTGCATTGTTATTGCAACAGTAACATGTTTTTGTATGCCAGTATCATTACCACATTGCATATTGATCAGCGGTGTTGTTTTTGCAACAATTTATTACACGGTCATGAAATAGCTACATGATCAGCAATCTACAAAAATAAAACTGAAAAATATTGAAGTTCCAAAGCTCTGCTAAAAGCTCATCAGTAAATTGAACACAACACGGCAATCACTAGACACTTGCAACGGCAAACAAATTCTACCAAACCTGAAACTAAACTTGCGAAAAAAAAAACTTCCATACTTTTCTGCTTTCAAATTCAGTTAGTAGTCAGTTTGAAACCATGGGACTGAAAGATAAAATTGTATATATAGTGTGAAACCGCTTTCGCTTATGCATTGCCCCACCTCAGCTTAGCCTCATGCCTCGCGTCACGTCGAGTCGCACGCGCAGCGCACAGCGTGCAGGGTCGCACGTGCGTACCTACAACCTACAATGTCATTTACGAGTCTGCATGAAGTAATGAATTTGGTTTATATGTCTGATAAATTATGTTTTAATGTACTGTCAGCTGCACAGACATGTATGCACTCCCAAGTTTTTACATTTATATTATACTCTTATAAATTTTGCAATGACATTTTTCTTCTGAAAATTATTCTGACAAGTAAGATGACTACATTTATTTGAAAATGCTTGCGTGCACTTTTAAAAGTGCAAAATTAAGAGTTGTATAAATGTGAAAGCTTGGGAGTGTTTACATGTCTATGCAGCTGACTGTACCAGGATCTTATCGTCGAACTTAATGTTAACCTATAATTAAAGGATTAATAATTTTATGAAACTTAGGTTCAACTATTGACATATGAGTTAAACCTTGAATAAATTGTTCAAAGACTTATTACTAAATGATATTCAGAGCAGCGAAAAGTGGAATTTTATTTCCTCATCGTACTTAGTGGGATAAAAAATTGAGACTTTGCATTCAGTATTAATGCAAATTATCCTTGCATTACGCTATATCCGCAAAGCTGAGATCATCTGGTGCTTATGACATCAACTCCAAATACCTTTGAAATTGCTACCACAAGTGAATAGTACCTTCGCGCGTAGAGATAATGCTGATTGTTGAATCAAATTGTTAATAAAATTGTTACATACGAAAAACTAAAACAAAATAGAACTCCTCAAATAAAAATAATTATCTATCAATTAAACAGTATGACTTAATTTTTGACAGTTGATAATCGCTTCCGCTCATGGCACGGACACTTGCGCACGCGCAGCGCGTAGCGGTCGGGTCACGCGCGCAGCAATGTCGTCTATGTGCCGACTATAGAGTAACAGACGCATGCTTGGACCACAGACTAAACTGCAGTTCTCTTAAAACTGTCAGTCGTGCTCATTGCTTCCGGGATGTTTAAATGTATTTATCCTGTACGCTGATAAATGTTTAATTATACGATGGGATGGTTAAGGTTAAACTGATCATTTCCTATGAGTAACTCATCCATCTTAAAAGATGTTTATAGAGAAGCTCGACTGCACGGTACGATTTTATTGTTTTCTCTTATAATAGCTAAAAAAATAAGTTCAACTAGCTAGCCTTCGAAAAGAAAAGAGAATTGGATGTGCGTATTGCAGATGCAGATAAAATTTTCCTGATTTGATTTACGGCCTTCGCGGACTTTACAAACACTTTACGAATTTCACTGTTTTTATGGGCTTCACGGACTTTACGGACTTTCGTATCACTTAAAATTTTGATTATTTTGACACCAATTTCAAATAACGACATACACAAATAACAATCTGCATAATTATCTTTGTATTGACATGTGGACAAACCTCTTTTTGCACAACCACATGTTTTAATTATTTAAATTGTGCTGACGCCTTATCTAGCCTGTTTGTTTCATGAAACCTTGTAGTGTGGACAAAAGTTTTAAAAAGTCGGAATAAATTTATGTCTTTTATAAAACTAACTTTCTCGATTCCTAAAACTCGCCACCTCAGCACCGCGCCGCGTTCCAAGTGACCAAGTTTTTGAAATCATTGCCAAATGCTAATGAAGAAATGTCCCAAATTTTCTAGATCATTTGTGACCTGATGACTGAAAAAGCATTCTACATGGTTTAGGTGGAAAGTTATAGTAATAGCGGAAGATCGAGTAAATACTGAACTTATTCGTTATTTCGGTGTATTAAATCATATTTAATGCAACCCTTGCAAATATATAAATAGATATTAATGTAGTTATATGACTTATAAGGAACTTAATTCTTTTCTTAGCCGGAAAAGGAATCTCAAAAAGCCGGATCGTCTTCCCTAAAACCAAGACAGTAGGTAACCAAAAGCCTGTTTTTAGTTACGTAAGCCTGATCACCTTTTCAAGCTTCGATTAAGAGTTCAATTGATTTTACTGGTCAATTTATCCATAATATGTCCTTTCTCTTTACGTAACTTTAATTTCCCGTAAATTTTCAGAATGAGTTTGTGACTCTACCATATAAACAATTTTGTAATTAACTCTTTAATTGAATATAAACCGACAGTAACAACAAAAACAAAGTACGATAAATAAAATGCATGAGTAGGTAGTGTAGGTAGGTGTACCCACCCATGTATAAACTTGAATAACTTTAGCTACGCAACAATTGACTCTACATATGCAATAAAATATTTTTATTACAGCATAAGCTAACTACTACAATCTATATATAGGTATATTACAAAATTTACAAAAGGAAACAATTGGGCCACCCATAGACCGTTGCAAACGATCTATAGGTAGCTCAACTGCTCCAACCCGATACCCGATGGCAGCGTGCCGAGGATACTGGCTGCATTGCCTCTTTGTATAGCAAGGCTTATTCTTTGGCCCAGATAGCTGCCAGCCCTCTGATCACGCGTCGCTTCGACCAGACGCTCTGACAAAATTTTAAAAACGCGGAAGGCTCCCATTCCCCATGGACCTAGGGTAAAATATTTATATATAAGTTCGGTTATTTCATTGTTGTAAAATACTAATTAAAGACATAAAACCAACACAAAATGAAAAAAAGTGACGAATCACATAACAAATTACTTATCTATACTATACTTAATAAAAAATAAGTGAAGTAGTTAAGAACATAATAATATTTAAATAGTCTGCTAGTTAAACGATTGATACTAATAATCGTAGAGACGTTGAGAAGAATTTTGGTCATTGACATTTCTCTATCGATAAATGACTTTCCATATCAATCAACTGAGTTACTATACAAAATTCAGAACCAAGAAAGAAGTACCTACGCTACATACTTATTAGTTAATGGGTATGTGCTCTTTTTTCATGAATTAGACAGAAGGTACATTATACTTTATAATTAGTAAGATATACCTACACATTAATTTTTCGCGTTATCAACGATAGCAAATAAACAATACATAGTCCCAAAACATACAAACAGTGACATTACTCCGTCGAATAGTACAGCGGGTGTAAAACCAAGACCATTTCCGCCAGTTTTATTGTTTTATTGATCAAATAGCGTTTTGCAATAACGTTTTGTGCGGGCACTTTATATCCATTGGCACGAGTGTCCGACTCAGAGGTGGAATCACGCGCGGGCGAGGCGCGGGGGCAGGGAACTTGCGACCGTGGGAACGATCTGCCTTTAACATGTCGCACGTGCTCGAGCTACCACGACCAACGAGTATAAACGAGACACACTCACAAAAGCTAACGAGTTGAACAGAGACAGATTCTTAAAAGAAAACAAAAAAGAAACGCAACAATAAAATAACGAGAACCAACAATAATTTGTGAGCGTTCGAATTTCGGAGCGTGAAAGGACGTATAAGAAAGTAAAAATAAAATGGAGATGTTGATTTATTGAGTTGCGCCGTTTGCTACTGTTTGAGTGGCGCGTTTCGCAATGAGACCACGATTACAATGGAATGGAATTGTCGGCAAGTTTATTAGCATTTTAGGTTGATGGTGGGTTTATAATCCGATGAGTGAGCTTGGATGACGCAAACGCAGCACGCGTCAATCTTCTGACCAAACCGTTGCGTTGATGAGATTTTAGTAGTGGTCATACTAAAAGGCTCGTCGTATGAGGCAAACGTTAATTATGAATTGCTTACTCGCCTCAATTAACAGCAGCCTAATGTACATAATAAATAAATAAAATAATTATTTATTTAGACAACATTGTGTCTATAAATTTTAACATGGTTAGACATTAAAAGACAGTTAGTTAAGATTTGAATTAAATGAAATTAACATAATTACAAATAAATATATTTTTCATTTTCATTTTTCATTTTTTCATTTTTCACAATGTAATGTTCAGTACATTACATTGTGTTGTGTGTGTTCTGTATTACATTTTTAAGTTTAAGTTAGTTAAGTGCGCGGTAAAGTATGTATTTAATTGACATGTAATTGGCGGAAGAGCATAAAAAATACCTCCTTAGTCGACCTTTGGTACGCCATGTGGTGGCATGTGGCACGAATCTCGGCGAAAGGCGTCTCAGGTCGGGTTACATGCAAATCTGGCACATGGTGGCCACACTCTAAGGCCAAATGTGGCCCTTCGTGGCAAAAAGCCATCCATTGAGGGTCTAGAATCAGTGGACCGTAAAGCCTGACCTCACGCCGAGATAATGTAAAAAAATTTATGATTTATTTGGCGCCCGTAAAATGGCACCATACTGTTTAGGGCATATGCAAACGAAACCCAATTAGGTATGTAAATATAGGCATGTAGTACTTTCGATCATCTCATACCTTATAAGACCTTATAACCTGTAAAATTCATATTTGAAAATAATAGCGTAAAGCGTACTACTTAGTTTTAAATAGCGATATCTTCGTTGAAGAGTTCATAGTGGACGTTTGTTATCCACCTTATAAATAAAATTGAACGAGATCATTAATTTTTATCCTCGGTAATTTAAACTGCATATTTACCATGATTTAGTTTTTATAATTACATTTTACATACTCGTAATAATGAGAGGATCAATGCAAAATGCATTGCAAAAGTTATCTAATGTAAACCATTGAGTAACACTGGAAAAGCTATAGTCAAATATTGGAAAAACCTTGTTTCATGATGAAAATTTAATGAAGCTGATCAATAAACAACCGTTATCCAGCAATATGCTCTCCATCAAAGTAAACAAAGTGAAGAGTGACGTAATATAAGCTGTTTTTGACAAAATCCGTAACGCGAGTCCCATCCGGTCCTCAGCCAACCGATTTAATAGACTGACCTACACGATGGACAACCTTTACAAGGCCTTTTAAGGACTTAATGTGGATGTAGATAAAGTTCAAAATGTAGGAAGACTCCGCCTGTGATACGGGATGAACAATATTTATTGTTAAACCAGCTATACAATCGTTCATTGGTTTGAACGAAACCAAATTGCGAACATCCGGGGATCTATTGAGCAGTGGCTATTCTACAATATTATCATCTATTGATAGATATAACAAGAAAATTACATCGTCTTTTGGAGTTCGTCTTATTTTAGATCAGGATGTACGATGCACTTCATGTAATATGATATTTTGCTGTCTCCATTGTTTGGCACTCCTTTGAGTCTGTGCAATCTGAAATAACGAAGAAAATATCGTGACATGCCTTTTAAAAAAAAAAGAAATAGTCTATGTTCATGTAAATATGAATAAGCAATGTTTTATTTTTAAAATCGATTTAGTATTTATTTTTTTACATCTATGTAGTTATATTTGATACGTTCCACTGTCTCAATTTCGCGGTTAAAAAGCTGGCCGGTTTTGCCATTCTACTGAATATAGTATAGTATAGTATACCTTTTTTCGCAATATAAGTTCAATTTATTTAATAATAATGATAATTATAATGTTTGGACATTCCACACAATGCTATATGGCCCCAAACTAAGCAGCAGTTTTCATAAGTACTTAAATAGAATACATAGGAAAAACTCAGACTCAGAACAAATACCGATTTAATCTAAATAAGTACCTACCTAATTAGTACTTCCTACTAAAATCCAGTTAGTTTGCATACAGCTAGGTTTTTACCCACAATATTGTTGAGGTTGCGCAATCAACCCATATCTTAATCAGTATTTTTGTACCAATATTTAAGTCCATAACTCTCTCACAAATGACATTAGAATATGTAAAGCCAATTAAATCGTTCATTGACGACACCGTGGCTTAGTTGGTAGTGACCCTTCCTACGAAGCTTGGTGTTCCGGGTTCGATCCCCGGCCGGGGCAAATATTTGTATGACGAACACAAATGTTTGTTCTCGGGTCTTGGATGTTGTGATGTGTTGTATGTGTCCATGCCACCTGCGACACAGGGAATCCTAGTGCAGGGGTGTGAGTGTGTGAATGTTTATTATATTATTATTATTAAATAATTCCGACCAAGTAGATCGATCTTTCTACATTAAGAAAAAATAAATGGGATAGCAAGTCTAAATAGTATACTTAATACTATAATTAATATATTTTCTTGTACCAATAAATATTTTTCGTTAGCTAGAACTAGGTATTGTAGGTAATCGTAACTAAATTTTGGTAGCAGGAATTATTATTATTGTAATCTTTACTAAATTACTCTCGCTGTAACAAATTCAAACAGAATTTTGTAACTATAACGAGTTTTTTTTCTCCATATAGGTATGCATCGATTTTCAGGCTCCTAAAAAGGTACCAAGTGTTGGTGTAATCAAGGAACAATATTTGTACACACAAGGCCTTCTGTAGAGGACATTCAAAGTAAACACAAGCTGTGTATATAGTAGTACGAATCTTCAAGTAAGGCAGGTCTTGTTTTCGATTATTAAATAAATACATTGTAAATGACATTGATAATGTGAATGTAAATGACGCGGCACGCGGTGGGATTGTTATATCTGTAATAAATAATTGTTAACTTTAACCTACATATTATATTCTATGATTTTCATATCTCAGTGAAGTTTAAAACATTTTTCTGCATTTACTGCAATTTCTTTTGAAGACTAATGAAGTATTGAATTGGCCTATGTGATTCCTGTCTAGCGCTGTTCTGTTCATGGGCAGGCGTGATCTCTTGCTGTCTAAAAATTCCTCATTAAAAAAACACAATTCATTTATTCGTAATTTTTACTTCAAATTCTACATTACACCTTGATACGTACTCCAAGCAGAACCACAAACAAGTACGAGTCGGTAGGAAGGTACTGGCCGACATTCGGACCTTTTTTGATTTATTTAAAAAGTTTTATCAAATTACTCCAAAGAGGATGTCATTAAGCCGTAATGAGGCATTGAAAAATTCGGGTGCCTTATTCAATGGGCCCAAATTAAGCAATCAACTTGCCTTTAACGTAAAGTTTATTTTGTTCCCTTGAAATTACGGTAAACATTTCTCCGCCTCGGGCTGATCATCCATGGATTATTACCCAGTCATTTATAAATAAATTACTTCTCAAAAAGAAGTCAAGGAATAATTAAGTGTCGCAATCTACCACCGACTGCCTTAACTGTACTTAGGTCACTCATAATACTGATTATCATCATGTTATAATAGATTATTTATCAGATGAAACATTCATTTCCGACATTTGACTCATTTGATAATACGGATGGTCGAGTGGCAAGTGTGTTAGACTACCACGCCCGATGTCGCGGGTTCGATTCCGGCTCAGGACAAATATTTGTGTGATGAACATCGATGTTTGTCCTGAGTCTAGGTGTTTTCTATGTATTCGAAGTATGTATTTACAAAAAAAGGATATAAGTATTCTATCAGTTATCTGGTTCCCATAATACAATTTTATTTAGTTTGGGGCTAGTTGGCGTTGTGTGGAGTGTCCAAACATTATTTATTTATTTCCATTGCTTTATAATTTGATTATTAACTAAGCTAATCAATTTACATTAATTACATATATTTATAAAAAATACCGTTATGTTATTTTTACCCAATAACAGAATTTACAACTCATTATCCATTGACAGCATATTAATTAATACACTGGAAAGGTAGCTGCCATATTATCATAATTATCATAACTGGTCACTAAATTAATCATAATTCAAAAGTCAATAAATGTATACCAAATTCAAAGTCGTTTTATCTTATGTTAAATCACTCAAAGTAGGTAATTACTTATCTCTTGTAAGAAATGAAGTTTCAGCTCTCCTTTCTACATAAGTATATTGTAACTTATAAAAATAGATAAATGTTTAAAAGTGTATTACGATTTTTTTTCTGTAATGTAATCATCAAAATCATTTTCATAGATTTCATACAGTGCTACGTGCTACGGCGTAGCTGCGTAGGCGCTGCTCCCTCTGCCCGTCTCGCTCTCACAACGTGAAGTGCAGCGGTATCGCGCGTGCAGTCCACGCGTCCCGCTCGCACCCGCACACTTCCTGCGCTCGCGTCGACTGTGGGAAAATACGGCAGGTGTTATGCGGGATCGTGAACAACCACGCATTACCATTCACATTATTCAACAATAAATAATATTAATAAGAAGCCGTGGAGCGAGTGGCGAGCACGCGCAACGTCCTCGCTGCGCACATACTAATGGGTGACGTGTGCATGTGTGCGTGCGTCTTAGAGATTACGCCGTGTATGTGTGAGATATGAAGTAAGTTTTCGATGTTACAGCATAGTGGACGAGTTTTTTTTCGGTATCGTGTGGGCGGGCGTGCGTCATGGATTTAACTTTGGATAGAGTTTTGTTAATTGTTTTGGGATCAGACTAAATGATTTTATATCCTTTGATTGTAACGTTGCTCATGATGGCCACAATAAAAATACTACATATCTGTGTATCAAAGGAAATTGAGCCTTTATTTATAAAATCTGAAAATAAACTTTATGTTTTAATCAATACCCTGATCGATTTATCTTCGAATCTTTCTCATAAGACATCTTATTCCGAGTCTAGAATATAACAAAATAAACAAAACGGCTAAGTACACGTTGAATAACGCATTGTGGTTGGGTTGCGAATTGTGATGTTTTTACAGAAAGTTATTTTTGTATTCATTTTGCATTGTAAGGAGTATAATGTAATATTACCTTACTAATTTTCTTAAGTCATAATATATATCTGGTGGCCTATATCTACAAAGCAGTTAAACCTTTCCATGTAATAAAAATAAACAGTCCATTCATACGTCAAAGTTCTCGGAGCTTCTATGCAATTATCTTATGCGTAAGAATCAGCGACACAGAATAACCTATAGTAATCACTTGCGGTCTAAAAGCAGTCGCAGATAAACATAGTACGTAAAGGTTATGTTCGCATGAATACCTGAATGCCTAGTAGTGCTTACTGTATTACACCATCCATGAATGGATGGGAATACCGCTACATATTGGCGTGGACCCCAAACGTGACAATGATTTTTGTACTTTGTTACAAAAATGCGCATATTTTAACAAGTTGAGTGAAGGAACAATAGGAAGATAAACTAAAGTATTTATCAATTTTGTTAGTACTTTATCATTGTTTATAAAACTAGTTTTAACTGATGATTTATTACTATGTTTAAACTGTGACTTCTTAGATAACTTAAAACATACCACAGCCGCCAGTAGTGCGTACTGCGTAATAGGAAATCTGAGTCAAAATCGCTACTACGCAAGTATTATAGATAACTTCAGTATCACATTGTGTGCACTTGCCTGACATTTCATCGTTTATAATAAATAAATAAAAAAAATACTATAATAATAATACTATATTCACATCATTATTAAAACTATTTGTTGAACTTGTTCGAACATTAATTTCAACGTCAAATTCAACAACCAACAAAATAATAATAACTATTTCATGCATCTGCTCATATATTCTATCAAAATGTCAAGAATTAAAGATGCATGTTCTACATTAAATATTTTTAATTCAATTCAAAAAGAGAAAAATACTTGCTCTTACGTTTAACTACCGGTCAGTTAGTGACTGATGGTGGTCTCATACCATTATTTGGCTTAATTGGGAAGTATTAATCAGTCATATTTCATTAACACTGAACCTTGAACATTAAAGAGGAATCTTGCATTATGAACTCTGGTTTACTGGGGCTTAATTCGCTAAGCTGTCATCGACGATAACGAGATCGAATGTTACGTCAGTTTTGACACAAATGGGTTACTTAAATGCCAAAATGGACGTACTATTCAATAAAGAGAGCTGATGACAGCTTAGCGAATTAAGTCCCAGGTCGTAAGATCGGACCAGAGCATTTTTAATATAGCGATAGGTTCAAATTGAAAGTCAAAAATGTACGCAAATTGAAAACCTTATATGGCGACAGCAAGCGCTTTTGAAGAATATTATACAATACAATGCAATGCTACACACTAACAGTGCAACAATAAAGTAAATGAATGGAGATACCTACTCTACATACATAGTAATACCACAGGTAATACCACAGAGTACATACGAAGAAGATAAAGTATTCTCTACCTAACCGATTGGTTTGACTGAAACATTAAAAAGAGAGTCAGTTTTGCTTGTAAAATTATTTTTTTATATTTTTATGATTTTACTACGAGTATCTTGTAAGTAAACTAATAATAGGTAGGTACCATCTTTGAATCACAATCACATAAATTCGATCACGTGTCTGTGTAACCTTAATAAATAATTCATTCTTATGCATAACTTATTTTTAAATCCAGTTTTCGGTAATAAAATTAAGCTGAATAACAAACGGCGTGATGATATTGAATCGTGTTTAAGCTCACAGAATTTAAATAAAACTATAAATTTCCAAAATTTACCTTCGTACAAAATAACGAAGTGTTGTCTAGAAGTAATGAAAAGATAATTCAATCTTGATTTACTACAAATTACTTATTAAAATTAAATAAGTGTGCGGAATTACTTTTAAACCATCATAATTTAAATATAAATAATAATTTAGTATAAGTATCTATATCACATCTTAGTAATATTGTAGGTAAATGCGTAAGTTTCTCAGAATGGTCCATCCATGAATGTTTATCAATCAATCGCGTTACAATACTTAACCGTTTGCGCTGAAATTTAGCACGGATAGTTTAAGATCTGGAAAATAATGTAGAGATGCAATATTGGTACATGTTTTGTGCTGAGTTGCATTAGCAACGATGTTATATTATATAATATTATTTATTCTTTGGTTATATACCTAACCTACTGATGTACCGACACTCCCTTGCTAGACAATTCCGGGAGGCTCCAGGACTATTCTAGAGTGGCCCTGTAGATCGGTAATTGTATTCACGTGTAATTGATAAAATAAATATTTCTGTTATAATTTCACATATAAAAATTCTAATTTTTTCTATGAATTTTCCTCAAAAAAGATAAGTAATTGAATCCACATAGAGCTTACAAGAACATGAACTTACTATTTTCTCGCGATCACGAAGCTACGGGCAATATACGAGTAATAAAATAGGACAATTATGTTTCTTTAGTAACAAGCGTTACTAATAACTGTATTGACGTCATTTACAATCGCACTAAATGGGGAAACAATGTAGTTGATAACGATACACTCGTATAAATGTAAAGTGACTCTGGAAATCATCCATTTTGTTTCGTTATTCTTCCTCGTTTGTGAGCATAATATTAAATTATAACCTTCATGTTTTATTGGTGATTTATAATGACTTCTCATGGTATTTTGGTTGGTTCGATAATAAAAATATTTTGGACTAACATAAATACCTTAGTGTCCATGAACGATCCATACAATATATACCTTACCAATAACAAAATGAAAAACTTGTTCTCTAACTAGTCGTATAGGGGTACAATATAATGACGCATATCGCATCCTCGTGAAAAAGCGAAGGTTTGTAATGCGTCAAGCATGTTCGCTGATGCTCGGGTTCCAGATTTCTTCGCCATCATCAGGTCCAGAACTGCTTCCTTTTAGGCCGGTATTAGGAGCTCCAACAATAGCATCCTCAAGTCACTGGCTGATATTATACATAGCCCTATGTACAGGTTCTGGCTCTCAGTGCACCAGAGTGAGAACCGTAAATAAATAGATAGATATATCTTAAGGAGAATCCTCAAATCCGAATCCCATACAAAATGTTTCGGACAAATACTCAAAATGTACGCCGTATTATAGTAATTTCTTTACAATATTCGTTTCGTCCATGTTTCTTGATTTCTTCAACAAAAAAAGTGAAAGGTTTCATACTTTAATTTAGATTTTATACGTGTTTTTAAGTTAGTAGGGTTTAATTTTAAAACACGTATAAAATCTAAATTAAAGTATGAAACCTTATAACTTTTTTTGTTGACGAAATCAAAAAACATGGACGAAACGAATAGTGTGAAGAAATTACTATAATACGGCATACTTTTTGAGAATTTGTCCGAAACATTTTGTATGGAATTTGGATTTGAGGATTAGCCTTAAGTTTTTATTTTAGTTTTGCACTTTGTAAATTTATGGGTTTATTATGGCCTGAAATAAATTACTTTTATTTATTTATTATTATTAATATCTAATTTTTCCGGCTTTATCTGGAAACTTCAAAGGAAATATCCTGAGTCACGATTGCATTATCAACGAGACAAAAATCTCTAAAAAAGCAATGACCGGTAGTCATTATAGAGATCAGAAGATAGATGTTTGGTTAGACCGCGGGCGGTAGCGGTCGTGTCCGAATGATTATACGGAATTAATATCTCCGCCGTACCTAAATACGTCAGGGAGATGGATAAAGCGGTGGAATCAGGGCTACCATAAAAACTTTTAGGAATCTTTTCAAGAGTTTTCCATAAACCTGGTAAAAATAGAGACTTACATCACATTTTTAAACTGAATCTAAAAGAAATGCTTTTAAAAAAATGCTGTAAGATTTTATGAATGACTCATTCAGTGACGTCACAATACAGTTAAAAAATATCGGCCCGTCTCTATTAAATGCAACACCCTTAACGGGTAATATTGTGTAGCTGAACTTTTATCTGTTTGACTTACCAAGACCTGAAATGTAACTTACCTACCCAATATTTCAAATAAATACTGAATACTGACTTCGTCAAAAGAGAAAAGTCTATCAGGGCATAGAGAACTCTTGTACTTACCTCGTCACTCATTTCAAGTGATATAGGTATCTTAAAATAACATAACATAGGTACTTGTCTAGTTTACAGCTCAGCAGCTAAGAGTTTTGCTTTTAAAAGGGTAGGTTTTTACTTATCTCATTTTATTATGACTTCTTTACAAGGATAAGCAGTTGTAGAGCAAGGATCAAGAAGCATGTCTCTGAAATTTTCAGACCCACCCTTGATTAAAATAATATTATCCAGCATTTATCTTGTTTGGAAACCCTGAACAGAGATATTAATCAGTTGTACACGAACTGGCTGCCGGACGTTCATCTTTCTGTTATTGTTTTGTGTCGCTACCACGGGCGAATCGATTAATTTATGATTCAGACATTTCAGAACCAGCCAAAAAGCAATGAAATCGTCAGACTGTATTAACAGGCTGGTGCAGAGCAACTACGTCAAGAAACTGTTGCAGGAGTCAGCACAGTATTGTTGAAGGATACACGGTACACAGTCACACCAGTGCTTGCTTACGTGCTTGTTTAGGATAAGAATTAAAATAATGGAATATAATATCCAAATGGATAGAGTTTCGTAAGGTAGAAGGAATATTTTTATTTTTTGATTTTATGATTGAGCAAATTAAAACTCACAAAAAGTTCATGGCAAGATATTACGTAGGTTATAGAACAAAAACATGAGATTCCAAATGCCTATATTTTTTTTCATTGTATTCAAGGTATTTCACAACAACCGGAAACGAGTGCCATAAGAAAAACCACTGACTATTCTGGCAACAAGAAAATAACTATTCATTAGCATCGTAAGACTTTGAAAAGAACATTTTCCCACTCGGACGTCAAAATATTACCGAGAAACCGACAATTATGGTCCGATTAAAAATACACATTGATCAATAAATAACAAGTGGCTCCCGAACGCTGGAAGGCAGCTTCGGTAATTATAGACTATCAGACGGTAAATTCAAGTGGAGATCATGAATGACACATACCAACCTATTAATTAACTAGATGCGAGTAATTTGCGCTGAGATCTCGCTTCAGACGCCCCGACAGAGATATACGACACCGCACATTTTATACTCGTTCCGAGATAAACGCATAGATAACAATAAACAACACTACACAACACGCTAAAAGCATATTAAAACACATTAAAGTCGTATCTATCCGTGATAATTACCATTATACCAACCGTAAAATCGCGGTGACACCACAAAATTATTGTAAACCGTAGAAAAGTATAAAATTTAAGATGGGCTGTAAAATTTAGGTAGAATCTTTTATAAAATATGACTTTTAAGAGTTTCGACAACATTGACTATTGAACAGCGGTACCGCTAAAGGCTTTTGGACTTTTATGATTTCTAGCACGTCCTTCACAATAATGAGAACGGTGCCTCAAAGTGCCCAATCCTCGAAATAATAAGAGGTCTGTTTGTCGGCTTCAGCACGTGGATGTTTCGCGCATTTTGCTTGAAAAGGGTTTGGGCACTTCTTAGAATTTTACGCCAAAGACGCTTAACAAAAAGTTATGGTTTAAATTATTCATGACTCGCATTCAGACCATTCTTTTGTATCTTAGCGGTTTGTAGTTGGAATTACAGATTTTTCTTAACTAAGCGTAATTCACTATACGTTCCATGACTATTTATTCGCTGCTGTGCATTTCAAAGCGCAATCGTTGAAGCTAAATGAACTCAGTAGTTGTGACTATTCATGATTCGATTTCAATGAATGCAAAGTTCATTTGTGTATGAAATTTGCAATTGTAACGATTGTATTTGCATACAATGGGGGATTTACATGGGGTTAGAGAACGCTATAATTGATTTAGGTATAGAATCGAATGAATTGAATAAAAATGAAGTTCATTGAATCATACGTAGCCAATCCTTTATTAACTGCAAGTAGATTAAAGGCATGATACGCATAATTTCCAAATTCTGAAAACGGACAAAAAATGACTTATCTTGGACCGTTCACACGGATTTCTGGCGTCACCGTCAAGATTCTATTTTCAGCCCTCGTTACATCTGGTATTGAAGTGTCCCATGTCTTGGCACTTGATGGCATAAGTACAAAAGCCAGACATTTCACGTCGTTTGTCTCGACACCCCTAATCTCTGAGGGGTTAAAAAAATTGGCGCCGAGTCGACCCTACGGTAAAGTCAGTGTCTCAACTTCCCGACCCTTTGTTTATGCACTTGCTCCTGTACCTGTTTTAAAAGATCTATTGTTTAGTTTCTGGGAAATATTCATACAGTGGTAAGTGCGAACGCCGCTTTGTTTCCGATAAGGTTATTGTTTGTCTCGAGAACCTCTTGAAATGCCAATTGCCGACACCGACAAGGATAACGCTAAATGTTTATGATTTTATGAGCAACAAAAGTACGGTTTTGTCATATTTTCAAGTATCTATTTGTAGTACTTTTAATCAAAAGCAAGTACCGCTTTACCTAGCGGAATAAACGAGAGAAGGTTTGAGAATAAAGTATTGCTTTGTGGCGTTTCTGAACGCAACATAATTACGCGCCGCAATAGCACAAAATTTGGTGTCAAAATAGTGACAGCCTCAGAAACGGATTTGGGCGCGATTCGAGAAGTTTTGTTCTTGTTTTATGTCGGGAAATTATTACAATTACAACACGAGATAATCCTCTTTGATTGCTCGCACACTCCATGCTTGAGCGCTTGACAACATTTACCATGTGTGACGGTGATATCTCTACTAAAACCGTGCTTAAACTGTGTGTGTAAAGCAACTTGTGTACAACGTGATTATATTAACTATATTACCTAAAGAACTGCGTTTCAACTGTTTCCCCCACGCCTAGACTACGGTTTCCCCAAAACTGGTGACCCCATTCTGCACAGAGGAACAACTCAGGACCAATCAACATTGCCGCTTGCTCAACACTACTCCACGCTGCGACCCAACCTCATCACTGGAGGACCAAGCCACAAGTACTCACAGAACAAGAAAAATCTACTTTACATTTCGCGATAGTGGATTAAGGCTGTGGACACATCCAACAGACGGTCAGTTCTTTCCAATTCTCTTCGATTAGAACTCCATAAACTAAAGTGTCTAGCAGTGGTATCTACACAGACATATTTAGGAGAAGAAATTCAATCTACTACAGGACATTCTGCTTGATAATGCATGTGCATTTTATGGTGTTTTTCTTTTCACGATAAATTATCAAGAAACAAAAAAAAAAAAAAAAACTTTATTAACTACCCCGTTCAACATTTCTTGATTTAATAGTGTCTTATGTACCATCACAGTGATTATAATTGTGTTTCGGCTTTAATACAGTTACATTATCTAATTTTAAATTTAAGAATTAAGTTTACTTAGTAGGCGGTAGCAACACATATGTTAAATTTTTATTTTTTATTTTTCAAAGTGTAATTACTTAAAGTATTTCAATATGTACCCATTGCTGTAAATGTGTACTGACTATTGTAGCAATTTTCTTTGTGTTTTGTTAGTTTTTTAATAATTGAATTCATTTTTTTTTTTTTTTCTCTCTTCTTTTAAAAAAAAAAAAAAAAAACAAATTAATCTTATAATTATAGCGTCATTATTCTCGCCAAGTATGGAGGAGCTTCAAGCACAGATGAAGTCTCTTCAAGAGCAAAACGCATCATTGCAAAAACAACTTGCCTCGGTTATTCAAAATAATAAAAATGACACCACCACACCCGATCCAAGCCCTTCAGTTTCAAAAGTATCGGTTAAGTTGCCTCCTTTTTGGTCTGACCGACCGAGCGTGTGGTTTGGCTCTATTGAGGCTCAATTCGAAATCGCAGGTATTACGACAGATTCTACTCGATATAGTTATGTCATATCACAACTAGATTCTAGACAAGCAGCAGAAATTGAGGATATAATAACAAATCCTCCAAAGACTGATAAATATGAAAAAGTGAAGACGGAACTCATACGACGACTTTCTTCGTCCGAAGAACAACGCGTTCGACAACTACTATCAGAAGAAGATATAGGTGATAGAAAACCTTCGCAATTTCTCCGTCATCTCCGCTCCTTAGCAGGAACTATTTTACAAGATCAAGGCATACTCAGACAACTATGGATTCGCCGACTCCCAAACCATATACAGCCAATCATAACAGCCCAAGCTGACCTGGCCCTTGAAAAACTTGCAGACCTAGCGGATAAAATTCTTGAAGTGACTCCAGTTCCAATAACTCGGGCTATTTATGCCACATCAGTCCCGGAGGCCACACCAACAGATATACAGATGCTCACCGCCCGCCTGGATGAACTTACCAGACAGGTCTCAGCCTTAACAGAAAGAGGCAGACAATTTGACAGGCCCTACAGATCAAGATCTAGGAGCCGTACTCCATCTGCCGACCCTGAAATTTGCTGGTATCACCAAAATTACAAGAACAAAGCACAGAAATGTGTCAAGCCATGCCGATGGGAAGAACAATCGGAAAACTCGCACGGCGGTCAGTAGCGGCAACAACTGACCGCCCTACATCAAGCCGCCGATTATTTATTATCGACAAGAACTCAAAATGTCAATTCTTAATCGACACCGGATCAGACGTATGTTGTTACCCTCGTCGTCTCATCCAAAGTTGCCTTCAAACAGCTGACTACGACCTTAATGCAGCTAATGGCAGTATTATTAAAACCTACGGTGGAATATCCTTAACACTCAACTTGGGTTTACGCCGTGACTTCAACTGGCGATTTATTATTGCCGACGTGGAAACAGCCATTATTGGGTCTGATTTCTTGGCCCACCACCACCTCCTTCCTGATTGCGGAAATCGAAGGCTACTAGACGGAAAAACAGGCCTTTTTACACAAGCTTCCATTGCATTGATTGACCAAACCAGTGTCAAAGCTGTTGGTACTGCAGGAAACTCACCTTTCGACTGTATACTCAGGGAATTCCCAAACATCACACGTCCTCCTGGACTCCCTAGAACTGTGAAACACGGAACAGTACACCACATTAAGACAACCGATGGACCACCTGTATCCTGTCGTCCGCGGCGCCTCGGCCCAGAAAAACTCATCATCGCAAAAAAAGAATTCGACGACATGATACAGTGTGGAACAGCGAGGCCTTCAAAAAGTCCATGGTCGTCACCCTTACACCTTGCTCAGAAACGAGACAACTCTTGGCGTCCATGCGGCGATTATCGCGCTCTTAACGAAAGAACCATACCCGATCAATACCCAGTGCGGCATATAGGGGATTTTAGTTACAACTTAGCTGGTTCCAATATTTTCAGCACCCTTGACTTGGTTAAAGCCTACCAACAAATACCAGTGCATAAAGACGACATTTGCAAAACAGCCATCAAAACACCATTCGGATTATTTGAATTCCCATTCATGTGCTTTGGACTACGCAATGCCGGCCAGACCTTTCAAAGATTCATAGATGAAGTGGTTCAGGGCCTTGATTTTTGTTTCGCCTATATTGACGATATTTTGGTATACTCGCGTGACCCCGTAGAACACGCTCAGCACTTGAGGATTCTTTTTAAGCGTTTAGAGGATTACGGGGTTGTGATTAATCCCACTAAATGCAAGTTAGGAGCCACAGACGTAACATTCCTAGGCTACAGCATTAACTCAGAAGGCACTTGCCCCCCAGCAGAGCGAGTAGCAGCTCTCCGGGAGTATACTCTTCCAAAAACCGTCAGTGGCCTTCGACGTTTCTTGGGAATGATAAACTATTACCGCCGTTTCTTGCCACACACTGCAGAACTTCAAGCTCCCCTGATCGATGCCATAACAGAAATAAAAGGTAAAGGTGCAATACCGGTACCCTGGACAGCGGATCTGGAGCGTTGTTTTTACACTTTAAGAGACAGTCTAGCCAACACTACTCTACTGGCTCATCCAATTTGCAATGTACCGCTAGGGCTCTTTACAGACGCTTCTAGCGCACAGATCGGGGCGTGCTTACAACAGAATGTCAACAATCAATGGCAACCCATAGCTTTCTTCAGCAAAAAGCTAACAGCTCAACAAACTCAATGGCCGGCATATCATCGGGAACTACTCGCAGTGTATGAAAGTGTACAACATTTTAGACACATACTCGAAGGCCAACTCACAACAGTATACACTGATCACAAACCTCTAGTATTTGCATTCAAACAGCGCCGCGAAAAGCTGGCTCCAATACAACTCAATCAACTTTCCTTCATATCTCAATTTACAACCGATATTGTTCATATCAAGGGTGAAAGTAACATCGTCGCCGACGCCATGTCTCGCGTAGAAGCAATCGCCATTGAACATGATTATGCTGCGTTATCTCAAGCACAAAAAATGGACGAAGAACTCCGCCAGTTTTTGCAATCAAAAGAAACTTCATTGAAGCTTCAACCAATCATCGTACCAGGGACAGATATCACTCTCATCTGTGACACATCAACAGGAAAACCTCGCCCATACATAACACCAACGTTCCGTCGTCCTCTTTTTAATCAACTTCACAACCTAAGCCATCCTGGAATAAGAGCAACATTGCAAATGATATCAGAACGTTTTGTTTGGCCAGGAATCAATAAGGATTGCAGAATATGGGCACAAACCTTCATACCGTGCCAACGAAACAAAGTAACAAGACATGTCAACACTCCATTGGGACATTTCACAAACCCAACTGGCCGCTTAAAACACGTTCACATTGATATCATCGGGCCCCTTCCAATTAGCAAAGGTTTCCAGTACTGCCTCACAGCCGTCGACAGGTTTACCCGATGGCCAGAGGTATGGCCCATGTCAAATATCACTGCGGAGGAAGTAGCCGAAACATTCACTAACGGATGGATATCAAGATACGGTGTACCTAGCACTATAACTACCGACCAAGGACGCCAATTTGAGTCCGACCTTTTCCGAAGACTCCTAGAGGAGTGCGCTACGACTAGAATTCGGACCACCAGTTACCATCCTTGCGCTAATGGCATGGTGGAAAGACTACATCGCCAACTGAAAGCCGCACTAATGTGTCATCACGCTACATGGGTCAGGGCATTGCCCCTCGTATTGCTTGGTATCCGAGCTGCTTTGAAAGAAGATTTAAAGTGTTCATCGGCGGAACTATTATACGGAGAACCCTTATGCCTGCCGGGAGAGTTTTTGAACGCCTCGCCAGCAGCTCAACGCCACGAAGACATATCAGACTTCGTCGTACAACTACGTGGGAAACTGAAACACCTAAGACCAACACCAGCTTCACACCACACACGACCGAAAACCTTCATATTCAAAGATTTACACTCAGCAACCCATGTCTTTCTTCGAGATGACACCGTACGCAAGTCCTTACAACCGCCGTACACCGGTCCGTACGAAGTCGTCAACAGAAATCAAAAGACTTTCACCATCAACATAAGAGGAAAAAATGTAGAAGTTAGCTTAGATCGTATTAAGCCGGCGTATATTGAACACGCGGAAACATCACCGCCGCTAAATGAATCAGTAACGCCACCAATACCTCGACCACCGCCAGCAGCTACCCAAAGTCCTGCGACGGATTCTACTTCACCTACAGACTCAAAGACGCCCTCAGAGTATACCACACGCTCGGGACGAAGAGTACATTTTTCAAAACCTTTCGATTTGTAAGCTAGTTATATAATTAATTTCTTGTTTCTGTACATCTTTATTTTTATTATTTTACTTTTCTTGTTCTCTTATCTCCCATGGACCTTTCGTCTGCGTAGGGGGGTGATGTGGCGTTTCTGAACGCAACATAATTACGCGCCGCAATAGCACAAAATTTGGTGTCAAAATAGTGACAGCCTCAGAAACGGATTTGGGCGCGATTCGAGAAGTTTTGTTCTTGTTTTATGTCGGGAAATTATTACAATTACAACACGAGATAATCCTCTTTGATTGCTCGCACACTCCATGCTTGAGCGCTTGACAACATTTACCATGTGTGACGGTGATATCTCTACTAAAACCGTGCTTAAACTGTGTGTGTAAAGCAACTTGTGTACAACGTGATTATATTACCTATATTACCTAAAGAACTGCGTTTCAACTGTTTCCCCCACGCCTAGACTACGGTTTCCCCAAAGCTTTAAATCTGCCAATAGGTATTTTGTTAGTTAAAGTAAGTACTTCTGAATAAGAAGATAAGACAATCGCTTGAGTATTTATTTCATAATTTTCTATTTGTCAATAGCATAACCAGTTATTATTTTTGTTTTATTATCATAACATTTATATCACGTGGATGTTAACGTGTTAATGTTACTTAAACGTAATAATTATAATAATGCTGATAAGTGGTTGTGTATTGAAATGTGTACAGGTTTGCATGCTTATTGCCTATTTATTTCAACCTTTGAACTTAGTTCATTGACTTGATTGAATGTCGATCATTCTCCATTTTTTCAGGGTCTTGCACGTCAGTCAAAAGGTTGCTCTTCGAACCACTTGAAAACAAGTAAGTGCGACGATTCATCGGCTCCCCCAGAAACCGAAAAATCTTGCACATGTAAGTCATTAGTCAGCTCGGGACTGGCATGGTGGCTCAAATATTTGGCGAGACTTGCAAATACCGGCGCCACTGATTTTTTATCCTTTGTGGTGCCGACAGCCGCCAGCTTTCAGGGAATGGCAGCTAAGAAAATATTGGCTGAGACGCCGAATGAACACAAATGACCGTGGGATTAGGTATCGAGTAATCCATGTGTTGGACTGCGGCATTAGTAGCTACCTGATATGACCACATTAGCCACGTAGCTTAGGGGATTACCTGCTTAAACAATTGACGACACAAATGGTTAAATGGAAAAGCATTGGACTGTTACGCCGAGTGTCGCGGGTTCGATTCGCGCTTTAGGACAAACATTTGTGCGATGAACATTCATCGGTATTTGTTCTGTGTCTGGGTGTTTTCTATGTATCCTATGTACCTACTCGTATGTATTAACAAAAAAAGCTCTGCTTAGTTTAGGGCTAGATGGCGTTATGTGAAATATCCAAACATTATTTATTAACAATAAGGGCATACACGACTACCTATACCTTTTCTATCCAGGGTAAAGAGATCTTACTGGAAAAGTATCTACTCTTGTCAAGTAGAATTAAAAGAACATAGATTCCTTGAAATCGAGCCTGGAAGACGACGAATCACTTATGCACTATAAATATTAATTGTAAATAGTAAATGTTAGACCAGGTAGACAAGCGACTCATAATATTTCCTAAGAATTCGTTGACATAGACAGACATGTACCCAGACAGAAACTTCCACATACAATCAATCAGTGAGATCATTAAGCCGAAGATATGTCATCAATAGTCGAATAGGAATACTCTCTGACTTGATCAAATAATAAAAATCAATGACTCATTTGAACGAATTCAACATCCTTTCTGAGTTAGTAACGTTATGGATGGTATTCCACTTATACCGTCATTGGGTGGTGGTTGTGAGGTCATTGATTAAACACGTCATTGTTGACGCTCGCATTCGTCATTGATCAACCGGTTTCCAGTTCCTATGAAGCTGATCGTTACCGTGGACAAGGTAAACAGCTGGATCATTCCAAAGATGTGAGTAATGCCGTAAGCCCGGCAGTTAATTATGTATGATTCACATAAAGCACAGAGAAAAGGAGGTAAACTAAAGACAATACGAAATTGAGTGTTTCCATGATATAAGCAGGATTGAAATGTTAAGGATAAGATATTTAGGAGTCAAATATTCATTGTTGTTTATTTTATTCATTAGTTGTCCCAAGAGAGTTATCGAGCAAAATGGCTACTAACATACCAAAAAATAATATTCCGACCAAAACTTTTCTGACTTTACTGAAACATCAATGTAGAAAAACAAAACATCAATTGAAAATATAACTATTATTTGAGGAATTTTGTAGTTAGAACATTTTACGCCTATTAATATAATCAAAAACGTAAAAAATATCAATGAAATCTCTATTTAGCGAGAGCGTATAGAATAGACAAACTAAGTTGTCTCTAGACTGTGAGAAACCACGTCATATAAAATTGCTAGGGTCTCAAGCAAGTCCACAAACCAGATTAGATGTTTACTTCAAGATTTTAATTTATGCTGTGATTCTGCGAATGCAATTTAAAAAGTATGTATTAGGTTATATCCTGGTTCCGGTTCTTAACACATTCGTCAGTCGTCACTGGGATTTGATACCGTCATCGTAGGATTTCTTAGTCTTCGATAAGTCAGTTGAATTTGCTTCTTATCGCTGTTATAAAAGTTACAAGGAAAAAAACCTTTGGCATTTCCTTGGGTATTGGTTAACCTTTTCTCCTTAAAGTTTAACGACTATACCTACTATAAATTATATTATTTACAAGAAACTGTTCTACTTAATATTACTCATTATGTAGATCAAGACATATAGTCACTGGAATGAAAAAGGAGTCAACAATTTATAGAAGGCTTGGCTGCTCTTAAGTCGTTGACTCATTCAAAAAAATATTATTTATTTACATTTAAACAAGAGGCTTGGCTTGTGTTCAAGGAAAACTTGATGGAGGAAGAAAACATACTAAATAGTTGTGTGAATGGCAGTTTTGCGCAACGCTACTTGCGTTAATAAATAAAAAATATACAAATGCACCTATAGATATTTCAGACAAGTTAATTTGTATCTCTATACAAACTAACTTGTCTGAAATACTTGCGGGCGCCGCCAAAATCAGAGATACGCCTAAAGCAACACGCGCATAAGAGTAAGTGCAGTTTCAGATTAGCGGATTTACAGGGCGGATTCGCCGCTCGTGTCTTGTTTTTTGCAGCTCGTGTACGCGTGACAACGCTCTTTGACAAGACAATCGACGAAGCTACGCTAGAAACGCACGCAAAAAACCGAGCGACATGCTTTTGAAGTTTCACGAGTACAAATCCTCCCGTTTACGCGCGACAAAAATATGCTTATCGAGACCCACTAATCCCCTTATCGTGTCCGGTTCTTTGTGAACATCACAGATAACAATTGTTTTTTTGTACAAGCAATCGAAAAATTAAAAACGTCAATTTTTTTTTGACGGAACCGTTGCTCATAATTTATAATCTTAGGTCTTCAAACTGACATTATAATAATCACGGTTTTACATACACATACAACAACCGATTTCAATCGGACTGTTCTAGTGACCGTGCCTACACTGCCTACGGTCGTGCCACTGAAAAGTCACAAGGAAGCAATATATAAATTTTGTTCACTTCAATGACTTTTTTTTTCAGTTATTTTGATATCAAAACCATAGTAGGAACTTAACTAATTTTCATGAAATTTCCTTTCAAATAACAAATGTTTTTTCAAAGTTCTGAGGTAACGAACATAAAAAAAAACACCCGAATTGATAGCCTCCTCTTTTTTTGAAGTCGGTTGAAAAATAAACTAAACATTCAAAGTGAGCGCGCGCCGCCCGCGGGTCGGATCGTGCCGTGTCAGAAGTCACGAGTCATTCGCGTGCGTCATCGAGAGCAAAACCAGTAGGCTGGTGCGCGTGGCAACGTACTGAGTCCTGACACCCCACAAAGCACGTACACAACCGCTCGTACCTACCAACGAGGTAAATCTAACCACAAAGCAAATAAGGGCATCTAAGCCTACAAAAATAACCATGGCATACGTGACAATACGAACATAATTAACTACTGCACTGATGAAATTTCCTCAACGCGTCATCATATTTCATCAGTGTTCTACTAAACTTTGACCTTCGAAATGCAGTAAACAGACACACGTGGATAATAACGTGTGCCGGCGCGATCACGATCTGTGGAAGCGTGCAGCAACAAAGTCAGCTGTGAAAAAAATACAGACCCCATTACTTTAATTTTTAATATATTACTAACCTTAAAATAAGCCCTAACCGCTTATACGATCTTGATGAAATTTGGCAGGTGAGTAGGTAAATTTAAAACCTTTTTAGGATTAGTAGATGAGCTAAATCGATTCAGCGGCTTAGGCGCGTGAGGTCCAAATCCGGGGTAAACTACTACTTTTCCTAGTATTTTCCTACTCTAACCAGAGACCTTGCTTCGCTCGGTCAATTATTTTATTATCATTATGAGAACCAGTAGTTTCCCCCAAATTAAGACCACACGCGCTGATTTGATTTGATTACGTAAGAAGTAAACCTAAATACATTGAAAATTATAATTAGTACTTATCCCTTACTTTAGTAGAGCAACAGCGTAACCTACCCAATTGGGATGAATTTTGGCAATTACTTTAATACTTGAGTTAATAACATTAATTTCTCGACAACTCGCGTTCGAACATAAAAACTATTTCGTCATCTAAGTAAACGAAATTGCACCGGACTACAAATGAAGTCCGGCCCGGACGCTCCCCGGGCGTCCTCTAAACAAGGACAAATCCGGGGAAACCCGGACGGATGGCAACCCTAGTACTAGGGGAATAAATCCTGGGAATCGTTTAAATAATCATTTTTAACTCCTTTTGGGAGCAGAAGATCAACGACAATTAGTGTAAAACAAAATTTTAAGATGTCTTGAAGTTATTGATACAATTCATTATAATGAGTTGTACACTACCAACCTACGTAAGTACCTAATAGAGTAAGTAGGTACTAATCCTATACGGATTAAGTACTTGTATAATGATTAGGTACTTGTCACTATACCTACTCATTGTTCTGATCAATCTAAAAGTGGTCTCGCTATACGTGTCTTAATTAGCGCAATGTCATACGAAAATAGCATATCTCTCGTTATCAGATAGTTATATTTAAATATCAATGAACAGATACGTTCGCGTGCTTACAATAAACAAGGAGAACAGTTAACTACAGTAAATAGGAAAATTCCTATTATTAAGATAGCTGACCGCGTCGTTAACCTTAATATTGTTTATGGACATAACAATATTGCAAACGATTATTTAATTTGTAAGGCGATTGGAGCTAATTAAGGAAAGGAAAATTTAGCAAAAAGTTTTCTGAAGCTATTAGTAGAAAATATTCCTTTGTCCTGAAGATAGTAGGTACAGAGAGGCAAACAATAAAATATGTATAAAATAATATTATTTATGACCCTTTATTTTGCTACGCTCTAGAACACAACCAACAGGAAAACTATATAGGTACCTATTCTATTCATACAAGCTAGAAAAACACGTGTATTATTTATTCCTTACCTTATGCATATTTATTTACAAACCGCTTTGACGTAGGCAAATAATACCGCCAAACCGCAACATTCCTATAATTTCGCTAAATATATTTATTTAATCGTCATCGGCAAACACGCAAAATATAAGGGGAAAAAACTAAAATTCACAAATTATGCACTCGTACTATATTGTCTCTGCAAAATATTTTGGATAGGAATAATAGTAATCATCAGGCTTTTGAGCTGTCCTTTCATAATATCATTCATTAAGGTCTACTTCATTATCTAACAGAGTGGTCGCATTAGCTCGTGCCACCAAACTGCACGTATTGTACCAATTTTAGATGCAAGTGAATCGTTAATAGGGTAAGTACCTACTACATATTTTGTATAGATATCGGCATGGAGAAACTTTCTCAGTTTCTTACTTTACTACTTACAGACACCTATTCACAACAATTAGGCCACATCTATTCTATTCTATTTGGGTGTTTGTAAGAAACACATTCTTTTTTTTATCATCACTTCAAGGGCCCTTACCACTTAGTAAGTCTGGTAAAAAAATCAAGAGATATGTCTTGATTTATAAAACTAAAATCTGTCAGATTTTGCAATGAACGTGGCGATATTCTTCGTCAAAATGTGTTATTATTACCCTAAATGCGATTAGAGTCATTCAACATTTTTCCATACATTAGCCTCGTGGAAAATTTTGACCGAATTAACGTACAAAATAACAAATGTTTTCTTAATTCGTTTTGTAATACCGAAATCTAGTTTTCCGTGCGGAAACTGGACAAACTTGTTTCAATTGTATTCGTTTTAAATCAAATCAACTTTTAAAATGCAACTTCGCCTTTAGTGATTCACACAAGAATAGAAGTTGCTCCGCCTCATCCACACTTCCTAATTAACTATCAACGACAATTCGTAGGCGTTAATGTTCCGTAAAGCGTAAAATATCAATAAACATGCATAGTGGGTGTTTCAGAGAAAGTACAATCAGATACCTACATCGAATATATTACCCACAGACAATATCTTTTGGATAAAGGACGTAGGCGGGCGCCCACGCGACTTGCTTCCCGGATTCCATTCCTGACCATAAATAACCTACCTCATAAACTTCTACTAAACCACTGTTTTTTTTTAAACATCATCATCATCTTCATATTAGCCTTTGGACGTCCCCTGTACATAACTAAAAATAAAAATAAAATAAAATAAAATAAGCCTTTATTACTGTTACTTTTAACTTAATTGACAAAACATTTTTGAATGTTTAGTAGAGGTAACAAAATATCGTTTACTTAAACGAACTAGGTGCTATCGTCGGCATTCGGTTGTTCTCCCCTCAAAACAGTTTGTCTTAAGGCAAAGGCCTCCTCTAAGGCTTTCCACTTGTCTAGCTATCTTTTGCTATACGTAACCATTCCGGGCCCGCTGCTTGCTTAAAATCATCTTCCATCTCTTTGTCTGTCTTCCTCTGCTTCGCCTGCTTTGTCTAGGGTACCATTCGGTTATAATTTTGGTCCCCTGGTCATAGACCTACATTAAATAAATAAATTAACATTTATTGTCACAGAAACACATCTAGTAAATAGTAAATTACTTAAGCTTTGTAACCTTACATTAAAAAATCGTACCACTGGTGGACCATGTTCCCCGCACTAGGTCTAAAAAGCCTGTATGGCGGGGTCACAGTAAAATAATAAAAGGTTTTTCAGTGATACTTAATTGAATAAACACCCTATTGCAAAACAAACGTATGGCCAGCTCAAAGCCTCCGTTGGTCTCGTATGGTCATTAGGCAAGAAAGCCTCTAATCGGGGCGTATCGCCTGCAATTCCCCTGTCAATAATACCAGCGTTCCGAGATTGATGAAACGCACGGTAGCCGAGACATGATCGGAGAATAATTGGCGCCGGCCATTGTACCGCTCGCCACTTACGAAACGAAATATAAAACCCTGTTCTTAATTAGTTTAATTAAATTGGTATGATGAAATAGTATCTCTGTTTGATCGGCAGCAAATACTTTGATTAATTGTAGAGCAACATAATACGGGTAGCTCTACCTACCGTGCTACGCTGCTACGCTCGTGCTACGATTGCGAAATCTTTTCATACCATCAATGCTATAACAATCAGTACGTATTAATTACCAAGTCTATTTTTTTGCAAATGATACCTACACAAGAAAGTTTCAAAGTCATAGAATTGTATCACAAGCGGTTGTCTCGTCCATATAAAGGCAGTCACGAGCCGGTGAGAGTGTCTCTAAATGGCTCGGTATAATGTAGCGATTGTCCTAGCCTCCTTAGAGCAGGCGGGTTACCGGTAGCGTGCGAGCATAGAATCTGTCCCGGCGCAATTAGGTTCGGCGTCGCGTCGCGGCTTGCGCGGCGCGGATTGTTTACGGCGCGCACGCGCGGACGGCGCGTGACCCCCCGCGCCCCTGGCGAGCGCCCCGCGCCCCGCGCCGGCAGCTGCTCCGCACAGGTGGCGCGTGTGGGAACTCGACGGCTCCGAACGTTCCCACGATAGCGCGCCCTCCGCTCGCTATAAAAGCCCCCACCCGACCCGGAGCCGGCATTCCGCGTTCAACGCTCGACGCTAACGCACGCATTAACACCCCACACACAAACTCAACTCAACATGTCTTACGAGATCGCGTATTCGCTCGCTGACGATGGCCCGCAGCCCGTCTCGCGCACTTATCAATACCGCAAAGTGATGAAACCGATGTTGGAACGCAAGAGGCGCGCTCGCATCAACCGCTGCCTCGACGAGCTCAAAGAGCTGATGGTTAGCGCTCTCCAGTCGGAGGGCGAGAACGTTGCCAAATTGGAAAAAGCTGACATCTTGGAGCTGACAGTGAGCCACCTTCACAAGCTAAGACGCCAGCGCCGGCTGTCGCTCACCCCCACAGTGGACGCCGACCGCTTCCGTGCTGGATTCACCCATGCCGCCAACGAGGTGTCCCGCTGCCTGGCCTCCATTCCCGGAGTGGACGTGAGGTTGGGGACTCAGCTGATGACGCACCTCGGACACCGGCTGAACGAGATGCGCGCCGCGGTGGGCGACACGCCGCCGGCCAGCCCGGCCAGCCCCGCTCTCTCCACGGCGTCGTCCTCCTCGGGGTACGGCAGCCCGTCGCCGCCCGCCTCGCCCGCGCCCATGCACACCGCCACCCCCCTGGACTGCACCACCTCCGCCCTGCACAAGAGCCCCGTCGTATGGCGCCCCTGGTAGACCGCAGCCGGCCGGCACCGGCGGACCCGGCTCCGCGGTCACATCTGTTCCAGCACCGTTCGGAGCCGCCAGCGCTCCAAGTGTTCGCCATGCTACAATACACAACAGTGACTTTGTGAAAGTTAAACTCCAGATCTCACAATTGACGTAGGTTTAATTGTAGCTGTAAGTTCCAACTTGAAAGCTTTAATCGAAACTTAGATTTTAAGTTTATTGTGATATTAAAGAGTAAATATTATTGTATAAGAAATGTTGTATCGAACGCGACTTGAGTTCGTTTTGTTATATTTTATCGTTGAAAAGATTTCACAAACATGTGAGCAAAATACAAAACATATAATAAAATATTATGTTTAATATTATGACTGCATTTCATTCCTCTTGCCCGTATAGATAAGATAATAATCGAAATTTTCCACAGCACGTTCTAAAGACGTAGCAAAACATGAGACATTCAGGAAATATACAAGAACACTTGTCATATCAGAATAAGTTCTAATAAACAGATCTGATATTAACCTACAATGTATGTCGCAGAAAAAATATGCGACTCTTGCACAAACGTGACGCACAAAACCTAGTAGAAAAACACTAAGAATGGACGAATAACACTATCACGATTCGTCAACACTCAAAGATACGAGTATAAGACGGAACTGGAAATATCCATGATATCTATTTATAAATCATGACATTTTATAAGTGAGTACTTGAAAGGGGCGCCAACCTCTGGCCCGTGGTCCCGTGGCCGCGATGCGCGCGTGCTTGGTAACTTTCCTGAAGATTATGCGAATACATTAATTTGATCTACACAAATGAATGTTTAGTCAAATTAATGCAAAGGCGACGACAGATATGTCAGCGCCGAAACTTGTGATGTGTTTTTTGTATAATTTATCAAAGTAGCGACATTCAACTATGTTTAGGTATTTGATACACCTAGACTCTATATAAGCGCATTTGTTGATTCCTGACAAACACCGGTTATTCTCAAGAAATATACTAGTACTAGCTGCCGGCTTCAGCTGTGTAGTATGAGGGTAAAAAATTGCCTAGATAAATAGGTATGTTATGTATACCTCTTAATTACACCCATATTGAATTTCGGTTACATAGGATCAGCAGTAACCAGTAAACCAGCGCTGGATGGATGGGAAAATTATCTATCGGACTGAAAATACCCAAAATCCCCACTAGCCGTAGCCATCCCTACTAGAGGGGATTTTGGGAATAAAATCCTGAAATCCCCACTACCAACGGTAATGGGGATTACGGGTATATATTTTTCCCGAAATCGAAATTATTAACTTCATTAGTTGTTAAATATTCATTTAATACTAATGTAGCTCTGTAATGAACTGCTTCTGAAATAGTTACTAATTTTTGGCTAATGGGGAATTTGGGAATAACTCCAAACATCCATCCTGACCAATGTCGTGTATGAGTTGTATGTAAATTAATACTTACTAGATCCTTTTGGATGGTAATGGATTTTGATAGCACAATAAAAAAAATATTTTAGGTGAAATCCCACGAAACAATGCAGACACCTTTTTTCCCAAAAATTAACTATCCTAATATTCGCATCATAACTCAATGGTGTTTATGTCTCTCCTTAGGCAACTTGATATTGGACAGGTAAATGAACCAAGAACAGGTAAAATTAATTTATTTTTGCACTGTCATCAGTTTGGTGCACCTACCTGTTATAATGACGACCATAAAACGTAATTAAGACATTTTATATTCTACCTAATATTGACTAACTGATTATTTTAAATAATTTGCGAAGTTTCCAGAACATTATTAAATTATGCACTAATTTATATGCCAAAGTATTTACTTACCTTCCAATCAACAAGGTATATAAGTTTCCAGATATTCATGTTATGAAAAAATATAATAACTTAAGTACTTTTTATATATTAAAAAAAAATTGCCCACTTTACTTCGTTTCGAAAATAAATCAAATCGAAGCTAAAAGCTTGTTATAGAACGATGACACACGGCTTTTTTACACGATACTTGCCAGCGACTACGCTAGCTAGTAGCGTGTAAAGTCGCCCAGTGTCATCGGCGTTTACAATCAGCTTTCCCAAAAGCTAACACGCTCAGACGCTAGCGTTTAAAAACGCCATCAATCAGCTTGTAAAAAAGTTTGTGTGTCATAGACGCTTTACGCCAACAAAAACTGGCAAAACGCAAAATGAACACAACTACCGCCATCTCTACAAATAGGCTCTAGCCTAATAAGGCTTCGATGGAAAACGAGCCATCTATCGAAAAGCTTGGAACCTACACAAAGCTTCTAACCTACAAAAGGTTTCAACGCGTGCGCAGTATTTATCGCTTTGAAAAGAACCTTTAACATTTCGAAACTCAACAGAGCAACAAAATACGACTCTACATTTATTTTTTCTAATTTTTCGTTGCAGTGACATCTGTCAGAAAGTTTGAAAACTACTTATAGCTTTTGAAAGCTGCTTCTACCTTTTTTACAACCTCAACGCAGTTTTTAATTATGATAATCCGAAAAAAAAATCGGTCTTGCGAATCGTTTGTTGAATACGTTTTTGGGAAGATAATACATATTTTTCCGTTTCTTAAAGCGACAAAGCAACGCTATTTACGAGTACGATCTCCTAGCACTCAAATAATGTATTTATAAACGATAACCGAATCACACATTGTGTATTTAGAATAAGTAATAAATAATGCGTATTATTTAATGCTTATTTCTTTAATTATTTCTTTACTTATTTCTTTTAGCTGGAACACAATTTTTCATAATGGCTCTACAAGCACGTAGTACATGGAAAATTATTAAGTATGTCACTCTGCGAACTCTATAGTTTTAGGTCAAAAAAAGTAAGTTCTGCACATTCATCACACTCGCACTTGTGGGACAAATATGCTGTTGAATCAGCAAAACATTTAAACACGGAAATCCGATAACCACGTGATCACGAGACATGCATTTCTTTATCAAACTTAACCTCTCTGTGATATCCAGACATTGCTTATCTTATAAAGTGTTGACAGAATTTCTTCTTATTGCATCATTACGACAACTCGAGAGGATTGACGCGTGATATGATAACACTGTAAGGTAACCGTGGCCTTATTTGTACATTGTCACATCAATTCGTCATCAATGACTACGATAGGTTGTATAATTAGTATATCTTCATTATCATTGTCATTACTTACGTCGTAAGGTAATTAACCTGTGGAGGATACCGAAACACCTTTTCAAACACCAGGTCAACTAAAATGTAGATAGATACCTATCTATATCAAACTAGCTAATACTCACATCCATCTTTGCGTTGCGAATTATCAAAATTAACTTCAAGTATCTACATCCAGTGGTTTAGCGTGTGCATTGTCTGTCAGTTAGGACGAAGCTTTTTTTCTAATATTGCTTGATTCCTTACTAGCTGACTCCCGCAATTTTTTTTTTTTAGTAGGTACTCATTTTCAGCTCTTGATGAACACATCCTCCTAGTTTCAAGTGTCTACGTTCAACAGTCAGGTACAAGCCTTTTATAATTATATATTAACGACTTATTAGTTTATTCCTCCACAATATTGAAAAAGAATAGATACTTATCATGAAATCTTTTGGCGAAAAACCCGCCAGTTGATAAGGTTTATCAGGATTTAAAACGTGGTTCGTGGATGTGGCATGCACCTCGCATGAAGGCCATATCGGCCACACCTCTCGCATTTGTCATTATCATGCCTGCATGACCTGCTTTCTTCTGTATCCTATCAGCAGGTATAATAATGGCGTGATTGATAAAAACTTAACCCACGTAGATTTCGTATCTGTTTGATAAAAACTTAAATGTTCAACACAGTGCCAGATATTCTACCGCAAAGCAGTCATGTGTTAGAATTACTGTGTTCCGCTTGGAAGGGTATTTTGAATAAATAATTAATTTCAGATAAAATCCATAGTTCAAATTACAATAACAAAGTCACATAACATTTAAATAATAAAAATACAATAAGAAAACGTTTTAAGAACTGCACTGTATTAGTAGCGGCGCGTAAGTCTAGCGCTGAACGACTCGCGGGGGGTGTTAATGCGCATGTTTATTGTATGTGTGTGTAGTCCCCCTCAGGTACCTTACTTTTTAATTCTGCGCAATAACGGTCAGCGCTAAAGTTACGTGCGGCTATTTGTACCCAATAATATTTTAATCCATATATTTTGGATGGGGCAGTCCTGTATTGAGACAATCATATGTATCGATGCTGTTGCTGATGGCTCGCGCACGCTGGAGTAGGTACGCGACCTTTCTTGCGCATAATCGCTTGAAAGCCTTCCGATAGAAACATCCCCGATGCGCTGCAAAAGCGAGGCAGCCGCATCAGCATCCTAAAGTACTGTATCTAGTCAAAATTACTCGACTTTCGAGACATACCATCATAATTACTAAAGTGGACGAGCACTATAGCAATGTTGCACCAGTGTAGCACTGTTATGGATATAGGCAGGTGTGATCTTTTATCATCAGGAGAGCGTCTCTTGTTTACATAAAAAAAAGTATCTAGACTCTGAGACCTCGCTTTGTTCGGCCAATTATAATTGTATGATTGGTGGAAAGTCAATAACACTTTAGTGCACAAAAGGAGCCTCTTTGAGGTACACCTGAAATCCTTTCACCACACTGGTTTGAAAGAACGAGTGACACGATAAGAAGAAGAAGTCAACAACCCGTGTTGCCTAGCTGAGAATCAGGCGATGTTGAATTATATGCATTTTTTTAACTAAAAGATAAGATATCACATATTTTTTTGTAATCAGCAACGTCAAAATAATAACATACAGATAATTTGATGTAAAAGTTTGTGAATATGTTTTTACTAAGAAAATTAATCATTTTATGTAGGTACTTAGGCAATTATTTTTTACTTTTTCTTATTATGGTAAACTGTTTTGAATTTTTATATAACACATAATTTTTCTAAACATCGTAGAACTTATATACAGTAATCTATGTAGAGACCTGTAATTGGCTGTTTTATACAAAACTTAAGCTATTAGTTTATTCAATTAATTAAATAAATTAAAAATTAAATTTCATTATAATGATGAATGATGTCTTCAATAATCTAGAGTGGCTAACTCTGCTCTGTTTGGATTGCTAAGAACCAAAACAAGGATCAGAATCAAGCCAACACTATTGAACCGATTGCGCTGAAATTATTTATGGTTATAGTTTATAAGCTAACAAATAACATTATACTTACTTTATTCCACACGAAGCCGCGGACAACAGCTCGTTAAAACGTAACGACAAATAGCATCACGCATCTCTTATCAGTTTCGTCTTCAACCTGCTATTAAATATTTACTTCCATCTACTGATTAATTATCATTAATGAAGTTATCATAATCACGCCATTTCGATAAAGTTATAGATAAGTGACACTATCGTGCCACGAGGAGTTTTAATCATAGTATAGATCCTTTTTGGCGAATGCCGCTAAATACCGATTATATTAAACTTATTCCATTCCAAAAATAAAATCTAAATTAAATGTTTCTGTCCAATAAAATACAAACGTAGGTAATTAATTACACCTATATTACTTATATAAAAATGTAGGTAGGTATACGTAGATAAATTACGTAGGTAGGTACTTTTTTCTGAAAGGCCTTGGGTAAATGAACAGATAACTTTCGTAGATTTTCTCTTGAACAATAGGTATGTATGTAGGTATATCATTGTCACGTGTACGACACGAATTTCAAGAATCATCCAAAATAACAGATAAGCTTCATAGCAACCAATTTACACGCAATCAATAAATATTTATTGAATTACGAAATACTGACGTTACTTGCGAAGCCATTATTGAATACCATAATCTTAAATTACCTACGTAGAAACTATTCGGTAAGACATATCACAAACAAGCACAGTCTTAACAGAAGAGCTAGGTATGTTATTTGTAAGATCCATCTATTTTCAAAAGGGAATCGATATATCATAGACTATATTAAATATAATCTTAAAAACCTATATTAAATATAAACTATATAAAATTATAATTAATATTAAATAAAAAAAAATTTTTTTTGGTACCTCTCACACAACACCATTTAGCTCCAAACTAAGCAGACCTACTATGGAAACCAGATATCTAATACTTTTTTAATTATTTTGTAAATACATACAATACCTACATAGAAAATACCCTGACTCAGGACAAACACCAATTATTCATCACCGAATGTTTGTCCTGAAGCGGGAATCAACAGTCCAACACACTTGCCTCTTGACCATCTGTGTCGTAAATTATATATAAACTGCCAACCAACCATTCAATTAAAATATGTATATCAATAAACTAACATTACAGAAGATCCAATCCAATGTGTTATTGTATTAGAGTATAAACGAGATATTACTTACAAAATTTCGCGGCGTGTAGTAGGTAAAGCAAATCCTTTTCGCTAATTAGTAAATACTCTAGCTTTTCTACACTACACTGTGACACAACAAACACATCTAAGATCAAGGGGTGACATGGAGACAACTGTGGAAAATTTGATATCGCTCTTTGATAATGTTTGATTTACAAATAAGTTTTAAGTACACTCGTGATTTGTCTTAGCAACCGTTAAGTTGCGTAATTAAAATACTTACTTTTCCTGATAGTATTATTGTCACGTTTTTGGTCACGAAATACCTATATAAGCGCTTGTGTTTCTACGATTCCTATCATCAATCATCAAAATATATAAAAGACTTGGACCTGACTGACTGACTGACTGACATACAACGTACAGGCCATACCGCTGAACGTAGAGACTTGAAACTTGGAGGATGTGTTCGTTAGGACCTGAAAGTGCGTAGGTACCTGCTAAAAAGGGAATTTTGTTAATTAGCAACGCAAACGAAGTTGCGGGCTATTAGTATATAAAGGAACTTTGATAATATAAGCATAGATAATTTTATCTTGCCGAGTACCAACTAAAAGCATAGGGATGAGATGAGAGATAACTAAAGGCAATGGTAAATATTAGTTTAGTGTGGCTGAATGCAAAAAGTATCACGTTTTATTCCGCCCATTTTGGCATAGTGTAGCATAAACTAGGAAGTCTAGAAAACCTAAAAGAGGATAAAACATTACTTACTTAATTAGTGTGTTTATAAGATAAAATAAGATAGTGTTTTATTTCCAAAAAAAGGTTACCAAAGGTTTCCAAAGTTCACAAAGTTTTGTTTGCTTGGCTTATTTGTAGAGTACGTTGTGTATAGGTACGTACATAATATACTTTGTTCTAAACATACGTGAGACAAAGCTTTAGCTCTTCGCTATAACTAAGTTAAAATCTTGTATGTGGACGCGATTTATTACACTCAATTGAGCTCCTATAACAATATTCCTTCCTACTTCCATAACAATAGCTATCCATATTGTTCCATAATCAACATTTTATCAGACTATTTGAACCTACTTTCCTCAGATAAAACGTTTTACGATGATTAATTGTCGATCAAAACTTTCCCTCCGCTGCTGTTTACGTCCAATTAGTTAGTGTTTTTACGCGCAATGTTGTTTGTCGTGGAATCTTCCCGCGAGATAACCCTTTATCGGAGGCGGTGGCACGAGACGCCCCGTTATTTATATCATCAGTACGGCTTCACAAGAAGGTTATGATACTTTACTTTACTAGAAGGAAAACATCCTTGTCTTGTTAGCAGAAAAAATCTAAAAACCTATGGCCACTTCCCACAACAGAGGATCAAAAAGCCCTACCTACAACTTCTACCACTTATTAAATTTACAAATTATTTTTAAACTGTTTTTTTTTAAATAATATTTCAAATGTAACTCAAATCAAACTTAATTAAATTAACTTTGACTACTGTTAAGTTTCAAATCGATAGTATTCCCAGTTTATATCCATTTAAATTTAATAAATATTTTTCTGTACCCACTTGTTAAGCTCTACGTGACAGATACAGGTGCTACGACATCTCTACGTGCGTAGCATCAGACTCGTCACGCCACGCCACTTAAAAATGTGTAGCATCATGGATGCTACGTGCACGTATTGCTACGTGCGTGGTGCCACGCTACATCAACGTGCGTAGCATCGTAAATTGTGCTACTGCGACTCTACCTACTTACCATCTTGATAATCTAAACATAGGGGGCATCCATTAATTACGTGAGGCTTTTAGGGGGGTGAGGGGGTCGAGTTAAACCTCACCCAATCTCACGTGGGGGGAGGGGTGGTCTCGGCAAATCTCACGTATTTTAAAAAAAAAATGTGTAATGCTGTGAGAAAACTGGGTGAAATTCAGTAAAAAATGATTATCCACTATAATAAGTACGACGAAAAATCTCACGTGAGATTAGGGGAGTAGGGGGAGGGGGTCGAGCAAAATCTCACGAAATCTCATCAAGGGGAGAGGAGGGGTCGAAAAATCGCCAAAAAAACCTCACGTAATTAATGGATGGCCCCATATCGTCTAATATGTTGCATTCTGCGTATGACTCCAGTGACCAGTAACTGATATAATTTATGATAACGATTCAATCGATTTATAGACAGACCACCGCTGCAACACGTGTTCGCCTGCTCATAGTATAAAAAGCAAAATATTATTTTTAGAACTTTATTATTCATCATAAAACGTTGGACATATTTTTTTGGGAATTTTGTATTATATTTTCTACTAAAATAAGTAATTACCTACATTACTCGTCCATACGTAGGCTAGGTACGTGTATTATGTATGTCATTTACATAACGTCTTCGGCTACGTGAAGTATAGAGCATTCTGAATTTCTGATATCCATCAAGAAACTGGAGTTTTGGTACAACTGTGCTACTGTTCTACTCTATAGCGTAAAATTAGTAAGATAATTTATAGTGAAGTTTCTGCTAGTCACAAGCAGAAACTTCACTATCGAAAACCCAGGATTTCACTAGCACCAAGTGATATTCTAGGCTAGAATTCTAGGCTTAGAGACTGAGCATCAGTTTCAAATTGGATGCAATGTTTCGTTGCGGCTACAAATTATTAACATAATTTACATAGCGTCCATTAAAGCGTTGTTTTCTAGAACTTGCACATTTATTCCGAGTTATCTTATCCGATTGAACTAAAAGCCGCTAATAGGCGATTAAATGAGCCATCTAATGACATCCGTGTGTTAGTGGAAATATACTGCCTACATGATCACATGACTCCCATTAATTTACGATCTGGAAAATCTAGGGTTTCGTTAGCAGTCCCGAAGATCCCGGTGCTAAATGATAGGTAAGTACGGTTCTGGATGCCCTGCAGTATTATGTACCTACACCTACTAGCTAGCAGCTAGTAGGGTAGGTGTAGGTACATAATATTACTATATAACACATTTGCTCGTAAAGTGTCTGATCAGGAGATAATAATATCAATCAATAAGTACCTATAAATAAAAGGCTTGTTCCTGATGACTGACAGACAACACCAAACGAATGGTTCCTATCATTCGGACTACTTTTAAGTAGATTCCTGCCACGTCGAGTCGTTTAACGCAGAGCGCAGTCTGATTACCGGCACGTCGACTACGCTTCTAATCTTGGGTATGAGTTCTCCGACGTCGAGTTTCTTTATAGCGAGCTTCATAACGTCGAGCGCGCTCCAGTCTCTTGTCGTAGAGTTTCTTAGAGCGAGGGTGTACAATCGGCAGTTATAAATAAATATTTATTTTTTGTTGAGGATGATAGAACTAATGTAAAAAAAACGAATAAAGTACCTACTAGAAAAACATAAGATTTTTATTGAGATTATGAATATATAAACTATCTAAATATTAATGCCACTATAAGGCTGAAAGGGGAATATTCCCCACGTCCTGGCGAACGTTTGTTCTACAACTTTTGAAAGTTCTAAGTTTTTCATTCGTAAAGTTCACGAAGATTTTTGAAAACCAAAAACAAAAAACAAAATTTTAGGTTATGTTTTCAGGTTTTGCGAACCTTTTTAACAACTTTTGAAATATTTAAGTTTTTCATTCATTAAGTTCACGAAGATTTCTAAAAACCAAAAAAAAACAAAATTTAAGGTTGTTTTACCCCTCGATCGATTTGTCATGAATAAGTAGGAAACCCTTTAGGAAACCCTTAAAACGTGTTATTTTTGCTCTATCTCGCTTCCTTTACGAGATATATCGGTTTTTAAGTTTTTTGTGGTTAGGTTTACAGTGCATACCTTTTTAACAACTTTTGAAATTTCAAAGTTTTTCATTCATAAAGTTCACGAAGATTTTTGAAAAACAAAAAAAAATCAAAATTTTAGGTTGTTTTACCCCTCTATTGATTCGTCATGAATAAGTAGGAAACCCTTTAGGAAACCCTTAAAACGTGTTATTTTTGCTCTATCTCGCTTCCTTTACGAGATATATCGGTTTTTATGTTTTTTGTGGTTAGGTTTACATTGCATAACTTTTAAACAACTGAAATTTCAAAGTTTTTAATTCATAATGTTAACGAAGATTTTCGAAAAACAAAATTTTAGGTTGTTTTACGACTCGTTCGATTTGTCATGATTAAGTAGAAAACCCTTTGGAAAACCCTTAAAAACGTGTTATTTTTGCTCTATCTCGCTTCCTTTACGAGATATATCGGTTTTTAGGTTTTTTGAGGATAGGTTTACAGTGCATACCTTTTTAACAACTTTTGAAATTTCAAAGTTTTTCATTCATAAAGTTCACGAAGATTTTTGAAAAACAAAAAAAAACAAAATTTTAGGTTGTTTTACCCCTCGATTGATTTGTCATGAATAAGTAGAAAACCCTTTAGGAAACCCCTAAAACGTTTTATTTTTGCTCTATCTCGCTTCCTTTACGAGATATATCGGTTTTTATGTTTTTTGAGGTTAGGTTGACATTGAAAAACGAATAAAGTACCTACTAGAAAAACATAAGATTTTTATTGAGATTATGAATATATAAACTATCTAAATATTAATGCCACTATAAGGCTGAAAGGGGAATATTCCCCACGTCCTGGCGAACGTTTGTTCTACAACTTTTGAAAGTTCTAAGTTTTTCATTCGTAAAGTTCACGAAGATTTTTGAAAACCAAAAACAAAAAACAAAATTTTAGGTTATGTTTTCAGGTTTTGCGAACCTTTTTAACAACTTTTGAAATATTTAAGTTTTTCATTCATTAAGTTCACGAAGATTTCTAAAAACCAAAAAAAAACAAAATTTAAGGTTGTTTTACCCCTCGATCGATTTGTCATGAATAAGTAGGAAACCCTTTAGGAAACCCTTAAAACGTGTTATTTTTGCTCTATCTCGCTTCCTTTACGAGATATATCGGTTTTTAGGTTTTTTGAGGATAGGTTTACAGTGCATACCTTTTTAACAACTTTTGAAATTTCAAAGTTTTTCATTCATAAAGTTCACGAAGATTTTTGAAAAACAAAAAAAAACAAAATTTTAGGTTGTTTTACCCCTCGATTGATTTGTCATGAATAAGTAGAAAACCCTTTAGGAAACCCCTAAAACGTTTTATTTTTGCTCTATCTCGCTTCCTTTACGAGATATAGCGGTTTTTATGTTTTTTGAGGTTAGGTTGACATACATAGATTTAGAATGCATGTGTCATTAAGCAATGTTGTGAGCTACCCTGAAAGTTGCAGCTAGATCGCCAATCGGGAAGTGCTCGAAGTTTGTGTTGCAAGATTCAACCCGGAAAGACAGACAGACAAAAATGAAAGGGACTCACTAAAAAGCCTCCAGCACCAAACACTTAAGTAATTATTATTATTATTATCAGCCTGAGCTGTCCTATTGTAGGGCAAAGGCCTCTTAAGTAATAATCATAATAAAACAAGGACTTTTCATAATACAATTTATTTAATTATTTATCTCCAAAATAGTAAATTTTAAATAAATCTCCGATCGCTATTTTTTCCGACTGTACGTCATTAAAACATAACTAGAATAATCGCAAAGTTGGCTCGCCGTCCTGCAATCGACATAAAGATAACTCAACCTGGTAAAACACGCTGTTCCAACGCCTCGCGTTAGCAAGACGACGACGAAACGAGAGTCGACGTGGCAGGAATCGACTTCAAAGGAGTCTGAATAATAGGAACCATTCCACCAAACCACTGCGTTCAGTCAGAAAAGACTAAGGAATTTCGCTAATTCACAACGCAAACGTAGTTGGGGGGTTTCAGCTAGGTATAAATTATATATTGTATGCAGCAGATACATAAATAATCCGAGTACCGAGCCTACGCTGTACGTCATTGCTATGGTTACAATATATTTTGCTCTGTACGTTACGGCAGGAGTTTCGATTCACTTGCATAAGGTATCGTTGTAATGTAATTTCCGAAAAAAAATAATTGCAAATTCAGCCGCAAAATGAATTTTTAGGTACCTTATGAAAGTCTAAAGGCTCCACCGCAAACTTTAGTCTCAATACTTCGATCTAAATCAGATTCGAAATATTGTAAAGGAATTTAGCAATGCAGTATTAGGTAGCTTACGAAACTGACTACTAAAATGTCAAGTAGACGAGCACTTTAGTCTCGTCTCGTTTGTTTAAAAAAAGAGCTCTATTTTTCGGAAACTAAAAACTGGCATTTTAATAACTATCTGTTGGATGTGGAAGCATCCTAAAGGTATTAGGATAAAGTGTCCTTTTTCAGCTCATAACATAAACTATGTATGTCTATAATACCAAATTTCAACTTAATCGCAGTAGATTCAGCGTGATTGAGCAAAAAAACACAATCTTAAACATTATTACAGGCCGCACGCGGCCAAAGAGAATATAACCACTACGTTTACACGCGGCCACGAGCACGACCGGCATGTTTCTATTATTATACTATTATTTTTTGTTATAACTACTATATTATAACCTGTTAAAAAAAATAGAAAATTATTTTAAGGGGAATCCTCAAATCCGAATTCCATACAATTTTGTATGGAATTTTAAAGTTTCGGACAAATACTCAAAAAGTACGCCGTATTATAGTAATTTCTTCACACTATTTGTTTCGTCCATGTTTTTTGATTTCGTCAACAAAAAAAAGTGAAAGGTTTCATACTTTAGTTTAGATTTTATACGTGTTTTTAAGTTAGCAGGGTTAATTTTAAAACACGTATAAAATCTGAATCATTTTGTATGGAATTCGGAGTAAAAAATTTGCATGTCGACTACCGACGAAGTATGTGATACTATACTATTAATATAAGACCTTGTAATGACCATACTTCAGGCAAATAAATATCATTTCATTTCATTTCTGTCAGCGGTCCTTCAATTCTGGTAAGTATAATTACAGTTTTGGGAACAAATAAAACATCAAGTTCCCTATCGCCAGTATATTTCAAACATAATTTAAACGACTTTATATCTAGCTTTGTTGACCATATGATGGGAGGAGGTCTGTAGTTTGAGGAGTTCTTCTTTGATGAGGCGCGTTATCTCGGACTTGGCTTTGGCCACGGCCAGTTCTTGCGAGCTCTCGATGGCCAGGTACAGTTTGCGCTCGCCTTCAGGAGGAGCCTTGCCAGGGGGAACGTAGGTCCCGCGGACTGTGATGCCAGCTTCTGAATACTCGCTGATAAGCGCTAACGCCTCCTGGAATGAAGATAATTGGTTAGAATGGAACAAGAAAAATAGGTAATCAATCTGTTATGCCCGGGATCTATCCTCTATCTAGCCTCATGTAGGCTAGTTTTTTAAATGAATAGATGAATGAATAAAACTTTATTTGCATAATACAGGTATGAAAAAGTATGCTAGCTTTGTTTACACGAAGCCATACATGCTAATCTTGCTAGCTTACTATCACTATCTTGCTCTCCTGTCTTAAAACAAAAGTTATGTTAAAGTTAAAACTTAGGAAAGTTAAGTTAGTGCGACAAAAGTTGATGCACTGATTCTAATTTAAATTCAGACCACAATGTATAGTCAGTGACAAATAAATTGTACTCTGGCGAATCACGTGACAATAATGCGCAGAACTCAATTCATAGTTCAAATTGATTCTGCGCATCTTTGTCTCGCGGTTCGCCAGATGACAATTTGTTTGTCACTGACTATACATTGTGGTCTGAATTTAAATTAGAATCATTGCATCAACTTTTGTCGCACTAACTTAACTTTACTAAGTTTTAACTTTAACATAACTTTTGTTTTAAGACAGGAGAGCAAGATAGTGATAGTAAGCTAGCAAGATTAGCATGTATGGCTTCGTGTAAACAAAGCTAGCATACTTTTTCACTAGCTTACACTAGCCTAGAAATGAAGCTAGCTCTGTTGACACGAAGCCAGAGCTGCTAGCTTACTATCCTGGCTTGAGAAACAAACAAACAATAGTTATAGCATCTATGAATATCGCTGGCAAAAGCTTTAAGCCCGGTTTCCACAGCGAAAGAATAATGAACGGGAAATTACTAAGCGGAACGGACTCCTTTTAAATAAAATAGGGTTACATTTTTACCAACAAAGAGTGTCTGATTCCTTTCCACTGCAAAAGGAAAATAAGATAGATGAATGAGCGGGGTTCATTTCAACTCTTTCTGCTCGCTCAGTTCATTCCGCTCGACTATTTGTTGGTGGAAATAAAGCTTGCAAGTTAAACGGAGTTCTAAATGGGTCCGCTCGCGATTGAAACCGGGCTTTAGTAATACCACCTATTCCGATGTTAGTATGCTAAATATTTACCTGATTTAATTTCTAATATCCTATACACAATGGTGGTAACACCTTGGCCGCCTCAGCATTTTGATGCAGAGGAAGACAAATCCACCGAGTAATAATAGTTTAAGCAACATTTTGAACTGTTCGCAGTGGTACCACAAGATGCACTGATGCGCAGACTCATGCCTTTTATTATAAGCTTCGATGCAAGGTTATCGGAGGTTAACGAGAAAATAAGTAGGTCTCAGGAGATTGATCTCCAGTCGTTTAGCAGACAATGAGGTTGAAGACCTAATCGTTATTAAGAATTGATTTGTATGGAGCAACAATTTATACTTTTGTGAAATCATTTATATTGTCGCGTTAATGATATCATTATTTTGTAAATACACAACAATAAGGGTCTATATAGGGCTGTCGCGAGTTTTACGATCAACCGCAAGTTTTTAAAATAATATGTCATATCAGAAAGAGTTTATTAATCTATAAGGGTAACCGCGCACTCAGCCACGCCGTACGCACAAACGCACCGCATGCGTTGAAAACTCTATTAGAAAATTAGGCACGGATAAGCGTGCACCTTAACCCACTCAGCGCCAGTACTTTTAAAAAGGTTTTCAGAAATACCTAAAATATATTTGAATCTAACCTCTTCCAGTACACATATGGAGCGATTATTTTATACATATTTTTGATACAGAGATATCAAAACGCGGCGAGTTTGGCGCGTATGATGCGGCTGAGTCATTAAAGTCTCACAACATTGATAATATTAATGATTCATTTGATATCTGAATCACAGTCAATTGCTCTATTTTTTAAACCTTGCACAATCATTTGAAATTTTTCGGGTACAAAAATGATGTCAGCTACTCTACTCTACCTACCATTTTTCTTGTACAATAACATGTTTACTCAATCCAATTCGACGACTTTTCACCTCAATTATAGAGTAATTTATTTATTATCCTCTTCTATTTTAGCATACGAAGATGAATCTTATCAGCATAAAATAAAGTGCAAAATAGTTTAGCCGTGCATGCATTCATGCACACACTTTGTCAAGCACCGATAGTCGAAAATAGCTTTGGCAACGCAAGCGATAATGAATCGTATACTTCAACCATAAGGTTGTATTTACCTTGCTAGTGACCCTCCATCTAGCCTGCTGAGGAAAGTCATTTATCTCCAGTTCAGTCTCGTACTTTCTGAACACTTCTTCAGCCGGTTCGTTTGCGGATTCATCGCGCGGTTGGTAGTTCAGTCGCGTGTTTAGTTTGGCTGCTAACTGTTCTGCTACGGTCTTAGCCTGCAATGGATAACGAAACTGCATTATGTTGAACGAGTCCGTGTCTTCGCGTAAGTTGTATCGCTGAAAAGTTGCCTCCTTTTCATGTCTTGAACGAATAACCATACTAAATTTCAGCCAAAGCGGTTAAGTAGTTTCAGCGTGATTAAAGAGAAGTTTATTCAACCTCACAAACTTTTACATTATGAGTGTAATTAGTATGATAGATAATGCTTGTTTACAGTTTTAACTACTGCGACTGAAATAGAAAGTAATAAAAATTATCTAGCTAGAGGTCCGCGACTTCTGAATGATCAATACATGAATTAAATGTCAACAGAGTATGAATAAGATATCAAAGTAACTATTAAAATAAAATAACTAGGTACCTATTGCATGCACGCTATAAAGATAAACTCAACGCATTAATTTATGACTTTTTTAAAGAAGAAAGTGGCGAGCTAGGCTCCCTCTTGATGGTAAGATATCACGCCTGCCTATAACCATAACAGTGCTACACTGCTTTGATTCCCATAGGCCAGTGCAACACTGCTATAGCGCTCGTCCACCTTGAGACATTTTGATGGTCAGTCTCCAAAGCCCAGTAATTTCACTAGCTACAGTGTTGCCCTTCCAGCCAGAACACATAATATGTTTTAAAATTGTAATGTTTGATGACACCGTGGCTTAGTTGGTAGTGACCCTGCCTACGAAGCTTGGTGTTCCGGGTTCGATCCCCGGCCGGGGCAAATATTTGTGACGAACACAAATGTTTGTTCTCGGGTCTTGGATGTTGTGATGTGTTGTATGTGTCCATGCCACCTGCGACACAGGGAATCCTAGTGCAGGGGTGTGAGTGTGTGAATGTTTATGAATGTTTATGTAATTGTGAGGTAAAACAACAGTTGGATCGCGCTCTTCAGTTCTAAGAACAGGCTTTAAACCAGGAGTTTTAACAAGCTAGCTTAACACTAACTTACTTTAGCTTAAAATAATAAATAAAGCATTTCTTGGTCACAGGTCTTTCTACAATCTACATGCTAGCTTAAAGCCCATCACACACGCAGCTATAATATTAATATGCCGTGCTATAATATATATTACAGCAAGCTACCACACACGGAGACGATGCTACAATATATATTTTGCCTTCATTTTATTGATGGTCAGCCTACATATTAATATGCGATAATATAAATTACGGTATAAGTTGTGACGTCATAGAAATATATATTATAGCTACGTGTGCGGTCACTTAAAATTTGTATTGAAAATATATCGTAATATGCCTTGCTATAATTTATATAAATATGAAAATAGCTACGTGTTTAACGCGCTGAAATACACGGTCAATTTTTAATTACCAAAAAAAATTTAATGGGCAATGCAGAAGGGGTACTACGTTGTATCTGTGCAGTCAGAATTTTGAATTTCTACAAAATGACAAAGTGACAGCGGCGCGAGTGCGGCGCCCGTGCCGAGCTTTTGCGAGATGGCTCTAGCTAGGTATCCGGGTTTGCCAAACGATGAATAAAACTTAAATTATTATCAATAAAGGGTACCGCCTGATGCAAATCCATAGGAAAATGACTAACTGTTACGTTATCAATTTTTAATAAAAAAAAATTTTCAAAAATTCGCCATATATTATATCAAGTTTTTTTTTGCCATATCTGTGTTCAGTAACGATAACTGACCATGTGTATTTTTTTTCTGGGGATTAAAAATTGACCGTGCATAAGCTAGCTAAAATAAAGAGGTAAAAAAGCCGACTACGTACCATATTTACCGTGATAAGGGTATGCGCGTTGGGAGCTCCCTTCAGTATGGCCTCGGCCGCCTGTTGAGTGGCGCCCTTCTGTTCTGAGCCCAGGCCTTTAGCCAGGTTGATCTTGGATGCTAGTTTCCTTGCTAGGTCTAGCTTGGCGTCGGTGCCGGCCGGCGTCACCGGGGCGGGCGGCATGCCGGGGGCGGCCGCGCCAGGCTGAGAAACAATAAATAAATAAATAAATTGTACATTTTACACTACGCCATCTAGCCCCAAACTTAGTAAAGCTTGTACTAAGTAAAACTTGTATATCTCGGGCGAATTAACATGACACCTTGCTGGAATGATGTTTGTGCAAAGTACAGCGTGGAATTGGATAATTTTGATAGAGAAGAGGTCCTTGGTAATGATAAGGCTTCACAATTAGAGGAAGAAGAAACACGGAGGGCGCCGCGCGGGGCAGCGGGGGACGCAGCAAGTTCCCAGTGACGTGTCAGCCAGGTGTCAAGCCAGGTGTCATGTCAATTCGCCCGAGTAGTACTCAGTAAAGCTTGTACTAATATGTAACCAGATAACTGATAAAATACTTAAATACTTTTTATAAATAAATACATTGAAAACGATCAATCAATAAACAGGGTGAATACTCTCGACCGCTGAGGGGAAGATTTAAAGGTTTAATTATGGAACAATGTTGTTAGGAGTCATGGGCTTGATTTTGATAAAAATAAGAACTGCATTTAAAAATATCACAAATAATATCAGTCTGATAAACATATTCTACCATACCAATACATACTAATTACCAGAAAGGCACTATTCTGGTCATGGGCAGACGTGTAGAATAAATCCACTTCGACACTTATGATGGTCAGTTTAGAAAGCCCAATTTCGCTAAGGTGCCCTTCAAAACCAGATCACAGTAGTGCTTACCTTGATCTCTTTAACGATCTTCTTAGCCGCGAACATAGTCTCAATCTGCTGGTCCAAATCGCCTTCCACATCTTCGTCGTCCGAGTCTTGAAGGCCGAGCGCCGCTTTTTGGTATTTCTTCCTGTCACAGGCTGCTTGAGCCTCCGACTCATCGAATTTGAATCCTGGGATCAAATACATTTTCTTTATCATCGGTTATTCAGTTTAAACTTCAAGAAAATGCTCTCATATTATAAACAACCCTTGATTTTTATTCTCAATTCAAGCTAGTCTCAAGTGAATGTCAACAAATATTCCTAACACTGCCTTTGCACTAAAATACCTTTGTTGCCATCCTTCTCCTGCGCCTTCTTATGGTGTCTAAGGGTGCATTTCCATCAACGTTGAGCATAGAGCGGAGAGAGGAGAAGAGCGGATCGTGTATTGGCCAATCACAGTGCTTGATGTGGAAATTTCGAACACTGTGATTGGCCAATTCACGGTCAGCTCCTATCCACTCCGCCCAGCTCCGCGTCAATGGAAACGCACCCTTATAGAGGTCGCAAACCCTGTGTCGGCGTGAGGAATTTTGGAACGAGCCTTTGTTACCAGCGCGGCCCATGCCCCCACATCTAGAGATTCTGTTACAATAAGACGTTACCTTTGCCACTGAATCCTCGACCAGTGTGCACTTTCTTGCCATCCTTCTCCTTTGTTACCAGCACGGTCAATGGATTCACATCTAGAGTATCTGTTAACACTGGATGTTACCTTTGCCACTAAATCCTCCGCCAGTGTGTACTTTCTTGCCATCCTTCTCCTGCGCCTCCTTATATGTGTCCCACAGACGGCGCAGTTCGGGCGGCGCGGTGGCTCCAGCCAGCTCGAAGGCTCGCAACAAATCGCCGGCGTAGCGACCCTGCTCCGGCGTGAGGAATGTCCACGCGAAGCCTTTGTTACCAGCGCGGCCCGTGCGCCCACATCTAGAGAATATTGTGTTACAAATGGCTGCTACCTGTGATTTCACCCGCGTTATTTGAAGATTAAAGGTCTACACACGGCCGACACGTTCCGTACCATCATTCCGTCGGCGCAGCACTGACATGAACGTTATGACACAAACCAGTTCGAGTGGTGTCTTATGAAATGTATGAAACTATATTAATTTTCTCTGATACTGTACGGTACGGGACGTGACGGCACGTGTCGATACTGTTATATGCGTATAGGCCTTAAAAATTAGCATAAGCTTATAAACTTGATTTTATTGAGTTTCAGCTCAATCAGTCAATTAGTATGTGCGATTGTGATTGAGTAGGAAACATCTATCTATTCATCCTCGAAAACTTTCACATTCAAGCAGAAAAGGGTTTCTTGTTGAACTCGAAACCTATGAAAATCTATGTTAGTCATTTCATTTGTTTCAGTCTTTGGATGTCCACAACTTGGTGACCAAGAGACGCTTTAAGAAGAGGAAGACAAGATGGAGAGATGAAATAGAAGATTGTGAAGGGACACTATTGGCCCACTTAACACGAAATAAAACTGAATGGAAATAACAGGGGGAGGCCTTTGCCCAGCAGTGGGATGAACTATAAAAATACTCATTTTTGTTCACACAATCGGAAAACATAGAGGTGTTTTTCGAGCCATTTTTGAGTGTATGTCGAAACACTTTGTATGGAAATTCGCCTTGAGGATTACCCTTAATAACTACTGTAACAGGCTTAAATAAATTAAAAAAAAACCCAAATCCCACATTACCTATGAACATAATCCTCATAATGGTTGGGACAGTCGTAGTTGACGACTAGCACCAGCTGCTTGACGTCTAAGCCGCGCGCCGCCACACTCGTCGCCACCAGCAACCGCACTTTGCCGCTCTTGAAGTCCACGATGGTCGAATCCCTGTCGAATTGATCAATACCTGTAACAGGTCAGCGTTAATACGGTCGTCATTACACACTTTTATGTACGGAGTGTATGTGTAAGCGCATTGTCGAACTAATTTTTGGAAAAAATTAAAAGATATATGTATGTAGCAACGTACGCGGAGTTAAACCATTACATATTTGACGTTTTAAAAGTGATGAATAAATATCGCAACAGTTTTCGAGTAAAACCTTTTAGGAGTTAAATCAGGTTGAATATTAATTAAGTTTCAAGTAAGTTTTTTTTTATGACTAAATTATCAATTAATAGGTATTATTAGCCTTTTTTCTATAAAGTGGTTAACTTTCGTTTAAAAATCTTTTAAAACGACTTCTGCCAGACATTTGTATCATTGAAAAGCTTAATACGTGCCATATTTTGCAGTCAAGTACGGTTTTGGTGTGGACTTTATAATGCGTCATTTTGAGAAGCATTCCCTTAAAATTTTGGTAAAAAATCTAGTAAAAAACGAGTTAAGCAAAATGTTGTATAAGAGGAATAAGACGATACGCTTACACATAACGATAAAAAATAAATAATAAGGCGATGCTCCGTCGTTTCTTGACGCTGAAAGAAAAATATTTCGTTTAATAGTCTTATGGCTTTAAAATATTGTAATAAAAAAAAGTATTTGTGTAATATTTTTCTGCAATTTTCCAGATTTAATTATGATTTTAAAATGGAGATAAAAATATAATAAAAATACTAATTGCGATGTAGTGTCGACCTGTAAATGAAAATTTAAATGCCTGCAGTTTTTGGAACTGTTTTAAAAATAATTTACAAAGTATAAATAAAGAAATATAGGTAAGTATTATTTTAATCAGATACCGAATTTTAAAACCTGGAAATAAGTATTTGAAAATGGACAACCATAAATCAAATCCAAAAAGAAACAAAGTGTTAAATAATTATGTTGATATTTTTATCATAAACCCTCATGGCGTAAACTATACTAAGGCGTAAACCTTTGGCAACATTTTATGTAATACTAGTTGACACCGCAACTTTAAACTTTCTTAAAATACACATACGCTTGAAATTTTAAGTCTCAGCGTCCTACGGCCTGTGCGTTGTCTGTCAGTCAGTCAGTGAGTCAGTGAGTCAGTCAGCGAGTCAGTCAGTGAGTCAGCCAATTAGTCAGTCAGTCACTCAGGACTAAGCCTTTTATAGATATTGATGACCTGACAAATATAACAAGAATTTAGTTTTTTTACACTTACACCCCGGTAGTCTATATATACCCCATTCGCCCCAATTCACGCATCACTCACCTCCGTGCAAGCTCATGCATTGGTACGAAGCCTTCATCAGATCCTTCAGTAGAATGTCGGCGTTCTCCTGTTTGTCCACGAACACGATGATGCTGCCCATCTGACTGTAGATGCCCAGCAGTTCCAGCAGTTTGAAGAACTTCGCTTCTTCTTCTAATACTGCTACATATTGTTCTACTTCTTTACAGACTATACTTCGTCCACCGACCTGTTTTTCAAATATATTATTATAATATCGGTATAAAAAGTGTATTTTTCCAAATCATAAACTACAACTGGTGTAGTTGAGTATTGAATTTGAGATCAATTGGTTCAGGAGCGTGGTTGAGAAACAATCATCCATCTTTCCTCACAAACTTTCGCCTTTAGTGCACCGCAAACAGGTCGCCGACTACAGCTACCGTTAGCCGGCATTAGTCAGTTTTTATAAATTTTGCAGCTGTCGCTCGCGGCCGCGACACGTTTCGCCGATGTCGGCCACGCGCTAACAGAAATTGTATGAAAACTGACGCTCGCCGGCCACCGACGCTCGCTGTAGTCGGCGACCCGTTTGCAGGTACAGTTATAGTATTAGTAGACAATAGGATGCATTATTTAGATAAGTATAGGCCATTGGGCTGTTTCCGAATAGTGAATAATCTGAAGAGGACTTATGCTACTCATAATACCGACGGCAACGAAGGCAAATAAAAAACAGTCTTACATGTTATGTAGTTTGCTCTTCTCTGAAAGAATTTGAAAGGAGAAGTAAGTACTGACCTGAATTTCAATAGGTTTCTGCAGTATCCTTCGGGCTAAAGCTTCCATTTGCCGCGGGAACGTTGCACTGAACATCACCGTCTGCCGGTCGGGCCTCACGTTGTCTATGATCTTCATGACCTTAACACAATACAATGATTCACTTACTATGTTACTAGATTTAAAAGGTACACAAATATATAAAAGGAAATAAACTGTTTTTTTTATTAACCATTCAAGAGGGCTAAAATTTGCTCTAAAATTTTCTCTTAAAACTAGGAGAGGTTCTCTATGAAGTCTATGAACTACTAAACTCCGATTTCAAAGTTTCATCTCTTTGAGATGGGGGAATCGAGTTAAATCGGAATAAACTCAATTATGCTAATTTGTAAATAAATAATCAGCAAATTCAGGTATCTCTGCAAAGGAAAATTAAACCGAAGCTGAAGATATCAAAATCTTAGCTTGATATAGCTGATCGATAGTTGAAGATGATAGATAGATAGATAAAATATATTTTATTGCACACCAACACAAACAAATATATACATTAAAAAAAATATATACAATATATACAGAAAGTAGTTTTTTTTTTTTTAAATAGTGACAATGTTAAGGATGATGAAGATGAAACAGAAAAAAGTCATGATGAAACCAAACAGCCAGATCACATTGAGGGAGGTTTTCAATGCGATCTGCCTGTCTCTCTTTTTTATTAAATTTATTTTAAAAAAAAATATAATACCCAACTGTGGGTGCATGAGGCTGGTGGAAAAGACATACCTGCGGTTCAAAGCCCATGTCGAACATGCGGTCGGCCTCGTCCAGCACGATGTAGGTGACGCGGCGCAGGTTGGTGACGCGGCCCGAGTTGGCGGCCAGCATGTCGATCATGCGCCCCGGCGTGCACACTATCATCTCGGCGCCGCGCTTCAGTTCCGCTATCTGAAAAAATATGGTTATAGTACCATAGCTCACACATAAAGGAAGAAGCAAGTATAAGCATAGCATAATCAGCCTTTAATCTTCCTACTGCTAGTCAGGCCTACACTCGGCTAAGAGTGAATGGATCTTAATCCACCACGCGGACCCAATGCCTATTGTTGAATATCACGTGCCACAGAACATTTATTTTCTGTTTTTTTGTTCTGCCGGTTTCCTCTCGATGCGCGATGTTTTGCTTCACCGTTTTGAGAACTTGGGCGTACATAGATATTTAATTTAATGTTTATTTGGGAAAACAAACCTAGCAATAAATAAATTATACAAGAAGAAGAATAAATCACAATTTAAATTTAATAAATCATAATTTGATCACGCTCCAATTCCACTATCTGATATAAAATCACGATGTACACCACCAATTTTAATTACCAAATAAAAATAGGCAATGCAGACGGGGTACTACGGTTGATCTGTGCAGTAAGAATTTTGGATTTATACACAATGGGCGAGTGACAGCGGGGCGAGTGTGGCGCCCGAGCTGAGCTGCAACGAGATAGGTACCAGAGTTTTCCAAACGATGAATGAAACTCAAATTATTATCAATGAAGAGTACCACCAATGACGCAAATCAATGAAAAAAAGGACGCACGGTAACAGTTTTCTTAATTTCGAGCTACTTTTTTCAAGTTTTTTGCCATATCTGTGTTCAGTAATGGCACAGAGAAACTAAAGTAATGGCGACTGATTATGCGTATTTTTTTTCTGGTGATTAAAAATTTGCGATGTACAATCACGATGGACAATCATCAACAACTCGTGGATGGGTAAGTGTACCCGCAAACGCGTCGCCGACTACAGCGACCGGTGGCCGTCATTAAAATTGACGGACGCCGGCCACCGTTCGCTGTAGTCGGCGACGCGTTTGCACTTATCCTTTCACCATTGGGAGGCGTCCCCTGCAGGATTCCGTCTAGATGGGTGCTATCACTTTAGATCAGTTGAGATTGTGGTCAAAAGATTTAACATTACAAAAAAAAACTTCCATAAAGCAATCATGTGTAAGCATGACTGTGTTCTGGCTTAAAGGGCACTGTAGCTATTAAAATTACTGAGCTTACCAGACTGTCCATCAAAATGTCTCTTAGTGGACGACCGCTATAGCATTGTGGCACTGGCCGTTGTGAATAAAATATAAAAAATATATAAAATATAATAAAAACCCTGTGTCGCTCTGTTCTAGCTATTGTAAGGCGTGATATCTGACTATCAGGAGAGCGCCTAGCGCGTTTCTTGGTACACCTACAAATTTTTCGTAATTATATGAAAAATAGAAAATAATAACAAACCTGTTCAGAAATGCCAGTGCCTCCATAAACGCAGACTACCCTCAATCCCAAGGATTTTGCAAATTTCTTGATGTCCTTTCCGATTTGCATGCAGAGTTCCCTCGTGGGAGTCATGATAAGCGCTATGGGTCCATCGGTGTCTTCGAGAGGCGGCTGGTCCAATACATGTCTGAACATCGGGAGGATAAACGCTAGGGTCTTTCCAGAACCCGTTTTGGCGATGCCGATAAGGTCCCTGAAAGTTTTTAGAGGTTGAGATGTGAATGAATGAATAAAAAAAAAAAAAAAAAAAAAACAATCTATGTACTCTTATTTAAATAAGATTTAAATCTACTCCCGTGTCCTAAGTTTTGATTTATTTTACCTTTATATTTTATGTATACGGTATTCTGCTAATTTCTCTACTATTTACCTCTTATTCGAACAAACTCAAAAATTAAATAAAAATATTAATGTAGAAATCTCCTGAAGCTAGCTGAAGCAGCGATCCCTCGTTCCTACTTACAAGTCTAGTACTTAGTTAGGACGAGTTACTCAAAGATTCATCTGATTCGGGTCTTTACTACATAGGTAGTTCTTTTTTTTATTTTAAGTAAATTAATTGATTTATTGTTCGTGAAACTAAGTGGTAAGGCAATATTTGGTTTTATCTGGTTAAATTTTTAGGTGATATGCCAATCAATACCAATCATTGACATATACAAGAGGTAGGTAGGGAAGACTAAATGACATATGTAATCATGGTGCATGACATGTTTTAAGTTTTGCGTAGCAGTATATTGGTCATGACCAACTTATACCATGATGCGTCGATGACACGCGGCTTTTTTATAAGCTGGTTGGCGAGTTTAAAATCTAGCGTGTGAGCGAGTTAGCTTTCGGGAAAGATTATCAACAAGCAGATTGTAAATTACACCGATTACACTGGGCGAGTTTACACGCAACAAGCGCACTCGCTGGCTTGTAGCTTGTAAAAAAGCAGTGTGTCATCGACGATTAAGGAGCATGATTTCCGGTACAGCGGTTTCAGACTAGCGTATTAACCGAGCGAATCCACTCTTAGACTTTTAATGTGAAAAATCATTTTTCGAAAATAGTAACTAACCTTCCAGACATAATGGCGGGTATGGCCTGAGCCTGAATCGGCGTAGGTTTTTCAAAGTTGAGCTTCTTTAAAACATCCATCTCCCTCTTACTGATGCCGCAGTGCGCCCACGACCGGATCGGTTTGGGGCAACCCTTCCCCTTCACTCTAATCCCTTCCAGCTCTGTTCTATACGCCTCCACTTCTTCTGGTGTCATTCGGGCCAGTTCACTTACCTGTTGGTACAATAAAGTAGTTGCATCACTGCTACTCCACGATACACAACCCATTACCCTTGTATAGATTTGCACCATGCATTCTAGGTCTAACTATGTATTTTTTTTATTCCAGTTAATGAACAAACTGTGTATATCTTTAATATTTTTCAGCTCAATTGCTTCAGCATCCTTGATGTAATTGAGTAAAAAATGTCTAGACGAGCCATCCTACTTCACTTCACTATAGTTTTTCGTAGACTTATTTAATTTTACAAGTGATTTAATTTTTTAAATTGATTTCATTGAACTTTTTTATACGTAGTGTAATGTAATAATAGACTGAATAAACTGAATAAAAACCACTATTCTATTTTATTTGCATTCAAAATAATCTAAGTATAGTCAACTGAGGAAAATGCGACTTTTTGATATTGCTAAAAAACTATTGAATGACAACAAAGTCTGCCATCTGGTGCTGAAAATTTTATTCAAAATAAAGAGCACCAGACTGCAGATTTAAATGTACTTTTGATAGTTTTTCAGTAACTTCAAAAACTCGCAATAGCCCCCTATTGATCCATTTACCTCCGTTAACTCTATATCAGTTTTTTTAGACATCGATAATGATTACCTCTGTATAGAACGCTTTCCTGAACGGCTGGTACGTCAGACTAGTGTGGTCCACTTTAGCGAGGTCTTTCTTTTGCTTGGAAGCGAGGTTCGCGGCCTGGTCCTTTATATCCTCAGTCTCCTCTTCAGACGAATACTCCAGCCCGTCTTGGTTCTGTTCAATTAATTCACCTGCAAACCGAAAAACACGTCAAAAGTTGTTAAAATAATGGGAAAGTCAAGTTTTATCTCGACACACGACAGTGTGTCAAGCCACGGTCAGGCCACGCGAACTGGCGAGTAGCACTGTGTGTAAGTTTACACGAACCATTTGGAGCCACTGTTGACCTTGTCATAGTTAAAAAACTAATCAATATAAACACACCAAATTTGGTTTATGTATTGAAAGCCCGGAGTTAATGAAGTACCTCAAATTTCATAACCACAGCTTAAACGGTTATTTAGATATTAACATTCAAAAATCATTTTTATCACTGATTGACTGACATATAGACGTAAAACCTAACCCACTTCCAGATGACCTAGAAAGTTCAAATTTGGCATCCAGCTAGGTAATTGTGTGTATACAAAGGAAAAAATCAGAAAACAGTAAATTTTTTAGATTTGTTTTTTTTTTTAGAGGTAAATTTAGCGCCTTGCAAATTATGAGAGCAATTGCCTTGCTAATTTTTGTAGGATATTTCCATTTCCATGATGAAAGGTTGTTTTTACCGTTTTATGTACTTACTTTAATATTAATAATATAAAAATTATTTACAAGATAGTGGAAATGCAAATTGCCGGCAAATAGTAATAAATTTATTTACAAAAAGTATTGATATCTGAACAAAAACACATAATATGTGAAAATGGAGGTGCCACGGTCTGGGACCGGATTATGATGGAGACGTCGTTTTCCCCGAAAAAAGACTTTATATCTACATATATGGCTATGGCTAATGGCCAAGGTCTACGTTATAAATACAGTAATACGTTTTTATAAATAAATTTACGAATGTCTATAGTAGGCCTTGGCAAGCCATTTATGTAGATATCAAGTCTTTTTTCGGGGAAATCGACTTCTCCATCATAATCCGGTCCCAGACCGTGGCTCCTCCAATTTCACATATTATGTGTTTTTGTTCAGATTTTCTACTAGCTGACTCCCGCAACTTCGTTTGAATAGTGAATTAATAAAATCCCTCTCTTAGTACGCGCTTGCACTTCTTGACAAACACACATTCCAAGTTTCAAGTCTCTATGTTCAGCGGTTTGACCTGTAGGTAGGTTTAGGTTGTCTGTCAGTCAGTCAAGTCCAAGCCTTTTATATAATAATTGATAAATATATATTCATGTTTACAGTGATAAAATGAACTTCTGTATGTTGAAAGTAATGCTGATGATGTAAGACCATACTTGCCCATACCAAGAGCATATGACTTTAAATTACAAAGACCTGCCTTTATTACTACTATACGCCAGTAATGTCACTAGCTTCGGTGCCATGAGAACCGAAACACAGTAATGTTTTTGTTCTAATTCTAATTGATGACAGAATAAATGGCACTGTCATTTGTAAATTACTGCATGGTATTGGGATCAAATCCTTATTGATTGCTCTGTTCTGAACTACACGCCTTCTAGCTCAAGACCTTCATTAGTTAAACCTATACAAACATATCGAACTAAATGCATACCTTTCTTTTTCTCTTCAATAACCTTCTTCTTCGCAGTTCCAGTTAAAATGACGATGCCCGTGCCACCTTGCGTGGGTACACTCATTATACCCCTGGATTGGTCCATCTGATTCACTTTGCGTACCTCCTATCAAACAATACGAAGTATAAAAAAAAATACACAACTAAGAAAACAGCTTTGTACCACTTATCTGCCAGAAATCAGCCGTTAATTTAAACATCATTAAAACCGACTATTTATTTGGAATCTACAATGCTGCTACATACAGACGGCCAGGAACACAATGAGAGTTTGTAAGGATAGATATATGGCTGTTTCTTGCTCAATTACGCCCAAATTTAGCATTGGGAGGTGTGAAACAGTGCCAGATATTCAGCCACATAACACTTATGTGTAAGCATTACTGTGTTCCGGTTTGAAGGACACTGTATATAGTGAAATTACTGGACTTTACTGGACCATCAAAATGTCACTAAGTAGACAAGCTCTATTAGCAGTGTTGTACTGGCCCATGTGAATCAAAGTCTGGCTTAGCTCTGTTTTGATCATGGGCAGGCGTGATCTCTCACCATCAGGTGAATGCCTAGCTCATCTCATCAGTTATTTGCATTAAAAAGCTGCAACCAATTGAGCTAAATTTGGTATAGTTCATGACCTAAGCTACTTTTTATCTTATTACCCTGTAGTTAATGATGCAATGGTTAATTAAGTTACCTGATTAACTTCTTGCATGTATGCATCCAGAGGGTCTATTTCTTCCTCTTCCAACCTCTTTTCCTCAGCAGCAGCTTTCTCTTTGGCTTCACTGTCACCATTATCAACTAAAATACAGAAATATAACATAGAAGAAGCAATCACTACTGATAAAAAATATTTATCTATCTAACCAGGCTCTAGCAATCACTATGGGGATAATGCCTACTTACACCAAACTGTCAAAGTAATTACTTTTCTTGCTTGCCAGTTCTTAACGGTCCAAATTCAGACCGTTGAGAATTGTCAAGCAAGTTACGTAATTGCTTAGGAACTAAGATAGTTTGGTGCAAGTCGGCATAAGCCTCCTTTTCAGTGCGCCACGTTTTGTGATACTGAGCTGGCCTGATTCACTAGCCTCCAGCTGCTTAAATATTGTTATCCGACTAGGCGTATAAATGATTGCTTCTATTTCATTTTCACATGGTGATATTATTTTATTTAGTAACAGCTCTTTATACGGTGATTTTGTAACACACTGATGCCTACTTGCACCAAACTGTCAAAGACCTTAGGAAAGGACTTAACTTGACTTTACGATGATGACATGAATTAATCACAGCGACCGCCGGCGTACAAAATAACCTGCCGCCGCGCCGCCGTGCCGCGCCGAACCGATATAATAACCGAACCAAAATAACCAGTGGTTATTTTGTAACAGACTTGATCTCAGAAAGTAACAGTGTTATATGTGAATAGTTTTATACCATGATAAATAAGTTGTTACTTAGTATACATACCATCCCTACATCTGAGAATCAGGAGGGTGCTCTGCATGTTAGTAAAAAAACATATTCCATTTATTACCCGCTCCACCTTCATCCCCGGAATCATCCTCCAACGACCATTTCTTGGAGGTGGGCAGCTGTATGTTCGTGACTAAGCTGCCTCTTTGCACCTCCCTCTTGGCCGCGTCTATTTCCTTGCGCTTACGATCGGCGCGCCATCTTTCAATACGTTCACGGCGCTTTTGCATTTCTGCTTCGAGGCGGATTTGTTCTTCTTCCTGCAATCATGATTGTGGATTTTATATGCGGTAACACATGCTTATGGTAAAATTTATTTTATGTTAAAAAATCTATCACACTAGGAATCAAACCTACTGTATGACTTTTCCTGTGAAGTACCTACTCAGTAATAAAAAACTTGAACCAATATTGAAGCTATTTGATATTTTGATTTAATGTTAGTCCAAGATTATAATAATTTGACAATCATGATTTTGTTAAAAAAGATCATGGTAATACATATGTATGTTACAGAAAATAAGCCAAGACATTATATATTTAATCTGAAGATTACTACAAACACACAAAGCCTTACAAAACACCTTATTCATAGAATTCAACATAGAACTGTGTTAAAAGTTCACATAATGATTATAAAGATACCAAAAATAAATACAATACAAAAAGGATGAAAGCCATAGTAATAGTAAATTTTAATAAGACTTGACAAAGGGAGACTTATCTACCAATAAACCAAATATTAATTTGAAACATCGTCAAATATAATCTCACTTTATCAGCTGATCCAATATTATAATCAGCCATATCCTTCAGACTTTTTTCCTTGGATTTAGATCTCTCTCTATTTGTATCCGGAGATTTCTTCCTTGATGATTTGCCACCATTTCTCTTATCATCTCGCTTATCACTGAAACAAAAATGTATAAAAAATAAGTATCTCACTTACAAAAACAGTAGTTCTTTCAGTTTAACTGTTGACATGAAAGGACAAAACTTGTGATTATAAATAATAATATATGAATCTTTAGCAGTGGTGACATAATTGGAATGCCTGAGCGGGTATCATAGAACAAGCGTGTTGATGCCAAATCAGGCGTCCACCAAATGACGTGAAAATCTCAGACATTATAACACAAGTAACCACACCTTTTCCTGTCTCGGTCACGATCTCTGCTGCGATCACGCTTCGAGTCCCGCTCCCTGCTGCGACTGCGCTTCCTTTTCGAAGACTTGGAAGAACGATCTCTACTCTTGGACCGCGAACGCCTCCGCTTGCGTTCAGGAGTCGGGGATCTGCTATGCGACCTCCTTCGCTCGCGGTCACGCCTGCAACATATTCTCATCAGATACTAGGCTCTGAGAAATGATAAAACTAACGCCCGTTCGTTAAACTTACCCACTTCGGACCATTATTTAACGATTATTCACTTTATTTTGCAAATAATTGTTTGAAAAAGCTACAAATCCACGCGTTGTTGTTACTTTTTTTTTTTTTTTTTTTTTCTTTCGAAGAACCTAAGTTCTTCAGTTTGGCTTCACATCAAAGGTATATAGCCAGTGTCAAGTAATTGGAGAGATTATTTTGTCATAAGTCAGAGTCGATAAGTCAAGTCATGCCCTTGTAAAGTAGTGGTGGTTGCGACTTTACTAGAGGCTTCTATGGAGTTTTGGAGGCAACACGAAAAGTCACGTTTTACAGCATTACACTATTCACCAACACTCATACACGTTCACGAGCACTTAATGGATAAAAAACCACCGTTTTTACACTTAAACACTCAAAGATAAACAAGTTTGGTCAATTAATTTAATGCCGCCAATGCGCCATTTTTCATGTTCCCGCCAAAACTCCTTGTTGTTACTTGTAAATTTGACAATTAAAATTTGAAATTGACAATTTGTTTTTTTTTTTTTTTTTTTAGTTATCCTATTTTTATACTTAAGTCTTTTGACCATACCGTCTAGTCATACATTTATTATTTTCAAATTCATACTGAGGTGAAAAGCCAGCTGGTTGTCACTCGGACACCCACCACGACTTCAGACTTGTAGTCGCCTCCGAAGTATAGGCTAGGGTCAAGAGCAAGAATCTTGTGTAGAGCGAAGCTCGACCCTTACCTACACTTGCCAAACAAAAGGTCAAAGTGTAAACTTCACCGCTGATAAACGGTAAAGCATAGGTCGATTTTGTTTTGGATGCGGAGTTCCATACTTTTTTATTTATTTTCTTCATTTCGTATATTTAGTACTCTGATAAAACTGGCTGTGTACGTAACTTACATATAGATACAAAACCAATCTAACAAGATGCTCTACGATGACTCCACCCCCATAAAATGACTGTTTTTATGAGTTAGCGTTTGTATACGTAATTTCATAAGCTTATAGTTATCGGATGCTAAGCTCGGCGATAACTTTACAATATAGCGTCATACCTACCCTACAGCTCTCGTCGCGTTTTAATAGCGCTCGGCGAAAGTGGAGGACAGGAGTGCACTGCGGAAGTGTATAAGCGCGGGTGTCCTCCCGACCATCGCCCTAAAATTGACTTCAGCACATTCAAGGTCAGCGCTATTAAACCGTGAAGATACCTGTAACTCACGTCATATCATAGCACATTATCACATGCACATGCATGTGTCAAGTGGATCCTACCTGGGTACCTAATTTTTTTGCGATCAGCAATATTAGATTAAGGATTTATAAAATAGGGAGAACCAGACGCTTTATTATATGGTGAACTATATAAAACCTAGAAATAACGTCGAAGAAGTCACTCGCCCTCTACAATAAGCATGCGTTATATTTGATCAAAATCTAATGTAATATCGAAATAAAGATTTAGCTATCTTTATTTCGATATTACATTAGATTGTAATAATTCTGACGAAGCGGAACTCTAAAAAATAACCTCAAAATTAATAACCGGGAAACGGGAATGTTTTTATTAAAATAAAATCATAATTATTTTCCCGTCACCACACCATTCATTTATGTTTATATACCTAAACTTAGGCGTTAGGAATTAGGATTAGGAAGCTACAACAACTGAAACGACTCTTTTTGTGACTGTATTATTACAGGCAGCTGTACTACGACACAGTGGTATCAGTTTGTTTTGAAGAATGGCTGATGATGGTGAAAATGTAAGTAATGGTATCAAGGTGACTATTTATCCTATTTCTGTAAAACCGTAAATATATATTTATTACTCAGGAATTCATGTTTATGATAGTGGTAAAAAATTAATTCCGTACCTATTGTGCTAATACTATCACTAAGAATCAAAGTTCCTTAGTACTGTTCTGGTCATGGGCAGGCAGGCGTGATCTCTTACCACCAAAAAAGCGCCTAGCGCGACTTGTCGCTCGTTCATAAAAAAAAAGGCATATGATTTTACAGTTTACCTTTAGGTTGTACCTACTTGCTTGTTGTAACTCCATTCTGAAGCTGTAAGAAGATTGCCGCTTATCAAGCTTCTATTTTCTTATCACTCTCCGTAAACATGAATTCTTATTATCATATCATCAACAGTAACTCAACTTTGATTTACAGGTGTCGGTGATGACTGTGAAGGAACCTCTTGATTTGATAAGACTCAGCTTGGATGAAAGAATATATGTAAAAATGAGAAACGAACGTGAGCTTCGTGGAAAACTTCATGTAAGACTAATAATTTTAAATGTTGTAGCTAAACTCCTCAAAGCATTATCAAATAATTGTATCTACATGCATATAATTATTATTTGTTTATCTACAGGCTTATGACCAACATTTGAACATGGTTCTGGGTGATGCAGAGGAAACAATAACCACTGTTGAAATTGATGAAGAAACATATGAAGAAGTTTATCGAACAACTAAGAGAAACATTCCTATGCTATTTGTACGAGGAGATGGTGTAATTTTGGTGTCTCCACCAGTGAGAGTTGGCATGTAGATTTTAGTTAAGATTAATAAAGTAAAATAAAAATCTCAGTTTTAGAAATATTTATTTCTGACCTAAGATTTTCAACACCTTTTGATTTACAAAGTTCTTATTTTTCTTTATTATTAACTCATCTTCATCCATAGGCTGAATCACAGTTCCCGCTTTAGTTATTACACTTGGTCGTATTAATAATTTGTGGGCCTTTTCAGGAACAAATGTGTTCCCCAGGGGTGCTCTGATAGATGCTTCATAATCTTTCACACTTTCAAATGGGAAAGGAACTTCTTTTACTTTGTGCATAGAAAGTTTTGGGTCTTTATATTCCTTTATTATAATGTCTCCTTTGTTTTCGTCGCGGCGCGGCATTTTGGGTGCACCCTTTAATATAAATCTGTTTCTTTTACGCTTAGGTGCCTTTACTCCTTTACCCCCCCAAGTGCCCCATCCAGGTAAAGATAAATCTATATCCTGAGGTTTATCTTTGTTAATTTCGTCGTCTTTTTCTTGTCTGAAACTGGCTACAACATCATCTTCCTCAAAAACTTCCTCAATGTTTACTCTTGGGACCACTTGCTCATCATCATCAAGCATATCCAATTCATTATCACCTGCTGGCAGAGCAGTGTTCAAAAACTTAGGCTTTACTGCAATGAATCTGTTGGGGTCAATGTTAGAATCACCTGACTCAGGTACAGTTGCAGCACTAATCAGTATTTTAGCCTGACTTTCTATTTCCTTTGCTATGTTTGCATCATCTATGTCTTTTGACCCTGTTTCTATCAACTCTTCATCAATAACTTGTTTTGTTTTCTTGTTTCTGAGTTTTAAGTACTCAAGATTATCAGATTCTGGCTTTTTCTTTTTCTGTTTTTTTGTTTTGTCAAGTTTAGAGGGTTTCTCCAACTGTATGATTTGGTGTCTCAAACTTTGCAATTTTTTCTCAACTTTTCCTACAACTTTATTTTGAAGAGAATCAAAAGCTGTTGAAATGTCTACACATTTATCTTCTTCTCTTTTATCGATTAGCTCCACAGCCCAATTTGATGTGGCTAATACTTTAGACATTTTAGGTTCGGAAAGTAATGTAGTTTTAGCTTTAGTTTTTGGAATACTAGATTGTTTCTTATACATCTTGCTGCTGCTGTGGGTTTCTGTTAGAATATTTCCATCAGTTATTTGAGGGATCTCCTTACCAATATTATCCACCATAGAAGATTCAAAGGGATTTGCCTTTTCTTCCAAACTATTAATTTCATCTGTGATATCATTCACATTTTGAGTCATTTTGTTTATACTTTGTTTCAAAATGCTCAGCTCATTTGTTATCTTGTCACTCCTTTTATCGTCAGAATCAGAATCACTTCCACTATTATTTTGACATTTGGTCAATTTCCCTTGAACATATTTTTTGTAGCCAAAGTCAAATTCAGCATTAACATTAGATTTATCTGAGTGTTTCATCATCCAAGGGTTCATAGGATCCTGTGCCAGTGTCAAGTCTGGTATATTTTCACTATCATCATGCTCTTGATCATCAGAACTGTCAACCTCTTGTGTTTTCTGTGTCAATCCCCTACTCACTGCCAGTTGCTCGGCCAGTTCTTGTCGAACCTAAAAACAATAAATACAAATTTAATGGTTCCTAACTTCTTATGTAATATAACTTATCATAGTAAAGTAGCAATTAGTAAGGTTAGTATTAGAAAAGACAGCTTACATCTTTATCATATTTTGCCCGGATCATTTTGTTCTTTGCCCATTTGCCTGTATTTTTGTGCCTCAGAGTATGACGTTCTAAGGCTCTAGCCTTTTCAATTGATTCCAATTTCTTTAGAGCTTCTTCTGGATCTGTTCTTTGCAATTCTTCAAACTCTTTCAGTTGTAGTTTTAATCTTTCTTTCTTCAACACTCTGCAACATAAAGTAATTATATTATATTTATATTTACTAAAATTTATGCCCAGCAGTGGGACGATCATGGCTGATAAATGAATAAATAATAATAAAAAATGTATGGTTAGATATTGTGTAACATACAAACTGATCTTACCGATGGTACTTTTTACTCTTAATTTTACTTTGTCTCTTAGCTTTAGCTTCTTTGTACGATTGCTGAGCTCTTAACTTTGCAGCATGTTGTCTGTGCTCCACCATCTCTTCATAAGACATAGGATATGTTTTTTCTTCCTCCTCATCTTCAACAAATGATGGAGGATCTACTTCTTCTAATTCCTTCTCTAACTGAGACTTTAGTTCGAACCGTGCTAAAAACTCATTGGTTGGTTGCATTTTAGTTTCAACAGGTTTAATTGGAAACACTTGAAATTCTGCAGTGCGGCTTCTGGCCACCACAGGGTCCCATCTTCCAACTTTTTTTTTCGTTGCTTCATACCCCGTCGCACGTTTGATGCGTTCAGCTTGGGGCTTTTCCAATGGCTTAGGTAATATCTTTGAAGAGTCCTGTGTCCTTTTCAGCTTTTTTGTTATTTCAGCATGCTTAGCTGTATCGCCCAGTACTTTGGCTACATTCTGAAGATTCAGTTTTGCAGATCTTTTGATCAAATTGAATTCAGAATGAGAACTGGTTGCTTCATTTCGAGTAGGCTCGGTGATGTGTTGAGTTTTATCTAATTTCGATACTGCGTTTATTAGCCTGTCATGCTCTGAAGCGACGAATTCGGAATCTTCAATATCTTCCATAGCGCTGATCAATTACCACATCACAGTAATGTTATTGCTATTTGCTTATAACAAGTACATATTATAGAATCTGAGATGAGATCGACGTTCAACCTAACCTCAAAATCTAACAGCACAGCACGGCAATATGATGATGACAGTGGCATAAGAAAATTGGCAGACTGTCATAATAAGGTGACATTTGTGGTGACGTTACATTGCCGATTCTCAATCACCCGAGTCATTAGTCGATTGTAATAATATCAAAATATAAGTCGATTTTTGAAATAATCACACATGTCGACTTTAAATATTGTTAAAATACACACTGTACGTCGTCATTTCAAAGCTTATGGAATTACATAAAATATAAATTGCACTACCTATATAATTGCAGTAGGTAGTGCCTATTTGCAAAGTCAACGAAATGGACTAGTTGAATGCGAAAGTATCGATAATAAGTATCGATGTTTTGTGGGTTGTGGGCATTTGCGTTGCGTGGCGTGGAGTGCATGTCCTGTATTAATAAAGTAGGAAATAATAAATAAAAGTGGGTTTTGAATACAACTTTATTCATTATCAAATTAAAAATACCAAACCAACGTGCATAGTTCCAAGACTGTACATGTAAATCTCAAAATAAACTATGGTTGGTTACCGAACGGTAAATTTTTATTTCATTGACAAAGAAATAGGTAACTACCTACTATTCTTAAATGTTTTTATGTTAAAATATTATTTGATTCATCTGACGATGGATTTATGGAAGGTGGAATATTTTCTTCATTTTGATGCCCTGCATGGGCTTGTCGGTGACGTTGGCGATTTCGATATAGTTTGGATTCATCTGTACACTTGACTGTTATACTATTTCTGAAATAAAATATTTAAGTTGTTATAAATAGATACCTACTTATATAATAATAAACTGTAAGCTCTCACGGTTGAAGAGCAAGGCTTACGTACCTCACCAAATTTTTAGGGACTCCACAGCGTGTTGACACTGTCTTAACTATATCGTCAACTAGTTTTGGATCCAGAATTTTTTTCGGAGGCTTATGTAAATGTGCTGGAGACTGTTTTCCAGTAAGAGAATGAGTTGCTAATACCCTGGAAATAAATTTATAGATTAATACCTACTTCTTTTAAATTATGCCACTATAATCCCACAATTGTATTAAATGCGAAAGGTTGTAATGATTTGTATTGTATACTTAGATATTTGTTCCTCACGCAAATACTACTGAAACTTTGGGCTTAATTATAAATGAGTAATTAAATTAAATATATTTAAAGAGCTGGAAATAGCCATAATTTGGCTACTTTGCATCCCGATATCAGCTTGTAGGTAATTATATTAATTCACTATACTTGCGAGGAAATATTGCTTGCAATAGTTGCCTTGTTGCTGTAGTGTATGAGTTCCAATCAATGTCGTTCAATAATCTTTCAGGCACTACAGCGTTACCATCTCCAATGGGTAACTGTAAAAAAAGATTTATCAAATTTTAGGTACAAATTGATGGCGTATCTACAGAAAAAAATATAGTGAGTTGTGGACATTTCAAAAACGTACCATTTCAGTTTCAGTTGTTTGTGCTGACATTCTGCGAACGCGCGTCGAATTATCCTTATTGATTGTTCGAGTATTTTCAGTTTTGACGTTTATTTCAGATTCAATATTTCTATTTTCGAATTGTTCAACATCATCGTCACGATTACTGTTCAACGCATCTCCATTTTCGGCACATTCTACAACGTTTGGAACAACCCAAGAATCGTTATAATTTGTAGTTGGTTGTATGTATGAGACATCGTTTTGTTCAGGATCAGAGATATCAACGGATACGTTTGCTTGGTTCACTTTCATAACCAAAGATTGAAAACGCCCATATAGCTGTTTCAGAACAGACTCCATTTCTTCAATTTTAGCCATAGGTGGTTGCAACAACGTATTATCTGTCTGTGTCCCTTGATCAAAACAGAGTTTGATGTTTTCCTGAGCTCGGCTGCCTGGTAATGGAGTGCTGCTGAGAACTGAACGACGTCTTTGGGTTACTATAGGGCTGTGTATGGATCGGTGATGATGATAGTCATTAAGTTCCATCCGTTTTTTCTGTGGGTATGAAACATGTTTAACGCTTGATTTCTTTACTCTGTTGTGGTGTACAAGTTTCCTTGGCTGTCAAATGAAAAAAATAATAATTAGGTACATGAAGGTGTAACAGCTTTATTACCAGGCTGTAAAAAATAACAAAATGTGGGCAAATAAATACTTACTTCTGAATCATTTTCGCTTTCACTATTTTCGCTTTGGGCAGCTACAACATAGGGCAAATTATTTTGCATGTTGGTCAAATTATGTTGAAAACTGTTTTCAGCTGGGCATGAATACTGCAAAAAAATACACGTTAAGGTGTCAAAAAGTAAAAATTCAAATGTGATAATTTATATACCTAGATAAGTTACTTATGTAATTAATTTTATTATTAGGTATAAGACATTATATTATATAAGTACATTATAGGTACAGCACTTTGTTCCTCCGTGGTACAGCTAAGATCTTAAGTTTTTAACTTGAAATAATTATTTCACCAATAAATACTATTGAACTATAAGTACTGTATATGATCATTAATTACCTGTTCAGACTTCATTTCTTTGATAGTACGCCTGCACAACTGTGTAACTAAATTTTTAACTTGCTGATCTTGTCGCTCCAGATATTCTTTGTGTTCCTGAACATTACTTTTTTTATCTGAAAAAATTATTGTAACTATGATACAAAACATAACACTCCAAAAAACATAATTAATATCCAATGTTGATATTATAGTTAAAATTAGCAAACCTGAGATCCGAATTATTTGTGCTCGACGCGGCTCATTAAGTTTTGTGCTAATAAATATTTTTTTCCCGGGTTGCAAATCACTTTCTTTAAAGCATAAGGTGTCCACATTCACAATTCCATATGAGGTTATTATATTCGTTTCGTCAACCCATTCCACTAAAAGCCACGCTCGTTGTGCCATTTTCCAAAACTATTTAACTGAAATTATGAATATTTTACTCAATACACGTGCTCTTGACTATGCGTAAGAAGCTACAAAATTATACTGACTGACTGCAAAACTTCGGTAACGAATCACGCAGGTATACAATTCAACAATGCAATTTTAAATCACAGCACCCCAAGACCCCAAAGTAAGTCGACCCAACGTGGATTTCGGAAAAAAAATATGAATGGTTTAAAGAAACTGCAATAAACTCGCATAATAATATCGACTGCCTTTAAAACATTAACAACAACTGCGAGGATGCTATTAAATTTTATCAAAACACAAGTCAAATATTTTTATTCAGAATAAAGTTGTAAAGGTTAATTAATGCCTGCACAACTTTGTCAGTCAAGTGACTAGAAAGTAAGTATAATTTTAGGCTTTTGTAAATAAGTTTTCATTTACTTTAGTGGTACCTACAGAGTTAATCTATTACGTTGAAAAAATATATTATTATATACTAAATACGTTGAAAAAAAAAAGCACGTCGAAGTAGTTAGAGATAGATCATAATTAATTATAGGTAAATAATATTTTAATGTTTAAAAACTTTGGATTACGTATAAGTGAATGCTTCTTCAACTAGAAATCCCTAATTTATGATGCATTTACCGATCAATCACGCATTGATCGTTGGCCAATCTATCCTATCCTACATTGTAATATCCTACTGATATAGCGTACCTAGTTACTTAATGTAGGTAAGCACTAAAGTTTTTTTTCTTATCAGGAGGTAGGTAGATGATCAAAATCATTTGGGAATCCATTTCTCCCAATTTGTTCTTACTAAGACACAATAAGATTTCAACGTTCATCACATTTTTCTCAGTAATTTTCTTAGAAACTACAACGATAAGGACAATAGGAAGCATTAAGGCCTAGAGAAATTGTATGGGATTTATTTTTCTACCTGATAGTTTGTAACGAGAAGCATGGTGTTTTATTTTATGGTCAGCTGTACGGTACTTACATAATAGACCTTTTAAATTGTTAGTTATTTAGTTTACTTCGGTGTGTCGTGATAGTTGGATGTAGAGAAGTTACTTGAAGTGTTATTTTCTTATTATTGTTGGCAAACTAGAATTACGTACGAGTTTACTCGTTGAGACAAATTTGTAAGTACCTACTTATTATATTTGAATTAAAAAAAACGAGATATTAAGTAATAATGTAACTGGTAAACATTCTAAAGTTTAAGGGGAATCCACAAGGCAAATTTCCATACAAAATGTTTCGGAAAAATACTCAAAAAGTAAGCCGTATTATAGTAATTTCTTCACACTATTCGTTCGCCTATGTTTTTCAATTGTGTCAACATAAAATAAGTAAGGGTTCATACTTTAATTTAGATTTTATACGTGTTTTAAAATTAACCCTACTAACTAATAGACGAAACAAATAGTGTGAAGAAATTACTATAATACGGCGTACTTTTTGAGTATTTGTCCGAAACATTTTGTATGGAATTGGATTTGAGGATTAGCCTTAAAAGTGTTAGCACAAATAAATAATAAAACTATACCCGATCATAACGTTCCACTTCCCTGCAGTTTAAAATGACATCAGTCGGTGTGGGGCCTGAGCATGGTGCAAGAAAAACAGATTTTGATGCAGCACAGGCTCTTTTGGATTTGCAAAGTAATAAAAACCCGGAAGCAAGAGTAGACTCATGTGAGTTACATCAACTATGATTATTAAAATAACAATAGGTATTTAAATTTATATACATTATCGTCCTGAAAACCTTTATATTATTTTGAATAACACAAGATAAGTGTTATTAATGTGTTTTATGTTTCGCTTACAGTACATTTTTACTATAAATCTTAACCATGGCAATGTATTTTGTAAGTTAGGTAGATGCCTAATCAATTAAAAAATTAACACGTGCAAAAAAATTACAACTTAAGTTATGTTACCATGATACCTACAGATCGAAGTGATTGGCGGGATGTGGAAAATAAAGAAGATTTGGAGAAGGCAGCCAAGTTAATTTTGAACTGTTTTATATCGTCGGATGTGTCGGTAAGATACTCAAATATTTTTTTACAAATAGTTTAAATCTGAAATTTTCTTTTATCAAATGTTTACTTGCCGTTAGTTAACTTTTTTTTGTTATTATAATTTATTTTACAAGCCTAGGTAGACTAGAAACATACTTATTTAAGCTACTTAATTATTTACAGATACCAACAATTAAGGCACCACAACATGCAAATAATAGTGAAAATAATAGTCACATTCCCGCTACGCCAATGAATTGTCAAAACCATAAAACTAGAGTTAATGAATCGTTTCAAATAACTTCTAGATCACACTCGAGAAGTTATAATAAGAGCTTCTCCTCTAAAAGCGCAGCTTCGGATATTGACAAAGAATCACGCTTTAAGCATTCTTATAAGACTAAAAGATATTGTAATATTCGCGATGCGGGAACACAAACTGAAGAAGAATATTTTAACCCAAATATTCAGTTGATGGAAACCACAATAAAAAACCTTTGTGACAGAATTAAGTCATTAGAAGCTCAATTAAAGAATTTAAACTCTGAATCAGCAAAACAACCCATTGAAAAAGCTAGCTTTGGGACGCCACCTGGACAAGGCTTCCTATTCGAGGATGATAGTGATGATAGTGAAAATGATCCCGATTATGAGATGGTAATTATTTTTCGAACTTGTTTTCAACTATTTATTGTAGCTTACGTACATTTCTATTTGCTATACTATTTAACTACTTCCAGACTGTAAACTACGCCGAAGATACTGCAAACGAAACCTATTTACGTACATCGGAGTTCGATGTATCAACATACAATGATAGTTATACTCGTCAAACTAACAAGAAGATCGTGTACAACGGAATTTTGACCAGTCGGAATACCAATTCTAAAGATTTGGTAAGGTCTTTTTCTATCCATTTTTCGTCTATAACTAATTAAGTACATACTCAAAGTTTAATTATTTCTAAACAGGTTTCTATAGGAGATGGACATGCAACTGTACCCTCAAGACTTTTAAAACACATCAATTGGAATTCATATTCCAGCGCTACACGAAAGTTATTGACGGCGGTTTTTTCTCGCAGGTAATAATAAATAGTAGTAGTAGCAGGTAATATTTAATCATAGTATAATTTAATAATAAACAACGCCATGTAGCTTCTAGATTGACCAGAATTCGTACCTATAATAGAGATAAAATAACAGAAATAATACTTATGAAAAGATATTATAATAAATTTAATTATTTTGCATTCAGAGGTAGATTTTAAAGCAGATTTTTGTTGTGATTTCAATATTTTGAAACTTTTGTTTGGTTTGATAACCATCAAGTTGTATTTTAAGTTCCTAACATCTTTCTGTTTGAATATACATAGACCTTAGATAGAAACCTTTTAGAAAAACATAACCCTTCCTTGGCAATCGGGTAAAAATAGACAATATAAAGCCGGTCATATCTTACAAATAGAAAACTAAACTTTGTGGTTCACAGGATTCTGGCTACTCATTCTTTGACTGGAAAACCATCACCAGCATTTCCGAACAAGCCTGCAAAAAAGAGGTTAGATCCGGCATTGGTGAATGATATCGTTCAAACAGTTGTTGAACGTTGTCGTGTTCCAGAAAATGTCGTTAGGTAAGTTAATTTAAAACCCAAAAATAACATCTAGACACACGACAGTGTGTCAAACCACGGTCAAGCCCAGCGTACAATATGCATGCACCTAAGTAGGTACATATTTTGATTAAGTACCTATTTAGAGAACTTACAAAAAAACGTATTTTTATTTTCAGGACTAGTATAACAACAAAATGTGCCGATGAGAGTAAAATGTTTAGAACCAGAGAAAATAACAAGAAGAAACGTTCAAATAAAAAGAACCGTGAAAACGTTCCTCCTCCGACGTCAGACTCGGAATTCAACGATTATTGATGAGTCTCTCTCTCTGACTCTTATCAGTAAAATTTTTAAATTATAACGCTCTCCCTTAATGTTGGAACGAGTATAGGGTAAGTAAATGTGGAATGATGCTTATAGTTTAATTATACTTATCTACTTTAAGTATTTGTATTTCATTTCGTACGTATATAAGTTACCTAATTAGGCAATCATAATAAAAACATGTTTTATTTTCTTTCAGATCCCGTGTAAATAAGGAAATGAACCTCGAGTCGAGGGCTACATAACTCCGCCACGGGATAACCTCGATGCCAGTCTCAAGCCTGGACGAAGGAGGAGAGGGTGGCTTTACTTACTTAGTGCCATTGTAACCATTTTAAGCTGTAATTATTATGTAACAACCTATTAGTTAACAAAGACAAGTACGCATAAGTAATAATACCGTAGGTTAGGTAGGTACATAGTACATCTTAAACCTTTTAATTAATTAAAGACTTATATTAAATTTACTTATCTATTATTTATTAGGTATTAAGAAAGTGCAGTCCTCTTTTTTTTCTTTGTTCATTATACAACACACTATAAATATCATGCATCAATACATTACATAAATAATATTGATACCCATATTTCAAATATGAACTCTTTGGATAAAAGCTGCATTAAATAAAAAAGGTGGTTGCTTGAGTTAGACCACACAAGAAAAGTGACATCTGAAAAATCGACTAGTTTTACTGAATAATCGACTATATTTTATAAACGTAGTGTATCAGCCATGAGTCACAGCTCGCAACATCTGACTGCTGACATTGATGACATGCATGACATGACAATGACGTATTGTTGTTTCTCGTTCGGTTACGCAGCGCAAGTCGTAACTTCGCAATTATTTTATTCGTTTACAAATCCAATCAGCATTGTCGTGATTCATGAAGTAAAGTTTTATACGAGAAACTATGCAGCTAAAATCGCGTTGACTAGGTTTTTGGATTAGTTGCGATACGGCAACAATGTCTAAAGATTCGGAACTCTTAGTGGCAGTGCCTCGATCTTGTGCTAACGAATTCTACACAAAGTACCACAATTTGGTCGAAACTTTTTATTATGTCACGCTATCCGAGAACAAAACTATTGTCGCAAAAGAAAAGCCCGAGTATGTGTATTTCAACGTATCTTTCAAGTTGAATCCAGCTGATGGGAGCTTCGATCCTAGAGAGCTCGTTAGTCGAATACAGGTAAGTACCTACCTACTTATTTATTCACGTTCATCAGTTGTACCTACTTATAATGATAAGGAACAAAGAGTCGCTGGTTCTTCAGTTCCATTCTACATTATTGATAGTTAAGGAATTTAAATTGTAGACTGAAATCCTATCCAAGTACCCATGTTTAATTTTTATACTTAGTACCTACATTCACAACCTAATATGACCACTCAATGGGCCCAACATAGCTAGAGTCAACAAATCTTCTAGCAACCACTACCAGTCTACTTTTATAAAAACTTGTTATAAATGCAATTTTATACATACTGAAACAGTTGCTAATTGTTTTCAAAAAGATGGACTTGTTTTTGAAGCCAAATTTTGTCAACTAATTATATAATTATTAAACTGCTTAACTCAGTCAGCAAAATCAAAAGCGCTCTTGAAAAACTGGGCTCTACTCATTTTTTTGGTCCAAAAATCAAAACTACACTGATTTTTTTAATTAAATTTATCATTTCATGCAGTACCTAAATTAAGTTTTTGAAAAAGTGTATGGTCCAACTCTTGTTTGACTAAAGGTTGTATTATGGGCCCTTTTGATGTGGCACAACTCAACAATGCCTTTTTTTTTGTACTTGAGATAAGTAATTATTTATCCTTGATCAATGGCCCCTTTAATCCCAATACTCTCTGTGAAACAGTCACAAATAGTCACAAGAACAAGTATCCTGGTGCAAATTTTATGAATGCATGATGAACTTTATTTATATGGACGTAAGATTCAGTTTTCATCTAATAAGAAAGAGTTTTTTGTAGGTTATTGATAAAAAAAAAGAAAGTTCAGTGTAATGTGCTTCCGCATTTATGTTTAGGTTAATTCTGCTTTTAATGTAGGTATTGTTATCTGTTTTATAACAAAACTAAACTCACTTTAATGTTTTAAGCATCAAATAACCAAGATTGAAAAAAATATTATTTTAAAATATATGTAGTATGTAGAATTTTTGTCATGATATAGAATTTATTTTGCCAGTCCGCCTTAAAGTACACAAACAGTGCAATACAAGCTGGTAACAGCATTTTAATGAAAAACATAAAAAGTAAACAAATAGTAATGCTTAGTCACAAATCAGACTTAATAAGGTGCAAGCTCTGAATTAAATTATTCTACCATTTTCATTGTATGACTTGCAAGCCTTGAATACAATAAGGCTAGGACAAAAAACTGTTTTTTACTGACTGCCTAGCCTAAGCTTATATTGTAAAATATATTTAATTAGCAACAACGCCATACATGAGCTACTAATTGTTTTAGAATTTAATGAGTAAGTATCTTATTGGGATTTAATAATTTTTTGTTTCTGTCTTCCTCAATTTGATTTTGCATATCTCAGTTTCCCAAAGCCTAAATGTGCGTTTCACCGACAAGGAAAACGACATCGCTGAATTTTCGAAGAAGCAGAGCGTCTGTGATTGTACAAATCATTTCCTGTGATGGTTTGCCAGTTCAGCCAGACGCGAGGATCTTGTGGCAGAGGTCAGCGGATCGGTTTGTTTGGGGGCCGCGGCGCGTGTGCAGTGGGCGCACCCGGATCTCGCGGTGCCCCGCTTGCCTTCCCCTTCACTCGGCGGGCGTGCGTGGTCGGAGGTGTACCGTGTGCGCCCGCGAAGCCGCTGACGACCCAACTCAGTCAGTAGTCTCGCGAAACACGCCCGCGCCGAACGCTCGTACGATCACACACCACGCGTCATGCCATGCGCTACTCGCACGCACAAACACGATAATGTTCGCGGTTGACAACTCCCAGGTGAGCGCGAAACGCATGCGCATCCCATCCTCGGATGTCGCTTCGAGTTTCACACTGCGTTATTGTAATGAAGCTCATTCTCGACCGACATAACGATCCCGGAAGTAGAGCCGGTTCGTTAACGTCATGTAGGTATGCTGTTCGAACCTCCGCTCCGTCCGTGTCTAGGTGCTAGATATAATGTTTAACTGTCTGTCTTCTTTTCTTGGTATTCTGAGTTCCTCCGAGTCTCGGATGTCATGTATACCTTAGTATCTAATCCGCGTCGTCATAGTGTCTCTCGTATGCGCGTGAGATAGCATTACGGGGTTTTAGTATTGTGAAAGCAAGTGAAGTTACGAGGATATAATTACTTTGTCTTCATAAGTCTGGATTTGTCGCAGCAGCAACAGCGGCGTCTATCAGTGACTTTCACTCCGCCTCCGAGAGCCCAGTTTATTGGTATATCTGCCCTATCTACAATATCTGATCGCGGATTTGGACTCGTTTGATAAGGACAACCCAAAGAAGCGTGGGTTTTGCAGTTTTCCGGCTTTGTGTTACCAGATTAACGACAATTTAATAATTAGGTTATTAAATTACTCAATTTGAAGAAGTAATGTTTATCATCTTCTTATCGAGTCACTAGTTCTTTCGAACCAGTGTGGTGAAAGGATTTCAAGTGCGCCTCAAAGAGGCTAATCTTTGGCTTTGGGTATAAATTTAAATTGACTGTAATCATTTTATTTCAGTAATGTTACTGATACAAAATGATTACGCCCAATTTAAATATGTAACCAAAGGCAAAGATTATTTTTTTTGAGTCTCATAAAAATTGTAGTAGGTAAGTAAATATGTACCAACGTACTTGCAAGCAATGTCTTCTATTTTGTGTACATAATAATATGCTAAGGATATGTTGCCCACACGGATGTTTCGCAAAAACAAACAAACAGAATACTTACGAAACACGTCACTTTCTATTCAATTGAAAAACCAAGTCAACAGTGCTACTTACATGGTACATCCTATTGATTCAATCCTATCCTATCGTTAGGGCATTAACGAAGGGATACCCCTAGTACTAGCCGTAATTAATTTTTTTATAACAATGGTTTTGCCAGCAGTGTCCAGCAATAATGTTGGTTTCCCACGAATACAGTCGACGAACGATTTTTGATAAAAAGAGCGGCTCGACAACCTTCTAATGTTGAAACGTATCAGCCGTGTCCGGTAGGCGCTGATGTAATGAATGTCAATATAGGTAGACGACATAGTATTGTAAAAAAAAAGATACTGGGCCCATTTGTGGTTGTGGTCACAAAAAAGTATTTGATAGATAACCTACAGTAAGAGACACATACACCTAGCTCGTCTCGTCACTTGTTTACATAAAAAACACCTAACGTAAAGAGTTGACGTCATATAATGCTAATTTTTACACTGCTAGTGTTGTTGCGATAATGTAAATCCGCAGCACAAAGTGCCTACGCAATTTCAAAAAGTAATCAATATAGACTCAGACAAGTTTATTAGATGTTTGCTTGCATATAGAGTTAAGTAGATATTCTAATTCTAAATACCAAATATACATATTATTGAAAATGAATGAATCAAGGCAAAGTTGAGAAAAAAAAACTAATATTATTTGGCAAATCAAATCTGTAAAATTTTAAGGACAAATTATTTTTATTGCTGCGTGGAAAGATTCTCGTGATCGTAAAATTTACTATAAAATGTTAATTCTATATTTAATTACCTATGCTTTTTGATTTATGTATCGGTTGACAGCAGCTGTTGTAGTTTCAGAGAGTCCCCAAATGGCATTAAACGAAATATAAACAACACATTTTTGTCTTATAGATTGAGTGAGGTACATACAACATGTATCTCAATGGTCTAATAGAAGTATTTTATTAATTAAGGTCACAAACATCCACATATAAAACATACAATTTTCAAAATTTCTTACAAATATTCTGATATGCATGACACTTTGTGTCAATAACATATATTTAACGTAACGTATTTCTATGGAAATAGAAATATTCCCATAACGTATTTCTATGGAACGAACTGTAACGGCAATTCTTTACAATTTACTAGGTATTCGGCGTTTCTCCTGCACTGCTGAGTGAACGGCTTTCGCGAAGGTCTAATCTTGTTTTTATAATACTTGTTATAATACCATGATGTCATTGCTCATTAAATATACAATACAGGATCACAGACGTCAGACTTTATTTACAGTCACGTGAAAGATTCTTGACTCAGAAGTCTTGTTCTTGAGATACGATTAAAACACGTTATCTACAAATCAATAGGAGCGCTGTTAACGTGGATAGAAAGCTAAGAGAGTAATTATATGGGTTGCATTTATAAAGGATTCATTAAATTAATTTTATTACGATACGATACGCTTGCGAAAGTGAAGCCAAGATCTATTTTATCATTTATCAAGCAAATGTTTTGCAAAATTGTTATGGATATCTATTGTTAGTTAGTAGAGTGCAATGATGTGTATGCCACAGTGTGTATTGTGTACAAAAGTATGTCGCGTGGTCGCATCCTGTTCGGCGCTGACGACGCTCCATCGCACGAGGTGGCGCGCGTCGACGTAGCCCGAACGCTACCACCCTATTGGACGCTGTTATCTTCGACAAACCAACATTGATAGAATTTCTCCTCTACAAACGGAACTAATTGAACTCGCTCACCCGCAGACACCAGTATCGGTGAACAAGTGAGTGCGCTTTTTACGCTCAGGATTAAAATCTTATGGAGACTTTTCTGATTTTCTTTAGTGTTCACATTGAAGATAAAGCATATTGGAAATAGTTTTTATTTTCGCTGGATTGTCGTTGCTGATATAAAACAAAGCTTTCATACTGAAACAGAAGACAAAGAATAACACGAGTACATACTTACTTTCATACAACACATTTATACAAAAAAAACAGTTATTTTGATAAGTTATGGAAAGACAACTGAAGAAAACCGGCCAAGGACCAAGTTCGCTAAGTGACGCACGTAGACGATAAACTCTGCGAATTTGATTGAACTTAACACACATGAAGTTTAATTACTTATTATTGCTCTCTTAGATTAATATTGACGTCATTATTATCAGTAGTGCGTAGATAGTAACACTAACGAGAAAGATAGCTATCTAATGTCTGTTTTCATTAAAAGTGTTGGGTTTAACCTTTTGAATAGTTTGAATTCCTTTCGTTTAATACTTTTGACATTCGGACCTCTTGATGATGAACAATTCATTCTTCGAGTTTATAAGCTTCATTAAACTCAAGCCCCGTTCCCACTTGTCGGGTGTCGGGTCCGACAAAATGTCGGATGCTCTAGTGGCTGAACATTTTATATGAAGCTGTTCACATTTATCCGACAACCGACAAATGGAAACCGGGGGGTAACGATTTCAAAACAAAAGTTGCGAGCGAGGACAAAGTGTGATCCGGTGATGTAATAAGTGTGAAAACACAAAAAACTCGTGAGAAACAGAAAATACGTAGCTCATAGATACAAGTACGTATGTATCTAGGTATTACCTACATACAACCATTCTAAATGTAAAATAGTAAACATAAACCGTCACAATCACAAAGAGGACAGTGGCACTTAGCAGGTACTGTAATACAATACTGTTACGTAACTAGACTTGTGGACTAGATAAGTCAGCATTTCGTTGGTAAACCAAGCGCAATAGTTATGTCGCGCCTAAATCTTCCTACGTTCTCTGAGCTCTGTCAAATGGATCGAACTCTGTACAGTGTTTGTTGCAATCACAACCGCTAGGATTACGATTTTGCAGTAGGTGTAGACAGTTAGGAGGTACTGTTCAAAGTAAGGGACCAATCTGATGAAAATTGAGATATTTTTGTGGAAACAATGAAAGAGTAAACTCATCGTACCTAAATAGTAAATCGATGACTCTTAGTCAGTTCTTAATTATTACTTGAAGAAGAAGAAGAAGAAGTCTTACGTTACGACTAAAGGTAAAAAAATCCCATTCCATCTGTTCAAGATAATTAAGTTTGAGCAGTTGTAGCCACAGTTTGCTAAAAAAAATGATATTCTTATTGGCTTCCACTATAATACATGCGACAAAAACTTTTATATATTTGATGGCACGCATAGATCATTATTTTCTATCCAATCGAACGGGCTGTGTGCTCACCATATTTTTTAGAAAGTCCGCATCCGGCTTTGCGCAGGTAGGCGGGCCGTTTCCGTAGAGCGCGCCCGGATGTTCTCTCCCAAAGACCTACTGAACTTTTATCAATGCCAACTTGCACTTTAATATTCAGTAGGTACGCAAAACTCAGTAAAATCTTTAAATTAAATGCCTCGTTCGTCCAATCAGAACATGATTCCACTATAAAATACAAATCAACATGATATTCTTGAATGATCACTCGCTACATAATTAAAATCCGTGTGTTTGGTATTATATTAAGAGATCCTGCTGATTACTCCTAGGATATAAGTAGACGACCGATTGCGTGTATGCAATCAGATTGTCCATAAGTGAAGGTTAGTTAATCTAAACCAAATCTGAATTTGTTCCTGCGCCAACTGGGTCTGAACGCGGATCTTGTCGGCTATGACTAACCGATATTTTGCGGGTTAAACGTTCTCTAACGGATTTAAGATTTTCGTATATTTAGCAATATTCTACATAGATTGAGAGATATTTTTGTTGGACTTTGAAGAATAATGAGTTACAACCGGTACGTTCGGAGTTGCGCACACGCTAAAGGTCAATGATCATCTGTAGATCCGCTTCGGCGCCCTCATGACCCTGTCCTGAGCCGGCTTTGCTTGTACTCGATATAAAATTTGCTTATTGATAGATAATCATCTGTGTAAAGCGCTTCATTCGTGTTTTTTGTTGATGGTCCATTCAACCGGCTATATCTCTCAACGTATTGAGTTTCACTTTATTGTACAAACTTTGTATTGAGTACATTTTGAGTAACTTCACAATGACTTGTTATTATAACACTAATCACAATATCTTCTGAATCTGATATGTATTTTGTAAGTAAGGATTGATTGATAATATAATCTTGTGTTCATAATTATAATCACAGCAACTGTTGAATCTCTGAGAAGATTTTTGTAAACGTTGTAACGCATAATGCATTTCTTATAAGAGCGTTCTCGGTCGTTCCACTTTTTTTTGGTACCTACCTAACTACTTGTTATCGCTCATATGTGGTTTTTCTTTACACGAGCGTCGAACCTTTATTAATCGTCTTGATTTGAGTTTTATTTATCATTAAATCTATTTAATTATATTAAACTATTTTACCTTTTCAACCGACTTCAAAAAGGAGATGTTCTCAATTCGGTCGGATGTATGTTTTTTTTAATATACTTTTATATTGGTCCCATATAAATTTCATCAAAATCGGTTCAGTAATTTATTTAAAAACTATATATCTGAAAAAAATATGCCGTCGAAATAAACGAAGTTGCGTATTTTGCTTTCCTGTCAATTTTCTAGTGGTGTTTACGATCACTAAAACAGTTCAATTGAAGTCTGTTGTAGGCAGTATGTTTTTGTAATACTATGATATTTTTTATATCACACATAGCAAGAAAAATCATTAAAAGTAATTTTATTTGTTTCAGAAATATGTGGAGTCATCATTGGGATGGTCGGGCGAGAAAGGAGAGGACTCGAGCTACGACTCTGAGTGCGAAGATGAGAGCGCGCATCGGGCTGCGTCTCGCACGCCATCTGACACCCTCGCGGCGGAGTTTGCAGAGTATGTCACCCTCACGCCAACTCCTGCGCAACATAATCAGGTGAATACCACCGGTCAAATTTTAATCACCATAAAAAAAATACGCATAGTCAGTTGCCGTTACTGAACACATATACGGCAAAATAAATTTGATTACAATTTGATAACTGTTACCGTTAGTCGATTTCCTATGGATTTGCGTCAGGCGGTACCTTTCATTGATAATAATTTAAGTTTTATTCATCGTTTGGAAAACCTGGGTACCTAGCTCGAGCCAGCCCGCAAAACCTCGGCTCGGGCGCCGCACTCGCGCCGCTGTCGCTCTGTCATTTTGTAGAAATCCAAAAATATTTTTTTGGTAATTAAAAATTGGTGGTGTATAGCTTGTTATTGCCTTTTTTTATAACCTGGAGTCAACTCTCTAAAATCACGTTATAATAACAAATTATTGAAATCCGTTGGGATAGCCCACCATCTTGATTTGTGTGTTTAATTTTCTTTGATAATTTCCCCAGGCAAAGATCGATTTCGCTGTAAAACTGGGTTACTCAGAGCGGCTGGCCCGCATGGCGCTACAGCGACTTGGCACAGATCCGCCTCAGAACGAGCTGTTAGCCGAGCTGATAAAGCTAGCGACGCAACACCCGCAACGGCCCCTGTCTCCCGCGCGGCCGGCCGAGCCCAACCCGCCGCTCGAGAGGGCGCCGCTGCGGCATATCGTCATCGATGGCAGTAATGTAGCTATGAGGTATGTGAACAATTTCATTTACCTTGACGTTAGCCGAGCTGATAAAGCTAACATTATAACAACCGCAGGCATAGTTTTGTAATACTAATGTTCTTTTCTCTTTGTTCACAGTCATGGAAACAAGCAAGTATTCTCATGCAGAGGAATCGAGATTTGCGTAGAATGGTTTCGAGCACGTGGTCATAAAGACATAACAGCATTCGTACCGAAATGGCGCAAAGAAGCTTCGCGACCCGACAACCCTGTGGCCGACCGAGACGCGTTGGAAAGACTCGAACGGGAACGAGTATTAGTTTATACTCCTAGCAGACTGCTCGGGGGTAAGAGGCTGGTTTGCTACGATGACAGATACATTCTCAAGCTCGCAGCGGAAACTGATGGCGTCGTGGTTTCTAACGATAACTATCGCGACCTCGCCATCGAAAGCCCTGAGTTCCGAAAAGTCATCGAAGAACGCCTTCTCATGTATTCATTCGTCAACGATCGATTTATGCCACCAGACGACCCATTAGGACGATCGGGACCTACTTTAGACGCATTTTTGCGAGCGCCACCCACAAAGGCCGACCCTCCTCCCGCGTGTCCGTACGGTATCAAATGCACCTACGGCGTTAAGTGTAAGTTCCACCACCCGGAACGCGTCGGTAAAGGACACAAATCAGTAGCTGAAAGGCTTTCGGAACGCGCGAAGCTGTTGCGACCTCGTGATTTACACACCGTAAGCCTGCCACCTGGAGGTCGGCCAGCACCGGTCGATAAACGACCTTTGGCGAGGGCTCAGTCCGCCGCGCCGCGTCTCCCAGATCTAGCCACAAACTTCGATCGTGCGCAATTGCTACCCCTGTTACCTGGACCGTCTCAACCGCCTTGCATAGTCCCACCCGGCCCGCCTCGACAATGTCAACCGCCTTGCGTAGTCCCAGCCGGCCCGCCTCCGGATGCGAATCCGCATAGAAAACTACAGCGTCAGCTGACTCTGAACCCGAACTGCGATCCGAGATTGCCCCCGCACGCGCGGTTAGGGCACGCTTCTGCGAGCCGGGTCGGGAGCGCGCCCGCTGCCGGCCAGATGGGAGCCTTGGGGGCTATTGGAATGCGAAACATGCCGATATCTCCAGCTGCTTCGGAAAGCGCGTTGCAACACTGGGACGCACGCCGTCGCATGCATTTCCATCTGGCTGGAATCTTTCCCGAATCGCAAGTTGTTGAAGCAATGGCATTGTATCCGGAAGAAACAGATGCTCAGATAATGTGTGCGATTATCTTAGCGCGGTACCGCCCCAGTGAAGCGCCTCTGCACTCACGACCTGGCTAGCTATATGGACCTTGATCCGACTAAATATCAGCGATGCTGTCAAAATAAAAAGTGTGAATTTACTGGAATATTATCCCATTGCATCGAAAACACTTTTTTCTTATTCGATTTTCCAATTGGATTTAGTTGATGAAAAAGTTTAGTAGGATCAAGGAAGATGCATGCCTGATACAGATTTACGTACGATTTTTTGTGAAAATCTTGCTGCTATGTTGGTATCGGGCAATCATTTTTGGAAATGGTGCCGATAACCGTATAGAATATTCGCGTTATTAGCGAGTTGCTATTGTCGATTTTATAAATCGCTTGCTTCATTGCTGTCATTGTTCTATTGCTGCGCGCGTACGCATTTCAATTAGACACTACCAGAAAAGGTGGCGATGTATATGATGCATATTGCTTATTCATTTGTATGGCAAGTAGATCAGATAGGATTAAATTGCGTGCGTGCGTACACATTAGAACACAACAGTTCTATAGAGCATGAAATCAAGCATTTATGTATAAAATGTATTTTTACTGACTTAAATATGCTTCTGAGAAGTGTATTATTGTATACTAAGATGTAGAAATTGTTTGCGGTTGTAATCCATTCGAAATACTAACATCTAATTCTAATTCTAATTTGGGTAAGGGGTTGCAAGTGGTCTGCACTGACGTCCCGCTGTGGGGTGTATTGTGCATTGACCCCTTTTTTGTACTAACTTTACCCCAGCCAGCCCAGCTCCCTAAAATAGCGGAGCAGGACCCTGGGTTGATGGATGGTGTGTTCCAGTTTCCCGGTAGGGTCATCCGGACCCGTATCCAGGATTTTCCTCAGCCCAGTCTTCTTTCTGGCCTCTTCTGTAGCTGTGCAGTGCACAACCACGTGTTCTACGGTTTCCTCCTCTGCGAAGCAACCGCGGCAGATCACGCTGTCCGTCGCACCCATCTTGAACAGATGGTGATTCAGGTCGCAGTGGCCGGTTATAATTCCTACCATTGTACTACCACTGCTACCATAATACTAACATATTTTTTACAGAATTTAACTGGAAAAAAACAATAATGTAATGGTTTTACATATGAGTCTTCCAGTGTAAATAGTGCTGGGATAAAATTTCTGAAAAACTAAAATGCATAACATCTGTATCATAGATTTAAGTGTACTTACGCAAATAAGCCTTAAACAAAATCCTGTTATATTTTTGTCTTTTATTTGTTTGTTGATTAATTACTGAACATGGATTGTATTTTTCTATAAAACTAACACAATATTTCTTCCAAAAATATTTTTATTTATATCACTCTTGATTTATATGTATTTTTAGGTAATGAAATGGGCCAGCTATTTTATTGACTAATTAGTAATATTGTTATAGGTATAACACAAAAAATGTTGTTTGATTTTTATGAAATTGAACTGATTGAACACTTTAATGCAATGCATCGATTGAAATGTAAGATACATATATCTACCCTCATGGTATACTGCATCAAATTACATTTGTGTATAGAACAATTTAATGAAGTATACCATGATTATTTTAGAGTAAATAATCAAATTTTACCAATATTTTTAGATAATAGCATCAATTATGGTAAAGTTTGGTACCAGAAATCAGAAATGTGTTGGCAGATTAAATGTATTATCAAGATATTTCTGGTTTCTGTTAATACATTCCTAGGAATGCTTATCATAAATTCATGTCTTTTTTGACATTATAGCATTAATAATTTTGTAATAAAATTTTATCTCATTACAAATGTTTATTTTCTTTTGACCCTGTTTTGATTGTTGCTTATTTTCTTCAATATCATGTTCATGTAGGCTTTGCTGTTGGGCTTCTTTTGATCAGGTTTGGTAGAAAATTCAATAAAGTCTTGTCCAATAAATGCCTTTTTAGGTTCAGCTTCAATTATTGATGGATTGAACACCCTAGTTCTCTTACTAGTTCTATATAGGTAAGGACAATCAGTAGGAGCTTTCAGAGTATCTATCGCAGGGTCTACTTCCATCTGTGGGAGAGTAACCTCTTTAATATTTTCATCTATCTGTGGCAGTCTGTAATATTTAACTAATCCACTAATGCTCTCTTCCAAATCTTTAAGAACATTACTCTTTACACCAAGGCAGCTTGTGGGAATTCCGAAATATATTGATGTGATCTTTTTGAGGCCTTTTACACATAAAATGGGGATTTTGGTAGTTAGGCACTGCTCAATCAAGGGTAGCACTAGGGTCCTAGGATTCACTGAAGACTCAATAAGTACTGCAGAACATTGCTTTATACAAATATTTGTGTTTACCTCTGTTATACCAAATAGTAGTCCTTCAACTCTTCTGAAAAAAAGGTAATCATTTGGTATAACAATTATCTGAATTGGGAACAATAGTTTAATGTAGATTCTTAATGTGTAGGTAAATTTATGATTCTTACGGTATTTTGGGAGGTTTTGGTCTTTCAGCCTTGGGAATAGATTTAATTTCCTTCCAATGAGGTTTCTTGAATTCAGGAATTTTAACTCTATACTTCTCCAAAGCAGATTCGATTAACTTTCCATGTTCTTCTGAAACCTCAGGCCTACCGAAAGAAATCAATTAATTATAAAAAGGAGAGAATACCTACTTATTGGCTATGCTTGAGACTTTGGCCTAGTTACCAAAATACAGGATCAGGACGGCACAAGACATTTCGTAAGCTCTTCTTAACTTTTCCTTTGCTAATATTGCTTTTCTTTCTCGTCAATGTTGCAGCCTCCATTGTGTTAGTTTTATGTCGTATGTTAAGCTAGAAACTAGCTTATTAAATTAAATTCAAACATTAAAAATAAACATTCGCCACAACCAAAACTCCAACAGTAAACAATAAAATAACCTAAAATCTTGACAGTGACAATTAGATTTGATTGACGTTGACATCGCTGTATACCTGCGGTATAAAAATTGCAGATAAAACCTTCGAGAATCCAGCAAAAGGAGGGGTTAACGCAAGGCGAACCCCTCTGCCGGCCATATAACCTTCTTGGCCATTCACGTTAAATAAAACTATATGCTGTATTTGATAACTGTGTGCATATTTTAAGATGGTGTGCGAGATTATTATAGTGTGCGTTTACATGAATAAGTTTTTTTAGGCGCGTGTGCAATGCGTGTTTACCTCATCCCCCGTCAAAAACGGCAGAAATTTATGTTAGCAGATTCTAACGTATAGCCCTCCTTTTGCTGGATTCTCGAAGATAAAAACCGATAAGTCTAGATAAATCGCAATGCATGGTCTGATGGATGTCATCGCATCGCATGGTTCGATTCAACAATCAATCGATAAAGAAATATTCGATTGATCTAATCGAACACGACTGTAACTATAATTCATAGGTACCTACCTATTTTTTCCTAGTCGGCTAGTCTAGTTGCCTCTGGTAGGTAGTAGAAAATGTATGCAAGTGCCAAAGATTGGGCTCAGTAGCGTGCTTTGATGGGTGATGGAAAATAACCTAGTTCTGATAGCTAACTAGGAAACAAGTAGCTACTTCGTAGTAAGTACCTACCTAGACAGGGTTGGCATGATAAAACCAATTGATTTTATCACGAGTTTAAAAACACAGATTTAAACAAGTTTTAAACAATGTATTAAACAAAAATATATAAATACCTAATCTAGAAATGAAATATTATAATTCTCTAGGTCTAATTGATTAGAAATTAATGGCCTGATAACTAAAAACAAAAAAAAACAAAATAAACTTGTTTGAAACAATTTGAACTGTTTGTTTTATAAAATTATAAAAAAAACTGTTTTTTTTCCAACCCTGTACCTAGGTCTGTAATGCTAGTGGTAGGTAATGCTTACTGGCATACGCATAGGGAAGTTGTTCAGTTAACTGAAAAACAATAAGTTGATAAAGGCTATAATGCCTTATCACATTTTTTTAACATGACACACCAGGATTTGTTGACCAATTTCTAGTACATGGATGTAGTACATAATGTCGATAACTACCTACTTAGGTAAGTGTTAGCTAAACCACTTGAATTATTCCGCTTACATTTTACCTTATAAAATGTAAGCGGAAATTCCCAAACTGAATAAGAACAGTCATTGTCTTAGAAACTTTTATGACTCTCGGCAAAGACAACGAATGGTTCAATACAAAATAATTATAAATCTCCGTTTAGAAACTTACTAGGAAGCCGCTTGCAAAAAAGGATGGGTTTTTTGCCTCACAGCCGTTGGCGAAAACCATTGTTCGTCCGCAAGGGCGGGGGTAGCGGTAATAGCTGCATTGAAGGGTCGTAATGAAACTTTTACCTGAGTCCCAAATGCAATTCGATCATAGACAGGGTCTAATAGCACAGTACGTTAGAAAAGTCCGTTGGTGCGCGTCATGTCCCGTAAAAATGAGAACTGGTTGTTAGTGGAGTGGAGCTCTGGTGGCCGCGACGTGGTGTATTCCAAGTCTGTGCTGAATCCTGTGAGCCGGGAGCTGAAGATCGGTGATGTGTTGACGGTGAATCGGAGAGGAGAGGCGCAAGGAGCCACGCTTATTGCACGCGCAAGTAAGTTCTTTTTTATTTCGTTGCTATATAAATATTAAGGACAGTTCACACCATCTAGCCCCAAACTAAGCAGAGCTTGACTGTGGTGGCCAGATAACTGATAGAATACCTATAAATAATACCTACTTACAGCAATCCTTCTCAATCAGGATGCAGTTATTCTAATATGATTTGATTTTGATATTACGTATATTATCATAAATTAACCCATTACCAGTAGGTAGAGGTGGTGCCATTCTAGTTTACTAGTTTTGGCGTGATTGAGAAAGAGCAAATATCCATCCCTATAAACGTTCTCCTCCAATAACTAGGATTATCACTGATTATTTTTCAGAGGAACGGGATGAACTAGACCCGAGACCAAAAGACATACCTAAAGTTCCAAGTCCGAAACCAGAAGACGATCCTCATGACTATTCAAACAGTAGTTCGTCCTGGCTGCCTAGCGATGATGGAGCTGCGTCCGGTGACTCAGATAAGGTAGGCCCTTATTGGATTAAATTAATTGAATATGAAGGAACTTTCGTCTAGTAAAATAGCTAGGGTTCGTGCCAAAGTGTACAAAAACCTCTGCCATGTGCGAGACGTATTTATATCTTGCGTTTCGTACCTTATTACCTACCTAACCTACCATAGTAAGCTCATTTCAGATAGGTACCTACCATTCCAAAAATACTTTTTCTTATTGAAATATCTATTTCAGGACCACATATCCGCTAAGAAAATAAAATTAGAACAAAGTACACGCCAGTACACAAACCGAAAAAGCAGCAAGAAAGTGATAACCCCGTGTTACAGAGTGAACGCGGTTATTCCCAAAAGCATGCAAGACAGTTCCAAGAAGAATGATCGTAAACGACCCCACACAGAGATCAACCGGAACGGGTCATTTAACAAATCCGTACCAGACTCGACCAAAAAGAACAATTCGGTTCAATCCGATGTAGGTAGACGTTTGGTCACAATAGACGCTCGAGAGTTAGAAGAAATTGGAAATAGTTTTAGACTATTGTTTAGCATGCTCGAGGATCTCAAACGCCCTGTTTTAGTTAGAAATGATGATTATACGCCACATAATGTAGAACGAAACGTTGAAGGTCCGATATATGGAAACTGTGAAATTAGCAAAAACGTGGAACATGCTACGAAAAGGGATACCGTTATTCAAGCGATTGACGTTGAAGATCACGACGAATATGATCATGAGGAAGAATTCAACAGGTCTGATGACAATGTTCTAATAACCAACAAGTATGATAGTCAGTACAACGCGTCGAAACCTATGAAGGATCGTGTTAAGATTAAAAAGGCTGGACAGTCGAATGAAACGGCAGAAAATGAATGGGTGAGTAAGAAAAAAACTGTAATTTATTAACAACTAGCCGAGCCTTTTAGAAAATTGATTGATAACTTGAATTAATCTTTGCTTAGTTCCAAAAGAAATAAAGTTTTTAAACCCCGATAATTGCGAATACTTGCAAAGATCCGTGAATACACCAATACAAGTAACAAACAAGACTAGGTTATATAGGACTAGGCTATGTAAGTTTATGAGGCTTTGAGCCTAACTAAAACAGACTAGTTTAGAAATTGTTTTCACTAAATACTAATTTTGTTTGTTTCAGGTGCCCATCGGCAGCGGCAAGACTCTGATACACATGGATCAGTTTAGAAAAGTGAAATGGAAATCTTACACGATCGCGACCAGAACATTGTTGCTGGCAGTTTTCCCGAGAAGGTATGTCTATGCAATATTCATTCAAGAACGCGGTGAAAGTATGTAATGGTATGTGAGTAGAGTAGGTAGGTATTAAACAATAACGGGAAAGTTTCAATTTGAGATAGGCCTCTATGACTCGGAATAGTATGATAGGTTTCTCATAATGAAATCATATTTGTACCAAGACGCGGTTATAATGTTATTTTAGATTTAGATTTTTTTTAATCAATATATGCGTGCCTAAGTAAAGACATATAACTTAAAGCGGGCTGCAGACTAAAAGCTAAGCTAAGCTAAGTTAGTTTAAGCTTAGCTCTTAGTCTGCTACTGGCTTTATGGAAAATATCAGTCTTGAGTTAACATTCTAACATTCAAATTACAGATATCGTACCACCTATCCGTCACAAAAGGGTTATCTTATCAGTTATTGTACTTATGATTTTTTCAAATTTCATACTAACTTTTGAATTCCCTGTGAAGAATATTATACGATACGAATTCGATTGCATGAATGTTTCGTGATTGAGCCACTGTTCGTCAACTAATCAACGAATGCTATTAGGTACTCGTATTTTGTACAAGACACTGTTTGAATAAGCTCATATAAAAACATTCTTGCAGGATTCTGGCAACACACTCGCTGACCGGGAAGAGATCACCGGCTTTCCAGAACAAGCCAGCTAAGATGTGCCTGGATCCCAAAATTATATCAGACGTCATTATGGAAATCACAGACAAATTCGACGTTAAAGAAAATCTAGTCAGGTAAATACTCTTTTCTAAATCAATATTTAAAAAAGGCCGGACCTGATGACTGACAACGTACAGTCCAAACCGTTGAACGTAGAGACTTGAAACTTGGAGGGTGTAATCGTCATCTAGTGCAGTCTAGCCTACTAAGAAAGGAATTTTATAAATTCTCATTGCAAACGAAGATGTGTGCATCAGCTAGTAATGAGGGTATAAAAGTTTTCATACATTTAGGTAGGTACCATATTAATGCTTACGTGCACGAAACTGTCAGATACTTAGGTATAAGTAGTATCTTTTTGAATTTAGAGAACCACAGATAAGATCGATCAGGGTTTTTGGAAACTTACTAACGTTATGTAAATGATATAAATAAAACCTTATAAATAAAACCCCATAATCCGTTGTTTTTCAGGAGCATAATCACTACAAAATGCGCAGACGAATGCAAAATGTTGAAGCAAAAGACCAAAAAAAAGGCATTATCTTCGAAAAACCAGGAAAATGAATCACTCAAAACAGAGTTTCAGGAGACGAAACAAGTTGTGAAGTAAATTAATTCAGGTGTGAATAGAAATAAAGTTAGTAACCATAGACAAAAAAACTATTTCTATTTTAGTATGTTACCTAGCTAGATAGATAATTTTCAGTTTTTTTTTATAAATTGTGTTTAATTTTTGATTATAAATTAACATTGTTTACAACTTGTCTGAAATGAAGGCCATACTGCGTACTTGTAGATTGGTTTAAGTTTTTTAACTGTTTGTTTATATATGTAATAATATTTTTACGATTCTATTAGGTTGTGTATGTACCTATTTGATTTCTCAAGTATTGAATGTAATTGTAAAGTATTTGGGCTGTGAAATATTTAAATAATATATAATGGACAAGCAATGGAAAAGATTATTATTTTGTAACAATCAAACATTATTGACAATAATTGCGTAGTATAAAAAACATAATAATAAATAGTAAAATTGACTAGATAAATTATTATTGACGATATCAAATATGTTTATAAAAAGTCACAACAATCAAAGAGCGTATCTGAGTTTTTCATAATGTTCAAAAGCAAGAATTTTCACGACAGATAGATGGCGGCACAGATTGATTCATTATCTGCCTTGTTGGAAGATTCCTGGCGGGGAGAGTATCAGATCTAAGTTGGTGCTGGCAGTTATAGCTCGCATCAACATCATATCATCAGGGGTAAACCTCCAACCGCTGAGCTCACCGAGACTTTGGAGTTTAGGACAAGAGTCCATGAGCATTTCTACAGTGGCGCAAGTGAGCCGCGGCGCGTTTGGAAACCAGAGGGTTTCTAGATTGTTGAACTTGTAACGTTGGACCATTCTGAAACGGAGAATGAATGCGTTAAACGACAATACTTTAAAAGAAGATATCCTATGGTACCACAGATCTAAATTTTTATGTCTGTGTATGGTACTTATTCTGTGATAGTATGTTTTACATGTATAACTGAAACTTATTCTGGAAAGGCTTGGTTGGTACCTCTCCCTTTACAGACGTGATAATAATAAAAAAATATTGAGTAACTAGGCACAGCTACTCTTTTAAATATTTTTTTTAAAATTGGAGGACAGATAGGAATAATAAGTTCTATCTGCCCCCCTATTGCGGGGGGACAGATAGGACTTTTAAAATTAATAAAAGTTCCATATGCCCGCCTTTTAGCAACGATGGCATGCTGATTTTAGCAGGGTGGACAGATGGGAATAATTAATTTGCATCTAGTGAGAATTCAAAGCCTCTAGTTCCAATAAATCTGCCGTAAACTTTAGATACCGGATAGACTAGTTAATTGTAACTCACCGATTCATATCATTATCATCCAACATGATTTCATCACCGATGATCAATTTCTTTAGCATTGGGCTGCCTGTCATCAGGTATCTAAGAAGTGAAGAGGACATGTTGCCCTGAATTATTTCAATATGCTCCAGTTTACTGAATGGAATCTCTTCTTCGTGCGTCGTGGTTTGTATCTGATAGAATTCTATACTCTCCAAGTTCCTGCATGTTTCTGCTATCCTGGTAAAGTTAAATGAACCGGCGGACCCTGAGAGCATTAAGGCCGTTATTTTATGCCCAACCTTTTCAAGTAACTGATGAAGTTCGTGACACTGGAATTTATTTAGCTTTATTTTAGTCATATGTTTCAATTCTCTCATCTGCAGCAGTACACCTTGATCGGGCTCTCCAAGGTAGATGGTTTCGATCTTAGGACATAACGCAATAATAGCTTTCATAGTCCTCATACTCGTCCGGATGTCGTGAATGTAGTTTAGTTTCGTTGTAAAATCTGGAGTTGAATTGTAAACGTAGTTAATAGCTTTGCCCACGTACGAATAATTGCCAAGATTAGTTAAGTTCGGCAATCCGCGTATTAATAGGGCTACATCTGTGTGGTCTATGTTCTCATCGCCGTACATTCCTATGTTTACAACGGTTAGACTACGTGTCAGCTGTGCGTTGCCCGTCAACATCGCGTCTATTCCTATCTCAGTTATATCGGTTTCTCCCGAAATGTCGAGCAGTTTCAATACTTTATTATGTTCTCCGATACATTTGAGCACGTCATCGTTTGCTATGTACGGGATACTAAGCACTGTCAGATTCTTCAAATTTTCTATTATTTTATACATGAGAGGTAGATAATCTTCTTTTACCCAGACCCCTTTCATATTAAGCGACGTGAGATGCTGCCCTTGCTCGGCAATGAGCTCAAGGACTTTCTTGTAATACGGGTGCGGGAACATTCCGGTCGCTAGGCTCTTGACGTTCTCTTGAAGCAATAATCTCATGGTGTAGAATCTCACTGAAGGATCTAGATATTCTGAGCTTAGGATTAGATTCATGAGATCTTGGAATATGTCATTGGTAGCTCCCATACTTTCATAGTACGAAGAGACCATTGCGAATGAGAAGGCAGCATCTTCTTCGGATGTAAGTTGAGACAACGCGTGTATAAGTTGTCTCGCTACAGTGGATAAGGTAATTTCCTGGAGCGGAGGCACTGGTAATCTCGGCGACATTTCACTGGGTTTATAATTACACTTTTGGTTCACTTCACAGTTATAATTCACTTCGTTAATTGAGCATCGCACTCGGCCGCGAGTTTCGTTATGGGAAAGAAATAGGTGAAAATCCGTGGTTATTTAGCGCACGCGCAGCTTTCCTGGCAATCTGCCAGCGCGTTTATAACAACACAAACCGATATTTTTAGTTTTATAAAGCTCGGCATGCATTGTCATTATAGGTATTTTATAATTGTGATGTTCAGACAGACAGTTTGACATGACTTTAACGATTTGTTATTTATCTATAACAATTAGGTAAGCACTCACAATAACAATTAAATAAATGAAGTAAAGCATAGTAAGAGACATAAAGCTGTTTTTTTTTTTAATAATTGATTGTATATGAAGGTCAACTTTTGAATAAATCATTTTAATCAGAAGAAGACGTGACGCACAACTCGTTAAAGTACGGCGGATGGAATATAAATTAAAACAAAGCATACACACTAACTTTTTAATTAAATTTTCACATTAACTACTAACCCATAACAATTTGAATTATTGATCTCAAAATATTAGTAATCATTATTTGGTTTAAAGAAATATGTCTTGTCATATAAGAAAGTTAGGTAGGTACTTTTATTATTTGTATAATAAATTATTTCAGACTAGATTACATCTTAAGTTTTTTTTCACACCACCTGCTCGACAATGTCCAATTACATATCATGCTATCATCATGGAAAACCAAAGCATTACCTCTCTAGGGAGGTAATGTTGTATGAAACTCCCAAGGGTTGTAATGTGATTTGAATTTGGAACGTCAAATTCGTGTGGAATCTCGTGGAAAACTCTAAGTTAAAGAACGCCCATATGGCAGTGTAAAAAGGTTTGTTCGAAAATCGAACTGGCCACTCATAAAAAAAAAGAAAAAAGGCGCGACTTCAAAGATTGTGAAACAAAAGACGGTGTTCGCTGCTGGAGCCCTGACTTTGTATTGCCTCGCAGTAGGTGTGAAAAGTAGAGTATGCTCCTCTGGGATAAAGCCTGTCTTCGTCTTGGGTAGCTTGAACCCCTCGCGTCACTCAAGACTCTACATAACTCCCTCGCTTCGCTCAGGAGTTAACTGAGTCCCTGGTTAGCTCAGGGTTCAATATGCGACCCGCGACATAAGACACTGCTTTATCCCCTTAGTGCATAATCTACTATTAAAAATGAAAACTGTTAATTCTGATTCCTCCATGCCTTTACAGCTTTTGGTTAAGGTGTATAGTTTTAAGTCAAAGAAGATTATCGATTAGGTATTTCCTTCAGTTTAAAAATATTTAACTCTATGCTTCTTAGCACAAATACAGGTTCGAAAAGTGAACAACATTACCATGCTCAAAATTTGAATGCCATGCTTTAACACAACTGAAATTCTGTTCGATCTGAGCTACCACTACATTCCACAAGGGTATAGATGCCCCTTCATAAATTGTCACTGACAGATAGATAGCACCACGGATCGTTCCATATGAGCTATCTGCTTTGTTGGAAAATTCCTGGCGGGGACAGTATCAGGTCTAAGTTGTTACTGGCTGTCATAGCCCGTATCAACATCATATCGTCAGGGGTCAAACTCCAACCACTGAGCTCACCGAGGCTGTGAAGCTTAGGGCAAGAATCCACGAGCATTTCAACAGTGGCGCTTGTGAGGTACGGCGCGTTTGGAAACCAGAGGGTTTCAAGATTGTTGAACTTGTAGCGTTGGACCATTCTGTAAAAACCAATGAAGAATGATATTATAGAAGCACTGGCAGTTTTAATTAAAATAAAATCTAAAGTATTTATATTATTGACATTTACGTACTAAAATAATATAAGTATGTATTTACGAAGCTATGTTATCGATGGAAAAGTATCGGTAATTATCTAACTAGCATTAGAGTTTTTGGCTAATCTTCTTTGATTCCAAACAGATAATGACGAAGCAAAGTATGATTGATATCTAATGAAAAATCAAATTCGCGATCACATTGTATTTACTTAGCACAAGTCTTCTGCAAACTAAACATTAATTCGTTACTCACCGATTCATATCATCATCATCGAACAAAACTTCATCGTCGACGATCAATTTCTTCAGCATGGGGCTACCTGTCATCAGATACCTCAACAGTGGAGAGGACATATCGCCTTGGATTATCTTAATATGCTCGAGTTTATTAAACGGAATCTCCTCTGTATGTGTTGCTGTTGGTATTTGACAGAACTCCATACTCTCCAAGTTCCTGCAAGATTCTGCTATCTTAGTGAAGTTGAATGTCTCTGATGGTGATGACCCTAGGAGCATCAAGGCTATTATTTTATAGCCGACAATGTCAAGTAACTGGTAGAGCTCGTAACATTGGAATGTGTTAAGCTTTATTTTAGTCATGTGTCTCAATTCCCTCATCTGCAGCAATACTCCTTGATCGGGCTCTCTGAGGTAGATAGTTTCGATCATAGGACAAACCGCGATTATAGCTTTCATTGTCTTCACATTCGTGTGGATGTCATGAATGTAGTTCAGTTTTGTCGTGAAATCTGGAGTCGAACTGTAAATGTAGTTGACAGCTTGGCCCACGTACGAATAATTGCCAAGATTAGTCAAATTCGGCAATCCGCGTATTAATAGAGCCACATCTGTATGGTCAATGTTCTCGTCGCCGTACATTCCTATGTTAACAACGGTCAGACTGCGTGTTAGCTGTTCGTTTTCCGCAAGCATCGCCACTATTCCTATCTCAGTTATGTCAGTTTCTCCAGAAATGTCTAGGATTTTCAAAACTTTGTTGTGTTCGCCGATACATTCGAGTACGTCATCGTTTGCTATGTACGGGATATTGAGTACTGTGAGATTCTTTAGATTTCTTATTATTTTACACATGATCGGTAGGTATTCTTCTTTGACTAAGACACCTTTCATATTGAGCGTCGTAAGATGCTGCCCTTGCTCAGAAATGAGCTCAAGAACTTTCTTGTAATATGGATACGGGAACTTTCCGGTTGCTAGGCTCTTCACGTTCTCTTGAAGTAGTAATCGCATGGTGTAGAATCTCACTGAAGGGGCGAGGTATTTCGTACTTAGGATGAGATTCATGAGATCTTGGAATATGTCATTGGTGGCTCCCATGCTCTTGTAGTACGAAGAGACTTCCGCAAATGAAAAGGTAGGATCTTCTTCACACGCAACTTGAGACAATGCGTGTATGAGTTGTCTGGCAACTGTGAATAAGGTGATTTTCTGAAGTGGAGGCACTTGTTGTCTCGGCGACATTTTCACTTGGTTTATTTTACACTGTTGTTGGTTTATTCCACAGGCGTTTTTTCTCCGACACTTGAGCACAGCACTCGGCCGTATGGTTTCACTTTAGAGGAGAAAGTGGTGTACGATCCGTGGTTACTTACCGCACACGCAGCTTTTATGGCAACCTGCCAACGCTTTTTCAACAACAAACTGGTAATTTCGCTTTAAAGCTCAGGACGCATTGTTATTACCTGTAGGTCTTAAATGAAATTGAGATACTCCGATACAGATTCACGAGATAATAGTAAAGAGGAAAACACAAAGATTTGTACAGTAGTCTGAATAAAATTTAATTTTATTATTACGAGGATGTGTCAACAGAGTGCTGAAGGTTGACGAGTAAAGCACTCATCAGATAAAGCAGTAAAGTTGTGAATATTCATTGAAAACAACAAAATTTAGAGGTTTGTTATTTTAGTGTATTATATGACTCAACTACTTTACGGACGCAGTACGAACTATTAAGAACAAGCTTCCTTAGTGACAATATCTTATTCCATATTTTGACTGTTATCGTCTTTTAATAATTATGTTTATTTTATTTAACGGTATCAAGGATACACAGATTTGAATTCGTCTGAAAACAATACATACTAAAATCGATACAGTTTTGGAACTTCATTGCTAAAATAAAACAATTAGGTGAACATATACACTTATTTATCAACATCTCAAAATCACAAGTTAACTTACATTACATCTTACTACTGCCTTATTTTTTTTTCGATACTGACAGTTTTACCTGCTACAGGTACTAACTTACAATAACTTTCATAACTTTAATTATATAGGTTTGAAGTTTTTACCTTCTCACGTGGGTACTTCTAAGTTCTTAGCGACGAGCAACAGAATCTGTTCCGTACTGATGCACCAGTTGCCTATGGAGATTTGACACCAATGCTCGCCGTATGACTGCAGCTTTGCATCGTGCCTTTACAGACTAACTTACAAACTTACAATAACTTTAATTATATAGGTATGAAGTTCTACCTTCTCACGTGGGTACTTCTAAGTTCTTAGCGACGAGTAACAGAATCTGTTCCGTACTGATGCACCAGTTGGCTATGTCCTTGGATATTTGGCACCAATGCTCGCCGTGGTGAGGTTCTGCAGCTTTGCATCGGGTTTTCACATCCTCTTGTTGGGCCTCAGTACCGTGAAGGAGTTCGAATTTGTAGAAGTACGCCCAAGCATCGCCTAGGTCGGGGTCGATTTTGACCTGTAAACAGGATTTCAAAAACATTAGAATTTCCCTAATATTATAAAAGCGAAACTTTCGCTAGCATCCATCGATGTTTTTGTCACAATCACGCCAAAGCTACTGAAACGAGTAAGCTGAAATTCGGTCTGGTGTGGGTGTTTATGAGTTGGAAAAACTTTTTTTTGCTGATATTTTGATTTGCGGGTCGCGGGTATGATATTCTGTAGTACCATTTACGCATAATAGCATAACGATAAGAGGCACTACTCTACTAAAAACTCATAGGGATTATTATTTCGTGGTATGTATGATTTCGTAGTATGTATGATTTCGTGATACGTATTATTTCGTGGTACGTATGATTTCGTGATACGTATTATTTCGTGGTTCGTATGATTTCGTGATACGTATAATTTTGTGATACATATAAGTTCGTGATACGTATGATTAGTGGTAGGCCTGTCGACTTTAACGTGATACATTACGCTTACCGTTCTGTTGAACCATTCGCGGCACTTGTTGAGTTTCCTCTCGGTCCAGAACAGCTGAGACACCGCTAACAGCACGTGTGCGTCGTGCTCACATTTTTTCAACGCATCCACCTGGAAACATATACTTACACTTTGATAACTTCTATAATAATGGTTGAACATTTCACATTCGGTTACCAACCTAATCGTGTCGCAGAATGATCGCTCCCGCCACACTCTAGAAGTATATCTATGCCTAACCCTTATAAGCACAGTCGTAAATGTAATGTTGCAAATAACTTCTGAAGCCGCAGCTCTCATTAACATATTACATATAATGTACTGTACTTAGATTAAAGTCTTCATGGGTCCTAGATAAACCTGGTAAGGTTTTATTTAGAATAGAAACTTATTGTTAACTTTTTGATGAATACATAAAATATAAATACCTACATAATGCAATCTATAGTCTGTTATATGTTATGGTATAGCTTAGCCATTGAAGTTTTATACTGACTGAACTGACTAGTCTTGGCGGCTTGGTTCAGTTGGGAATAAATCGTCAGTATTTGGGAACAGATGTTTTGTGAAAAGTTCAAACATTTATTTATTAATTCTTACTGCACAGTGCATATACTTTCTCAATGGACAAGTGCCAACAAAATTCATTCGGATCCTTATTTTGTTACTGTTGTTTTGTCCTTGAAAACAATCCACTAAGTCACCGATTTACGACGTGACTTTAAATAAATGTCTCGAAATGGGCGAGCGCTTTAGTGCTGCACCGACTTTGTAATCCGACACTCTGCGACTGCGCAACACTGTTTTGGTCGGCTTATATCCGAAATCCCCACCAGCCATCCCCACTAGTGGGAATTTCGGGAAAAAGGTCTCTAAATTACCACTAACACCAACCGCAGTGCGGATTTTGGGAATATTTTTGTCTCGAAATCCCTACTATTATGAACAATGAACATATTTCAAATAATACACAAGTTACAAGTAGCGGCACGTAACTTAAGCGCTGACCGTTATGGCGCAGAAGTAAAAAATAACGTACCTGAGAGGGACTACACATACAATAAACATGCGCAGTAACACGCGTATCGTTCAGCGCTAGACTTATGTGCCGCTACCAATAAGCGCTGGTAGATCAGGGCTGGTAGCCTGCTTCTTATGTGTTTACGCACTTACTGCCGACAACACACGGGTGAAGTGAACTCAACGGCAGCATCTAATTTAATTATACATAATAATTGTATACTCACGCTCTTGGTCTTTCTCTGCGGTCGCGACTCCATGAAAATGGCCTCCGCCCATAGCCGGCCTGCGTTTGGACACTCCTGCAAAGCCTTCGCCATCACAGCGTTGGCGATGTCAACGCTGCCGTTCCGCCGCTCTAGCCGCACGCTTTCCAACCTAAAATATACCGTAACTATACGTAAATAGGGATGGTTTTCCCATGCTTTAGGATCCAATCTCCCTTTATGCTTAGCTCGTAGCTTAGGGAGAACTTTAATGCCTACTTGCACCAAACTGTCGCAGCAGCTTGCCAGTTCTTAACAGTCGAAATTTAGACAGTTAAGAACTGTCAAGCGAGTTAAGTAATTTCTTAGGAACTTTGATAGTATAAGACATACTAAGCATAAGACTAAAGTTTTTTTAAGTTATGCTACGTTTTTGAGATTTTCAACTCCAAAGTACCAATTTATTTATCATTTTGAAATTGAAATGAGATTGTGATGAAATATTTTACGGAATTTTGAATACATCTTGAATATCATATGGACTGACATTAATGCCAAAAATAACACTACTCATTGACATCAATTGATTCACGAGATATAATCGACTGTGATTAAAAAAAAACTTACATTATTTTGTCATATTTTTTAATCATAATGACGTGGAAGCGAACTATAGTTTGTGGTTAAATGTGTACTTAGTTTTGTTTTAAATGAAAATGATGTTTCTTACCATAATTCAGCCATCTTTGGGTTCCTAAGCCTCGCCTTTTCTAACACCGATCTCGCTTTTGTGATATGCTTGAGTTTCTCCTCCAATCTTGATAAAAGGATCCACATTGGAATGCATTGCGAACACTTCTTCAACTAAAAAAACAAAACGATTTCGGTCAGAACTTGAATGGAGAACTAAGAATTAAACTTATTTTCAACCGACTTAAGAAAAAGGAGGAAATTCTTAATTCGGTTGGTTTTGTTTAATAGTTGTTTCTATGTAATATTACGATTAAGGTATTGAATAAAATATTTGTATTTGTACCTATTTGTTACCTCAGAACTTTGTTGTTTATAAACCGATTTGAAAAATTATATATTTTTTTGTTTGAGAGGATATTTATTTATTTATTTAATCACATAATACATTTATACAAAGGTCTATATAACTATGGCCCCACACACACTATACTTCCAGATTGGTCCCATAGAAATTTTATGACGTCATCCAAGGCAACGAAATTGTGTATTTTGCTTCCCTTGAAACTTTTCAGTGGACCGTAAATACGGTCACTAGAACAGTCCAATTGAAATCGATTGTGGTATGTTTATGTAAAATCTTGATTATTTTGAAGACGGTTAAAAATAATCCTTACCCCTTGTGTATAAGTGTTGTGCGCGTCATCGTTCTTGCCCATTTGCTCCTCGATCTCTCCCTTCATCATGTGCAGCTTGGGATAATCGCTGAACACTTTGATCGCTTCTTCCAGCAGTTTCAGCGCTACATCCATGTTGTTGAGGGCCCATTCGAGTTTGGCTGATTTTATCATTACCTGTGAAATGTGTCATATGAAAATTCGAAGGATTTATATGCTTAATATTTATGATAGTGATCGTTTTAATTTAATTTTTTTATTGATTTGAACGAGAAGCCTTAAATAAATAAATAATAGTTGGACATTTCACACAACGCCATCTAGCTCCAAACTAAGCAAGCTTTTACTATGATGTTAACTGGTAGATTTTTTTTTTAAATATGTTCATTGCACAAATGTTTGTCCTGAAGCGGGAATCGAACCTGCGATCTCGAACTCAACACTTAAAAATTTTCATGTCCGTCCTTTGGTCCGTAAGTTACAATTATTATGCCATCCTTTATATTTCGATCGTTATAAAACAGCAACATTTATTGGCGACATCTGAATTGACACCTTTAATAAAGTAATGCCTTGATCACACGTACCGAGTACTCGGCCAAAACTGTAAAATGTTACTCGGCCGAGACAGTGAAAGCGTACGTCACTCGCTCAGCCGAGCACTCGGTAAGAATAACATTAGCAATAAGGGCTCTTTGAATTTAGACGTTTCGTGTCGGACCGCTGTAGTGCCGAAGCGGTGCGTTTGTCGTGCGGCGTACGGACGGTCATTTATTTTCATACAAAGCGCACGGTGCGGCAACCGTGCGTCGTCGTTCAATTTTACGTACCGCACCGCTTCGGCACTGCAGCGGTCCGACACGAAACGTCTAAATTGAAAGAGCCCTAACAGTAGTCGCTTGCTCTCACTCTATATTATGTCGTGTTACCAATATATTTTTCATACATACATATATTTTAATTTCCAAAACTAATGTGATGTTTACTCTATAACTTGACTTACTCTGGGCGTGGGTGCGGACGCGCGTGCCTTAGACAGCAGCCGCCTCGCTCTGTCATACTCCTTGTTCTCGCTCTCCAGTTTGACGGCCGCCAACCAGATCTCTTCAGAATTGGGGTTCGCCTGGAAAGCCAGTGAGAGGATCCCCCGGGCCGCTGGGACGTCACCTGGGAAGTCATTTAGATCGTTTAATGGTTCTGAACATTCTGATGTTACATTGCATAACCCTGATAAGTATAATTATAGTACAATTTGAAATAAGCTTATAAAATATTTTCTATAGGTAGGTATTTATGTTCCTAAGCTAGACCAATCTAGATAGCTTGTTCTAAGCAATAAGTAAAAATAAAAAAGAAGTAGAAATATGAAGTAGTTTTTTGTAGACTTTCACGATTATCACACATAGTATTAGATCGTATCGGGTATTTATCGCGCTCACGAACTCCCGACGTTTCGAATGTATTGCAACAATGGCTAAAGCCAATGTTTGCTGTTGCAATACAGTCGAAATTCGGGACAAAAATAGATGAGGTGAGCGCGATAAATACCCACCCGTTTCAATGAAATACAAAGTACTTCTATTCTAGAACTACCTGTAAACAGCTTTTTTAATGGTTAAGAAAAATGAAGCGGTTGAAGAGGAAACATGCTCTGGTCATCCTGATGAATGAAGGAAGACGGAAGGATGAGTCTGAATCTCAATAGCCTCTACCCACTCAACTTATCAATAATGTCAAAGGCTGGGAAAGTATTCTAATCTCTGATTACCTGCTAGCCATTTAGACTTGGCACCCATAAGCCACAGCACTTCACTTTTAGGACAGTGAGCCACCGCCCTCTGCAGTAGCGCTTCTAAACTGGCCCTGGTGCCGTGCTGCTTCTCCAAGTACGCCGCTCGCAGCCAGATGGACTTCTTAGAGGGGAACACGGACAGCGCGTAGCCGTATACCGCCCGCGCGCACACGTATGCACCTTCGTTTGCACACTACGAAGGATAAAATATGTACGTAATTTAATATGATAGAATTTTTACACAACGCCATCTAGCCAAATAAATATGATGGACAATCTCGGTGTCTTCGAATCCAGATAGAATCAGTTTATTTTTGCCAAGCGTGTTCCAAACCCTAGGGGCTACGCACACATATCACACTAGCCATAGAAACGCGCTGCAAACACCAGCCCATAGACTCGTCAAATCAAAAAAATCCACCCGCGTGGCAGGACCCACGATATTTAATAAACTTCCGGAAGAAATCAAAGATGCAACTTCTGATACTTTGTTTAAATTAAAGTTACAAAAGCTTCTAATTGCAAAAGCCTTTTCGATTAATGACCTAATAAATGAAAAATCGTAATAATTATTTTATTACCATTATACAATACTACTTATATTAGTGTAAGTATTACTTAATTTACCATTTGACTTGTAAATTTGTTTTTACCAATAAATTATCTGTATCTCCTCGACCACGCCGTTATTTACCATCAGGTGAGGTGACTATTATTATTATAAAAAAAAAACATTACACACAACGCCTTATAGCCCCAAACAACACAGAGCTTGTACTATGGGAATAATATAACTGATATTTCGAATATTTAAATACTTTTTTTTTAAATACAAAGCATGGAATACCAGACTCAGGACTAACACCGATTTTATTTATTTGCAAACCTAGTTCTATTTGCACATTACACACTCCGAAATAGTTTTGAGACCTAGTTCGGAGAGTAAATCGTCTCCAAAGTAACATTTACCTATAGTTTTACTATCACCGTGCTATCTATCATCTACCTATTTGTACCTATTGACTGTAGAGAAAAGGATCCTTACCTGCATTTCGGCTATGAGAGTGAAAACTTTGAATAACCTTTATTTGACTGTTGATTTATTATAAGTATTAGCTGTGGTGTTGATAGACTATACTTACAGCGTCAGCATCTTCCATCCAAGTGTGTTTCTGATCCTCAGAATCGATGCCGTGACCAATAACTGCACGAATGATGGCCTGAAATGAATGACAGAGTTTAATTCATCTATTGTATCCAGTATTTTAGCACGAAAGGAGCTGGTTCGAAAGAACTAGTGACACGATAAGAAGAAGTATTCTAGCATTCTAGTACTAACAACGGCATTGAGGGATGGGCGTTGAAAAGACTTCACAAACATTTGCTTTAATAAAATTATATGTAGTGTTACTTACCTGACTTGTGGCAACACCGCCCGATTTCTCAGACTCCATAGCTTCCTTGAACCAGTGTTCCCTGTTGATCTCCACTCCGTTAGCGCTCAGAGATGTAATCGCTCGATCTATGATCTTCTCTACCATGTGAGTGTTGCCTGCAGAATAATGGTTTTAGTATTATCTGCTACAAAAGAAAGCAAGCTCTCAACTGGCTTGAAAATTTCTATATCCAATGACAGTCACTGGCTTACATAAAACGGAAAAATCAAGGATTCATATTTTAAACAAGTTCAAATCATAAACTAAGCAAAAAAAACATGGTTATATCAAATATCAATATAAAAGGGTTAGTCTTGACTGACTGACTGACAGACAACGCACAGGCCAAACCACTGGACGTAGAGACTTGAAATTTGGAGTATGTTCGTCTAGAAGTGTAGGCACATAATGAAAAAGGAATTTTGATAAATCGCAACGCAAACGAAGTTGCGGGTGTCAACAACTAGTATGATATGTTTCGAATATTGATTCATTATAATAAGAACGAATTCGATTAGAAGTTAGATAGTACGTAAGACTTCATTCATACTAAAACAAAAATATATTACCATGAGCCTCTTCCAATTTAGCAGCCGTGACCCAGATCTGTCTATCCGTAGGTATATTTTCGCGAGCTTTATTGAGCACTTTCCTAGCATTCTCATATGTTTCCAGTCTCGCCAGGGCTAGCCATAGTTCCACACTGGTAGGACAGCATTCAACGGCTCGGGAGAGTAGGATACGCGCATCCTCCGGGTTTTCTAACTCGACGGCGGCTTTCCAGAGACGGACTGAGTTGGGAATGTGTTCTAATGCCTTGCGGTAAACGCGACGTTTTGCCTGAAACGTCAAAGTCATGTTGAGTATAAGAGGAACTTAACACAGGTACAGTCAGCTGCACAGACATGTATACACTCCCAAGCTTTCGCCTTTATACTATACTCTTAATTTTGCATAGACATTCTTCTTCTGACAAGTAAGATGGCTACATTATTTTGAAAATGAGTGTGTGCATTTTTCTTTGCATAATTAAGAGTAATATACATGTGAATGCTTGGGAGTGTATACATGTTTGTGCAGCTGACTGTACACGGATCACTATTTTGTAGTAGTTAAATCCTACTTGTGCTTGGAGATATTGTCTGAAACGTAAAAGGAACAGCTCTACTTTTCAGCGCCACATCTAATGGTCAGGTAAAAGTGGCTGGTATTTACACTCTAGTAAACAATATTTTATAGCGACCGACTGTAATTTTGTACTGTATCGTGACTCCATTTTCCATTAGACTCGTGAGTCGGAATTTTTTGTCACAGACATTTAAAAAAATCATTTTATTTTATTTATTTAACATTAGACTCACAGTTACACAGATATGATTATATATTTTTATGTTTTTTATTGTGTCTCTATTAAAAATCTCGTCTACTACTATTTTTAGTCCTTAGATTTGTACATAACACTGGCTTGATGTCCTTACCTTAGTCTCCTGCTCCAAATCAGCGGCCTTCACCCATATCCTCACACTATTGGGCAGGTTTCTCGCGGCGTGCGCTATGACGGCTCTGGCCGTGTCCGGCGGCTGTAGTCTAGCCGCCTCTAGCCATAGCTCTTCACTGCTAGGGTTGTCTTCACATCCTTTCATTATCAAGTTACGCGCGGATTGGACTTTACCTGGAAATAAAATTATTTTAGTGTGTAGCTTGTAAAAATCTCTCAAAATAACAAAATTTTAATTCCTAATAAAGAAAGTGGTGACAAAATGTCAGTGCTTTCAGATTCTTCGCGACTATATTTTGCATTTAGGTTTATGGAACCAATATTAATTAGGGTTACTAAATTTTTCGGAGGGCAATGCACAATGCACCCATCGACGGGACGCCAGTGCTGCTGTACCCCCTACTCAGAATAAGAATAAGAATAAGGAACCAATATTAATCAACAAATAAAATAATAATAGAAGGCTTATGCTAAAATAACATAAAATAATAGAGATTAGAGAGGGTAAAATATGGGCGAACTTATCGCTAAAAGCAATTTCTTTCAGGCAACCTTGGGATGTTAAAGAGACGAATAACAGAATTTGCATATGGTAATAGATAGATGGATAGTAACAATTTATTGTACACCCTGAGGAAACATTGAATATAAAAGAAAGCTTAAAAATGTAATAACCAAAAATAATAGAGGCTACAATGGGCGGCCATGTCTGAAAGCGATTTCTTCAGGCAACCTTTCTACTTACCAGTAACCTCCTCCAATCTGGCACTGGCAATCCAAGCAGGTGGATGGTTAGGGTTGGTTTCCCTCACAGATTTCAGAAGCAGCCTAGCCTTCTTGATATCATTGATGTCTCCTCCATAAGTAGGTATCATTGACTGTAAGTCGGTCAGATACCCTTTTGGGTCAACAACAGTTTGTCCAGTCACTGAGTCAGATACTTGGGAGAGTTTTACAGTCATGAGGGTGTTGCGGGCTTGGCCAATCTTTCGTAAGTCGAGGTCCCCTGTAAGTAATATTTGGGTTGTAGTGATTGTATGTACATAGTTTATTTTATAGTACCAAAATAAAGCAGTTGACTGCAATACAAGTGGCATTCAATTTCTGCCAGCTAGATAATGCAGCTACAGTTTGAGAGGCGCGCATATTGCCTTTAGGCAACTACATATATCTTATCACTTACAATCCTAAAATAGGTATTATTGAATCATTAGCAAATTTTTATAGTTTTTTCTTATAAATAATGGTAATTAATTGTCTGTTCTAAAACCTTCATACATTCTCAATTCATTCATTATTTTCTTATTAGGTTTGATATACCCAAATCTTAAAAGAAAAATAACAAAAGAAAAAGATTTTTTATAAATGACACAGGGAATCCTAGTGCAGGGGTGTGAGTGTGTGAATGTTTGTTTGTTTGTTGTTAAAAAGAAAAAAAACGTACCTGATGGGGTAAGCATTCCTGGAGTCATTACTCCAGGCATCATGGAAGCCAGACCCGAGCCAGGATCAATGGAAGCTGATGATTCTCCGCCCAGATTTCTGGACAGTACACTATCTGGTAATGGTGTAAACTTCTCGGCTCGTGGGTTCCGTTGTTTACGGTTACGGGCATCACCCACCTCTGGAATAGCTGACCATTCATCCTCAGATACCGTTTTTAGTTCACGTTTAAGATCTGAGAACTGCTGTTGGATTTTGGGTCTGAAAACAGATTGGAATAAGGACTAAATTAACTAATGGTTTTTTTTTACATTTGAAATGGATTTTCAATCCAGTAAGAGTAAATTTTGATATATTTATTATATAATTTTAAAATCATATACCTATTTTGTACATACTTAAACTAGCTTAATGTAATAATAGCTATGTATACTAAACTTACCTACTACTATAAGGTATACCTAAAAACTTAAACTAACAGTACTTAAGTAGGTACTTTTGTGACTGTCAACACTAGGACAAATCTAAAAAATGTAGTTCCATTATTGGCTGCTGCTACTAAGAGCTGTGGATTTTGTATAATAAAAAGTAAATAAAGAGGATATAGACTTTGATAGACACTCAATAAAGATCGAAGATTGTGTACAAAAGGCTTGGTCCTGACTGACCGACTGACACACAACATACAGGCCAAACTTATTGTCATATACAGAAATATGCTATAATGTATGGGTACTACTTTTCTGCCTTGTTTCATAATAATGTAGGTAAATGTAGGTAGTTGTAGATTATTCACTTTCTGTACAGCTACCGAGCTGAATACATGGTCTACCGAGAAAACATGTGTTTCCTTTAATATCTGGACATAATAGTGGCGACGTTTGGAAAAAAGTGTTTAAAATGGATGCAAAAGCAGTGAAATTCGATCAGTTCAACCCACAAACGGACAATTGGGACATTTATCTCGATCGGTTAAAGTTTTGTTTCGAGGCGAATGGCGTCACGAAAGACGAAGCTAAAAGGGCAAATTTCGTTACAGTGTGTGGCTCGCGGGTGTACGAAACTTTACTTGCGTTGATTACGCCAAAAAAGGCGAGTGATGTGACTTTCGACGAAATACAAAAAGTTTTAACTAAACATTTTAGCCCAAAACCTAATGAAATATCGGTGTCTTACAAGTTTTATAAACGAGATCAGAAACGTGACGAATCAGCGGCAGACTATATCGCTTACCTCAGAAGACTGAGTTCAGGGTGTAATTTTATGGACTTGGAGCGAATGTTACGTGACAGACTTGTGTGCGGTATGCGTGATGATCGATTACAATACGAACTGTTGAAGCGGGACACATTGACTTATCAAGAAGTGGTGGACGCGATATTATCATCTGAAAGTGCAGGGCGAGACGCTCGAATGATGCAAGATTTGGCAGGCGTAACTACTCTCACGCCGAGTACCTACCCGGCGCCGCTGCCGCCGCTGCCGCCGCCGCCCCCTGGCGCCGAGCCGATGGACATCAATGCGGTTCGACCAAACAACAACAACACTCGATTTTGCTATCGATGCGGCGACCGACATGCCGGAGAGTGTCGTTTCGTCAATGTCGTCTGTCGGTATTGCAAAAAAAGGGGACATTTAGAGAAGATTTGTTTGAGCAAAAAGAATAACATTAATAGAAATGTCAACTTCGCAGAGGAGGAGCGTCTAAACGGTGTTTACTGCGTACAGAGCTCCAGCCGCGTGCCGCCGTACGAGGTGGAGGTGTCGCTGGCGGGCGTGCCCGTCCGCATGCAGGTGGACTCGGGCGCCAGCTACTCCATCGTCAACGAGCGCACCTGGCAGTCGCTGCGCACGCACCTACCGCGCGACGCGCTGCGCCCCGCCGCGCTCTCGCTGCGCACCTGGACCGAGACGCCGGTCCGCCTCATCGGGCGCGCTACGCTGCCCGTGCGCTACAACCAGCGCGACACACACCTGCCGGCCATCATCGCCAATGGAGACGGACCGAATCTGCTCGGACGCGATTGGTTCGCTCCGCTCGACATATCAATGAACCTCAATCACGTCGAAGACACGACTGCTTCAGAAATGGACAGATGGACATCCAGACATCAAGAGGTATTCCGGGACGGACTCGGTACTTACCGTGGACAACCGGTAGCTATTCATCTCAAGAATGGAGCGACGCCAAAATTTCTCAAAGCCCGACCCGTTCCTTATGCCATTAAGGAGAGACTAGAAAAGGAAATTAACAGATTAGAAAACGAAGGAGTCTTACGCCCGACATCATACTCGGAATGGGCTACACCGGTAGTACCTATAGTAAAGAAATCAGGAGAAATTAGATTATGCGGAGACTATCGCAGTACAGTCAATGAAGCGACTGAATCGGATACCTACCCGATGCCAACAGCAAACGAAGTCTTCGCTACCGTAGCCGGAGGAAGATTTTTTACAACATTAGACCTAGAACGGGCTTATACTCAGGTAGTAGTAGATGAGGATACGTCAAAACTGCTTACCTTGAACACTTGCAAGGGTTTATACTCCGTGCATCGACTGGCGTTCGGTGTGAAAGCATGTCCGGGAATTTTTCAACGATTGATGACATCTTTGCTGGCGGGCGTTCCCGGAGTCGCCGTTCTGATCGACGACATAATCGTTAGTGGTCAATCGATGTCAGAAATGCAGGAGAGACTTGACACAGTGCTTGGGAGAATTGGACGAGCAGGACTTCGACTCAATAAAAACAAATGTAAGTTCGCCAGGAAACAAGTCGAATTTCTTGGCTTCATCATTGACTCGGAGGGCATCCATCCGGCACGCAGCAAAGTGGAAGCTATTGTAAATACACCTGAGCCCAAAAACGTTCGAGAACTGCAGGCATTCCTTGGTCTATACAACTTCTACGAGAGGTTCGTACCACACAAAGCGACCATACTAGAGCCGTTACACAGGCTATTGGAGACGTCTCAGACCTGGAAGTGGACAGAGCGTGAACAAGACGCATTCGATAAGGCGAAACGTTTCATAACGTTTGACTTGACGCTGGTACATTATGACATAAATAAGAAGCTGGTACTTACCTGTGACAGCTCCGAATACGGAGTCGGCGCAGTGCTATCTCACGAAGGGGAGGACGGCCAGGATCAGCCAATAGCCATGGCGTCCCGGACACTGCACGCGCATGAACGGAGATACTCACAGCTGGATAAAGAGGCGACCTCCATTATGTTCGGCATCACAAAGTTCCACAATTATCTGATGGGTAGACATTTTCGTATAGTGACCGACCACAAACCACTACTGGGATTATTCGACCCGAAGAAACCGATGCCCAATATGCTCTCGCCGAGATTGACGAGAATAGCGATTGCGTTGACTTCACATAGTTATGAAATAACTTACAAGCCAGGACCTCAGATCGGAAATGCGGACAGCTTGAGTCGGTGGCCACAACCGGTCCCTGATGAACCAGAACAACATTTGGGCGAAATTTTGCTGATGGCTGAGACACCAGAAGATTTTCCGTATGACGTCGAAAACATTGCGTCCGAAACCAGGCGGGACAAGATACTAGCTCAGGTCATGTTCTACATACAGCGTGGTTGGCCTGCAAAAGTAACCGACAATGACTTACGCCAATACTGGTTAAACCGATTAGAACTATCGCTGCAAGAAGACTGCATACTACTGGGTTGCCGCGTGATAATACCACAGACGTTACGCCAAACGGTGTTAAGAATGCTGCACAAAAATCATACGGGCATAGTACAAACTAAGGCGTTGGCCAGGAGTTACGTGTGGTGGCCACGCCTCAATGATGATATCGAGTCTTTGGTGAGCGGCTGCACTAGGTGCCTGGAACACCGGCACATGCCTCCAAGGACCAGTCACGAATGGATAACGCCAACAAGGCCTTGGTCAAGAATCCATATAGATTTTGCCGGACCATTCCACAACAGGTACTTCTTGATTATGGTCGACGCATACTCTCGTTGGCCAGAATTATTCATGGTGAACAATACTACATCGGCCACAGTGATCAAACTGTTGAGAAACGTTTTTGCAACTCATGGACTGTGCGAGGTATTAGTGTCAGACAATGGCACCTCATTCGTATCGACCGATACGGAGCAATTTCTAGCTGCCAACAATATTCGCCATGTGACCACAGCACCGTACCACCCAGCAACGAACGGGTTAGCCGAACGTATGGTTCAAACCATCAAGGACAAACTGCGCAAAATGGACGATTTATCATGGGATGTTAGGATTCCTAACTTACTACTAGGTCTTCGAGCCACTCCATGCACCACAACAAACAAAACCCCTGCAGAGCTTCTGATGAAGAGACGCCTACGGACCTTGTTGGACACGATACACCCAGAAAATCTGCAAAATAAAAAGACTGAGAGTCAAATTTGTAATAACAGCCAGCAGAATACAAGGCAGACAAACGTGGGCCAAAACGTAATGTATCGAAACTACAGCAATGTGGGGGCAAGATGGTTGCCAGGCAAAGTTATCAACAAGAGTGGTCCATCAAGTTACCGGATCGAGACAGATGATGGTGCAGTGGTTAATCGTCATATTGATCAACTTATAAAAAAGAAATCTGTAGAATCCAGGCCAGAGGAAGGAGAGAAATCAGCTACAGTTCCAACACAAGAAGAAACTGTAGCCTCGGAGATTATTGTTAGTAATGATGAGATGGAAATGCAAGGAGCCAGTCAACAACCTGATAATATCATACAGATTCCCGATGCTAGTGAATGGGCTGAGATGTTAGGTATACCGCCTTCCGAGACATCCAGCTTCAGTGCAGGGAAGATGAAGAGTAAGATGACTGAGCATTCCAAAACTCCATATCAGAGGCCTCATCACTCTAAGGATAATCTTTACCTGTCTTAATTAGTTGATTTGTTTTATGATTTTATTATGTACGCTTCTTCTAAGCCAATTATGTTTAATTAAGTTTATAATCTTGTAATTGTAGTTATCATACTTAAGGGGGGAGATATGTCATATACAGAAATATGCTATAATGTATGGGTACTACTTTTCTGCCTTGTTTCATAATAATGTAGGTAAATGTAGGTAGTTGTAGATTATTCACTTTCTGTACAGCTACCGAGCTGAATACATGGTCTACCGAGAAAACATGTGTTTCCTTTAATATCTGGACATAATACTTATGAACATAGGGTCTTGAAATTTGGAGGGTATGTTAGTCATGAAATGTAGGCACGTACTAAGAATTAATTTTTTTTAATTCGCAACGCAAATGTTGTGAGCTATTTATGTTGCTTAATTAATTTTCTTATTGGTCCTTACCTCTCTTGACGGTATCTTTCTAAATCTTCTTTGAGTCTTTTCTCACGATACTCTTTTCTTTTCTCGTCCATTCGCTTGTCAATAGACTCATAAATAGCATCGGCTTCTGCATCATCTTTATCGTATGGATCCTAAAAAAATTAATTAGTCAATAATTTATTTATTTACTCTTTTTAGAGGTGAACATTTGAAAATGCTGTGCTTTAAGGGGCAGGCTAAATCAATGTTTGAATTTGTTTATCGTCTCCAAAGTAAGAGGTTTTTTAGGCAGTTTGAAAAAAAACAACTAACCACTGGCTCACATTAAGCAAGAACTAACTTATCTTTCTTTTTGTACTGATAAATAGCTTAGCAGTTTGCATGACATAAATATGAGTGAAAGAAAAAAGAGCTTTTATACCTTGGAAAAAAGAGAACCACTGTAACCAGAGAATTCATCATAGTTGGAGTCGTTCAAATCTTCATCATCATCTTCTTCCTCGTTTTTCTTACGCTTTGCTGCTGGTGGTGCATGTCGGTCGTCACTGAAAAGTAGAGGTAGGTAAACTATAGTGGCAAGAAACATAAATAAAAGTAGAGTACATACAAAAATGGTACTGATTAATTGCTAAACTTACGATACATCGTTGGCGTCTCTAGCAGGTCCAATGTCAGATCTAGTGGTGAAACCAGTTGCTCTGGAAATAAAACAAGATTTTTAAAGTGAAATTCTTGCATTTCAATTCGAGAACTTGTAAATAAACAAAACTTACCCTCTGCCTACACCAGCCACATAACCTAGTGGAGCTGGAATCCCAAGGAAATGCTTCTTGTTTTTATTTACGAACGCTTGCGGAGGCACAGACATATTGATAAATTGCCTGCTAATTATATTTACGTATCACGTAGTAGAACTTTCGATAAATTTATCCTAAAAAATTGTCACAACAGGAAAATAAATAGCCATTGCACAGATTACAAATAGTTTTGACATTTATTTGAAAGAATTGCCAGTTAAAGAAAACGAGTTTCTACCAAGAAAATAAAATAAGAAAAACACAGACAATAAATTATAGCTTATTACATTTTAGTACATTAAGCAAAAACCGACAATCTTCCGTAAAAAGAAATATCATGCATGCAGCACTAACTGAACGAAAGAAAACAATTTGTGTCAAAAACCGTCGCCTAGCAACCAGAATTGTTTGGTTGATAAATGAAATAAAAATTTCATTGCGTATAATTTTAGTAGCCCAGTGATAATAGTCAGATTATGAAGGTAATCAAGTAGTAAATAAATTGCCCCTAATTGAATTAAAATGGCACAAAGTTTGGTGTTAAACAATCAAGAATTAGGATCGAATGATAACAGTGTCTCTACGAGAGAGTTTTTGAGTTTTGAAAAGGCTTGCGACGCCTACAAGGATAGTGACGAAGAAATAAAACAAATATTCAGTGAGATCAATAAGCTTTCTGCAGCTAATAATAAGGATAACGTGATTTCTGACGATGTGGAGGATATAGAATTGATTTTGAAAAGAGCAGAGGATATTGCTTTGGAGACAGAGAACTTGCTAAAAAGTAGCCCAATTGCTGCGAAAGCAAATACCGTTCCTAGTCAAAATGTTACTGGAGCTGTACCGGAAATAAAAGTCACTAAAGCTAACATTGAACATGAGGATACTAAGGCCCCAACTAACCATAAGGTATGTGTAGTTTTACAACTTTTGACCTTATTCCTATTCATTTAAATATAAGTATTTTTATCTGAAGCAAGTACCTAACCCATAATCATAGTAGTAATCAGTCTAGGCTAGCAGAAGACATTTGGTAACTTACTTATAAAAAAAGTAAAGCCATACCATTTTTCTATATTTTATTTTCTGAAACTTAACCTAACATACAACTATTCACACACTGGGCAATATTTTCAATAAATTAATAATACTAAACTACAAAATCACTCAGAATTGACTGCCTTTGCCAAAACCCGGAGACCAGCAATATTCTCTCGGGCAACTGGTTCAATAAAAGATGTTGGTAGGACGAAACCATATCGTCCCTTGTCACTCAGTTCAATTGTGTATGTGTACTTGATGCCTAGTGACTTGGCCCAGTCATCAGAACCACCCGCAGCTGGGTATAGAAGACCACTGGATGAACCTACGCTGTAATCGGAGCCTCCAGTTTGAGCAATTGCCTGAAAAAAATAGTTTAACCATATATATCAAAACATACCTCAGTCTTTTTAATAAACTACTAACATTTGACCACTTCACCAGAGTGGTACCAGCATAAGTAGTTACCTATGTCCTTTTCGAGCTAATTATTATTATTATTATTCAGCCATTATCGTCCCACCGTAGGGCAAAGGCCTCCCTCCTCTTCTTCCACTCCTTTCGGCTCAGGGCGTCTGTGGTCCAGGTTGGTAGGTTTCGAGCTAATTACTCTACTTATATTAAATTACAGTCTAATCAGTTCAGTAGAAATGGCATGTAACAAACATCAATGTCGTCCATGTATCCTCACATCCAAACATTTGCATTAATAAATTTAGCAAATAAAGCTTTGATTGAAATTGCAAAATCTTCTATTTGAAAAGAAAGTAACAGGGATTCCTTCATCATCTCCATAATATGACCTAAGTAGTTTTGTGCCTAAGTTTTCGTTCTGCTGTCAGCCTGTTATAAATAGTCATCGGAATTACCTGAGCAATCCTGTTCCCAACAATGTTCAGCTGTTCATGGTCTGGAGGTAACGCATTGTCGTATCCCCACGGGTACAGCAAGTACTGCCCATAGCTGTGATACGTCAGATACGCCGTGAAGATACCAGCGTTATTGGTGATAAAGTCCTATAGACAAAATAATCATGAACAAAATATCGAAACTAATTGTAAGACGCAGTAAAAATAAAAATATCTGGCATTCATGATATAAATTTTCTTTTAATATTTAACGGCTTAGGTACTTAGTGAAAGCGTGTAGGTACATAATATTATCATTCAAAAGTATGTTCCTACGATAACGCAGTTATTCTGTCTCGAATTCCATTATTATAACACTCACGGAATACAAGGCATAAAACTAATTAGGTTCCTAAGTTGAAATCGAACTAAAGTTTTTTTTAAATTCCACTTACTGAGATGGCCTTGGTTTCGGGTTCGGAAAATGCTTTGCTGCCTCGGTAAATTTCGCTGCAAGGGTTGTTTGACGCTCCTTTACCTCCCCAGCGGTATCTATAAACATATGTTTACATCAGGTCTCATTCTACATTTCACGGTATAAAGTAGACCTTCACGATTTTTTATTCTTTATTCTATAATTTCAGAAACATCTTTGATCTACTTATCTCCTTTATCATCTTACTAGGACTTTTCTATCATCAAATTTTTGCGAGGGACAGCGCGAAAGTTGTCGTCGATATTCCCCGTTCTTACCCGAAGTTTCTGTTGAGATCAGCTCCAGTACATCTAGGAACGTATCCTGGTTTCCTATTCTTGCGCCAGAGACGGTCAGTCGTGTGCGTAAATTCGTACCCGTCAGGGTTCACCACTGGTAAAAAGTACCTGGAATCCAAAACTGTTATTACTATACATAGACTCATAGTCTAGTCTAGTCTAGAGTCATAGAGAAGACGAATTGAGATTTCAGTTTAAGAAACAGTCGCTCTTTATTTGAAATCTAGCTTTTTGCTATGATTAACTCTCAAGTATTCCAAAATATGACCTTACCAGTCGATGTTCTTGATGTCATCAGATTCAACATCAAAGTTTTCTGCGAATTGGTTGATGAAGTAGGTGACCGTCGCTGGACTGATCCATTCTCGAGCGTGGATACCTCCGTCGATGAATACTGCTTTGTTTGACGGTTGACCGTTTGATATCCTCAAGATCTGTTGATAAATTGAAAAATAAAAAAATATATTGAGGAGTAAAAAAATATATATATCTGCCGCGCCTATCATGGATTGTTAACACTACCTTGAGGTCCCGTCCTTCGTGTGATTTACCAATAGATTTGACGCTGACGATAGACGGATAGGTCTTAGCGAGATAGTCCATGAAGCCGTGTATATCTTCCAGTCTGTGGTACTGTTTCCATGTCATGCGATGACCTGCAAAGTATGTTAAAGTATGTGAAGCAAGCTGTAACTCTTTTACCGGAACTGTAATAGGTAATGAATAGTTCAATAGTTTTTTTTTCTTTATATGTTGAACATGAGATCTTAAATTATTTATAAATGAGTAACAAACATACTACCAACTACTACCATAATAACAACAACATAATCGGATTAGTGACGAGTTTTTTTTTACATCGCACAGTTTCTTTACCCCTACAAATATGTTGAAGTTAGTTACAATGTGCATCACGTTAATGTTAACCTGACAAACTCCGAAATCCATATGTTAATAAACGTTCGACACAGAAAACCAGCCAGCAGACCATTGCGTTTTACATGATTTGAATGTTATTAGTGAAAAAGTGCCGACTGTTAAAATTCGGTGCCGAAAATCAACAACGAACCCCAATTCGCGTTGGGCCAAAATTCCATTGGTATGTCAAGGGAATTGTAACCCATGTAGGCTCCTATGTAACCTATACGGCGACGAGTACCCCTGTAACGCCAAAAATGTAAAGCTCTCGCTGTAACAAAACGTTTTGACCCTTGGAATATCGAGGAGAAATCGCAGAATCACTGACCAACTGATTAAAATCATATATACCTTTCCTATCTTGAAGTTCTATATCGTTCTCATCCAAAGGAGGGTTTTCTTCGTTGATCCTCTTCTGCAGGTCATCAATCACGATGTTATAATTAATGTTATCCCTTTGAAAAACTCGTGTCACGTTTTGAATAGCGTCTGGCTTGATGAGAACATCGATAGTAGTGTTGCTGCCACCCCATGTCGATATCACTGGAAAGTAACAGTTACTTGATTTGACATCGAATTTTATGGGCTATATAAATATAGGCTCAAATTCACTTACAGTTTCTGCGTCGCAGTCTAGCCAGTGTAGCTCTCACGCCAGATTTGTCCGTAGTAACTTTCCATAGTTGGGCTCCAGAGTAATCTACTCTTTCGGGTTCTTCTTTACCAAGTAGCCCAGCTTTGAGAGCAGTTACAGGATCATCAGTGGAATATTCAGCATCTTCGGCAGGGTCTGCTGTGGATATTTCTTCCGTGGCATCTGACCCAATAATCGCGTCATCATTATAAGGCTGTTTGACCGAATGTTTGGCAGGCCATTCTGTAATTCATATTTTTATTATGAGTGTGTTTCGGAAGTTCTATTTCGGTGTGATCGTGACGTGATTTAGTGTTGTTCATGGTGTTTAATGACTATGTGAGTTGTGTAAGCAAGTAGTATTATAACAAAACAATTTCCCTTTTGTTTGAATTAAATAGGATGTGCTCAATGAATTTGTAATGATAGTTCTACGTGCTGGCACCGCTCTATTGTCCTGGTTTTGTTTGGGATTTTTCATCAAGCGTATTTAGTTGTAAGTACAAAGATTTATCTAGGTTTTACATTTTTAATTTGCTAACAATAGATAAGTAACGGCATGTACTCCAAAAATATTCACTTATCCATCTTTTATGCCTAAAATACTATAAGTATCTATGAATTGAATATTCTACAAAATGCTACGACGGTTTAGGCATGATCAGCATAATATTTTTAAGGAATCGTTATGATTATTCTTAAATTCTAAATAAAGATGACTAACCACAATGTTGATTCGGGATGTGTGTGACCTCTACCGATCATCCAATCATTTTAAATTTAATCTACTTCCCATGTTTATTATACCTACGTTACTTATGCACATTGCACGTGCCTTATGAAGATGACAGAATATTTGCTTCTTTTGAAAATCCTCGATTATTATTATTAATATAATTGATTGATTCAGGCGTTACTTTGCGGAAATCCATAAATATCAACAAATTATATAAATATATTTAGTAATAATCGCCGAAGTCTGACGACGACTTCGGCGAGTCCACACCTCCTGATGATGCCTCGTGTAGAGGCGAAACACGTGTCGTATCTTTAAACTTTGGTTTTCTATTCGTTGACTCTTTGGTTTATAATATAGTAATATGTACTGAAGTTCTAAACTAAAGTTAAGTTAATTAAAACCTTTGTTTAGAAATTAAGCGGATTTATTACTAAATATATTTATATAATTTGTTGATATTATTATTATTGTCTTTCTAGTCGTTTTACGTAAAATAAATAAGAAAATACAAATCTAATATCGGTTAAATTTATTTGAAAAATCTTAAAACCAGATTGATCACAGACATAGATGTAGAAAATTTATATAGGCACTCATAAAAATGCACAAGCTCATTAATGGCTTACGGGAAACCAAAATTATTAAAACGAATACTTTGTTTTTATTATTTTCGAAAGTCTCGCATACCTTTGTCTATCTCTAAACTTACACACAAATAAGGTTTTCCATTGTTAGCATTTTCATTACGTGACATTTTAAAAATGAATACCTCCTCGTAGTTAAATATGTATGTTATCAACTGCCATCGTTGTCTTCAACTTGAGTTGTGCTTTCGGGCTCTTCAGTTAAATCTTGCCTTTTATATCGGATATTTTATTATAAATTCAAATACGTACCTAACCTGTGGCATAAACTATTGTCCATACTTGATAGATATTCGGCATCTAATGAATATTTACGAAGTTCCCGTAGAAACTACTTGATTTACGATGGCCGTGACCATTGTTTTCATTATCGATATCACTAATAATTGGAATGCGACCCGCGCCTCCATTCACATGTTTAATGACTTTCTCTGACCGTTTGTTTTCCTTTCTGGGAACCCTGATCTTGTTCGCTAAATTGTGACATCACTTCACCTTGCAATTGCCTAGTTAATGTTTTGTAAATAGATTCAACAGGGAATGCCTGCTTGCAGATTTTTGCTCGTGAACGATAGATATACGTAATGTTCTTTGGGACGGCCAAAGAAACTATAAATTCAGGAATTTATTGTATTTTTTGACTCAATTTCAATCAATGCGCTAGTCCTAGCTTAATGGGTTTGAAAATTACTAATAGAAAACTTGTCTGGTTAGGTAGGTTCCGTTTGTTCACTCATAACTTTCTTTTGAGATATGTTCTAAAAGCAGCGTATTGGAAGATCATAATTCAGTATTGTGATAATGGGATTAGTAGTTTTTTTTCCGGAAACATGCAATGTTTGATTGCACTCACGTAGAGTCAAGGCGAAGCATTGTCAGGAATTGCGATGAATTTGAAAACGGTAGTACGTATCGACTATTAATTTATGCGTTTCCGTTTTCCTTTGTTATTAAAATTGCACCTTTATAAATTTGTAAAGTTAAAAAAAGGCTTTATCAATCGAGACATCAACACGAGACTTGACTAGTGTGATAATTTTTACTTAAACCTTTAATTGGAGGTGCCGATTAGTTACATTATATTTGTAAAATGTTTATAGCATTTTATGAAACAGGTGATTTTATCAGCTTTCAGGTATGCTCTTGCAGCTCTATACAGAATTATAGTTAATAAAACATTAAACCTAATACAACCGTAATGTAGTTATAAGGACAAATCAAAAATATTAGAGTACCTTGTCCTGGCTGCAACTTGTTGATGAGTGGTGTGGCCAGCACAGAAGCCGCCACCAACAGCAGCACGACTGATCCCGTCAATGACCCCATGGCTACTGGCGCTGTAGCGGTCCCTCTGCGGCAGGTGACCGCACTGATGCGTCTGCGCACCATGTTTGCTCCTTTTAAGCTCTGATTTTACAAGTTGTCGATAATACCTGCGTACTACATGCATGTACGAGTGTGTACTAATGTAAAGCCTGGTTTATCGTAAAGTGTAAGATGGTTAGGCAGCATCTAAATATATTTTTTCCAGTGCGAGTGACTGACAACCGCATCCTTTCCTTTCGCTATATTTTCTCACATTAGATAATTAATATAATTTAAAGGATAGACAAGTTGAGAACGTCCTTCTGTGTCAAAGCGATACCTACTGTTTTGTAAGTTTTTTTTTAATATAACCTTTTGTAGAATTTATTGTCACAAAGGTGTGACAATATTTTTCAGGGTTCGATTTTAAAAATTAATAAAACACCATTTTTTAAGAAGTTGTAGAGTAGTTGCATCAAAATCTTCATAAATTCAATTATAGTTAAGCGAAACCGTACCTATGTAAGATTACCTTACACATTGTAATTATCTTTCATGCTATCTTATCGTGAAAGCTTTTCAATCAATAATCGAGATTTATGCTAATCATCTATTTCCAAGACTGAAAGTGCACCTTGTTCTGATTAGAAATAGATAGGGCACTTAGATCTAAAGCACTTTTACATGCAAATGAAATCTGCTCTCACTATTCAAGTCCCTCGTGGGTACTGGAAATTAAATCTATCTTCTATCTATCAATATATAAAAGGCTTGGATCTGACTGACTGACAAACAACGTAGTATAAGCCAAACCGTAGAAACTTGAAATTTGGGGGGTGTATTAATTTAAGGAATTTTGAAAATTGAAAAATATCATTAAATAAAATTACAGGGAGCTGAGAGTTCCGTCATGCGTACCAATAAGTAAAAAATCTAATTACTGAAACGCGTTTTCATCCCAAAATAATCGTGCCTAATCGGTTCGCAGCACCGCAAAAAGTGAAGCCTGCTTGTGTTTATTTTGGAACCAGAATAACAACCTTCCTGTGCCTATCTACTGTTGTATATTCTTTGCCTTCTTCTTGGGTCCTCGGGCGGCGCCAGGCCCGGTCATTGCCACCGAATTGCAGTTATAACATCGATGACAAACTTTGTATAGTAAACACGTTTTTAAAGTTCTTTTTATCTAATCGTCGGACATTTTTTCTAACTGGTCTTTGAGTCACCGATTTCACCATCATTACAGTTAAAATATTGCTCTTTCATTGTATCTAGAGTCAGATATTGTTTAATGTAGTCCTAAAAGAAAGCTTCATTGATATTGACGTTATTGTATTTAACATTATGATCACTAAATACTCTAAACATTGAAGCTTGAAATCTATGTTTTTAGGTTAACCAGTATGCAAAGCAAAATGGCAAGGAAAACTACGAAATACGACGAAAGCCTAAGTCGAGGCCTTTCTCCGCTGGTGTTATCGATTCAAAGAAAAGAGAGTCAGTTAAAATATCCAAATCAACGAGTTGCTCGCCAAAAAAGACTGCTAGTTGTAAACACGACGAGCTTATTGAAGAAATCAAAGATACGAATGAAAGAGCAAAAGGACTAGAGCTACAAAATGTACAGTTGAACGAGGACAATAAACTTCTAAGAAAAAAATTGGATCAAGTCACTGAGGAGAAACTCGTAGCTGATTTAAAAGTAGCGGAATGTGAAAAGTTTATCAGTAGATTGGGTAGAGAATATGAAAACCGAAGTACAGATATAAAAACTATAAAAGAAAACGAAGACAAGTTGTTGACAGAACTTAACAAAGAACGAAATGAAAAGAAGAATTTATCGACACAACGCGAAAAAGATATAGTCGTCATACATGACCTACAGAGACAGGTCAAAGAAATGGAAATGATTTTGAGGAGAAAACATCCTGATTCTGTATCTGCGTTGATAGGTTAGTTAAATAACGTAAAATTTCTGTCCAATGTATATTTATGTAAAACACCAGCAAAAAATTATTATTTTATTATTTTTTTCCAGTGGCTTCAAAATGTTCGACAGTGGAAGATAATAAGAAAAAACTTCTCGAAGAACGTATAGCTCGATTGCAGCAAGAACTAAAAGATAAAGAGACACATTTTCAGGGTATTTTATTAACACTGCAAGAAAAGTTTGGCGATATGAAACAAAAATACGAAAGCCACATTATAGATGTAGAACGGCAACTTATGGATGATCGAAAAGTTAACACTGAGCTTAAGAGTAAGATACATAGAAGTAACGTGGTTGATTCAGCAGTCCAAACAGTGAATAAGTCTAAACATACTGTTGCTACACAAACGTTCATCAAACCAGATAGAGCGTCTTCAGCGGTGAGCAGGTTATCCCAAAACTCTGCTCTATTGTTAAACAAGTTGAAGGAAGATAGTTATTTAGTAGCAACAATAAAAGGGTTACAAACAGAGCTTACAGTGAAGCAGAGATCGATCGCGAAAATCAATAGAGAAACAGAGGAGCTTAGGAAGAACTTGCGAAATTTGCAAAAGGAAAAGGAAGGTAAGGGATCTTATTAGTGTTAATAAATTCTACAAAAATACAGATTTCGACTAGCTACGACTACGTATAGCATTTAATAAGGCTCTAAGAACTAGAGTATATAAATACGTAATGTAGAGTATGTAGAAGCTCCTATTATTTGTCGACTTCATTGATGTATATAAAAGGCCGGACCTGACTGACTGACTGTCTGTTAAACAACGTACATACCGAACCACTGAACCTAGAGACTTGAAACTTGTCCGGCAAGAGCAAAAAGTTTGGGAATTTTGAAAATTCGCAACGCAAACTAGGTTGCGGGCGTCAGCTAGTATGATAATATACAATATGATTAGTAAGTAAACAAAAGCTATACAACTAATTATTATTATTTTTCAGTGCTTCTTCATTTAAACCCCCACAGGAAAATAGGATTCAAGCCAGCAAGCAAATCCACGGAGAACATCCTAGCGCGAATGAACTCTGAAATGGAAGCTGAGCTATCAGAGATCAAGCAACAGAAGGAGTGTCTTGTGCAAGAGAGAAGCAGTCTATTAGACTCGCTCAAACGGACCAACGAGGAGTTCATATTACTGAAAAAGAAACGAATTCAAGATGTGAGTATTCACTTAGCTTAATGTAGTAAGTAATCAAGGTTTTTCAAAATCATACAACAACCGACTTCAATCGGACTGTTCTAGTGACTCTTTCGCAATTTCGTTTACTTCGACGACATTTTTTTCAGTCATTTGGATATAAAAACTTAACTACTGAACCGATTTTGATGAAATTTCTATGGGACTAGCTAGTCTAAAAGTATATCCTCTCAAACAAAAATGAATTTTCACAAGAGAATCAAATAGGTTTAGAAACAACAAAGATTCTGAGGTAACAGGCACATAAAATATAACCGAATTTAGAACCTCCTCCCTTTTTTTAAGTAAGTTAATTATTAATTTAAATTAATCCGGCCTGTTTTAAGTGTCGATGACACATAGATAAGCGTTTTTACAAGCTGATTGTTGGCGTTTTTAAACGCTAACGTGTAAGCGTGTTAGCGTTTGGGAAGGATTGTCAACAAGCTATTGTAAAAACGTCGATGACACTGGGCGACTTTACACGCTACAAGCGAAGTCGCTGGTGTGTAGCGTGTGTAAAAAAGCCATGTGTCATCGTACTATAACAGTGTCTGACCGTGAATGTGGCTACTAAATTCACGATCTTCTCTATAGCTCCACACTCTCCAACTGGCACACGAGAAAGAACTGATGCAAATGAACATGCAAGTCTACCCCCTCCAAGAGGAGATCAAAATGCTGAACCGTTCTGTAGAAATCCTCCAAGAACGCGTCAGGAACTCTGAAGACAAACTCATGAGGTATCAAGCTGGTGTTAGGGAACATGAAATGCATGCCGGGGGTGATAACCCTAGTGTTAGAAGTAACCATAGCAAAAAAGACAAAATTCGTTGATACGACAAATGTTGATATTAACTTAAATAAATGATTATTTCAAAGTTAATATCAACATTTGTCACAAAACATGAGTTTTAAACAATTGATGTATTGCACGCCAATCAGAACCATTTGTAAGCCTTGGAATGCACTGAACTGACGCTCGGAATGTTACTGTGATGGTGTAGCAAATGCTAAATTATAAAGAAATATTTTGGACATTAGGTAATTTTTTGACTTACTAGAGTTATGCAATGTAACATTTTGGCCAATAAATGATTGAACTGAATTGAAAGGTACTATGAAAATTAGTCTAGACATGGGATAAAGACCACATGATTATAATATTACTGCTACTCTAAGTGCGGTTTCACTGGCGGTTTCAGACTAGCATATTTTTGTCGCGCGTATACCGGCGGAGGTAGTGTACTATCGAGACTTCAAAAACTCAAATACCGGCGTTTACCTCGGTTTTTTCTAGCGAATGTCAGTAGCATGAGCCCGGTGGGTTGACGGTCGCGGGGACTAGGTACCTGGATCAGATGCTCAAGATCGTGGAGACTGGCTAAAGCGAAAGGAGGCCTATACCTAGCAGTGGGTCCTACCTGCCTGATGAGGACGTGGTGGCCGAGTGGATGAGGCCCTTACCTTGCGATCTGATGATCGATCGATCTGAATAGGTTTTTCGGTCGAAAAAATCTATGTATGCATCCCACGTTCTCGCAATGGTGAAGGAAAACATCGTGAGAAAACCGGCATGTCGTAGAACCTAAAGTTCGAAAACATGTGTCGAGTGCACGAAAGGAGCCTCTTCGAGGCGTACTTGAAATCCTTTCACCACACTGGTTCGAAGGAACTAGTGACACGATAAGAAGAAGAACCTGCCTGATGATGATGATGCGTCTTTCGCAACTTGTCGCGTATACGCGCTGCAAAAAACAAAACACAAGAGTCTACTGAAACCGCACTTAGATGAAATACTCGTTGCAAGACCCTATTTTACACCCGTTATGGGTGAATTTGTACAGGGTGGGCCATTAATTAGTTTACATTTAAAAAAATTATAAAAAAAAACCACATGAGTTATTGAAAAAAAAAGTATACAAAAGATGGGAATTTACTTTTTAAAAGTGATATCCACTTATCACACATATTGACTTTGGATTCTTCGACACGAGCTCGGGATCGCGTCGAACTGAAGCAAAAAGTGAGCGAACTAAAATTGTTTTACGCAAAAGTCGCCTTGAGACCCAGTGTCCCGATCTATTGCCACTAAATTTCCCTGAAACGAGTTAGCTGTTTGACTCTCCAAGCACCCGCGCCGCTCGGATTTGCGCAGGAAATCAGATTTAAATGTTAACTAATTCAGTGCCCACCTGTATAAGTCATCAAAGCTTATAAAGTTCGTGAAGAAACGGATTCTATTGAGGTCATGGCTGTGTCGGCAGTGCAGTGTTATTATTTGATACGTGTTGTGTGACTGCCGACGGTGCTTTACTCAAATCGTGCATTCGTAAGTATACAACGAGAAATGTATTTTTCTAGCGGTACGTACGGTCACGGAAACTTGTTTGACCTTAGATTCTGAACGAAGTTAAGATTTGCTAAAAATGCCGCAGTTAGGTATCGTCAACTAGAAAGCATAAGGTTTCAGTCAGACGTATAATGCAGATTCTTACTCGAATATTTTGATTGTAGTTTGTCTACGTGTGACATATCTCTCTCTTCTTATTTAACTTATGTGGGTCGGTTGGACCAATATGTCTTTTTCTTCTATTCGCCTCTATATACAGGGTGTGTCGTAATGAGTGGATAATCTTTCAGGGGCGGGTGGGGGACTTCAGGACTGATCAGAAAATGAAAATATGTACCAGTTTTTTTTGCACCACAGGGGATCAAACTTTTGGAAAAAAATGAGCAAAACACATTTTCTTTGCTAAATGATGCTGTACCAAATAACTGTACCTGTGGCACAAAAACAGGAAATACCATTTGATAGCATAGTTATCCAGGAATGCTCTAGCAAAAAAAATATAAGAAAATTCTTAGATTTGCAGTCTTGGCAGCAAAAACAATGGACAAAGGTAAAAAAAAATGGAAGTTTCGAAAACGTCCAGTAACTCGAAATCCATGGGATTTTTACTGGTTACATAATTTCATTTTATGATCAGTCCTGAAGTCCCCCACCCGCACCTGAAGGATTATCCACTCATTACGACACACTCTGTATAAGCAGCGTAGCTTCAGCCGTTAGCTTCAAGTCACTACTCTTTTCTGAGATTCGGAAGATCTCAATAATATTTTAAAAGTACAATTCTTTCATAGGTCTATTCAATGCAATGTAAGCGTTGAAATCCTGATTATAATTTCTCGTCTCTAATATTTTCCGCAACCGTACTATGTACCTACATTTTGTTAAAAATGGGACCATTTATATAGTCGTAAGATTTGAAGTGTTCGAATGCACAGTGCATTGTGATTGTTGGTTGTTAGAATTATGAATTAGATAATAATGCACAAATTTTAGTGTAAAATGAAGTTTTGGAGTTCCTATGAATAGGGTTCTAGTCAAATAGGTATTTCAATGTTTTATTGCAGGCTCTGGGTCATGTTAAATCTTGCAATACTTATGTTTTAGCCTAGCCGTATATGTGATGTAGAGTGCCCGCCACTACTGAAGTCCTACGCCAAAATTTGGAACTATTGCACCAAATCGTTATATCTATACGTAAATAACAACAGGCAGACAGATATCAACAAAGACGACGATTTAAGACGACAACAGCACCGCGGCTACCGGACTTCAGTGGTGGCGCGCACTCTACCTACAATATTTTTATTTTGTATCTATGTTTATTAGTCATAAAATCATTGTATAACCTTTAATGACCACTAGCCTAAAATAAAGGTATTATTTTAATCAAGTAGCTTACTAATTCAAGGTCCTGTCTGTCTAATCTACTTAGATACCTCCTTACATAACTTGTGTTAATTTCATAAAAAAATACATGAACCCAGAAGCAACCCCACCGAATGGTTACGCAGAAATGTGCCTTTTATCCATAAAATAAATTACTTATTTGTGTAAAACCGGTTTTATTAAAACCACGAACCATATTCCCTGCCTCTACTCACAAACTCTGAATCTAAAACTCTAGCCAACTCTTTCACAGCTGCTAGTAACTGCCTACCGGAATCTTTTATGTATTCTGGGGGCAGTAAAAAGCCGTAGAGTCCGTCGTCCGCAGCTTCTATGGCGAAGGATTGAGGCACTCCTGATGCGTAGACCCAGTCTATAGCCGTGCCCGTTGCAGGGTAGATCGTGTTATACGTTACTCCGGATTTGTACCTTTTGGAGGTTGAATGGTAGATAGCCTGAAAAATGGGCTGGTTATTTTAACTGGAAAGGAAGAAACTCACATCGATAGCTGTTGGTAGGAAGTCTGAGGAGCCCATTCGTCGCGGCTTTGAATTTATTATAAGAAGGTATTTAAATATTCTTACATTGACCATTCTTTCAGCAGTGGTTTTATGAAGGTTTCGATGATCGACCGCACCAGGTTTAGCGGACCACGGATACAAAATCAACTGGCCATATGAATGTAGATCTATCAGCACGTCTGGTTTTTTCCTCGAACTTGATATTAGATCCTAGAATTTAAAATAATTTCAAGCAAGGTTAAATTGGGAATTGGCCAGATGGGTCGAAGACTGCGGTAGCGGGCAAGCACTGGATGCGTCTCGCACAACATCGAGCAAAGGGGCGTGTTATAGAGGAGGCTTATAACCCAGCAGTGAGTGCAGACGGGCTGATAAGATGATGAAGGGTAAATTCCCAACAGCTCCTTTAACCCAACGTTGTCATAGGGAATATACCCAGTGTAGCAGGTAAGTAAAACAGCTTTACGAGGACTTCCCAATTTAGGTAGGTATTGACATGTTAAAATGGTGTGAAAAAGTCCAGCTAGACTTACCCGGACTGCGATGGATTCAGCTTCAGAAAATGGATGTGGTCCCGAATAGCCCTCATGGCACTCGTCATTCACTGTTATACCATCGATATCCCAGTCTACCCTAGGAGTAAAGAGTAGAAAATATACCAACTAGGTGTAAATTCATACCCCTAAAAGTTCTTTTGGTTTTTTTCCGGTTAGGTCCGTGACTCCGTTTATGTGTACCTAATTAGGTTATATGGATTTTTTTTATTTATTAAGGCGAAGTTGTGCCCAACATTAGGACACCCAGTGTCCATAAAAATTTAATGTTGAAGATAGGAAGGGGGTTTATATGAAATATGTTAAAACTTACTCAAAGTTTCTGTTTATGTCAACACCTACGCAATCCTTGAACGGCCGGCGATTCTTACGCCAAAGTCGATCGTGAGCCTGGGAATATTCAAACCCATCTGGGTTGAGAAGCGGTAGGATTATCCTGGAAGAAAATAACAACTTTGGAACCTAGCACACAGGCTGATCCTATCAAAAAGTAGCTATTTTTAAAGATTTTAAATAATAAATAAATAAAATAAAAAATATTTATTTCGGACAACTAGATCCATACAAAAACATTAAAAAGACACAACATAATTTAAATTTTAAACCTTTAATTATCATTACAAAATTGAAATTGAAATTTTTAGTTTAATGAGTTGGGTGCGATTTACCTAGTTATCTTTCAGATGACCTTATTGCAGATTTTATGCTTCAGATACACCCCAAGCAGTAGCTCTCTCCGTAGCTCGTCGACCGGTTTTTGGTGCACCAGCCCTCAATAGCCTATCGCAGTCCACAGTTGGACATAACCTTTCCTAACGCGCGCCAACCCTATTTAAATATTTATCTCACCACTCCTTGTTTCTCATGTGTAGCGGCAGTTGATCAAACTTGGAGACGATGCTGTCAAGGATGTACAAAGCAGAAGTTATCGAGATCCATTCCCGAGCGTGCAGCCCTGATGTTATAAGAATGGCTTTGTTTTCTGGGTTTCCGTTCGATATCTTTACCATCTGCGGAGTTTATACTTACTTAGTAGGTATAGGCGATTAACGAAAGTGCGTAATAGAAGTCATTCGAAGACTAAGTATTAGGTATATCAGTTATTAAGTATGAGGCTGGTGTGGTCACTATGGCACTTTTATTTGATTGAAAATTTGCTAGTCCCGAACTAAGCAGAGCTTGATAAGAAAACCAGATAACTGATAGAATACGTACCTATATACTTTTTTTCGTAGATACATACCTACACAGAATACACCTACACTCAGTACAAATAGTAGGTACCGATCTTCATCTCACAAATGTTTGTCCTGAAGCGGGAATCGTACCGCAGCCCCCCGGGCGTGTCAGTCCTACACACTTGCCACTGGGCCATCCGATTATTATCATGTCATTGTCTCCAGATGATTTCCATTTTCTCGCGTTATTTCTTTTAACAGAGACTGGATAAGCAGGTGGGTAGATACCTACTAGATAAGTAGGTACTTACCTAGTTGAATAGGTAATGTAGGTAAATGTACGTACACAGGTCGAATCTAAATAGATTAACGGTAAGTTGCTCCTACGCTTGAAAACTTGTGAAACTAGTTCTTATTTAATTAGAAGTAAGTTGTTAAAACGAGTAGAAAGGTATTTACTATTTACATTCAAATTTTAAGTCTCTACATCTTCTCTACTCTCTACCTTACCTACTAACTACTAGCTGAAAACGAAAGTGCATTGCTACTAAGTAGGTACATAGGTAAAGATACTCAACCAGTTTGTAGGTAAACATAGAGCGGGTAAAGAAAGGCTCCAGAGTAGGTTCCAACCTTTAGTGTTCTATTTTCAGCTGTATGTCCAATGGTGGTCACTTCACAAATGGACGCAAAATTGTCTGATAAATATTCTAAGTATTCGTCGATTATCTTGAGTGTTGGATATTCGCCCCAGGTCAAACGATGGCCTGAAATATTAACAAAGAGTTAGGCCGTAAATACTGATTAAGTAAGTACTTAAATATTTAATTACTGGTAAGTATAAATAAGTACAAAAAAAAGAAACGGTGTTATGCCAACTTGCAACAAACGGTCAAAGTTCCTAAGCAATTACGCTTGGCAGGTTAGGTATGTAGGTTACCTAGTTCCTAACAGTCCAGATTCTGACCATTAAGAACTGCCAAAAGAGTAAAGTAATTTCTTAGGGACTTTGACAGTTTGGTGCAAGTAGGCATACGGTTCTTAATTTTGTCATAGATAGGTCCCAAGAGATTAATTGCATGCATCTTACATAGGTACATACCTAGTTAGGTATCTCAAAAAGTTAACAGGAAAATCTCTAGATTTGCCCGAAGAACCGAGGACAACGGAGGCATCATCTTTTTAACAGAGCGCCTACTAGCTCGTCTCGTCACATATTGTGACGTGAAAGAAAATACCACAGGTCTCAGATACTTTCAGGAAAATATACATTGAAACAATTCATGATGTTTTCTTACCGGTTCTCAATGTTTTATCATCCCAAAACACAGGCTCCACTATTTGTGCATCCACTCTCCTCTGCACGTCCATAATGACGACAGAATGATTCAGACCTTGGGCTGTCATGAGTCTGTTTACTTTCAGCTTGTCATCCGACTGAACAAGGAACTCCGCCCGTTTAGGAGTCAGACTCCAAATGGAAATATCTGTAGATTTTTAAACCTCAAGTAAATAAGCAATGGCGGAAATAATTTTTATTAGGAACTCAATAGAAAGTTAACATTATTATTATTATCAGCCTGAGCTGTCCCATTGTAGGGCAAAGGCCTCCCCCCATTTTCAATAGTCAACATCGAATTTCGAAGGACTAAGTCGACAAAGAATTGGTCCTTCGAATTGATAAGATTTAAATAAATTACCTATAAGTAAAATTAAGTAAGTACAGACTCTTCTTATTCTAGTCTAATACTCTTGACAGAGTGGTCGTAGTCATAATCGAGTTCCGAAGAAAGGCAGCTCCACCTTAGTATGCATCCGACTCTGTTCGAGACTTTGTGGGAGCAGTCGGTCATAGTCGAGTTTGTGAGTGAATGAGGTCTGGCCATGGGATCTTTCACCGTCCATCTTGCTTGAGTAGCTTTAGGTACTTATGAAATATTGGTAGGTAAATTTAACAGTTATCAATTATTTGTATCACCTTTGTTATCAATGAGCTCTTTGATCAAGAGGATATCACTGGAGCCTCGGAGAGAAGTGCGCCAAACTTGTGCTTCTTCATATGACACAATTCCTTCATTTTGCACTTGTGAAGCATAACTTACTTGTATGAAACAGAATTTTAGTGAGTACCAAAAAATTTAGTGGTGATCCTAAGTTACTAATGCTTTGAAAATGTTTTGATACATGGATGAAAAGACTATGTATAAGATTTCCTACATATTTTATGCTTACATATTTGAATAAGTATTTGTGTGGCAACAGTATACATTGCGTTTAGTGAGTGAGCTGTTAGAAAATGCTATAAATTGATTTTTATTGCCCCGATAACAAATTTACAACTTAGATACCTACATTTTGGTTTCGGAAGTTTTGTAAATAATACAAAGTTATTTGATGCTCATAATAATTATGTTTAATAACATAACTCTATATACATTCATAGTTATTTGAAATAGAACATGTACATTCACATAAATTTATTATAAAATGAGACAATCAAACGTTTAGGCTTGGTGTCTGATATTAGTATTTGCGTCGAAACCACTTTGTTACTATCTGGCACATAAATATTATAATGCCTCATATAATGAAGTCGGCAACAAAAGTTAATCATTCATCATATCGGATTTCTCAAATATATCACAATTAATGCACTTATCATAAATAAATTATAAAATTGTCAACGGAGTGTCTTGCCTTAATATTTTATAGTACAAAACAACGTCAAAACGATTCACTATAAGATCTGATCACATGGTCCACTGTCGTGCATAAAACGCAAACAATACTCCTACCGAATGTTTCATTAGTCTCATTTTCACGTCGCCACAATCATCACCGATTAATCGTCAATGGAAATGACACAATATTTGTCTATAATGTTTGTCTTCTAATGAAAGTACATAGATTTCTTACACTTTATGCGCTAGTACATAAGCACGTTTCGAGATGAGTGATCGCACCGAACCAGCGTTTCACAGACATGACCACTCACAAGGATCGGCTCAATAAGATGGGCCGTAACAGGCTTAATAGATACGTTTCACTAGTTCATGTTTAAAGTATCGTGTTCTGTAGCGGAACACTGGAGTCCTGGGCTAGTCCGCGTCGCCGTTGGTCACCGTGAGGGGTTCCTCGTCTTCGTTGTACTCTAGCGACAGGACGGAGGCGCGCCGCCGCTTGCCAGCGGGCGGGTCGCTACACTCGCTGCCGGAGTACGTCCGCTTCTCGTGGGGCGAGCTCGGCCGGTTGCCGTTTACCGTGGCGTGCGACGCGCGCAACTCCTGCTGCAGAAACAACACCGTGCTTTGCATGCCCTCCACATCCTCGTCCAACTCTTGCAGGATCTCATCCAACTCTGAAACACAAACCACAAATCATACCCAGCCTGACAAATGCATATATTTGGTGCAGCTAAATTTTGGACACATACCTGACTGTGACTTCTTGACTTCCTCACTGAAGCTCTTCTGCAACGCTAGATCACCCTCTAACTTAGCTATTCGTCCACTCGATGTCATACGCCCCAAATCCTCGTTCTCCTGATGTAATAATCTACATTTAGCCATCAACTTCTTCCCTGTGTTTGAGTCTGGAGTGAACTTCCACGCGGACAGTTCATTTTGTGTTTCTTCTAGTCTAGCTTTTGTGGATGTGAGCTCTTGTTTCAGCCTTTGTATTAGCACGTTCACTGCTGGATCGAGCAGCGTCGGCCGTCCGTTCAAACTCGCGTGCGAAGACTTCAGTTCCGTTATTTGGCTCTGTAATGCGTGAATGTTCATGTTTAGCAAGCATTATGAATATGGCATAGAAACTAGGTATTACAGTTAGAAGGTTCCAATAGGACTTACAACGTAATCTTGTATTTCTTGCTCTTTAGCAGCAAGCCTTCTAACTAGCACTTTCTCTCTGTGTTGTGATTCTGCATATTGCTGTTTGATCCTATCCTCTACTTCTTTTGTCTTTTCAAGATTACCTGCACATATAAAATTTATCTTTAGTTACATTTATTCACAAAAAATGGCTAAGCTTCCAAAATGTAATAATTATTTATATAATGATCAAAATATCATGCAAGACTCTTGACAATTATTGTAATCGACAATACCATAACTTAACATTTAAAAAAATACTTCTCAAAATATGCAAGGGATCTTTTACTCTTCCAAGAAAGCATGATTGGTAACAACTGTTTTGACTTAATTGATTAATTAAGTGATTGGTAATCTGGAGTCTTATTCAATGCAATGCTGGTTACCCTGCCTAGAAGCACTGCATAGTAGTTACAAATCAAAAATCACAACATCATACAGAAAAAGACAATCTGTTTATCTCTCATTGGTGATTGGATTGGTGATGATTTACAATCTTATTTTACTAATCTAAGTTGGAAATTTACAATTACACAGAACTTTTATAACATATCAGTATCAAACTCTTGAAGATGTAACATTTAAGATTGTGAACACTGAAAATATGCTATGATATGAACAAATCAAGACACAGTTCCCAAATTCATGTTTTTCTTATTGCAAGTATTGTGTACAATTATCTGATTGGGTGCACTTGCACTTTGACAAAGATATTTGCATTCACAATCTGTTGAATGTTTACAATTTCATGGATTTCTAAGCCAAAAAATTATTAACTAATGGGCATTAATAGTAAGGTTTGTTTCAAAATTAGTTTTATTATATATATATAGTTTTATTTATAAGATACTACTTTTGTATATCTAAGTACTCTGTGATACTATGTACAAGTAATAGTCAATATTATCTTTTACTTGTCTACTTAAATAACCAATAGAAAAATAAGAAGTTAATTTTGGCTGAATATCTTTCAAGGATGATGGCTACATAGAATAATTTTGGGCTTAGAGTAAACAGTTCCTAGGTTTTGTTTTGTTTCTATAGTTTTTGCACATTTTACAAGAATTAGTGAGAAAATAGGTCAGCGAGTCCTGCCAGTCTTTTCAAAATAGTTCCACAAAATATTTTTTGGGTTGTGGTGTAGCAAATGGGGCACTGAGGCAAAAGATTTAGAACATTTTTTGATGATAAATTTGCTTCCTTATTAACACCTGCTTTTTATGGTACAGTCAGCATCAAAAGTCGATGACCACATTCAGATTTTCAAATCGATCTGCACAATTTATTATGCCTAAATCACTCAATATGACAAGCTCCAGTATTGAATGAATAACATCAAAGTGCAAAATTAACTGTACCCCAAATTGTTAAAAATATAACATGGTGTCAAGCGATTTTGAAAATCTGAATATGGTCATTGACTTTTGATGCTGACTGTACAAACAGAAAGGCGGTGGCAAAAGGAGAAACTTTAGTTCAGCACGTCTGAGGTCAACAACCGCCTAGCTAGAGGTCAAAATCTAGCAGATAAAGGATATGGTCTTCTTTTGCATCCACACGGGAGCAAAGCAAGCGTGCACAGCCTCGTGACAATAAAAAAATCTAAATTTTATATTTCTTAGTGCCTCGTTGGCGACACTCAGACCAATTTATGTTGTAAATAAGATTGTGATTGCTATTTTGTTACATCAAAATATAACCTAAATCCCAGAATTACCACATCACTTATCTTTCTGAATATATTCAGAAAGCATGTGTTGGGCTATCTCAGGTCATTGTTCATATTATTGGTTTATTTTTCGTGGTAGTAACTATTTTCAAGTTGGCTAATAGATGCACATTCTGATAAGTGGCTTGGTTTAATTGGACATGATAAGTCAATTATAAAGTTATGGCCAATCAAATGTGTGACCTATATTCTCATATAATTTGCCTATAGTTAGGTATAGGCTATTTATTAGAAAGTTATGAAATATGTATAGAAAATACAAGTATTTAAAATAAAACAATAGCTTAGATGTAAAGTAGAACAATTAGTTTAAAGCGTTAGAAAGTTTGAAACCATCACCAGAGAGTAAAGTACTTTAAAATTTCATCTCAAATAGAAAAGAAATAGATACAAACTAGCCATAGCCTAACTAAACCAGGTTAATCATTTGATTGTTTTTTTTTACTAAAAAAAATATTTAGGTGTCGCAATATCAATTTACAACATAATTCTAACACAAAAAAAATATATGAAGGCTTTGTAACTGTCTGCTGACATTTTTACATAGTTAATTATCTTATCTTGTACAAATACAGTTATACAAATAATAAATAGTCAGTACAAAGGAAGATAACAAAGCGGTAAACAAAATAATACCAATACAGCAAAACAAGTGAAGAAAATATAATTACTTTCAGAGAATTGAGACAGGATTCAGCAGTAGCCTCGTCAGTTAACGAGGACATAACAGCACAAAACACCAACACCGCTGCATATTGCACAGGAGAAAACACTGGGCTCTGTGTGCCACCATTATGCACTGCACTGAACACTCCACTGTCACAGCTTCACCTTTTATCTTCACCAAAGAACCTCCGATCACCTAAATACACCTCAATCACAAAAACTAACATTCCAACATCACAGTAAAGATCTTTTTTAACAGTATTCACTAATTTTTAAGTTAAAGCATTGTCGATTGCAATAGTTACGAAGATCGTGATCCGCGACGCCGGCAAGGGCGCTACCAAGCCGTTGAGACTTTCGTAAATACCTTCCAACTGTTTGTTCAACGTTTCGAGGTTGTCAATGTACAAGTCCTGGGTTTTCCATGCGGATCGAAGTGATTCGGCAGAAGCGGCGTCTAGCTGGTGTGAGGTCAATAACACACGCGCAGCCTTGGCGGGCCCGGTTGCACCGCCCTCACTCGCCGGCTCGACATGCCGTTCGCTGTCCTCGGACATTGCACTCTTGTTAACACCTTAGGAACACCCTTTCAACTGCAAGCAAACAACCTCGAATAAATTCTAGAACGGAATTAATTTGCATTTTGTCCGCCGCCGTTTTATCATACGTTTAGATTTTGTGTTTGTGCAGCTATTTACGTTGTAGAAAGTTTACTTACGGTATTAATGTTTTTGTGACTTTCTAATGATTCTTTATGTTCCAATTTTAAGTTAAATTTATCAGAAATTACAACACAAATATAATAATTTACGAGGTCAGCAAGATTATAACTACAGACGCCATTTTATCACGTAGCACTTTGGGATACCAGCTTAAAAAATAGTAAGAAGAGAGTTTCTTCTAAATAGTAGCAATGCGATAAGGGCAACACCGAAATAGTGCTGCGTATTTAACGGAAAATTATCGGTTTTTCTTTGCAACGAAAGAATGAACGAAGGACTATTTATTCATTCATTTAGCTTATGATAGGTGGTAGTCTATGGTATATTTTCAGCCTGCCGGAAACGGAAACTAATCGGAAGGGAGGGAAATAGATAAACCGATGGCAAATCGGGAAAAAATAAAAATATTACCAAAATACGGTAAGTAGCAGAGTAGCGTGATGCAAAACGTAAAATAATTATTTTTTAGGGTAGTACGGACCTGCTCGTGAAATCAGTTGTCAGAGCGTTTGGTCGAAGCGACGCGTGATCAGAGGCTGGCAGCTATCCTACTCGTTCAAAGAATAAGCTTTGCTGTACAAAGAGGCAATGCAGCCAGTACCTATCTTCGGCAGTCTTGACACGCTGCCATCGGGTAGGTATCGAGTTGGAGCAGTTGAGCCACCTATAGATCGTTTAGTTGGCCTAAATGTTTTTTTGTGCATTTGTAATAAGTATAGATTGTTTTTTGTCCGTTTTTGCATAATGTAGAGCCAAATAGGATAATTTTACTTTCCTACTTTTAAGTAGGCAGATCTCAACCTCAGTAGTAAGGTAAGGTAAGAAAGTAACACAAAAAAGTAGGGTAGTTATTATTACGGGTAATTTAAAACTTACTTTTTATTAATATTAATAACAGTTTAACTCCTAATTAATGTTTAACATTAATATTAATTACATTTACATATTTCAAACTATACAAAACATCAAGGAGATTCTATATCACAATATGTACAACAGAAAATTGAGCGTCATTTGGGGCCGCGTGTCAATAAGGTCTCCAAACCTCTTGACTGGGGCCGTAGAGTCCATGTTTTCCTTCTTCACTCTCGCAGTTCTGGACCAACCCACTTCCTTCACTAGCACCTTGAAGTTCCGTAGTAATTGATATTCCTCCGTCTATATCGCTTATTTTTATTTCGCTCGGGAACTGTTCAAGGTTGTGTTTATCCGCCGTGCTGTGGAGATGGACGTGTATTTGGTTCTGGTTGACTGTGGAGTATAGGTTGGGAAGAATCATTTGCGGGTTGGGGTTGATGTAAGGTGCATGGGACTGCAAACACGCCGGGTTGTTGTTGATATTGTTGTATTGATAGTTGGGGGTGTAGTTGTAGTTGTTAGCTGGCCAGTTGTAGTAGTTGGGGTCGTATCGTTGAGTGGCTACGGCTGAGTTAAGGTCTGTGAGGGAAGAGCTGGCTCCACTCGGGCTGCCTTTGAAGCCAGGGGTGCTTGGCTGAAAACCACTGTAGTCTGTGTGTCCGAGTGGCATTTCGGGTAATACTGGAACAAAAGAAAATGGGAAGATTAGTAGGTAAGTAATATTTTAGCGCAAGATATTATAACATTACGACGACGACCGAGCGAACGTAGCAGCTGAGATATAAGAAATACTATTTTGTAAGCAGATAAGTGACAAGAAACTTTACTCGAAAATTTATGGTCTGCTAGTATCTACCTATTAGTTTACTTTAGGTATAATTTACAAAATGTTAGGATCGAATTTTATTTAAAAAAAAATATTACCTACTGCTTTCTTTTCCATAAACAAACTATACAAAAGTAGAGCTAGCTACAACTATTTTTAATGAATAAAAGAGCCGATCTCTAATAGAAATGGGTCAAGGTCAGCGAGAAGTAGGAAGAATAAATAAATACGACAACATTCACACACAGTATGCTCATTGGCTTGAGAAGAAAGAAAGTAAGCTTCGACTCACTGTTTTCCTTAATAGGTAATGTTCCATTTATAAAAAAAATTGACATAAATTAAAGGCAAAATAATTAGATAGCGGATACCTATTATGTGGTAAACCGCTCCATTACCGTGGTTGTAGAATATGAATGGAGGAGGAAGTTTCTTATCAAAAAGCTTTGTGACGCACAACACTGAAATTATTATTCAGTCACAAGGCAACGTTATTTATTGGTTATTTGGTTTATAGGTCAATCATAACAATTTAACAAGCACTTTATGTACAAACCTACACAAATGAAATACTTAATACTAATGAATTAAACAGAAAAATTAAAGAGAATAATTGACTCAGATGCTCAAAATGAAAAAAAAAATGTGGTGAAGTTCTCGTGTTGACTGTTTTCCTTCCTATAGCTACAGTTTTCTAGAGAACAATCATGCCTGACTTTTCTGTTGGGATTCGAATGTGAAGGACTGGAGGTACTACTAAAATTATACTACCTATCCCTTCAACTCTACCTTCATCGACAAGTAACGTATCTAGTATTAGAGTCAAACAAATCTGGCACCTAGTAATTTATTATTATATAAATCAAGGCCTTATTATTCTGGATACCCACCCAATTACCCATAGATGAATAACAGTTTTCCTGTAGAACACCAAGATAAGTATTAAGGACCAAAAAAATTTTTCTTGCCTAGTTAGGCTAAAAAACATTTTCTTTCTTACACAAGACTCTATAACTCTCTCTTTTTTTCTATTTATAGGTGTAGGTACTTTTGATCTCCATCTCACCTGATGGTAAGTGACGATGCTTTCGATGGTGTAGCACGCTTACTTGGAATAATCCAATTCACTCTTGCCTTAAAGACACCTAAATTATAGTGATCGGGAAACACTGACTGACTCTATTTTCTGCGATTGGACTCTTGGTTAGTCCTTCGTACGTGCTTCACAATATTCACCATAAACCTAGCATCGTTCCAGGTCAGGTCTTGGAATGTAAATGGTGTAGTTACCTGCAGGGATGTGTAGGGTGGGGTCAGGCTTGTAATAGGGCGGCTGCAGGGGCGCGTATGCAGGGTACATCGGAGCCGTAGACGAGTACCCCGTGTTCCAGTCGCTCGCACCCAGGATATTGCCGCTGGAATCTGGAAGAAAAACCATATTTTTTATCTTAGGTTAGTAAGCAAGGGACGTGGTGGCCGAGTGGATGAGGCCCTTGCCTTGCAATCTGATGGCCGCGGGTTCGTATCCCGGTGGCAGTAATGCGTAAATGGGTTTTTCGGTCAAAAAAATCTATGTCTAGGAATATAAGAACGCAAGTTAGGGTAGAGTTCCTAACTTTTTACCATTTTTATTTTCACATTTCACACAATGCCGTCTTGCCCCAAACTAATAATATTATGGAAACTAGATAACTGATAGAATACCTACTTATATACTTTTTTTAAAATTAATAATATCTACCTAATTATGTGCATATTTGTATGGTTTATCGACGATTGTGTTTTGATGTGTTTGTATGGAGGTCACGCATACGGAACCTGTGTGTCGGGATTGCCTGCTGATTCACCTGAGTGTAGCAGAGGTGTGTCGCTAAAGAAAGTAAGGTCATGTTAACATAACTCAAAAGCGATTAAACTGATAGTTAGATACCGATAGGTACTTGTACAACTAAACGCAACTAAAAAACTCCCATCTTTAGTATGAAACGAGTTTAAACTCGAGGTTAATCCATTTTTTTGGTATTTACAACGTAATGCCCGTTGCTTCCTCTGTATAAAAAGTAGCATAAGGCGATTAACTATGAATTAAAAAATTTAAAGGTTATTTACCTTAGTATGATGATGGAGTTGTGTGACGTCCGAAAAAAAAAAATATTATTTTCGGATTTGATTTTAATTTAAAAGGGATCTCAGTTAAAAGTTTCTGAAATAATAATACTGCCACTGTATTATTTTTTTCGGAACACGTCATGCCGCCTATGAAACTTTTATACCTATGTAGGTACATATATATATATATATATTAATATTTTCGACAAACAATTTTGATAAGCATCAGCAAGAGGTGCTTGTCACTGTGTCCATGTGAGTAATTCCATGTGAATCCGGTGAAAGTGAAGTTTTGAAGTGAAGAAAAAACCTTGGCTTCATGCCAAACTTTAATACACCCATCATTGTATTTTATTCAAATGACACCTCAAAATCGAGTTTGAGGAAATTTATTTCTTAGAAGGATTTGCAGCAATTTTATTGCAATTTTATGTCATTTCGTTGAATAAGTAAGTGCATTTATTTTATCTTGCACCTTCATATTTTTGTGAGTAGGAACCTGCTTATTTTAAGATTTAGATTTATCCAAATTCCTTATTTATCTGGTAAGTGCCTAAAGTAGGACATTTTTATTTGGGTTAGTGGTAGAGTCTATATTGAGTTGCCTCATTTACCAACAAAACGTAAATACCCGTAGAGTGATAATTTATTGGTCGTCACTCTGGTAAATGCATCAAGACTAGCTAGCTTACTTTATCACTAGCTTACTAGCCTAGAAATGAAGCTAGTTCTATTTACGCGAAGCCAGAGCTTCTAGCTTGCTAGTTTACTATCACTATATTGTTACCCTGGATTGAAAAACTAGCCTCGTGTATCTCGGCCATATCGCGCGAGTAAAGGAGCGTGCATTTTTAATGTGAAAGATTTCTTCAGTCCTAATAAGAGAACCCCCACTTCGTCTCAAAAAATTAAACCACACTAACAGAATCAAATCAAATGTCCGTCTCCCAAACGCCAGACGCATTTATACAGGGTGTTTCCAGAACGTGAATCGCTTACGTAAGCAGGCGCGTGCCGCTGACTCACGTGATAAAACAAATCATTATTATGTTAATTCGTACGGTTTTGTATGACTATTGTGTGTACACGTGGGTAAGTGCACGTACACACACCCTATGTTTGAAATCTTTTGATTTAATATTTTTATGTAAGCAATATTCACGTCTTTTTTGCAAATGCAAATGACAATGAAAGTGCTAAGAGGTAGAAACAAGGGCGTAGCTACCGTCGTATCTGCCGTATCAATTGTACGGTACCCCCGGGCCACGGGGGCCCTCGACGTGCGTAAGCAAAAATTAATAAAAAATTCCCAATTTTTTATTTTATTTCAGTCACTATTTCTGTTACTACTATAGATGCAGAAACTTTAGAAAAACTAAAGTCATCATCAGCTATAAATTATTTAATAAATCAATTTGACGAGAAAAAGGCAAGGAGAGTGTATATTTAATTTGAATTGTTTGTAAAAATTTGGAAAAGTGACAGATAGATAATTATGATGAATAAATATTTCTTTTGCTTCTATGCGAAATATTCTCTTTTGTGAGAAAGCTTTAATATAGGTATATCTGTGGCTTTACCCTGCATAAGGGCCCCCAAACATTTTTTTATACGGGCCCCGCCAAGGCACGCTACGCCACTGTGAAATATGCCAATAATTCATTATTTGTTAGTGGGTAAAACTTGTGGAAAGAAATGAAAAACCACAAAATGAGAAAACTCGCACAACGCAGTTAATTTTGACACTCACGTATTCGCAGTGAAATTAAACTTTTCTTACAGACTAAAAATGCACGCCAATCACGCGATCAGTCTTATAAGTAGGTAGGGTGTCTTATAAGTAAGTATATTTGTTTGGCAGCGATAGTGGATAGACAGACATGCATTCTTAGACTGAAAGGTCTCTAAAATCCTAAAAACCTAAGAGTAACAAAGTGAACTAATATATTAATGCTCAGTTTATTGTTAATTTAGACAGTCTGCGTACGCAATACCATTATTTATAGCATTAATCAGCTGCATTTGACGCAACCTCAACGCAACGGACGACCCTGACTATTTCTTGGGATTACCACCAGCAGATCTCCTTTCGTTAGTTCTAAGGTTTTTTAATAAACTAACAATATGTAGATATTGAGGACTTACTCGGAGAATCCAAGGTTTGGGGAAAATGGGGAAAATTTATTACATAGTAAGATAACTACTACAATCTATGTATATATCAAGCGAAAATAGGAACCGATTGGACCAACTATAGACCGTTGCAAATGATCTATAGATAGCTCAACTGCGCGACTTGATACCCGATAGCATTGTGCCGAGGATTTCATCATTTGGATGGCTGCATTGCCTCTTTGTATAGCGAGTCTTATTTTTGATGAGTTTTTATTAATATCTCTAACTACATAGGTTAATAGGTATTATAAAGTAGGTTAGGTAGAGTCGCAGTTGTCGTGAGCCTACGCAAATACGTTCGATTGCCCTTTTTATGTGACTCACATATACCTAACTGATGAAACTTATAGTAAGTAGGTAGATAGGTTAGGTAGGTAGTATTTAGTTACCTACGTAATAAAAATTAGAGTAAAATAACAGAACAAAGTAAATCTATATCAATGAGGATGACGTTAGGCATTGTTTAGTAAGAAGGTCTTATATTTAACTTGGCTACTGCCCGTAGCTTCGCCTGCGTGATAAGATAATATAATTAAAAGCTCACTCAGTATTATGCCTAGGTATTTTTAGTATTTCGTAGAGTAAGAACACACAGTACTGAGTTGTAGTGGAATTTTAGTGGTAGTTAGTTGTAGGGGAGGAGGTATAAGTTAAAATACATCATTTAATTTTCTATGTAATAGGTAATATACCAGTAGATGTATGCCAATATTTTTCTTGTCTTACCATCAATTGGTTGACTGGTACAAAATGCTTTGGCATTAAGTCCTCTATTTGTACTACTTTTTGGTTAAGTAAATAGTAAAAAGTAAATTGTTCCATAGTTTATTATATATAAAATAAAAGGATGTATTTTAACTGATACAACTAACTACCACTAAAAATCCATTACAACTCAGTGCTGTCTGTTCTAACTCTATGAAATACTGAAAATACCTAGGCATAATACTTAGTGAGCTTAGAGAGCTTAAAATTAGTAGCGTAATTCAGATCAGTTTATGAACCAAAAGTGTTCGATAATGATTTCCTGTATGTATCTACGGCATACACGTTCGGGCAACGGAGTAGATAAGCTTTACGTGCAGTAGCGCCACTGAGTCCCATTCAATCCTACTCTTACTTCTATTTAATTGGCGAAAGTAGTATGGGTATGATTGTACTCCTTAATCACGTCAAAAATACTGAATCAATGGGGCTTAAATTCGTTTTTATTTAACGAGCTGGAAAAGGAAATACAGGTTAATTTTTAAACCTAAGCCGCGGCAGAAGGTAGAGCGGTAGGAAGCACATTATTTTCATTTTATTTTATTATTATTTAAACAAAATCAACAGTTTTTAGAATTATAATTGTATAATATTAATACATAGCACTAGATAACTTATACTAGAGCAAACGTTTTCTAGATTATATTATGCGACTTAAATACTCCAGGAACAATCATAAATGTACCTAAACTTTTGATTCATTCATAAAAACAAACTTACCCATTCATAGTTAGGCAAAACTAACAAACCAATTTTATGACAAACAGAAACTGTTCAATACCTACTTGGGGATATAAATGCCCGTCATATAGGTGTTGAAGAGTACCCTGAGGTACTCCGAGAAACGGTAAAGTAGTAAGTTCTGCTACTGCCCGCAGCTTACTTGGTATCGAGATTAAAGGTAACTTATGTGCTTTTCCTGCCCATAAACTATATCTTTACCGAATTTCAGCCAAAACAGTTCAGTCGTTTCTCATCAGTAGCAAACATCCATCTATCCGATGTACGGCACTTCTAAATCATTAATACATATCCCAGATATCGGATCCATATCTTAAGAACGCGATTCAGATTATTTATTGTACGCGTAAACATAAATTTAACATAATATTATAATTAAAAGGCATGTAGGTATGTTCATAGTTGAAGTTAACCCTTAAAATTGTTTTCTTTCAGCAAACCTATGAAGAAGATCTATGCCGAGAAAGGCTTGTATCTATTGTAAGTGTTATCTTTATTACAATGTACTTTAATTCTGTGCCCGTGCAGTGAACGAATCCACTTCATTTTGCGGTCCCAGCGTGCGTTGTTCCTAATTTTGCTCGCTCGTACATGAAATTAAAATTGGTTTTATGTTTAAATGCGATATGCAGTTAATACATATTTAATTAGGTGACTAAATAAGACTATAGCGTGGTGTGGTTCGATGTGAAACATGTCGATGGAAAAACCATGCTGTGTCAATGTTTTGACGAAATCTTCATGGCATAACAACGTGTAAATGGTAATACCGCAGTGACTGGTTTTATTGGAAAAGTCCGCCAAATACGCCACAGAGTGGAGCAATAACTGTTGAAATACACAAATATAAACCTCTAGATTTACGAAATACTTTTATTTGTTTATTTACCTATTGTAAATCTAGAGTTTCAAAGACTTCAAAGACTAGGAAAATATTATTCTCTTAAGTGTTATAGGTAACAAAAATGAATAATTCCTAATCTGTTATGTTACTTTTATAAAAATTTGCTTAGCCTAGGGTTAGTTAGTGCTGTGTGATATTTTCTAGAATTGTTATATGTATTTGTAAATTAATAAACATTTCAAAGACGTCATATTTTCTCTATACGAGTATAAACACTATATGTACCATTCAAATTCTATAGCACGTTATCAAATAATTTTTTTTTTTTTCACATTACACCTAACTCCAAACTAAGCATAATTTTTATACTTACACCAGCTGACGCCCGCAACTTCGGTTGCGTTGCGAATTAACAAAAATCCTTTCTCAGTACGACGCAAGCTCAAGTCACTATGTCCAGTCGTTTGGTATGTTCGTTGTTTGTCAGTCAGTCAGGACTAAGCTTTTTATTTATATTAATGAACCTTATTTTTTTTTAAACTACAAATCCAACGTTTCTACCATATCCAAGCTTATTTGCCTTATCAACTCTCGTGATTGTGTAGTTATGAAGCTGTAGGCACGGACAGCCTAGGCCTGCCTCTGACGTGAGATAATTACCGTTCCCTACCCTACCCCCGCCTCCCTCCACCTGCAGGGTAATGTCACATTAACACCCTCACCTCGCGCACAAACTGTCAAAACATCGCCAACTGTTTAACGAATATGAAACAAATGAAAAAATGTATTTTACTAACGAGGAATTATTTGGGCTTATTTACGGTTATATTTTCTGCGTTGCGAATTTATAAAATTCCTTTATTAGTAGGTACACGCTTACGCTTCCTGACGTACATACCCTAGAAATTTCAAGTCTCTACGTTCAGATGTTTGGTCTGCCCTTGTCTTTAAGTCAGTCAGTTAATAATTCAGGATGAAGCTTTTTAATAACAAGTATACGTATAATTACTTTTATTATTAATACGATATATTTTATTAATACGATAACGATCAACACTTGCCTGATTCAAAAATGAAATAAGTTTAGTACCTAATGGTTTTTGGTTTTGTAGAGCCATATTTGGTAGAAAGTAGAGCTTTGAAGAAAAAGTAGTATGAATGAATTAAACTTTATTTGCATCATACAGGTACATTGTGGTCTTACTTTAAATTAGAATCATTGCATCAACTTTTGTCGTGCAAATACTTATTATTAATGCTAAATAATTGGTAAATTGCTAATTTGGGTAAATTGCATATATTTATTTGACTATTTTCGCGAAAAATTACTTATTAATCATAACATGATGGGGTTTTACGACCACTAAATGTAACTATTACTTTACCAACCTATTATCCTACTTTAAACTGTTCACCCAAAAATGACAGAAACCTAAGGCCACATCCATACCGTCATCACAGCAACCACGTCAAACCACGTCATTCACTCAATCAAGGGGCTGATTAGCCGGCGCGAGCTTAATTAGCGCCTTTGATCAAACAGCTTGTTCTTGTTACACATTCACGTGCCTGGCTGTAATTAGTGTTATAATTGAATGCCTATAGGTTTACATACACCTGTGAGGCAGGTAGAGGCTTTGAGTAAACTTTAGATGTTGCATTAGAACACGGTAATTTTAGTAGATAACAGAAGCTTGCGATGTAAACACTCATTTCAAAATTCCAATATTAATGGACGATTGTTCATTAGTCTTATTATTATTATCTCATTTATTTATATATTTTTCTCGTTAAAAGTTATTTTTTACAATAATATTATAAAAAATTAAATATCTAAATAAACAGCAATCCTATTGTAAAAAAATTATAAAAACGGTGGACCACCAGCCGCGGGGTAGAGCCCAAGCGGCTGGTGGCTAGGGCTGCAGAGTGAGGAACCTTCTCACCATGCGAGCTGACTCCAAAAGTACCACCTTTTGTATCTGGCCCTTGACCCAGCCACCAAGAGAGAGCCTCTTTAGGTACTGGTCGAGACTCTTCGCTATTAGTCCGTTCACCGTAACGACTATCGGGACAATCGTCGTCGATTTTATTATTATTATTACAATTTTTTGACACCAACGATTTGTAATATTTATTTCAGAAATTACGTTCGTCTTCACGATGCTCCGTTTAGTTCCTGATAAAAATATTTTTTATGCTCTTGTAAGGGAAAAAGTATCATAGAAGCTCTTTTATTTTGCTCCTTTATCTATTTATTATATTTGAATGTATCTAAACTTTATTTAAAAATACACATAATATACGCGTCTAGTAGATTATGATTATATTCTACTCGACGCGTAGCTACGAGTGGGTATTTTGTTTTCTTCTTTTCCATTTTTTTTCCTGCTTTCTTATTTTTGTTAATACGGTAGTACCTACCTATACTATCAATTGGTTGTACAGGTTATAAAAATAAATCACGCTGCATTCTCGTCCGAAGCTTTATAAATCTCATTACGTACAAGAATATTCTCACCCTCCGCGTTTTTTGCTCCTGTTGGTGATCACTTACAGAGTAATTCGATACATCCTGTGTTTGACGGCCAGGCTGTATCCAGATATTGTAAATCCTTGAACCTTTAGCATAATTTATTTTATGGAGTAATTAGTCAGTTTTGAAAATGATCATTAGGTAGGCATAATTTATGAAACATACTTGATTATACCTAACATAGTAGAATTTAACGGGTATTTTTCCCTTTCACTTATAAAATTATAATACTTACCGATCTTCATTTTTGATTAATTATTTAAAACCTAAACTTACAGATAAGTATTTAACTAGTTTTTAGCGTTAAAAGGCTTCACCTGAAGAATTTCGTGATCGTGCGTTCAATACATTGCCAGATATTCTGCCACAAAGCAGTAATGTGTGAGCATTCCTGTGTCCTAGTGTGAAAGGCACTGAGCTAGTGACCTTTAGCTACCCGCTTTGTCCAGAAGTGGGATGAGATAGGTTAATAAAAAAATGTTGTTAGATTCTACTAAAACGGTAGGGTCTTGCAGTTTAAAAAATATCCCTTCAATATCATCGTCATACAAATTATGCGAGTGGAGGGGCGTGCATTTTTAAACTGAATGGTTTCTACCAACTTATTTGAACTTACAGTAGTATTTAAAATAATTATTAAGTGTTGATAAGTACTTATGTACCCGTTATCCTGTTTCTCAAAAAGGAATCGTTGAAGGATAAGTGTGACTTACACATAAGGAATACCTATTTATAAGGGATTTATCCATAATTGCACTGTTATAATGTGGATTCCGGGGTAATATTTTGCGTTTTCCTTTGTTTACACACATGTATTTCAATATTTTCGTGTAAATACATCACTTCAGAATCGTATTAGTTATTTTGTTTACGTAAAGCCAGTTCTAATAATGAACGACAATTAGTTATTAAAAATTAAAAACTATATCATTAAAAAAACGCACTATAATTTATTAGTCAGATGGATACAAAGACAGATAATAGCTTATACATACTTAACCAATATATTCTACGCGTCGGAGGCACAACAAAATACGAATCGTAACTTGTATTAAAATATCTCTGTATGGATGGATAATGGATTGATGGATTGCAACCCCAACCAACTTTTCTTGCAATTTTTTAAAACCAACTTTATACTAAGGTGATCTGGAAGATATCGCTTCATAACGATATTATCACCTATTTTTCTTACTTTAACTATGTAAACTCCTCTAAAATATTTTTTTTGTTGTCCTTAAAATTAAATAAATAATTAACTTCTTACACAGGGGTGGGCCATGAATTAGTTAACATTTAAATCTGATTTCCTGCGCAAATCTTAGCGGCGCGGGGTGCTTGGAGAGATCAAACAGCTAACTCGTTTCAGGGAAATTTAGTGGCAATAGATCGGGACACTGGGTCTCAAGGCGACTTTTGCGTAAAAAAAATTTAGTTCGCTCACTTTTTTGATACATTTGTTTCGAATTAAGTTAATTTAACATTTAAATCATTGCCCGAGTCCTTATGTAGATATAAATGGGCGAAGAATTTCGAAGAGACGGCAGCGACATTAAATTTGTAGCATCGGCGATCCCCGGACTTCTCAGAGTGAAGAGAACGTGTAGGAAATTATGCTTCAGTTCGACGCGATCCCGAGCGAAACAAATGTATCAAAAAAGAGAGCGAACTAAATTTTTTTTCGCATAAGTCGCCCCGAGACCCAGTGTCCCGATCTATTGCCACTAAATCTCCCTGAAACGAGTTAGCTGTTTGACTTCTCAAAGCACCCCGCGCCGCTCGGATTTTCGCAGGAAATCAGATTTAAATGTTAATTAATTCATGGCCCCCCAGTTTTTTCGAAACAGCGTGGTGAAAGGATTTCAAGTGCGCCTCGAAGAGAATCCTATAGTATTTTTTTTTGTATAAATTTTAAACTAAACTTTGTCTTCAGCTTATTTCAAGAAACGGGCAGTAATCACATTACACGGTACAAACGGTAACATTGTCCAGTTCAATGCGTTCGATTCTAAGACACGTTCACTGTAATGTAAGTTTCTGAGATTATACGTTGGGCCACGAAAAAGGCTATTAACTGCATGGATACGGATGCTGTAATAAGACAAGGTAAAACATTGTAAATATACCAGAACGTAACATAATTTACAACGGGTGGTGTTAATGTTTTTACATGTAGAGAGCAACCAAGTGCAAATTAATTCTTCTTACCTTTTCAATTAGTGCTCTAGAATCGGTGATTTAAGTAGCCACAATACATACCTCTTTAATTAAATTTTTACGACTGTCATCAGGTTGACCTCTTTTGTACATTATTTGTTCATTATGTTCGTAGTGTTAAATAAGATTTCTGCTTATTTGTTTTCCGTATGAATATCTTTGCACCCGCTCCCGCACCCGCTTCCTCGTATGCTTCTATCTGTTTAGCGGCCCCACCGAAGGTATTGTTAGCAGCAATGAATCCGGGCGATTGGACCGTTGATACACTCGGCCAGCGCGTAACTCTATCTGCCGTACACGCGATACTTTACCTACTCGTTGCCTATCACATCTCGGTGCCTGCCTCCGGTGTCTGATGATGGAGGTATTACATTGAGATTTTCCACGTTATTATCCCACTTTTGTTTAATTAGCTTCTAACCATTTTCGTATCAACTTATATTTCTTCTATGACTCTACTGAAGTGGTAGAGTTTTTTCTTAAGGGGTTAAAGGTATCAAGGGTGATTTAAATAAAAACTATTAAATTCCAAGCATGATTAACTGAAAATGCTCAGCTGATTTCCAAAAAGGATTCTCTCGATTCGAACAAAATTCCTGGCCAAATTAGCAGCTGAACTCTACAGGGCAGACTTCGAGCTTTGCTGCTTTGTTCAATGATTCTGCTCTTCCAGAGGGATAATCAAATCATTACCGGCTGGCAGGACACCGCACTTATTTATCTCTATGCCTCACTTCATCAAATACACGAGCATTATTCGCTTTATCGATACTTATCTCACAAATTATGGCCCAAATCGGAAAGTCTGACTACGCAAATCACCGACATAATTTTTACAACATTTTTTGTAACATATTTACCGACAGAAGGCAGACGTAACACGTAGAACAATAATTGATTGTATTGAGCCAGCCGACACCTCAAAATATTAAAATTGCATCTCGTTTCTACGCTCCGCCGGTGAAAGAGAGGCTTTGTGCTATCCGATACGCGTTTTCCTTCGAAGGATATGTACGTGATTCCGTGTGTTTTTTTCGTGGGTTGAATTATTTGTAGGGCTTCTTTATGTGTTGCTCATTACAGTACAAGCGTATCCTGCGGGCCCGACCGCAAGACATTACTGAGCACCTGATCTGAGGAGATGGAGCCTTAATGCTTGAATTCGTGCTACGTGCTCGCGCTGTCCGCGTTGTAGCCCTACCGGTAGTTTTGTAAAATAAAAGCTCTAAGAGCTAAAGTGCTACTTCGATTACAGATACTAGTAGCAAGATATACAAAGAGCAACAAAATTATTAACTTTAGAATCTCAATGGTTAAAAAAGAACATTCGGATTGAAAAGCAAGTGAAAATATGTATCTGTAAAATAGCTTATCAATGAGTGTGGTTGGTACAGAAGTTGGGGCGGTCAAGTCTTCGGGACCGCAAACCACGCGATGGCTAAACACACAAAACTTCTACACTTTTGATTGTACTTAGATATGCAATACCTGGATGTATATGGTTTTTATGTACCACATAATCTCTGCTATTATTATTACCTACATAATAACAGGAAAATATAATCAAGTTGCGCTACAAAGCAGAGTCAAAGTAACATCAAAGTATCAAAAACAAGACAGTTGAAAGAATACAGTTGTGTAATTTAGTGTAGCTTCTTGTATTACTGAATTGTCTGATAGCTAATTCGGCAACTAAAATCAGTAAAACCGTTGCGGTTTTCACATTTGGTCGAGCACTTACATTTTGAATAGAAAATAGACAATGGAAAATAGTTGCCGATGTAATGAGAGAGGTGATGAGATGAATAATAGAAAAGCATTGGCGGGAAAAGTTTAGCAGGACATTTTAGCGGTTCTTTTAATGTGGACTTTTTAGGCGTCCACACGCGATAAGAAACCTAGCTAACCTGGCTGGATAGAGTTACTACATTAACCCGTATTCTAGACAATTTTTACACTCAAGGAAATACTTATATTGAAATTTGACAGGTGACAGACGAACGCTTTTGCAAAGCGTTGGCCATTTAACTACTTACGTAAAGTGAATTTGAGTATAAGGACTGACTTAGAATACGGGTGTGAATGTGAGTTTACCTATGTTTATGTTAGTATATAGGTAAGCCCCCTTGAAACAAAAGGGTAAGCCATTTTATTTTATAATTTGACCGGTAGCTACACGTACTCGGTTCTTGACAAACATGTGATAAATAGGTCTTAGGGCTCGAGAAGACGAGATATTTAGTAGATTCATGGATTTTAACCATGTAATCGTATTGTTTTTAATTTTTGATAAGTGATATAAGTGATTTCTCTACATCAGCTTACTTTCAAATTACAAAGAATCGCGTCATGTCCCTCAAGAACCTAGCAAGTACCATCGCCCGGACTACCGGTTAAAAATGAGCCAATTATAATGCTTATCGATAGCTAGCTGTAGCCGTTTCAGGGAGTTGTGGTTTGCGGCCGCTTCGTTCTGCCACAGAGCACGCCCACCATATATTTTAATAGTTATAATGCTCCCGAGCTATCCCCATCTCCAAGAGTCCAGTAGCACCGGTCCGGTGATAACCATTTTTTGTGATCGAAAATCCTTATGAAGACGTCAATTTCGAATTGATTTTATGTCGTCTACGTGATTTGTATATCAATGATTTCTATTCGATTGATGGCGTGCCGAAAGTAGAATGTGATTCTAATTTTTTTGTTAAAAATTATTCTTCCACTGGAATCAAAACTGGTAATAAATAACAGGCAGGAGTCACTTTGTTATCTTCTGCAGCGGAACTGAGGTAAACGTAAATCATGTAGTTATAATTCAAATTGTGCAGAGGACAAGCGCCGGTAATAGCTATTGTTTGTTGTTCTAGGGCATAGAGCAACAGAGGTGGGAAGGCTAATCCCATCGCTTATTACATCCCGCAGTAGCGTTCGGATTGAAACCGCAGCAATCGCCCACAGTTTCTGCAGCCCCATCGATCTATTGCTTTCGTTATCAAATTTTCACACGGACCCCGGCACCAAGATTGACTTTATTTGACTAAGTGAAACCGCAGGACGCGGCCGAATCCAAAACTCATTCACCATAGCTGCCTAGATTAGACTCTCAAACACAACCGCTACTGAATTAGAGGCAATGTAAAATAAAACATCGGAAAGTATTGTTACGGTAGCCAATCACGGGTTGAGATATTGATCATCGAAATTGATCAATCAAATCAAAATTTACCGGAAATAAGGCGCGATCCAATGATATTGTTCGACGAATTGAATGTTTTTGGAAATTACGGATAATTTGTAAAGGTGTGAAGAGGTTGATGATTTCTTAAAACTGTTCGATTTTCATTGATATCATTTCAATAAATGCGTCAAGCAATAAAATAATTATTTTCTTATTCATATTGATAATTTGTAGCACATACATTCATAATGACCAATTGCGTTGCTCAATGTACCTACTATTTCTATTATAACACAAAATGATAACAACACTACGTCCGTCAGCGTCAAGCTTGCAGCCTGATTACTTTGGATTCAAATGGTGATAGACAAGGGCCTCTGAATCTACTAGAATTACACATTATAATAGAACACAAATTATTCAATATTTTCATCTCAGCATGCATTGTATAGTATATATTAGTTATTACCATAGTATGGTCATAAGTCAAAATAAACTTACATTGCGTTTAATCATCACCAGGTTCAATTTCATCGATAAGAACCTGGTTATTTCCATAGGTATGCAATACTATTCAGTTTAATTATTTTTCTAAGGTTGGTACCAACTGTCGGCCAACTTCCTGGTACACACTTTCGTCCCTTTCTACGAAATCACACCCACAGATTGCAGGAAAGCAAGAGGAAAAATAACATAATAGGTTCTTGTTTGATCCCTCATGCTACAGCATAGCTAGCTACAGAATTTCGAGCCGTCCTGTCTAGCTTATTCCTTTGTCTATGGCTCACGATGCTCCTCCGTAATGACATTGTGCCAGCGTCGGTTTTTTCTCAAGTTGTTTGAAGTTATTGTTATTACCCTGAAGTACATTGTCAGGTCATTGACCGGCATCTCTGAATGAATGGAGCTTTAGGTGGCTGTTCACCATACACGGTTTACAGTCTTTCAATTGTAACCATACCTACTCACTCACTAATGAACAAACAAACACTAGGATTTATTCTTTTGGTAGTAGATTTGTACCTACTTTAATTTTTTTAGACAGATTTTTTATTTTAGGTACCAATACGCAAAACTTATGAACAAAAACTTAAGTAACAAACGTAGTCGACGATCCATTTTTTTTTTAATTTTTAACAAAGAAAATAGCAAGTATTTTTATTCAGCCGTCTTATCGTTTTTCAACAACATGTTTTTCAAAAGCAAACATTGAATTCAGTCCTACTCTCAACTCTGTCTCTTTTGAGACAGCTCTATGGTCTACGTCTATAAGGTATCTAACCCTCATATTCCTTCAACCAGGGCACGCGTGCGGACAGGCAAGGTGTACCATCAGAGGGATAATTGGCGTGTTCCGATTGTCCGAGACCCTCAGCGTACTAACTATATCGTAATCTGTGAATTCACTTCCCATCCACACCGAAATTACCCACCGGAATAATATGGGGATAAACATCGATTATGGATCGATTTTGAAACAAGACGGTTTGGTTTGTGTTGGTGATTGATTTTGGGAAAGGGGAATTTTGAGAAAGAGAGTTTTTTCATAAATATTCATACAGAAACAAAACATTACTACAACACGCATGAAAAGTAATGTACGCATCTAGATGGAATCCTGCAGGGGATGCCTCCTAACGGTTTGAAAATGAAAAGTGATCAGTTGTTATATTTTGCTAAGAACATCTAAAAATCATGATACATCATCAAATGTAATACATATAGTCATTATCAAACAATTTGGGATCGAAACGTTTTCTATTAGAGATTCTAAGAAAAAATTGAATGGGTTGCTCCAAAAATCGACGCAGGAAGTCAGCGATTGTCTTATAGAGAAGCAATTCCATTAAATTGAAAGGGATTGATTCATGAACAATATTTTGAAAAGTCGATCGATAATGATTTTGCTGGGCCAAATATAATTTCTAATGTTATATCTCAGCAAGTTAGCAACGCAAATTTAGCTTTGCAAGAACCCTAGTAAATGTTTAGTTACTTGAATTAGCAGGCAAGTCAGTTACATTATACACCTAGTGTTTCTAGTTAGCCCAGTAATTTTGCTAGCTACTCTTCAAACTAGAACACAGCCCCGTAGCATAATCAGCTCATAATGATTCTACTGCTGGGATTCAGATTTAGTAGGTTTGAACCTACTCTCGGTTAAAAGAGCGAATGGGTTTATATACCACGCGGACTCAATGTGGATTGGTGGATGTCACATGACATAATATTATGACCCCCAAGTGGGAGAGATGTCGTCCACCAGTGAGCTTCCGTCGCAATCTGTCTTGAGAGCTTCACTTTGCTCCAACTTTGCTCCTTTGCACTTTTTTTGAGAGCGGAGACTTGGCTCCGGGATTTACTGATAGCATCGACCTGGATTGGGCCTGAGTCCCAGCAATGGGAACAATATAAGCTGATTATGCTTATGCTTTAATCTCTATGTTACATTTAACAGGACATTTTTCTTTCAACAGCCTAATTCGTGTTGTTTCAAATGTCTGATGTACTAGCTCTACCACCTAAGAGGGTTAAGTTCTCTCAAAACAAAGATTGCACATTTCCATCAAATTACTCCGTAAATCATTCGGGTAATTGAAACAATTATACCTAAATAACTGTAAAGTGTCCGTGGCGGGTTCTGCTAAATTTATTAATATCCGTGCTCATTACCTCCTCACAATCACAGCTCTAACTGACTGCCGCCTTATTTGCCGAGCTTTCTGCGGACTTATGCATCTCATAGACATTCCGTGATGGATGGACAAACATTTAGACTAAAATGTTGCTTTTCCTCACTTCCAATCTATTACATAATAAAGATAAATATAAAGATAAATTTATTTGTACCATAAACAAGCTTAAGAATATTATGATAATTTATGTAACATCAAACAATTTGATGGCTTGTGATGTAAATTTTTGATTTGCAGTGCCTACAATAAGTGCTATACTTGTGTTGTAGGTTACATCATCACTATATATAAAAGGCTTAGTTCTGACTGACAGACAACGCACAGGCCAAACCACTGACCGTAGAAACTTGAAATTTCGATGGTATGTCCGTCAAGTGGTGTAAACGCGTACAAAGAAAGGAATTTTATTAATTCGCAATGCAAATGAAGCTGCGGGCGTCATCTAGTTGAGCTATAAAATTGATTAATCTCACAATGTAAGTTGACGTAGAGTTCATAATGGATAGGTACCTAGTAACGAGGTTCTAATTGTTATCTTTACGAAGGCCTGTATTTAGAAACGTCATACGGTTCCTAATGGAACGAAACACCTGCATGCAGATATTGTTGAGTTAGAAAATTGCTCGAGTGTCGCTCGATAGTAGAGTCAATTTTTATGCAATCTCAGAACTAGAGGCATACAACGAATCATGCCAACTTTCGTAAATGTATCATATAGTCCGGTCACTTCACCAATTTAGTACGAGAATTCGTAGTACTACACACTACTTTCACAAACGCGAGGCGCGACTCAGATTTATTTTCAATATCCGGTAAGCATCAAATTATGAGTACGGTTCGTGATAGGCCTACCGAATGGACTTACTCAAAAAATAAATGATAAAAATGTTATCATAATAATATACAATTCGAATTCACTTGATTCGAATATAGGCAGATAAGAATGGATATCACGTCAAATCTAAAAGTTGTTAGTTCTCCGGGCGCGGGCGTTTACAAGGCAATCCCGCGCAGGTTTCATCAGAGCAATCTGCGCGCGCCGCCTAATCACGCGAAGCATTACACGCTATTAGCGAGCACTGACACTCTGACGACTGACGACTGACGACTCTGTTGCTAACTTCACCATTGCATCATTTCAAGTTTTAGTCAAAATTATTTAAGAATCAATTATTTTACAAAATGACTGGTTCAGAAAACGGTTCATTTCGTGATTTTTCGTCACATAAATCATTTATTTTATCTCGTAATAGAAATCAACGTGTTGTCAAAACATTTTTAAGGTTAGTATTTGTTTGGAACTGGAATCACGTTTAATATATTTTTAATACTATTAGCAATACTTTTTTTTGCACTTAAGTAGGTAGAGAAACAAAAGTAATTAAAATTTCAGATCAACACAGAAGTAGGCATTCCTCCCCTACCTACAGGAATTTATAGAGACAGTTATCGAGAGAGATATTTAAGATAAAGATGTATCATGAGGCCCATTGTTTTGCCATTATTAACTTTTTTATTTTTATGCTATTTTTTTGTGAATAACTGATTCTAAGACCAAATCGTTTAATCCTATCGTTAAATGAGACTTATCCAAAAGTTAGGAAATGCACCACAATGGTAATTTTGTTAATTTTTTTTATTTTTATATACAAATGAGCTAACAGCCTAGGCTAAAGCGCCCAAATGTTGACCCAAATGACCCAAATAAATGAATTGAATTGAATAAGTCATGAACAAAATGCTGACTTACCTGCAGTAGGCAAGGTGGCGTTAGTCTTGTACTCTCGGTCCTCTTGCGAGATGGACCGCAGACTCCGCGTCGAGGTCTTGTAGTCCAGCTCGCGAAGGGCTAGGGTCGCGCTCTCACACGTTATCTGAGTCAGGGATCTTTGGAAGCCGAATGTTCTTATTTGGTGTTGTGCGACGTTTGTACCTGGGAGCGAAGAATTTTGAATTAAGTTTCATAGCCAAAAAAGTTATAGTGGCTACGTCACAGACGCACGGAAACGGTATTGAAGATTGACTCTACCATTAGAAATTTATGAAGAAACTACGAGTAGTAATATTGAATTTGGGTAAATTCACCGATATTATTTATAGTTTTTTATTGGTAACAGAGTTACACGTTAAATTTTATATACCTAGTAATAAAAATGAAGTCAATAATAATAAGTATGTAGTAATACTCAATTATTATTGTAAAAGTTACAGAAAAAAATATATAATGTAAGTACCTAACCATGGTAGGTTATAATTAGGTGAAACAGGTTATAAATTGTTCTATTGTAAAAACTGTTGCCTGATTCCATTATTTTATATTGAAGTTTCCGGTTGCCTCGTTATTTTTGGAATCAATGTGTCAATCACCTTATTAGTGTAGGTGGTCTTTTTTTCATCTAAAATAGCAGTCGGCATGGAACTACCTTTATTGTAAAGATGCCGCCATAATTTGGGGCTCGAAAAAACCACACATAATGAGTTTATGAGTTTACACAATGTAGAGAAATTTATTTTTGCCGCAATTATATCGTGAAATCGACGCAAACAAATGCAGTCAGTTAATTATTTGTTATGCCTGCCTATTTTAAAGGCCGGTAGTGATGTGGTATGTTGTTTATCGATAAAAAAAATAAAATCAGCAATAGTTGTATATTACGTACCTATTATAATATTGAGTAAAGCATTAGTTTACTTTTTGAATTTTATCACAATAGGATTATTGATGTTAAAGTAGAAAGTATTTATAGAAAGTAGTTAATGTTTTGACACTTATGTAATGTAATGTATTAAGAATGTAAGTGAATATTAAAATCAGGTGTTGGAACCAAGACCCAAATGATGTAGGTTATTTTTTTGTTTCTTTTTCATTTTTGAGACAGTATGATGAGATAGTTACAACTTTCATGGTCATAACGTGAAATTTTAACAAAGAATGAATAATCACAATAAATATTTCATCCTGTCACTTTGTAATACTCAACATTTGTTTGTACTATACGCATACACCAACCACAAATTTTTAATTCATTATAATTATTCATTCTTTATGCTTTTTTCTTAGGGTATTCAAAAATATTTTTAATAATTATTCACGTTATGACAATAACCTTAGTGTGCGTTAGAGTTGAACAAAAGCATCGATAGAGTCGATGGATAGATTCGATGAAGGCAGCGCACCCCTAGCGAGGGTCATTCCGAAGCGGCTTACACCGTACCTACAAATTAAGTCTATTAACTCAAAACTTTTAAGTCCTTGCGCACGCGAGATCTTCCTTTCTTGCCCCTCAGAGTTGGGGCTTATTCGCTAAGTACCTTTTGTTTGTCCTTTCCACTCTTTGTTTGATATCAGCTGTATAATAAACGGGATTTTCATTGTTATGCTTTGTAGATTTTTGCAGGGATTGGGATTTGCTACGTGAGTTTTGGAACAGTATTATTCAAAGCATAAAATAAATGAAAATGTGAAATTAAGAAATCAGGTTTAGGTTTATTTATACCCAAAACTAAAGGTCCTGATTTATTTAGTTTGTATTTTGCACCTTCTGTTAAGTTTCGTAAACTGTGTTTATTTTTCGAGGAAAACTATTTCAATACAAACTTTTGAATTAACCAAAACGATGGCGTGTTATTATTCTTTAGAACTAGTAGTCATCGGGTAGATAAGGCATATAACAAAGTTTATGAGAAAATTATTTATATCCAATCACTGTGTTATATTGAAAAGTGGTTACCAAAAGCCCATTGGTATGTTTTATAATTTTACGTTCTGTCAATCCAGAAGGACACAAAGGTTATACTGGCAGTTGTATGCCGTGCGTGTTCCAAACTTATTACTGATATAATTTCACTATTGTATGCCTCAGGCTCTGCTCCATATGGCGTAACGTGTGTTTTTTGCGCCTGTCAGCCAATTTCGTCGATAGTCAAACTCCTTTGAGTTCTTAGGTCTCTTTCACACGAACTTCAGACACTGTATGCTGCAGAAAAAGGTTGAAATACACATCCTGATTTTGTTGACGCAATCACACTTATGAAACGGTTCATGGTTCACGGTTTATGGATAAATACATAGTCATAAATCAATTGTAAACACAGCTAATTTACGTTTATTTAACATTGTTTCAAATGTATGAGGTGAATAGACTGTGTGTCTATTCAAGACCTCATACGCCCCATCTAAGCCTTAGTGAGTGGAGTACTAATTCACTGACCAGACAACAGCAAACTACTATGTTCGGTCATTTACAGGCTGATTTTTCAACTAAGTTACGATAGTCAAATCTGAAATCAAAATCGGACCCGAGATTCCTTAAAGTATTTTTCGCTATTACCTGGGCATCAAGCCCAGTTGAAAAAATCAACCTGTATAGTTATGACATGTCGCGTCACACTAGCAAGTTCCGAACAGTGTGCAAGCTCGTCCTTAGTTTCGCGTGAGTGAGACGCGGATGCCGGAAGACGATGTTTTATGATATTAATTAGCTGATGGTGGTTCAATTGGGGTTGAAACGTGGTGGTAAAACGTGGTGGTAAATGTGAAAGTTTGTATGCTTGGATATTTTTCGAAGTAAGGGTGGGATTTATAAGTTGGACAAACACATATGCTTTTTATTTCGATGAAACGCGGGTGTAGCTGCGGGCAGCAGCTAGTATGGAATAAAGAGGACAAAATATCTGATAATAATGATATGATCCAAGTAAAAAAAAAAGAGAATATGAACGAGAATATGAAAGAGGATACGAACAAAGCAAGCGTGAGTACAGAGATGACGGCTGATAGATACGAATGGAAGAAGAAGATATTATGTTATGGCGACCTCACCTAAGTGTGGGATAAGGGTAAAGAAATGATGATGACAAGTTAATGTAACTCTTTTACAACATTGCATTAGAATTGAGATCCCGTTTCATGCACATCATAAAATGTCTTATTGACTCAATAATTGCAATCAAATCACAATGGTTTCAATTTGGTTTCAATACATATAACAATGCCATTCTATTTTCATAGCAAGTGGGCGTGTAGGTTTTTATTACCAAAATATCCTATCTGCTATCTCACGACTCGCAAAATGTAAAAACAGTTGACCTTTAGGTACGCCGCTATCGAATAGTCCCGTGGGAAGAAACATTTATGATAGTGATATCGTCGCCGCAGCGCTATCAAAAACAATATGATAGAATTGCTCGTTTATAATAATAAATATTTTAATTGATTATGCCGTGCGGTTGCGTCCGTTTTCGAGGAATAATAACAAATTGGTGCGAGTGAAATGGCCGGTCGAATTACCCCTTATTAGTATTTCGTGTGTTTCATTTTCATGTTTTTACAAATGATATAAAGCTATTTATTATACGTCGGCCGTTGGTGGTGTTTATTATTTAAAAACACCAGCTTTATATTATATATATTCCAATTCGATACCTTTTCCTCTTACCATCTGGCCTTGCGTCTTCTCGTCACTTCAGCATTAACAATATTAAATAAGTAGAGATCTTTCAGTTTATAAATGCATGCCCTTCCACTTGCTGGATCAAAAGCTAAGTAAAGGCATTCGTAAAACATTCGTCGTAATTTGAGAGAGGTATGCACTTTTAGCCTGAAATATCCCTATCAAGGTTCCAATCCAAAAAGGAAGTTAAAAAAGGAGGTACATCGGTCAACTTTTCATCAAACTGGTTCGATGAAAACCTGACCGATGAAGATATATAGAAGAAGAAGATGTATTTTATTTTGTGATTAAAAGTTTACGATTACTGCTAGGTTGAAACTTGCATCTTGGCTGTCCGGGCCGCGCAATGCAGTCTGTATTGCAGAAAATATATCAACATTGTTTACTGTCTAGTCCGTAGCTTCATCTCTAAGTTATATGCTTATCCTACTCTATCCAGGTGATCGCATATTCGGAGTCGATCAGAATCTCGCACCTAAGCATCGGCGTCAGTATAATTTGTCACTTACTGGTTTTGGATCGCGGCTCCCGCGGTCCGTCGACTGTCACTTTGATAGCTTTTTGGTAGGTGGTGATTTGAGGGGGGCTCGTCGATATCGTGATCGTAAGTGAGAAGCTTTTACCTGAAAGCAGAAAGTACTGTTAGGCAAATAAGTTTTATCATCATCATCATAGGCCCCCCGTAAGATGCCGCGACGAGCGGTTTCGGCCGCCTCTATCCACTGACTCTCTGCGACCGCAGCAATGTCATCGGTTTATATTTAGTTTGGGTGATTTAATTGTATATACAATTTTAATATTTCGCTGTTGGCACTTTATTGAGTAGTTATTACGTCATGTTGGATTTTGGCATTTTAGTAGATATTTTTTTCTCGTGAAGTAGACGAATCCAAAGGCACATGTCAAAATACGTTCAGCCGGTTACCCTGCAGGCTCCACAAAGAATCATACAAACAAACATACATTAACTCGAAAATCATGACCAGGATGGTCTTTGCACTCGGGTAAATTTTCTCTTTCTTATTTTTTTTTATGAAAAATAATACAAAAAAAAATAAAAAAAATATGCGTATTATCAAAAAATTATTTCCCGGTACGCGTCTACACTTCTTGACGAAAACACATACACTCCAAATTTCAAGTCTCTACGTCCAGTGGTTTGGTTTTTGCGTTGTCTGTCAGTCAAAAATCAAACAAAAATTGTACAATTCAGAACATTCCAAAGAACCACTCTAGACTTAAAAAACTTAACCAACACCCTTGATATACAAGAAGCCGATGCGTTTTCCCTATTAGGCGTGACATTAGATACACATCTTACCTGGAAAAAACACATAGAAAACTTAAAAACTAAACTAGCTAGGTTCACGTACGCACTCAGTATTATAAAAAGAAATACCGACTTCAAAACAGCTTAATCAGCGTATTACGCAAACGCTTACGCGTGGTTTAATTTCTCTATTATTCTGTGGGGAGATAGTGTGGAGTTTAATGACTTGTTTATAAGACAAAAGAAACTTATTCGTATATTATTGAACATTAGGCAAAGACAAAGTTGCAAACCCCATTTTATTGAACAAAAAATTCTGACATTACCTTGCATATTCCAAATGACCTTATTTGTACGAAACAATAGAAAACTTTTTAAATCAAACATAGAATGCAATATTAACTATAATAGAAGAAACAAAGACAAATTGATTATACCCCAAACTCATCTACGTTTAGCTAGGAGAAGCCCTAACAGTAGATTAATTAATATCTACAGCAAAATCCCTGACATTATTAAGAATGAAAAAAATGACAATATATTTTACAAAAAACTTAAAAATTTACTTATTCAAAGATGCTACTATTCTGTTAACGAATTTCTAGTTGATAAAATTGACCTCGAACAGTAATTCGTGAATTTAAATTCTTTATGACATTCCAAACAAATTTACTAATATTATTATGCTAAAACTATTATACCAATTTTATTTAAAATGCCATTAAGAATTTGTATGTAATCTAAAATATTTAAAATCATTTAATAGGACAGAATGTTTGCAGTGCCCTGACAGGGTCATGTACACCGCTAGCTACTATATTAGAACCTAAGCTAATAAGACGATTTTACATGTAAGCAAATGAAATAAACAATAAACAGTCAGTCAGTCAGAACTAAGCTTTTTACATATTATTGATATTTTTATTAAATACACACGTCACACGTAGGTAACGTTAGTGACGGAAAAGAGTCTTGTATATTGTGATAGTTTCCTTTCGGTAGTCTTCAATCTTATATAAATACCGATGATACCTACGTATTTTCCATGATTGTGGTCGCAATAAGCTCCTGTAAATATTAATTTTACCAACTACATACAGACTCTACTTATTGAGTTTTAGCATGAGCTAGTAGTGGGTATAATAAAGGGAAACGTGCGTTTTAGTTCGCCGTAGGTGCAATGTGCATGTGCAGTGCATCCCACCTAACTGTATACCGAATTGTCGAAAATACCGAGCTTTTTGGGCCCCGATTTGCGGTCGCCAGTAATGAATGCACCGATAAATACCGAATAAAATTACAGTTAAAATGAGTGGATTAACATGTCTAATGCAGATAATTCGTGTGTAGAGCACTCGACGCGATATAAATGAGTGATTTCGGTCAGTTTTGTCCTATGTGGATTAATGATTGTTATTTGAATTTTTCACGCAATCCAAGCAGTGAAATCAGGCAATGATAAATTATAATGTGTGGTATATAAAAATTAAGGTTTTACAAAAACTACTTGTGGTTTTACGATAAGCAATCTACTTCTACGCCTGTCGCTTCCTGATGTTTTAACTTGTCAAGACACGATGCATGTTTACAGGAAATATGCTATGATAACGCCAGTATATTTTTCTAAATAGTATGTATTTTTACAGCTTTACATTGCTTCAGTAAACTGTATGCATCATTATTTGTTTTGCAGTTTTAATTGTATTATCTATGTATCTTAACTTGAAAAAAATATTACAGGGCGGTCTTATTGCTAGACAACAATATCTTCCAGACTGCCGTAGAATTGGGTTGACCAAATAGCATGCTCTACATTGCTCTACAAAGAAGGATAATTTTGAAACCACGTTCTATCGCGTCGGTAGAGATCACAAAGACAAATTAAATTCACATAACTATAAGGAAACAAATCATCATAAACCTAAAAGGCGTGTCCTGAACGATGTGAAATATTGCTTTTAAAATCGGCATTAAACTTAATACATTTCATGATCAGTCATCAACAGCTTAGAGTCTTAAGAGGCTAACACAATAAGCGCAAAGCTGTAAAATAACATTGTTGTCTTCGGGAGGTGTTGAGAGCGTGGAATATTCAATTATTTGCAGGTGGGTTCGCAAGAGTGAGGGAAGGCGGCCATCTTGATTTACGATCGAACGTAAATCCTGAGTGACATTTGTGAGTGAAGCCGAATCGTGCGTCGACGCTTCTTATGTTGCGCTATGACAAGATTTTCAGGAAAATTGCTCACAGCACCGCATACATTGCTGTGTGAGTACAAACAGATTCATCACTTCACCTTTTACTAACGCAATGAGCAGCAAACGCTAGATTGTACGGTTTTCAGAGCAGTGTTGTGATTCGGCACTCGATATTATATTGGTGGAACGCCTACGCGCATAAAAATAAAATGTTATAGGCTTCAAGACGTGTGAACTGGCACTTAGCCAGTCCTTCTTCGAAATTAAATGACTATATGTTACGTTTGAAGGTTCTGATGCCGCTATGTAGCTAAATATAACTGAAGTAGAAGATATTACCAATTTTATGATTAATTTAATACAGCAATTTAAAAAAGTTGGACAGGTGGGAAAAAAACACTTTGACGAACCTCTGAAACCTATAAAGTGATCTAATTTATAGCAAAAAAACATGGTTCCTCAATGACCACGGCTTGAAATGATTTGGACAGATTTTGTAACATCCCGTATAGTACAGTCAACATTAAAAGTTGCGAGTAGGTACTACTACAACATTAGTAGCTACACATTAAGTTAACTTTCGCTGCTTACTGCGCCCTTAATTACGTGCTTTGATGACGGAAAAAAGCTGCTATGACTTGAGATGAGAGAGCCATTAGTCACATTTACTTACGATTACGAAATGCGAGGATGAGATTTTATAGTAAGATGTAAAGGGCCACAAGTTAGAAAAATAACTTTGACGATTTGACAATACACTGTTTGGCATTAAGGCTGATTTAAATTAATCTAGCTGCTGGATCCTGGGGGTCCCTCACTGGATTGCCACTGTATCAATATAAACACACACACGCTGTACTGGATACAAACATATTTAAATTAATACAGTGGCATTGTGAGTGACTTTACGCCTTATCTTTATCATTCTTTATTCTTTATTTATTCATTTTACACAAACAGTAACTTACACATCATATTATATATACATACATCATATATATCATATCATCATATTCACATATTTTTGACTTAATATTCCTATATGTACTGAAAGAGGTTTATAAGTGTACGCCCAATGAAATAAGTTAACTTATAGAACAATTTGGTCAGACGCAAATTTAAAGAGAGAAGTAACAGCTAGTGAAATATTGCGCCATTCGTCATCTCGTCCACTAAATTTCATCCGATTCGTCATTTTATCAAATCACTCATCCAAACTTTTTGTTATTCATATTTAAAGTATCCGAGATCTCTGGATATATTAATAGTTTGAAATAACAAGGTTTTTTTTTTTTATTTTTACTAAATTAATCGTAACTATCGTAAAAATAAACGAAAAATACATATATTTAAGAATGGATTACTTTTCAATAAAGAGTCATTCATTACTCTAAATTTTTTTTTACCTGTTTTACGTTGTCAACTTGTTTTTTTCGTGTCATTATTTGCACACTGTTACTAATATATTTATATTTACTTACCTTTCGCTACCTATCCATGTACGATGGTTTATGTGAGAATTGTTATTGATTACTTAGTTGAATTATTATTTATGAATCAACTTTGGTTGTTTGTTTATTTTTTTTTATTGTTTATTCTAGTTAATATATAGCTAATTCTAAAAACTTTTTAAATAACGCATTTTTATTTTTTTCTATATAAGATAATATTCTTAAATTGATTGTAGTTCATAAATTCCTTCAATTTTTACATGTCACATTCCTTCCAAATAAAGCTCCAAAAAGCTCGGTATGAATAACTTGTCCGATCTAATTTAGTTAAACCGTGTATTATTTGATAAGCGTCACAACTGATGGTAGTTCACTGCGGTGTCAAGTTACATGCAGGTATCGGTGTCTCTATTTAAGGTGACTTTTTTTAATTTCGATGCATGTTTTATGATCATTGAACAGGTTAAATTAAATACGTAAATCAAATTTTATTGGGATATATACCAAACTCATAATTGAGCTTTTAGACCAAAAGTCTAGGTACTGTTGATTGCTAGATATTAAGCATTAAGAATTATAGTAGTTCTCTCTAAACACCGATAAATTGGATTCTTCAATAGGTTAGGGTCTTTTAGAGTAAGTCCTTATGGAAATTTACGTCTTTTCTGAGTGTTCTTCAAATACTGAAGTACCTATCTTAAAATCTCACGTGCGTACCTATAATATTCTACCTGAAAGATGCCAACGAAACCCTGTAACTAAGAAAAAAATACTCAAAAGTTTTATTAAGAATTATTTATTAATTATTGGATGATTGGGACTTAGCCCTCTGTATGTGCAAATCCCTCTCTCACTAGGCAGGTTTTCTTTATTCCAGAAGAAAAGCCCAAGATATCGAAAACAAGTAATAACAGAATATGGTCAGCGAGTGTCGAAACGTTTAATTTTACTACTCAAAACATGAGGGTCTATAATGGCCGCGCTGGCAACAATGGAACAGTAAAGTACAAACGTCGTTTACGTTCTCTGCGGTTTTGAAATTAAAATCAAAATGTTGATATGTTGTCGCGATTTGATGTGAAAGCGCTCATATGGAAATTAGAGATGAATAAAGTCAGAAAACTCAACGCTGAAAATGGAGAAACGCTCAAAGAATGTAACAAACATAGATATCCCATCGAAATTCTGAGAGTACCGATCGCAAAAAAGTATAGGAGTACCTAGCCAGTAGTGACAGATCCAATTTGCTCTCCTTATAAAATCAAGTTAATAAATCGATTGGGCTATTTTTTCCTTTTTATTCCAGCAGGTAAGGGAGGGAAGATAAGGGAGCAAAGCAGATAATACCTACATAAAAAAAATATATTTGTCGTTTTCTTTTTTACAAGATATGACCTAGAGCCCTCAAAACAGTATAATTGTCGTTATCTTTTCTAAAAGATAATTATGACCATATAATTAAACAACTAAAAATATTTTTGTTGTTTTTTTTTTTCTTGACCTAAAGACCTCAAAAAGTTTTTTTGTCGTTTTATTTCTCAAAAGAGTCGTGGGGACTACTATGTAAAACTTTTAATGCTAGAGACGGCAAACGACATTTTGATAACAAGTTGTCCGATTGCATACCTACATTACCTACCTGTCCGGGTAAGGCACCTAACATTATTAAAACGGAAGTAACAAAATACCAGAGAAATACGTGATTCACGCTAATAATCTCGATATGGAGTTTGTTACGCAAGATACCTATTATACATAGTGTTGTAATCTATAAATAATTGTCTCGCAAAACCTGTTGACCTACAAATGTGAAACGTCATAAGTGGCCTTACTGGTTCGAAGAAAATACATTTGCATCAATGACGTTCTCGATGTAATGTGGGAATGGGATTTTTTTATTGATGGAAAAAAATGTGATACATATACCTACTGATTAATCCAAAGATAAATTAATTGCACAGATTTACGATCGTACGTTCGATAACTTTTTTGGAACGAGTCATACGCAGTAGGATTTTTTTTTGTTTCCTTTGTGTGAATAAATATTACTACTTGCCTACTTACTACTCACAAAAAAGTTAATATTAATATATCTAGGTATTTATTTTTATATATTATGTTTTGCTCGTTTTTTTTGTCCTATGTTATTTATTATATTTTTATACAACTAAATTAGATAATTAGACTTTATAAAATATTATTTTTTATGCCATGCACTTTAAAAGACGAAATTTTATTGGATAATGATGGGTCTTTGTTACCCAATCACACTGAAACTTCTCAACCGAATTAGCGGTAATTTCATCTGATCAAAAAGCATTTTAACCTTCGAAAATTATAGAGACAAAAAATTGTGCGAGTAGTATAGGCATTTGTACTAGCTGACACCCGAACTTTGATTATTTTTTGAAATTCCTTTTTTAGTACGCACTTTCAGCTCTTGACGAATACACTCTCTAAATTTATAGGGTATTCTAGGTTCAGTGGTTTGGCCTGTACGTTGTCTTTTTTAATTTATTGTATAAGAATTAGTACATACGGATCAAAATAAAACATCTAAAAAGCCACGAATGGTTTGTCCTAGATGTTAGAACTAGATGTCAGTCTTTCAGTCAGTCAGCACCAAGCCTTTGATGCCCTTGTTTGTACTAAGCCAACCCGAAATAGCTAAATGGATTTGTATGGAATTTGGTCTGTGAACTATTATGTATTGGGTATATTTCAGAACTTCAGAACCTCTAATTTGATCGTAAGCAATTTTTCATCACGGTAGAGACGGATGAATCCGTGGACAACAGCTATTTGCTAATAAATTGTCGTTTAGCTACAGCACGACGACTAACGGAGTGGTAAATGCAAGTTTTCACATTCGTGATTCAGAAAATGTGCGTTTACTCACCGCAAATCATTATTTTGTTTATGAAGGGGCGATGACGCTAATGGCGTGATCGTTTAGTTTTCTTTTATTACAATGGCTGCGCTATGATGAACCGTTTTGTAAAAACGTGTAAGAGCTAAATCTAGAATAAGCAACATAAATAATGATGAAAAAAAATTTGTTGTCCAGGTTGAGTGTGTATTGCAAACCATTCATTCTCTCAAATCATTTATTCTATTGGTTTTGGTGCTTACATTCATTGAAGGTACACCTCGTACATCTTGATGCCTACATCATGGATGCCTAGACTGGAATTAAACTAAGGTGCAGACTTTTATTTATGTAGAGTTTATACTCTTTCAAAGAAGAGAATGCATCCTCTTGATGATCGAAAAGTCAAACTTCATGGTTCCAAATTCTTTATAATGTCTGCACTTGTTTATTGATATGATGACACGTATGGTCGAGAGGCAAGTGTGTTGGACTGCCACGCCGGTGTCGCAGGTTCGATTCCCGCTTCAGGACAAAATTTGTGTGATGAACATTGAACATCGGCTTTTGTCAGTCTGGGTGTTTTCTATATATCCTATGTATTAAAATAAAAAGTATATAAGTATTGTTTCAGTTATCTGGTTCCCAAAGTACAAGCTCTGCTTAGTTTGGGGCTAGATGGCGATGTCCAAGGTACAACAATATTTATTTATTTATATTAACTATGAGCAACTACCCGCTTATCATTATTTGTTCAACGTATAATACATTCGTCAACTGATACAACGAGATCTCGTCCACTTTGGATGAGTTGAATTGAATATTTTATTTACTGGCAATAGATCCATCCGTGACGCCTACAGGAAAACCGGTCAGTGATATGTATCAGACATTGGATTCGTCATCAAAACATATTCGTCAATACTTGACGTGACGTATGAGAAATTGTGACATGGCGGTTTTTCTCACAGGTTTTTTCCAACTTTTGCATACTTTTTTAGTAAGTATTTAATCCTACCGGATTGGTCGCAAGGTTAATAAAAGGTTAAAGGTTAAAGTATAGACAAACGAAAAATACGACAAATTTAATATGTTTTGGTAAACCGCAACTTCGTTTGCGTTGTTAATTGGCAAAATATATTTCTTAATACGTGCTTACACTTCTTGACGAAAATACCTTCGAAATTTGAAGTCTCTACGTCCAGTAGTTTGGCCTGTAGATACGATGTCTGTCAGTTAGTCAGGACTAAGCCTTTCATATTAAATGTCAAATAAATTTTAGGTCAATAGGTTTTTTTTAATGTAAAGTAGAGACGATACGAGTTTTATCGGTTTTGGAGCAAGGAACAAACATGCATCTTTATCTATCCTCACATATAAAACTATGGTATAACCATAGTATAACTTGGTATTACAACAGAATTATATATTACGCACAATTTATAACTCGCAAAGAGTACATTATGTAGTTCATCAACCCGTGTGTCATTATTAGGTAGGATAATTGGCTAATCCGCTACCCAGGTCGCCATGATTAGTGTGCACCGTATAATAGCCGGATTTATTGTCATGGATAAGACATGATTGCTGCATCTCTACCACAGTTCAATCATTCTGTAGTTTTGGCGTGTCACTAACAAACATTTATTAATCATACTCGGGGTTTTTCTTAAGGATAGAATCTGAAATGAGGTCATCCGACAGAGAACTAAGGTGGTCGACATAGCTCAGAGGATCAGCAAGCTGAAGTGGCAGTAGACCGGCTATTTCAGCCGAAGAATCGACAATTTTGTTGAGGTAAACGTGATCTTGAGTGGAGACCGCGTCAAAGCAAGCGTAGTTTAAGATACCTTTAGCCAAATGGAGCGATTTTGCGCTATAGCTGGCAGAAAGTGGATGAGAAGAGCCGAAGATAGTGCTCAGTGGCGCACCTTGGGAGAGACCTACGTCCAGCAGTGGACTGCTATAGGTTGATAATGATGATGATGATTCATTCTCAAACACTTTAATTCGATCATCGCATCAGCGTGGACTTTTAGTGTTAAACATTGGTTTTGTCCTGAGTCTAGAGTTCTTTGTAATGTGTATTGCATGTTTGAATAGTTAACACCCGCAACATCGTTTTCGTTGCAAATTAATAACTTTCTTAGTACGTGTCTGCGAATCTTCACGAACACACCCTCGCAATTTGAAGTATCGTGATATGGCCTGTGCATTGTTTGTCAGTCAGTCAGGACTTAGCATAAGCATAGCATAGCATAGCATAATCAGCCTATAATGTTCCCACTGCTGGGACTCAGGCCTACTCTCGGCAGGAGAGTGAATGGGTCTTAATCCACCACGCGGACCCAATGCGGATTGGTGGATGTCACATGCCATAGAACATTTTTTTTTTATTCTGTCCTTAGACATGCCGGTTTCCTCACGATGTTTTCCTTCACCGTTGCGAGAACGTGGGTTGCATACAAAGATTTTTTCGACCGAAAAAACCCATTTACGCCCATGACTGCCACTGGGATTCGTACCCGCGACCATCAGATCGCAATGCAAGGGTCTTATCCACTCGGCCATCACGTCCTCAGTCAGGACTTATGAGCCTTTTACAGACATTGAAGATTTAGTAACGTTGCATTGCTTTAGCATGAGTTTTAGCGGTGACGTGAAAGATAATGCCGTGACATTGTGTTGTTTTTTCCAAAACTTGTGTTTTGAGTTTTAAAGTGTAAAATTGGACTACGATTTTTTGAAAGTTTTCTTCTTGTGAATGGTTACGATATAATGCTGTGAAACGTGACTTTTCGGGTTGCTTCCAAAACTCCCTAGAAGTCTCTAGTATAGTAATCTCCACTTTACGGAGGTATGAAGAAACATGACCACGACTGCGAATGAATTCTTTGTAATTATGGAATTACTTGACGCTGGCTCTAAGTGTGGAGACAAAACCATAAAAATACTCTTTGACAAAAAAATGGCGTTGTATACAATATCCAAACTTTATAAATTAAACATTCTGTAGGTAATGTAAACTTACCTCTTCCACTCCTTCCGACGAACCTAAGATCATTGAACTTGGCGACTCTATTCTTCATAACCGCTGAGTTGTTCCGTAGCTCGGCACAGCAGTTCTCATCGTTGCCGGCTCTGACTGTGACCAGGGTTCCGTCCAGGATTTCCCCCAGAGCCACTACTTTGAACCCCCCGGGGAGAGTCTTGTTGGAGCGCCAGTGTGAAGGCAGCATTGAACACATCACGTCTGGACTGCCCGTTCTTACTGCCAACAAAATAATAGTAGTAAATAGAAGTTTTAGACATTGTTTGCCATTTAGCCTACTAGACGACTGATAAATTATTATACTTATCGTAAAAGTTTACATAAGAATCAGACTAGGATAAATATACACCAGCCACGCATAATAGTATCAATTCAGATGTCGCCAAAACTAAACTTAACTAATTTAACAGCACTAAAAATTATGTTATAAACAGACACCAACATTTTTAGGGCTGTCAAATTAGTTTAGTTTAGTTTAGGCGACATCTAAATTGACACCAATGTTTGATTTGGTCTAGGAATCATACGACACTGACTCGGAGCGCGGCTTTGCAGCTCAACAACCTTCGGCACTCGACCATAGCGTCGTGATGAACTAAAAAATGATTGTGTTTTAAATCTATTATTTTGAATGAAGCTCTTTAAGGACCCTAGTATAGATTTTCATGTCTAAAATCTGTATTGAGATTTTTAAAGTTTATGAGCTTTATGTTGATCGTTTTAGTCAGAAACACAAGGTTGCCCCAGGGTGCGCTGCTTTGCCCTGTACTGTTCGATACCTATATAATATGAAACACCTTGTATAGTGTAGGTCCTATTTAGCTTCTAATCACTACAATAGCGATGCTAACATGAAGCGCCTATTACAATTAGCGACGATTGCCGCGGACAGTGTTAGGGCTGCCCCTCGATGGCCAGCATTCACTGTAATGAGATCGTTCAATGCAAGCTAATGAGGTCAGGGGTGGTACGGTAATACATTTATCGTGTCGATTTAAAAGGACGGGTGTGACATGTTTTTCCACTATATTTCACGTGTAGGTAGCAGCCCTACTGCAAAAATTAATTGAAATCCAGCTGAACATAATTTTAATTGAGAGTTTTGTAAGAGTTAGTTCTAGTTGTTGTGAAACTTGTTTCACTTTGTAAGAAAACTATTTTATATATTTGAAGTTTTTAAACCTTGTTTTTTTTTGGAACCTACGTTGGACTTAGAAGCGGAAATATTGATTTTTGATATTGCTGCAACAAAACTTTTAGGCTCTATTAAGTTATTATAACATGCCGAAGAAAGTATGAGAAAAAAACTACTGTTTGCAAACACTACATAAACAACCTAATGATGGTTATTTCGTAATTCAGATTTGTATTAATTAAATGTGAATTAAAACAGCATTCACCAGATTTTCTTTAATGATTGTAACCACATTAATTATAAATTAATGTAAACTTGTTTCAACATATTTGCTTTGTCAAAAACGAAACTAAATATGTAGTGATTAAATGAGCAACGGCAATTTTATAACAAGTTAATTTTTTTCTTCTTCGTGTCACTAGTTCTTTCGAACCAGTGTGGTGAAAGGATTTCAAGTGCGCCTCGAAGAGGCTCCTTTCGTGCACTCGACACATGTTTTCCAACTTTTACGTTCTACGACATGCCGGTTTCCTCACGATGTTTTCCTTCATCGTTGCGAGAACGTGGGATGCATATATGGATTTTTTCGACCGAAAAAATCCATTTACGCATGACTGCCACCGGGATTCAAACCCGCGACCATCAGATCGCAAGGTAAGGGCCTCATCCACTCGGCCACCACGTCCTCTGAGTTAGACTGAGGGACGAGTCAAATAGTAATGATCTTTATTCTTACTAATGTTGTTTTAGTTTCCTAATTTAATTTCTAAATATATTATCTATATCTATTAGCACGCTAACCATACTGTACCACCCTACAAGGGTTGGCTGGCAGAGAATGCCTAAGGCATTAAGCCCGCCCATTGTGCAATGTAATTTTTATTTTGTGCAAGCAAAGTGGTGTCCGTAGACAACGACTATGTCAATAAAACAAGAAAATATATTTTACCATGATGGTATTAATATTATAAATATTGATTTTACATTGATAGTGAAAGAAAATCTCGTCAAAATAGTATTTAACTACGCTCTTCAGTTAATCAAATTTGAGCAGGTTTAATAAATCAATCATCTATAAAAGGCTAACTGGCTGACTCACTAACACCGCACAGGCCATACCACTGGACGAAGAGACTTGAATTTCAAGGGTAAGTTCGTCAAGATGTGTAGGCGCGTACTAAGAAACGAATTTTGTTAATTCGAAACGCAAACAAAGTTGCGGGTGTCAACTAGTTAGGTATTGATATATTGCTTGGGTAAATCGGATGGTAACAACGACCATACTAATGACAAAACTTGCATTACCACCCGACCAATTTAAGGAGCTGTTCTTCTGCGCTCACTGATAAGCTTCTCATCGGTCCACCCTGAGCCCCCGACCGCACTCCTCGGTTTGTGACTCTATAATTGTGCAGCCTCAACTTCCGTAAATAGAGAAACCACACTCACTATTAAACTTTTTACGATTTCACCGACCGTTACGCGGTGATTTTAAAATCCCGCATTTTTAAATCTTGTGACCACATCTTTAATTGTGTGACGGTTTCTGCTCGAGTTTGAGGTGGATGGCTTGTGGGATGCGTGTAGTGACGAGAAGCTAGACTTTTGTCACCACCACAGCCGCAGCCGCGGTGGCTTCGGTTAGTTGTAAGGCTTATTGAAGGGAAATGGGATTTTGGATGACCGACGCCTCACTAACGTGTATGTGTAGCCAACGTATATCTTAATGTATATCATGAGAACCTAAGAGAACATGTATGCACTCCCAAGCTTTTACATATATACTCTTATTTTGCAAATACATTGTTCTGACAAAAATTCTGACAAGTAAGATGACTACATTAATTTGAAAATGCTTGCGTTCACTTTTCTTTGCAAAACTAAGAGTAATATAAGTGTGGAATACATATCTGTGAAGCTGACTGTACCTCTGTGATTGTTGGATCCCATTGAAGAGTTTGATAAAAAAAGTCACCTCTTCTAGTGGCAACAAGTACTAGTAGTAGTGATAAACTAGTGTTAACCCGGGTAAGCTGCCTTTTACGAGTATGAACCACATCGATATTTTATAAAAAATTTGCTAGGTTCTTATCGTATAGCCGCAAAAAAAAATTGTATACAGCCTAATGTCATAATCACGTTTCATGATGAATCAGCTAATTGATATTTTCACATCTGATTTGTAGGTTTGCATAATTTGTTTAACGGCCTTCGTAGTGGATGAGGAAAATCCCAAATAAGTGCCAACGAGAAAGGTCGAGTTTATTACTGTTTTAAAATAACTTTTACAAAAACGATTCAGAGTATTTTTTTTATTATCAATTGTTTAACGAGAGTTATTTATTAATCTTGAAACTTAAAATAAGTTTAAATTGAATTGAATAAAATACCTGCTAGACAAACGTTTTAATTTAATAAAATTAATTAGAAGTTTTTAGTCCAACAATCCTGGGTGCGACTTTCTTTGAGCTCGCGTTGAAGTCTTTTGCATGGACGAGTGTGGATCGCTGTGGCACTTTTTTTTTTCGTTATTTTAAGATAGGTATACATAATAACAGTTTCAAGTACAACAATATATTTCTATATTCAAAGTGTCTATTATTTACATGAATATTTAGTAAGAGTACATTTTGTAATCGAAGAGCATCTTGTTTCGGAAACATTTTTAATTCTTCTTAATGTTTCTTGTAAAACAAAATACTTGTTTCAATGGATCTCTAGAAGTAGGTACTAGTATTATGAAGATGAATAAATGGCGCCGGCGGGCGGCGGCGCTGGCACATCTTGGATCAGGGGTCGGCAATCAATTTCAAGTAGGATCCAGATGATAAAAATGTTTCAATTGAGAGTGAAGAAATAAAACTTCAATTTTTAGGGTTCTTTTTTACTTACAGTTATTTTGTACATTATGCATCCTGACCGACAAACTTTTTCATGTGTGTTAGTTACTCTATAAACTTATTTTTTTATTAAAGAATAATAAGCTAAATAAAGACGAATTAACAAACGTTTATTTATAAAAAAATCAAGAGCCTATAAGGTTATAGATATAGGTTTTACAAATACGATAACTCTCTAAAATTGTGTATATAATATATAAGCAGTGTTATGTGATATATATAATACTACATATGATATATACTAAAGTTCTAAACTAGAGTTATATATAGAGTTACTATTTGTTAAATAACTTTCTATTTTAAAAAATGGTTATATTAATTTTACGGACAAAAATTACTTGACTAACTAAAGTAAATTAATTTTCGAGGTATTGTCGACCAAGTGATACGACTAGTAAGGCTCATATAAACGCTATATCACTGACTACAAAAACACTATTATTTTAAAGTTAACTTCTTCATAATTTTAGTCGTGATGTCGCGGAACCCTACTACAGTGCGTGATCTGACACTTAGCCGTTCCACTTGCTAATCTTGTGCCTCTTCGAGTTTGTTGTTCATTCATGTTTATAGTATAATTTTTGTGACAATAAAAAACATTTTTTTTTTTATTTATTTATGTTTATAATAATTTATTTCGCGGGCAGAACAAGCAAACGCGACGATTTGAGTGCCAATTTTTTCTGTCATATTGTCTAATGGTCCTTCGAGCATTTTCTCTACCTGAATACTTTAGCTTGGATGTTTGTTTTTGGAAAAAGTATATTTTTTGAGTAATTTTTAAAATTGCATTATAGCATTATTCTTACCTAAGTCCGGGTACTCCGCCAGCGTCTCGTCAATCACCGTCTGCACCCACCAGGGCTCAAGATCTGCCATCTCCCTTCGCCGTCGGCCCCGAGACTCATACGGCAAATGCATCTTTCACACCATCACACGCCGGCTCCACTTGACGACACCTCCGACCGGTCCCACAAAACCTTCGATAGATACGTCACTGATTGGAATTGTCGGTTGTGTCAAGGTCACGTGAGATATCCTTGCGATGATTTGGTACTTTGGCACAACTCCAATCTTGTTGATGTCAAAAACTTTTTGTTTTTGTAACTTTTTTTTTTAGCGATACTCTGTTAAATAGTAATAGCTGTTCTTTGGTTGCTTAGGATTCAGTCTCTTAATTCTTTTTCCGGCTATAGTACAGTTTATAAACAAAACACATTCACAGTCAATTATCACAATTCATTGTCCTCGTCACAATCGCGTTTTAACAACTCTTTCCTTATGAACTTAATAACTTATTTAAAAGTTAGAGCGGGCCTTGATTTCTTCAACTTCACTTTCGTCATTTTAGATGAGTCACGAGCGTTCCACTAGCCAAACTGTCTTCTTGATCATTTAAAGTTTCGGAGAATAATACTAAGTCACTGACGGTTGGTGTCAACATCAGCTGAGCGATGAATAAGATGTTTCCCGCGCGTAGGCCAGTGCCGGTTCTAATTATGTAAGTGTTGTTTTTGCTAATAAGTGGTGTTAGTAGCGTAATCCCCCGTACGTCGCGCGGTGAGTCGGATGAGTCAAGTGGCCGAGGTCGGTCACGTGTGCTCTGTCCGCGCGCCTCAATACTACTGAACGCTGAACGCGCCGCCATTCTGTCACTCGCTGCCTCCATTCTCTGCGGTCAATCTGCGGTTTGGCCACGCTTCATTTGTCGGGAAAATGCGCGGGTCTGCTCCCACTCGCTCCCGTGAATCTAGCCTACGGCGAGAGAGAGATGTACGCAAGTTTTGTATCATTAAATTATTTTTGTTTAGTTCTATTGTTTGAAAGAAAATGTGAGCTTTTATGACAGCGAGTGACTCGCTCTTCAGAACCTGTGAGAAGAAAGGCTTATAAATTATTTATCCGGTTCATATTTTATTAAAATGTACTAGACCGCAATTGTAATTTACATATAACATTATATTGTTTGACATCCGTGGGTAATGTCCATCCTAATTAGTGATACTAATGAGCTTTGATTGCCACTGAATTAATATGGTATTTGACACGTTTTGAGCTAATAAATTCCATGCTCATTTATACTGATGATTTTTGTAGCTACTACCGGGCTCTATCAACTAATAAGTGGTAATATAATTAAAGCAAGTGAGTTGAATTTATAAAGGAACTATACAGCTAGTTACTTTACGTCGGAGTATAGAGGTAAGTGTTGCTTTGAGTTTTCTCAAGACGTCTGAGTGGGCGTGTTCTGAGCTGGGCGGGGCGTCCCGCCCATTGTCGCGAAGATGCGAGTTCGCGGGAGGAAAAATGCACGCGCGCCGCCCGCGAACGCTCCCGTAACCCATTGCGTTGCGACACCGCCGCGGGACCATTTCACTTGTTGCGCATTCACGTGATACATTTTGATTTATAAGTCGTCTTGAGATTGGTTCTCAAGACGACAATTTACTCGGCTTAGGCACCAACTCCTCAATATACTCATATTATGAAGCATTTACATAATTCAACCTGCACGCTGTATATGTGTTCGTTCGTTCATCGTTATGAAAGGGTTATAAGTTTTGAAAAAAATAAACTTCTCTACGTTCTCTAAAGCGTCGATGACACACAAGCTTTTGTACATCTGATTGTTGGCGTTTAAACGCTAGCGTGTGAGCGTGTTAGCTTTTGGGAAGGATTGTCAACAAGCAGATTGAGAAAAACGCCGATGACACACGGCTTTTTTTACACGCTTATAGGACGATTCCTTTAAGAACCTCTGATTCCTTGTTAGAATCTTTTTGTGGTTTTAGGACGGATGGTGAGTATTGGGGTTGGTTGAATATTACCATCCACAAGTGACTATTACAATCACATATCAAATTATAGTGATTTATTACCGCTGTATTACCCTAATCATTAAATTACGACCTAGCCCACCAATCACCTAGTCACCTAGACAAGCACAAAGAACAAAAAAAAAATCAAAGAAGCTGTACATAGAAACCACGTGGCATAATTACACAACTGTCATCGGGGCCTGATAACCGCAGCGCTGTCAATATTCGCGGGTAGTGGGTGCGGTAGAGACCGCAGCCACAGCTCTATGAATAGTTAGTACGCTCTTGGAATACTTATTCAAAAACTTTGGCTTATTATCACACTTCATCACAATATCGACAAAAGATTGTGAGGATGTATTGATAACTGATGTCACGCAGGCAAAACTGTAGGCAGCAGCTAATTGACCAAGATTTCTACCACAAGAGTAACTTCTAATAAGCGTTTCAACAACTTTTTCTATAATTCATTAATTAATGTTTAATTTCCTATATAAATGAAAAAAATAAAAATAAAAAGTGAGTAAGTAGTTTTAAGTAGGTTCTAATTGGATAGCAGATCCGTGTAGACGAAAAAAAATGACTTGTTTTACGAATGCGTTAGGTAGGTAGGATACATAAGTAGTGCTCCACGTACCAAGTACCGATTATGCAGGTCACAATGACACTCCAAGTCCGACTAACAAGCCTGATTGTTTACCAACAAACGTTTATGCAAATATCGTACAACTTGAAAACAATTAACATAATTTCCAACCAGAAATAAAATGTAGTAAGATCCAATTTTGAGTTAGGTATATCTTCCAACTCCACTTCGATATAGTACTCATAAAGTGTTATATTAAGTTTACCATTCTTGTAAATAAATTAATGTTAAATTATTAAACATAATGTATTATTTTATAACCATTATATTTGTTAATGATTTCCAATAGGAGAATTCTTCAAACTAACACGATATTTTAACAGGAAAATTATTTATAGTAGAGTTAAAAGGTTACGAGCCCTATTGCATTTAGTATTTCGTATTCGACATCGATATCAAGTATGTCTGTACACATATTTAAATAAGTAAATTAATAAACTCACCAACAGTAGGTAAACTCAGTGAATCACTTCACAGTTTACCGAAAAGCGTTGACGTTGACAACGTTCCATAATCCGGCGCTGGTCGTCAATCAGCAAATTTGAACAATGTAATAAAATGCTTTTATAAAATGCTATTAAGTAGTTACTAATGTGTTGTAATTTATTGTAGCCAGCTATCCTTTATAAACCTAAATCTCTAACTTATCATTCGTATTTAATTTTACTGAATGCAACTGCATATTACTGTGAATGACCTGTAACAAAATGTTGTCAATAAAAAGCTTTGAGCCAATATGTATGTGTACTTCCATCATTAAGCCCGTCACACACGTAGGTAAAAAATATATATAGCAAGGCATATTAAGATATATTTTCTATACAAACATTCAAGTCATAGAAATATATATTATAGCTGCGTGTGCGGCTATTGAATTTTTGTATAGAAAATATATCGTACCGTAAACCGTAACAATATATATAATAGCTACGTGTGTGACGGGCTTTATACCTACATAATGGCTCAAAGTTTTTTATTGAATAATCATATTAATATATGTATATTAAGCTACGTGTGTGACGGGCTTAATGATGGAAGTACTAGTTATAAGTTTGTGTCAATAACATATTTTTTTTAAAATTAATATTTTAATAATGTAGACACTGCTGGGTTATTCCATAATTAGTTTTCCTGTTCCTGCAGTTAGGTATCTACTTCGTGTTACTTTTACCTTCACCAACATACAGGACATCAGGGCACACAGCTATTTCATGGGGAGGACTTAGTATAAAATGTCTATTGAAGGCTATTTATGTATAATAAAAAGACTTCTGGTTTCCTTTCTTTAAATTAACTAAACATCGGCTTGTCGGAAATTAATGGCTCGTCATATCGTTTAACGGCTTATTCCCCGGAGCTCTAAGAGTCCATTGTTCTCAAAAAAATTAGGTTCATACTTTGATAGCCAACGGCTCCACGGCTTTGAAAATAAATTAATATTCCTTTACCAACAGCTCCATGGAATTGTTTGGTACAGTTAGCGATAAAGAGCAATGTAGGATTGGACAAATATTTGTTTCTTCATGAAATAAAAGGCAACGAATAGATAAATTAGGACTCTTTCTTGGATCACAAAAATATACTAAATACACCCTTACTCGCTTGTTTAATAGTCCAGATTCTGACTGTTAAGAACCTCCAAGCGAGTAAAGTAATTGCTTAGGAACTTTGAAAGTTTGGTGCAAGTCCGCATAAGAGTTGAATTAAGTAATATTAATATTATAGTAAATAGACTTAAACATTAAAAAAATCACAGTTTCAGAATAATTACAATAAATCACTTAAGGCATTAAAAGTCAAATTAAATAATAGCAATCCTATACTAAATAGACTTAAAAAATCACAGTTTCAGTTTTAATTTCAATGAATCACCTGAGGCATTAAGAGTCAAATTAAGTAATACTAATCTTATAGTAAATATACTTCGTCCCATCTTTCGAGTTGTAATAGAGGAAATGGTTTCGATTGCCGTCGATTGACAAGTACTTTTTAATTATCTGAAAAAAAAAATATTTTGGTATTTTTTATACTCAGATAGAGATATTTTTCGTAATGTAACAACAAGTAAGGCTGGGTACAAGCTCGATCACAAAATCCAGAATAAATATTAAAAAATCCCGGCCTCTATATTTTGAAAAAATAAGTAAAATCGAAATGTCCACTAGATTAGGCAATGGACTAATGTATGTGTCTATTTGTTATTAAAATTATAATAATAATGCCAGTCTATTGCCTAATCTAGGCAATTTAAAGGATTTTGGTACCTAAAACATTTGAAGGAACGAGTGGGCACAGGGTGCAAAATTTAGGAACCTGTGAGTTTAGAACCAATAATAAAATAAAATTTACTTACTTGGACCGTCTATGAAAATCTCGCTCAAACCTGTAGTATATTTCGCTCTAATGGCATGAAGACTCACTAACGAATGAAACACTCTCTTGTAATGTTTTAACTGACTGTACATTAGTAAAATCTCATAGAGCTATTGGGAGTTGAATATTTTTAATAAGTGAATATTTAAATTTATAATAATATTTTTATTAGAGCCAGTGGGAAATAAGAAACAATATAATCTTAGAGCTCTGGGAATAAGCCGTTTAACTAGCATAATTGAAAAAAAAAAAACAGCTTTTGTGACAGTCCATGTGTATGTAACTACTAAGTATTATATCTGTAAATAATTATTCATTATGGGTTACGATATATACCTATATACGTATAATGTGCTGTGAGCAAAGACTTAGAAGTATTTTATTACTCTGTGTTTTACCATAAGGTAGGTAATGTAGGTATAAATCATGTACCTTGCAAAGTATTAGGTCGTCCGACTGAGGTGAGACATGACTCTACCAAACCACACCAAACAAAAATGTGTGCTGTATGCAACGCCATCTATCGACACACTCAGAACTTTTAAAATTAATTGCAGCGCCATCTCTTACTAAACCCAAGAACTACTTTGGGTAATTATGTACCTACAGTAAAACCATGGCTTCGCATTGATTACGTAGTTCAAGAGCGGGATGCTAGATGGCAGTACAACTAATAGTGCAGGTTATATGTTATAGATGGCGCTGTCCTGTCCTAAATAAGTTTTACAGAGTTATACTTTACAGTGTTGTAAAATACATAATATGAATATTTTCCTACTGCTTTAGTTGCAGTAAGTAGAATGACCAAAAAACCTGAAGATGGTAGAGTTCTTCAGAAGAGTTAAGTTCTTCTGAAGAACTCTACCATTTCACAACAGATACACAAACATAGGTAGGTACCATCATTATGGAGTGCATGTATTCGTATTGTACATAACGTTAATATGTACGATAATTTATGTATAGATAGACACAATGCCTTTTGGTTATTGTACCATGACAAATAAAACATTACCTGACCCGTATATTTTAACAAAACTTTTCAAAGAACTTGAAAGATTTTGGGAAAGTAAATATTTGGATTGTGAGTTTCATAATATTTTTGAATACATTTTTTCTGGGTTCGTAACGCGGTCACGCCCTCTACTGGCACAATAAAAAGGGAATGTAGCTCTATAACCAGAACTGCAAATTGTTATTTCCACGCCATAAACTTTTCTATAAGTTCTCTTTTAATAATAAAAAGAATGTAATGGTTTGCGACGACGATTAATCTTTCAATGAATGAGTTTTATAGCAGATGGCGATTTTGATGTCTTATTCGGAATTCAGTTTTTTATGATTCTTCTGCGATTTTTATGGTCGGGTTGACAGACTTGCTGTCTCCAGTTTTCACTACAATCTGAAACTAACGAATCGTTTTAATAATTCAAGTACCTAATCCATTCAATCCAAGTAGTGATGATATTTTGAGTAAGTAGAAGTTTGAGTACCTAAGTCTTTTTTAAACCATTTTTTATAACTTTTGAAAGCGTTTTATCATCATCGTAGCACTTAGTACCTAGCCTACTTGTATTGCGATTTGCATATATGCAATGCCTCGAACAATTTGGACAGATGATGTGAATTTGCATGTCATCATCATCTTCATACTTAGTCTTACTTGACCTACTGCTGGATATAGGCCTCTCTTGCCATGCTGCCCAGTCCTGTGCTTAGTTATGTCCTGTGTGATTTTTCACATAATTCATTAAAAATAAAGAAATCAAAGGCGACAGTATTATTAATTACTAGCTGACGCAACTTCGTTTTCGTTGCGTATTTTCAAAATTCCTTTCTTATTTTTCAGTATCAGCTCTTGACAAACACATCCTCCAAGTTGCAAGTATCTACATTCAGTGGTTTGGCCTGCACTTTGTCTGCCAGTCAGTCAAGACTAAGCCTTTTATATATATTGATAGGTAATGTTATGCCCCTTTTCTGGGTGCCAATATAATTGTTGTAACTTTCTCACGTGATGTAGAATCACTGGGCGTTGCCTGGTTTATCGTCGGATGCTCTCATTGTAGACACTGAGGAGCACCGGGGGCTTTTCTATCAACACTCGCCATTTATTATCTGATATCAATGGCTTGTCGCATCGAGCCCAAACAATGCTTCCTGAGGTATGAACCACCATCTTTCCAAGACCCCTCAATTTCTATTAGCAACGTCTTTTTGAGTTAGCTTCGAGCGGCAAAATGTATCTGTGAAAAATGGTTGGTGTATTATAATACGTTTAATGGCCTGTAATGAATGGCATAACATCCATAAAGCGACAATACGGCCACTCGAACATGCCCTTTTATATTAATACTTGATTTATAGACAGTCACCGCGAAAAATAACTTTGTTTTGCACGTGTTTGAGCTAACGCCTCCGCCGGGTCTGAAGCGATATACCAGCCTCGCAGAATCATGAATCAAATGATGAATGAGATCTTTCGGTTTACCTTTATCTGTGGATAAAATATTTATGGGTTCACAATTAGAAGTCTCAGACACACGTATCTATTTATCAGCTTTGGCAAGATTTTCAGTTACCCAAAAATCTTGGAAGCTAAATCCAAAGTTAACATATTTTGGAATATCAATTTGAAGATAGGACTAGATTAGGATGGAACCTACATGTTTTTTTTAGCTTAAGACATTTAAGAGTAAATAACCAAAATTGGTCGACATAGTTCAGAGGATCAACAAGCTGAAGTTGTAGTGGGCCGGCCATATCTGCCGAAGAACCGACAACCGTTGGGGTAAACGTGTTCTTGAGTGGAGACCGCGTCTAGGCAAGCGTAGTGTAGGACGTCTTTTGGCTATATGGAAAGATTTGCGCGAAATAGCTGGCAGAAGGGCGATGAGAGGAGCCGAAGATTGGGCTCAGTGGCCGGCCTTGGGAGAGACCTACCTCCAGCAGTGAGTAGCTATAGGTCGATGATGATGATGTTGATGAACCATCTCATCATCCACAACCCATAGCTACTCTCAGCTTTCATCTACATTTCCTCTACATATAATATGTGTGCTTATTATTCACATTATCACAATAATTATGTCACATTTTACCTTTCTTGTTGCAAAACCACACAGATATTCTGCCGCAAAGCAGTAATGTGTAAGCATTACTGTGTTCCGGTTTGAAGGGTACTGTAGCTAGTGAAATTACTGGGCTTTCGAGGTTGACTATCAAAATGTCTCAATGTGGACGAGTATGTGAATCAAAGTCATGCGAAGCACTGTTCTGGTCATGAGCAGACGTATATTCACTTACTCGTATTACGATCAGGAAAGCGCTTAGCTCGTCTCGTCCCATGTTTACATAAAAAAAACTTTGAATCTCACACAAAGAATTTAGGTAATCCAAACATCAGAATCTTTAAACCCTGCTCTTTTTATATTTTCAACCAGATAACGATCCTGGCCTCCAATCCACAAAGCAACGACAGATGTCCATTTTATCTCGCTTTTTAAAAGGTGGATAAAAACTTTAAGCTATTCATTGCAACAACACCTACGTAACTACGTATTGTATGTGGATAGACAATAGTGGGATAAATGTGACGTGAAATCACTTCTATGCGAAGGTATAATCCACTTAGAGGCATGTCGTCGCTTTTTGTCAAAATAGAGTCGTCGGTTCATTGATTTGTAAAAAATAACTCCGCGGGGTACCTTGTGTGCAAACAGCGGCTTTGAGGGGGCTCCTTGGTGCTGTTGAGGGTTCTGATGCTAGCATGGTTGATATAGGTGATGGTTTTTATAAATTTGAGTATTCTTGAAATTTTCGGTCTGGTTTATTTTATATTATCGATCACATTATTTTGCTTGATATTTTTTTCAAGTTTTGGTCTAGCATATTTTGACCTGTCCTGACTGGATTAGATTTGGATTTAGGGACTTTAAAATTCGGAGGGTACGTTCTTTAAAATGAGTAAGCATGTACTAAGAAAGGAATTTTGTCAATTTACAACGTAAACAAAGTGGCGAGCATCAGCTAGTTGATTATGTTTTAAATCATTTGTAATTTTAGTTTTCAGATATTTACAAGTGGTTTTAATTGTGGCGCGTAGCTTAAGTTAGAACTTTGTATAGTGTTAATATTATACCAAATTCAACTAGAGTAGTTAGAAAAATAGTAAGTTTAATCGTATGTAGAGTTAAGTTTTGTCTCATAGAACAAGATTGTTTTACTTTTTATTAGACATTTTTACGTAGATCTGAAACTCAAAAATGAGCTTGAACTAATCGGATTTGCGATCCAACGAACATCACGAACTTCAAGATTTCTCATTAAAAACTAAATGCCAACTCGAGAAAATCCAGTGCTTTTGATAAAAAACGTGGTAGTCCTATATCTATCTACGTCCTACTCTCTAAATACCGAACTAGATAGAGCTCGACTATTCATTAGCCGAGTTACCAAAGCTAATCCACACGTCTGCTAACTTGAATAGAATGTCAGCGAGTCTTATAGGTGTGAAGTAGATAGGTAGAGCTTCCAAAGGGCACGACCACATAGCCACGGCCATTCAACAAATTCACAATAGTTTCTGCCACCTCGACCGTTCGTAATATCTTGTTCAACTTTGATTTACGAGTACCTATTTTTGTAAGTCCTCGCTAGAATCGTGTGAACATAATTGTTGAGATTTCCGAAATTTCACGCTCTCAATGGGATTGTGGGCATTTATGGGGCATTTAAGAGATGATGATAAATGACGTGTGTTGCTTGTGCTCAATGCCAAACTTGATTCAAAGGTTGATTAACGATCTTGTTCATTGTTGGTTAAACTAGGTGATACATTTTTGCAGAATTTTTATGGCTTTACGCACAAAGTACCTGTGATTGTGCCAAAATATTGAGGATCATTTTATATTGAAACACAGCGGCGATCTAACGATGTACGCTTCATTGGCCTTTATGTATTGTATTGTAAACCTGCTACATGAGCAAGAGTTATTTTTTTCATCTTTACTAGCCACTCATAACTTTTCACTGCTGCGCAAAGGCTAGGCTACTAACAACGTGCGTCTCTGGGCCTATTCACGTGTCCTTCTCATCCATCTTTCACATTCCATAGTCTTATGATCAGACTGGATACCTACCTATAGGGGTATATAAGCGGCAGTGTTGCAAGTTTAAAACCGTCCACATCTAAAGTGTTCAGTACCAAGTTTAAAGTGGCACTCGGTAACAAAAATTTCATTTTATAAAAGACCACGAGTCGTTTATTCGACACATCCAGGGATATGGGAAGGTGAACTTAAGGGGGTTACGTGGGCTTAAGCGTTCCCGCGTCGCGTCTCGTATCGGGGCTTACTGTGATTTACTCGGTACGGCACCTCGCGGCCCGCGTCGAAGCTTTTTTACTTTCAGCCTGGGTTGGAGAGAGGAAGTATGGTTTTGTGACGTCATTATATAACGATACGATAAAAAGTCTTACTCTTTCACTTTACTTCTACCTTAACTTCACTTTTTAAGATCCTTTTTATTGCAGATACATGGTGTAACATGACGACACTCATTTTTTTGGTGTAAAAAATATGTTTACGTCCAAATTTATTTTAAAAAGTAATAACATGTTCCCAAAAAATCCATTTTCAGTTAATAAATACGTGAGTATATTTTAAAGCTATTATTTCTAAATTCATATAAGAAATACAAAACTACCCAAATCATTCCAATCAATGAGAATGAAGATGCTGTTAATATTTTTCTTGTTCGTGACGCATTTTGCAAGAAAGTAAGTACGATGTAGCTGTATATTTTTCTGTTTACTTACCGGATCAGGGGTTACCCTTTATTGGGTAAAGTCGGAAAACTGATATTCCACGACATAAAGTTAGGCGCGAGTTTATTGGCGGCCAGAGATTTGTATCGGATTTATTTTGGAATGCAATATGTGATCGAATGTGCCAGTGAATGAGCGTGCCGGATTTCCAACACATATAACGAGGAAATGTGTTTTCGATTACTTACAATACAAATAAGTAACTTAAAAAATATATTTGATGCGGCCAACGTTTGTTTCTGTTTCATCATCATCGGCTTTTCTATCTATAAAATATTTTGTACATGATTCTGTGTGTGTAGAGTCCATCTGCGGCCAACTGCATTATACATCGAACTCTTGTTTCGAAACTCTGGTCTGTGAGACAAATTTGCATTTTCCGTAATGCAATAATGCTTATCCGCAGTAGAAGCGCATTGCATTCTCTCGAAACACCATTTTATCCCGTATTTTACCATTCGTAACATGGCTGAGCCAAAGCTGAGATAAGTAGAATGAAGAGAAAGTTGAACTGACCTAATTCTAGCAAAAGCTTTTTCAGTTGATAGTCAGCGCACGTGTCGGTATAGTATCAAAATATACCTCATCTATAAAACTAGGTTTTCCACATTCGATAAAGAAAAAGTTTGGCAATGTTGCCATAACCCGTACCCTTTGATTCTTGCGCGATAGTAACAATGTAAGCAACAAAAGCTGGCGTCCAGGCAATTGGCTCGCGAGGCGTGACCCGAGCGCCCACACTGACCCGACTCACGAACTACTTTGCCCAACACCCTTTACACAAATTGATTTTAAATGGCGATTTATTTCCGCCTCATATCGCCGATCCGATCTTCCTACGAGTTTTACGGTAGGCTTTAGGTGGGGTTAAGGAAGTCCAAGTTATAAAACGGTTTATTTCTTTTGATGGCGGCACTTACCTACTCTAATTACGGGATTAAGCCCCGAAACCTTCATTATATGGCATCAACGCTCAGCCCACATCGAGCTGCGCTGCGATCGAATGCCGAACGAACTCTTTGTACCTTTGTAACAACAAAGTTCGAACGAGTTATAAAACTAGGTAACGAACTAACGGTGACCACTTTTTTAGCTCCTACATAAAGGGTGTTTGAAATAAAAGTTTTGCTGTATTGCGAAATTTTTACCCTTTTGCAAATTTTGTGCAAATTACTTTATGAGCGCGTTTTCAATTGTGCGTTTTTTGCCGATGGAGTTTACAACTGCAGCGCTGGAATGCTGGAGTTTGAGTTACCCCAACGAGTTGGGATGGATCCCTTGTTTTATGGGGCTCAAGGTGAAACGTAGCGCATTATAAGTCGTCGCTTAATAGAAAATAAATAGTAACCCTTCGGTGGCGGCGCGTTTGCTGCCGAAAGGTTTATTTTTATTGCCGGTGACTTTCTTTTACTGTACCCCTTCATAATTGCCAGGGTTGAGGGTAAAAAATAGAAATCGCAATTTCTTTACGAATATTTCTTTGTTTGAATTTCGCAAATTGCTTTTAGCAAATTGTCAAAACATGTCCAATAAAAGTACAGTTGGCTTTTAAAAAAATACAAAACGCCATTTTATTTTATGTTTCTGGAAATCCTAATTAACTGATTGGTAAAAGAGCTTTGATAAATTTATCTGCACAGCAGGTACCATTTGCTAGAACGGCGTTGCACCAAAGTAAACTATAAATATTATTATTTTTTTCCTAGATTGAGACAGTTTGCGACCGCAAAGGCTTTTTCCAGCGGGGGGTGTCACCGACTGACGTACTTTTTTTTCTCGTTCTAGTAAACGTCAAGCAATTCGAGAGTGAGTAATGTGTTGTAATTGAGATGTCTGGAAGGTGCAATGGATAGTCCGTAACAAAAGCTGTCAGTAAAGATTGTGAGATTTTGCGGTCACAATGAAACAAGTGTTAAGTGAAGGTATTGATGTGGGTATCTGACGTTCGAAATAATCTTTAGATACTGGTTCAAAAATCCAAAAAAATATTGATAAGTCTAAGCTTATTTTAGAATCACTTTGAAAAATATTTTTAAGCATGAGGTTATAAAATGAATTTACAGTGCCATCATGTCATTAATTTTTTGTCATGTTTAATTACCATCTTATGGACAGTCAATTGTTAGAAGGATGGTATCATAATTAACTCTACAAGAACTCTACATTAAGGGGAATCCTCAAATCCGAATTCCATACAAAATGTTTCGGACAAATACGCAAAAAGTACGCCGTATTATAGTAATTTAGTTTTAAGTTAGTAGGGTTAATTTTAAAACACGTAAAAAATCTAAATTAAAGTACGAAACCTTTCACTTTTTTTGTTGATGAAATAAAAAAACATGGACAAAACGAATAGTGTGAAGAAATTACTATAATACGGCGTACTTTTTGAGTATTTGTCTGAATCATTTTGTATGTAATTGGATTTGAAGATTGGCCTTAAGTACAACTATTCTGTCGTGAGGCTGAGTGCTGTTTCACATTAGCGGATTAACCGAGCAATTCGCAGCTTGTGTTTTGTTCTTTGAAAAAAATTGAGCGTATACGCGCGTTTGACTTTTGAATTTCGCAAGTATCGATCCGCCCGTATACGCGCGACAATAATACGCTAGTCTGAAACCGCACTAAATTTAGCTATTAATAAAATAAATTTTGTTTTTCAAATAACAAGGCCTTATAATCATGCTGTAATAACGTTCTATTTATGTGACAGCTATCTAGTTGATCCCTACCCCGCCCAATTCAGACCACCTCCAAGTTATTTTTGGACAAACTTTTACAACTTTTAAATGGGAGCGTGGAATGAATGGCCTAAACAGTTTTGGGTAATTAAGTGAATTGGTTTCGGCGATTTGAAATATAATAGACGAATTCTAAAATTAGTGTGACTAACATTAACGTGGGTTTACATGGCGTTATAATGGAAGCGTGATATAACAAAGCGTCAATTGTTGTCCTCTTTTGTGGAAAAGTGTGTCACAAGTTCGCTGCGTGAAGTTTTACAAATAATTTTGTCACTACAATCTTCTAAGTATATTTTAGTACTCTGTGCTACAAATAAACGTTTTCAATAAATCCGTACTTAAGTTTTTTGTACAAGCTCAGTAGCATCTGCCTATTTTAGAATATTATGTACTTATTATTGTACCTATAGGTAAGAGTGACGTTAAGTCACTCTTACCTATAGGTACATATAATAACTACGAAAGGTATATAATAACAACAGATATTCGGACGGTCTGTTACTTAATTACTCCAAATTAACATAACTAATTAACCTGAAACTTTGTAAAATATATATACCTAGATCACGACCCGGGGAAGAATATAACTACTATTTATCCCCATACCAAGCTGGCGAAATTGCAGCCAAGATTGTAGAAAAGCGAGAAAACGATATAACACATCAAAAATATACGGTTTTAACAAATACTCTTGCTTTTTTTGTTTTCGTAATATTACGAATAATAGTGATTCATGTAAACCAATCTTGTCGTAGGCTCCCTTCACACGGCTCCCGTCGGCTTCGATGCGTTGGAAAGTAGCGAGCGATCGTAAAATTTTATCACCACTAATAGGTTTACGCTGATTTGTGTAGACGTCTGAATATTGGTAAAATTGGTTATTTTGTTATCGGAATAGATGTTTGGATTTTATTTTAGAAGGATATTTTTATTTACACACACCAAAAATTTACAGTATGCTGATAATGATCTTCAAAAATACGTTTAAGGAATTAAACAAACTTATTAGTGTTCCATAAATTTTGATTAATATTGGTTAACTTTTTTGTACCCTTCTCATTTTTTTTTTCAATTTATTTATTTGTCTCAAGTATTAACAAGTTACAAACAGGTATTATAATAAATGAGTAAATTTTATTGGTAGACTATTTTAAGGTAGTTTGTATCTACATCAAAGAATAAAAAAACAAAGCCTCATATTTCACTGTAGAAAACAATTAGAGTGAAAATAATTCTATTAGGTTAAGCGCTCAGTGAAATTTAAAGTTGGAATAAAAAAACATGATAAAGTAAAATCCCACGATTAAGGTGGACGTCTGACCGATTATTTTTGTCATTCATACAAATTTACGTGCATTATTTATAGTTTAAATATCATTTTGAAATGGAGCCAAATTTCCTGCGTTGGCTTTCAACGGAATTTACAAAAAGCGCCATAAATTGGCAAATAATCCCCCGCATAACGCAACCTTTGTTTGGCCACACGTGCTTTTAACGTGCGCTTTTATAACGCAGTTCAAGCAAGTTCAATTCAAAAACACGCCATCTTATCTCCTCGTGTAACTCTCTGACTCTCGTTCGGATTGGTGTTATAAATAAGTTGTTATACAAACTGACGGAAGTCCCAACCAAACATCATTGAAACGCATCCATAATCTCGCGGCAGAAACTCGGATTTAGTCTTTGTGCGCGACCTAAAATAAACATGCAAAAACGTGGAATGTATAAATTGTGATCATTAATTTACGATCCACTTCGAAATAAACCTATCATACCCCTTTAAAAATATTAACCACACATATTTTGATGATTCTTCCTCTTTGCGTCTCTATTAGCGACGGCTAATAGAGACGCAAAGAGGAACCTACAGAGATGACGATCTCTGTAGGTACTTATCTATTCTATTTATAATCATTCACACGGGAAAAAATACACATGGTTATCTGGAAGGGATCGCTTAATAGCGATATGACCACTCAAAAATATATAATGTTTCCTTTTTTATGTTATTGTTTTTGTTTTATGGTGTACAATAAAGCATTATCATCCATTCATTCATAGTACATTATATAGATAGACATCTTTCAGATTAAAAATGCACGCCCATTAACTAACGTGATTAGTCAAAGTAAGGAACATTGTATGGAGGCTCGGCTATACTGGAGGGGCATTCATTTTTAAACTGCAAGACTAGGGATATTCAAGTGGTTCGTGAATATAAATACCTCGTTGCAAATATAGATGTTATAATAAAATAACTGACGGACAAAAGTGATTCGACACAACAAACGGCCGTGTTGAATTTGTCATGCAACTGTACGTCAGAGATACGCATTGTGCCGTAGATATGTTATTGTTGTGCGTACGTCAATGGATGTATTGTCGTGTGAGAATGAGAAGGAAGAGCTTCCGGCTGCAGCGAGTTTGCCGGATCTCGCCCGGAGTGATATCTTGCCATCGATATCCTTCTACATTGTTGTTTTTTTCCGCCAAATTGATACCTACCATTCATCGAATGATCACTTTTTGATAAATGGTGAGAAGATATTTTTTGGTACAGGTTCTAAATATCTCGAAAATGTCAACAAGATTGGAACTGATAAATCAAACTAAAATGGGTGTTATAAATATGTTACAAATAGCCTTGGAAAAGATATGCCATTCACAGCCGGCTACTTTAGTTACCACTGCCTACGAGTATAATAATGTATCTATATACGTTTGTTTGATCTTGTGTATAAAATCAATGCAATATTAATCTTCAGGCACTTTATCAAGTAACTCATAAAAAAGTACTAACACACAATCCACGAATTCAAAAACAAGAAAAAAGTCGGGCCATGTCGATAGACGCATTGACGAGTGCCGTGCCGTGTATGATACGCAAAAAATAAAAATAAAAAAAGGTTAAAAACCGCTTCGGAACAATCGAAGCTAACTTATAAAATATGTATCCTAGTGCCGGCTTTTGAAACTTGCACTGGTACTATTTTGACCGCGATCGGGATTTTTCCGACAAGGGAATGGATCATAATAGTCGCTGTTTCGGCGATCACTCGCTTTGCCGCTTCTGAATAATCTAACCTGCATGTCCGGGTTCAATAGAGCTCGCGATGTTGTAAGCTTCCATTTTATCCATTCTATTGTTTTGGTATAAAAGAAAATATAGGCCAAACCCTAATGAAATTTTATCCTCTAATTAATTATCCAAGTCTTTTTGCGGAAAAAATATTCATTAGGTGCATGTGAAAAATAGCTCTACAAATGTAGAATAAATCTGAATAAATAAATGTGATATTATATCATCATATCAATATAACAGTCATGATGTTAGTCATCGATAAGGATTCATTGTCAACCTTGGAAATCTAAAAACCAACCCACATAATTAATTTTTTTTTTTTAATTCATGAATAAAATAAAAATGGGTATAAAATTAAAAGTAGGTAGGTATAATAGACGTGCATAATACGCTTACGTTTTTAGCAATGCGAATCATTTTTGTTTCATCTGCAAAGCCCGAAAAGCATGAAGCATCAAAAAACGGCAGATAAATACTTCCGCACACGGTAGTCGACAGCAGACATCCATAAGATGGCGCGATGCGATGTCTGCGCGCTATCTATGCGATCGCCATAAAAATCTGTCATTAATTAAGTGGTAGATGACATCGCTTTTTGATGAGATGATGGCTAAAAAACGTTTTGAGGGTATTGTTATGGTGTGCCATTTTGTTAATGGTTTTTAAAAGATAAGAACGGCGCGAGGCGCTACGACGTAGCATAAGCGTAGCGTTTGACCCGCTTTACCTTTTTTAACCACTGCAGTTTCGGGTGTTTGCAAAAATAACATGATTTTGAATTAAAGTATATAACGTTATAAGCAGTTACTTATTGCTATTTATAGTCCCATTACATTATAAAAATTCTTAAACTTAAAGATTTTTAATTGATAAACTTACTTTGGCAAATAATGTACAATAAAAAAAAACTAATCGGTTGACCATGACAGTTGTCAGACATTATTAATGAGTATGTCGCCGCCATCTTCCATCCATTTTCAAACAAGTCCTCACATCATTTTTACCCGTCATCGCTAATTTGCCATTGTTTTGTCTGACGCCACTTTTTTGCTGAAAACCATAAAATAGATAAGCTTTTTGGTGCAACTTTGTTAAATTGTGTCTGGACGAGGTGTGGATAATTAATCTTTAGTACGGGGTGTTAATTGATCATCAAAATGGGGTTTTATGGTTTTCTGATTGTGGAATGAGTTTTTATTGAAAGCTGAACATTTTGATATGCTCTACTTTCATTTCAAGTTACCAATCTCTTGAGAAATAATTGCGAATTCATTACAAGAGATCCGGTCGGTTGATTTAATAAATATCAGAAAAAGGTGAACAGCAAAGCCAATTTCAAACGTTTATGCGGGTCATGAAGTAATCGAGCATCGATTTGTTTGGAGCATCGACCAAATTCTTGCGACAAAATGCATCCGACGGCTGCAGTTAGGCAGATCTCCCCAGGTTCGCATCGGCCATATGTTAGCTGCCTCCGCACCGCGTCAAGGCGACACGCTAGGTCGCTATAAAGCACGGTGCAATAAAGAGAATGGATGCCGCCCATCGCGGGGCACCGGCCGCCGGGAGGATTACCCGAATCGCCACTATTTATCGCTCGAGCCTTGCGCCCAGGTGCCATCAATCTATTTAATGATCGGGTCAGCACATACTCTTAGTTCTTTTGCTGCAGGTTGCAGGCTGAGCCTCCCGGAGTTCGCAAAAACGAAGACGTGGATGGAGATGGACGTTTGATGAGGCGCTTTGTGTCGATCGCACACGCTAAAAGGATTACGGTAGCACTATACATAGATTAGAAGATTGTTTTCAGGGCTTTTCAGGCCTAAGTGTGCCTCGTAGGTTAAATTGTGAGAGGGAAAATTATTTTTCACGTATTTTCTTGTGAGGTTTTACCTGACCCTACGATAAAGTTAGATAAGCCCTAATCTATCTTCGATCGATCACTCAATACACAAGTTTTGATTATTTCTTAACCTGAGATACCCTACAGCGTTTATATTTGTGCCTTTCGTACACATATGACCAATCTTTTGAATCTTATGAAGTAACCGTATTTGATCCGCTCATAAAGCAACAGAGATGACAAGGTCCATATAAATCAGGCTTAACCCGTGAGGGTCAATAGCTCAAGATAGCCAGTACAGTCGGGCACAAAAGGCCATTGGGATGACGCGGTCATACATCCAGGATCGTGCGCTCAGCAATGGATGCGGGGATTGCACGGCATTTACCCACGACACTCGCCTAAGCTTTGTTTAAATGGTTCTTGACTGCTCTAAATCGGATGACATTTGGTATCTTATTGGTTAGAAGTCAAAATTCAGAAGTCTTTGGATATAAGACCTATAAAACCAACTTTTTCTTCTTATCGTGTCACTAGTTCCTTCGAACCAGTGTGGTAAAAGGATTTCAAGTGCGCCTCGAACAGGCTCCTTTCGTGCACTCGACACATGTTTTCGAACTTTAGGTTCTACGACATGCCGGTCTCCTCACGATGTTTTCCTTCACCGTTTCGAGAACGTGGGATGCATACATAGATTTTTTCGACCGAAAAAACCCATTTATGCACTGCCACCGGGATTCGAGCCCGCGACCTTCAGATCGCAAAATAAGGGCCACCACGTCCTCCAAACGTGGTGGCCGTGTGGATGAGGCCCTTACTCTATCTATGAAACCAACTATGTCAACATATCTATGAAATAAATACTAATACTTTATAACTTTCCTCTTTGAGATCCTTTCATATCAACAATGTGATAGTACCTGTGTCACCGTCATTGACAAACTTTCGTTGTGGCATATATCCTTACCAAAATCCATGCAACTGAGCAGACGTACTAAGCCAATGATGCGATTAGGCACACCCTGAGGTGCCTACTGCCTACCCCAATAAGCCGGGTCTTGTCTCGGTAAACTCGCTTACTTCACCTGAGCAAACTGCCGCCCGCCCGGGAAAGTGTGCGTTTCCATTGTTGTACGACTAATATTATTGACACAACCTATAGATACCACTATTTTTAGTAAAAGAAAACCAGAATATAATAAACATAAACGAAAAAAAAAGAAACACTTGAGTACCTACTTTTTTTTTCATTCGTTTGTTCATTGAACCTACCTATGCGTATATTTATGATGCTGTAAAGCTTTATGCGGTAGCCGATTGAATTTGCGAAGTATGTACAGTTTGTAAAAAATAAATTAAAACCCTATAAGGAGAATAACTTTCAGTCCAGGGTGATTATTTGGGGTAATATAATCGTCGCGAACATTTTCTCCGCAAAATTATAATGGAAAAGTGCAAACGATTTTCTCCAAGCCAATCTGCATAATTTTAAAATTAAAATTCCTTAGACAGTGGAAATAAACCCCAAGGCTGGTAAATCGTGGGCGGGCGGCGCGCAGTTCCGGTCAAGTCGCGGGCGGCTCTCGGCTTCCGGTCGTCCAATTTGGCCACATTCAGCCAGTGGAGGGGGTAAGACGTTTGATAACCACCCACGCCGAGCAAACTGCTTTCGAGCTGACTTTATGACTATGACCTGGAAACGTATGGTGAACTTTGACCAAGATTTACAATTTATGAATTTATTTATTACAATGTATTATTATTTTATTATATTGTAATATTATTTCATTACCATGTAATATTATTCTTCTATTATTACAATGAAAATGGCAAAATAAAAACAGTGCTCGAGTCGTGACCCATAAGTATTGAGTTTCGTTAGTCATAAGCTCAAACTTATCTTACAATTATTTGGAATAGTTCTCTTATCTCTATCTATCTAGTCCGGGTTGCCTGGAAGAGATCGCTCATAGCGATAATGCCGCCCCTTGTACAACCTACCTTAAGGCCTTTTTATACTTGCTCTATTGTTCAGCTATCTATCTATGTCCTAAATTTAAAAAAAAACATGGCTATAGCAAATGTTTATTTTTGTCTTGTTTTTATTTCTAATATTTCCGTAATTTTGATGGTATTATCATTTTGTTGCGTAAAGCTTTGTACTTATTTTTCCTTTCCACCCTTCCATAATCCATCGTTAAGCTCGAAGCGACTAATTATAAGATGAGCTCAAGTTAATCCCACCGTTTGACCGGCTCGAGCCTTAGACCGGCAATTAAAAGACGAAGCCGACCAGCAGACCCTTTGAGGCGGCGCGAGACTGATGTAGGTAGGTTGGGGTAAGCCCACGATATTTTTCATCCTGGGAGTATCTAAGTGAAAACCGAAAACTCTCTACAGGTGAAATGTACAAAAAATCTATTCATACTTACAGGTATGTTTATCCAACTGCTGCAAAGAAGGAGAGTTGTTTTTAGAGTTTATACAGAGAGTTTTATACATAATATGTTTTATGTATGAAATATATTTGTCTGACTGTTTGTGGTGCCCAGTATAGGTTGCCCAAACGGTTAATGAATTAGGGTGAAGAAACACATCCTGATATATATATATATATATATATATATATAATAAATGGATTATGGAAGGGTGGAAAGGAAAAATAAGTACAAAGCTTTACGCAACAAATATATATATAATGAATTAGGGTGAAGAAACACATCCTGATATATATATATATATAATATTATAAACGCGAAAGTTTGTAAGGATGGATGGATGCATGGATGGATGGATGGATGTTTGTTCCTCTTTCACGTAAAAACTACTGAATGGATTTTAATGAAACTTAACAATAATAAAGCTTATACATCAGAATAACACACAAGCTATAATTTATAAAGATACCTGCGCAGACGAAGTCGCGGGCACCAGCTAGTTAAGTTATAATTAAGATATCCTTGCGTCGATGATATACGGCTTTTTGCAAGCTGCTTGTTAGCGAGTTTAAAAGCTAGCGTTTAAAAGTGAGCGAGTTAGCTTTCGGGAAAGATTGTCAACAAGCAGATTGTAAAAAAGACGATGACACTGGGCAAGTTTACAAGCTAATAATAATAAAATAAAAAAATAACGTTTATTATCACAAAAACAAACTGGTACATACTAAGTTACTAGCTAAAATTGAACTCGCTGGCTTGTAGCATGTAAAAAAGCCACATGTTATCGAAGCTTTAGAGGTATGCAAATGGACAACATACCTTATTACCAAATTCGTTACATATTATTTACTTAAAAAAAATCTTAAAAATTAAGCAACGTATTTATTTCACAAAGAGCTTTTTTTGTTTGGAAAGTGGTACTTTTTCTTTGCCGCACATTATTATTGTAAAAATTTCGGGCAACACTCACCACATTATCAAAACAAAGGTCCTGAAAATCCACACTAGGTGGCCGGCAGCTCATTAAGGAGTCACAAGGGTAAAAAGTACCCTCCGACGCGTCGCTTTTTGTAAAAAGAGGCTTAATTAGCCCTCATGCGGCTACCCTACAACCCCTGTAACTTTTAATAAATGTTCGAAGAGACCCCGTTACATACCTACCTATAAGCAGGTAGAGTACCATCTTTCGGGATTACGCCAGTAATGCGCAGTAATGGCCTTCATTTTATAATTATTTCAAGTGGGATAAAATGAAACATGAATATTGTAAATAGTTGAGTAAGTAAATACATTCAAGTTGCTTTTTAATATCACTTTTTTACATAAAATCAAAGTTTTACAAAAACATTGTACAACCAACTTCATTTGGACTGTTTTATTGACCGTAAACATCACTAAGCAAAAGACGTTTACTTTAACGACATACATATGTCTTACCGATTTTGATACAATTTGTATGAGACCAAAGTTGAAAGAATTTTCCAAATTGGTTGATATTATGACGAAATACTGAGGTAACAAACATAAAAAAAAAACAACGGAACTGAGAACCCCCTCCATTTTTGAAGTCGGTTGAAAATATGTTCTTATATCAATAATTACGCACTATAAATAAGAAGTTAGAGTAAGAATGCTCGATTAGATGTTGAAAAGACATAACTCTAATAAGTTGTATAAGGGGTGGGTTCAAAGAGCTACAGGTACTTCCCACGAAGTACAATTTCGTGCGCGTGTGCCCTCAGTCGTGGGAAGGTATTAAACATCCCGAATCAGTGCACATCTCCTGCATTAGACAGATTGGAGCGTCCGATAATGTTGTTACATACAAACATAGCCGCTATAACTTGAGCTCTTACACTCCTAGAAACTAAACACATTGACGGCTGTGTCACTCGTAGCTTACACGCAGATAAAATATAATTTTGAGCTCTATCCCACTGTCTTATGTTTTAATTTGGTATTTTGTGCACCTACATGGAACTGAATATAAATTGAAAAATAATATTGAATTTTCGCGGTGATAATTTTGTGGCTTTTTTTTCATATTAGAGGAAAACCGTCTGATCACTAATATGTCTATAACATTGGGCACAATATGACCACTATTTATCACCATTAACCAATAGGAATCCTTTTCTGGACTGTATCCAGAAAAGATGACGTAGTACATGTCGAAATTGACAAAATTTCGACAGCATCTCATCCTCATTAATGAATCTATTTTTCTATATGCAGCCTTAAGCAAAATGAGATGCGTTTTTGTGGCTTATTAGCTGACTAGCAGTTAGTTTGTTTCGAGAGGTCAAAGTATCTTGGTTGTATAATATTAATAAAGCGATGCGTCCACTTATCAGCGCAATCTGTGTGCTGCGAGCACAATGACGGATCATCCTATAATGCGGACGGGAAAAAACATAGCTTTGTCGTTTTTTTGCCAACTGTACCTACCGGGCCATTGTTGCGCTGCTTAATTTTATGGGGTATTTTAAGCAAATGATACGGTTTTATCTTTGCATCTGATGGAGAGTTATGAGCTTGTGAATGAAGCTCGTTTTTACTTTGTAACAGATCTGTTTACAGATTTCAGATGCAAACCCAAAACAGGTAACTCATAAGTATTTTTTTTATGAAATGGACACCGTATGGACAAACTCAATGGACACAAGATATTTTTATCAAAGCAAAAAAAAAAAAAAACAATATTAGAATATATAAATAGGTACATGTTATGAAATAAAAAATCTTAATAGAACATGGGGCATTTATTTTACACCGGATACACTTTCTGTGAAACGAAAAAAAAATAGAGAAAAAGTTCTAGGTAAATATAATGCTATCTGGTATTTAGTGCACGAATGGAACCTCTTAGAGGCGCACGTGAAATCCTTTCACTCTGGTTCTATAGAACTAGTGACACGATAAGAAAAATAATCTGGTGCTTATACGGTTATAATAAATGAGGAAAATGACATTCTGATTCATACTAAGACAACATTCATTATAGTAAATTGGTAGACAACCTAGCCACTTCTACATGAAACTAAATGACTCGCATTGAATGTTGACACCATAGACAGTACATCAATGGTTTTATGACCTCGGAGGACAATAATGAGAGCACATAAAGCCGCTGCCACATCGGCGGCGTATCTCGATCTGCGTCTCAATGGAGGTTATTTACATAGCAATAAGGAGATAGAATCGCGTCTCCGCAGCCGGTACCTTATCTTTGATCAGGGAGTAGTGAATATAGGATGTGGTAATGGGTTTCAGATTCATAAGCGAGGGGTAGGTAGGTACAACTTTGTTACAAAAATTAAGACTTATAATCTGTGTGAAACCAGCATTGTTATATTTCATTAATTTTGAGTGAAAAGAAGCAGTCTTGCTTGAATGGTATTTATTTTACATTGTTAAAACCAGAATTAAACTTAATAAATTATTAAAAGGGCAAATAAATAGATAGTTAAATCAAACTTAACTAAAAACTACGAACTAAGCACGTACACAGTGAACTTATAACTACTAGCTCGTAGAAGAAAAAAAATAACTTGCTCAATATATAAAAAAATTGCAAGTTATTTTTTTATTACAGTGCTAATTACAACAATTTATATTCATAACAAAAACAAAAGAAAACAATTGGGCTAATATATAATTATAATATATAATTAAGCTAATATGTTTGCGTAAAATTCATTATTAACTGACTAAAAAATTACTTACCAAAACGTATTAAGATAATAATCTTAATTAAAAATCACCTCAATGCTGAAAATAAAATATAACTTGGTCATACCTAAATCTACACTTAAAATATACGGCTCGGGTCCAAATGCAATGGCGGTAAAAATTTACTATAAACTTCCAGCTAAAATAAAAATCCAAGAAAATGATCACTTTTTTGAAATGAATTTAAAAGAAATGCTGTTATAAAAATGCTATTACGAGTTGTAAGATTTTATAAACGATTCATTTAGTGACGTAACAATATAGTTAAAACTATCGGCCCGTCTGTATCATTTGCAACACCCTATCCGGGTAATATTGTGTAGCTGTACTTTATTTATTTGACCTACCAAGACCTAAAATGTAACCTGCCCAATATTGCAAATAAATACTGAATACTAAATTATGCGCAAGTCCGCTTAACTGTGGCACGAGATCCAAATTATGCTTACAACAGATCCAATTTTTCATTCTTCATGTTGCCTGTTATTGCCACAGTGCACACTGCTTATGGTCTGATGGAAATCAACTAGGGTGTAGCGTAAGGAGTTTTTAAACAACTGCCTCCGATTTATTCGCCTTGAAATGAGATTGCAGTCTTGGCGCATCGAACATCAGATAAGAATGATTTTATGGTAATCTGATTCATGCTCATCTTTTTTGAAGTGATAACTTCTTTAGGCGCTCTCAAAATATTTCGTGGGGAGTGAATTGGACTGGACTACTGGGATTCCAACGCTCGGACGTAACACTACTTCGGGTAAAGTCGGCTGGTATAATATTAGGTACTAAGTGAAGATAGTAATGTGTTTACTGTATTTTATGAAATGCATAGATCAGACGTACCGAGTACTCGGTACGCATAAACATAGCACCGAGTGCTCGGCTGAACGAGTGACGTAATCTTTCACTGTCTCGGCCGAGTATAATTTTACTGTCTCGGCCGAGTACTCGGTTCGTGTGATCTAGGCATTACAAAAAAATAAAGTGCTTGTATTTTGTTGATGCTATGACCGTGAACAAATTTTATTTTTTGATCAGCATCCTTTCTACTGCCATGTCAATTTACTCACTGTCAAACTGTGAAGAATAGTTATATTTTGTATTATTATCCACGCCTTTGAAGAAGTTTTTACTCTTTGTCGTCTGGTCTTAAGCACACAACATTTTTTTAATTACCAAAGATGTTGTCAATACGTATGATGTTTAACAATTTTAAAGACTAAAATAAAATCTGTTTGTAGTTTTCCTTTGTAGGTTTATCAAGATATAGTAGAATATTTCTAGGTAGAGACCATTTAGTTGAAGAACGACAGACATAAAGGAGAATTTGCCATGTAACTTTTTGCCTGAATCAATGTACAACATTGTCATTGATAATTCAATCCAAGAACCCTAAACATTAAAATTGGAGTTTATGAACTGAGACAGTTGGGGTTCGAAGCTACTGTGACGATATAATCAATAGCAACACCACAGAAAAATAGCACTCGCTTGACTATGATTATCTAGTATAGTATCGAGTTTAATGTATCCCGAGTTTCTCCGAATTGGTTTTGTAGTTTTATCTTGATTAAGGAGAAACATCGATCTATCTATCATCGATCTATCGATCATCGATCCATCCTCGTAAACATTAGTACCTACTCTAGTACTCATATATCTTTATACTTAACTTAATATACTTACCACCTACTATGTTGATGTAGATGTTTCAGTAAATTGCACGCCCCTCCAGTTGCGTAGACTGATTGTCTAAAATAAAGACATTTCTGTAGCAGCGATAGTGAAGGAGCGTATATTCTTAGACTATAAGATTCCTAATACTGTACCCTAAGCTGATGGCCACCAGAAATGCCAATCTTAGAGCAAAGCCACACTGATCCTTTGCGTCACAATTTTGTACTGGCATTTGCGTCGCAGCGTTAGTGCGGTTTCAAATTAGCCGATTAACCGGGCGGATTCACCGCTTGTGTTTTGTTTTTTGCCTCATGCTACTGACACTAGCTAAAACCGAGCATATACGCCGGTATACGCACGTATATGCGCGGCTTTTGAGTTTCGCAAGTACCAATCCGCCTGTATACGCGCGACAAAAACTAGTCTGAAACCGGTCTTAGATTTGGAAAACTGCGTAACAACGCAACGCAACGGAGCAGTGTGGCTTCGCTCTAAGCCACACTACTCCGTTTCGTTGCGTTACTATACCATACGATGGTCACAGATCAAACAAGAGTTGGTACGCTTTATAGCGAACCGATTTGTATGGAAATCGCAGAAACGGGAGCCAAAGCGCTATCGCCGGAGGTGTTGTTTGATGGTGTAATTTGGGACAGCGAACCTAAAACCAGATTTATGTGTATTTGCGCTTGCTTTATTGAATGTTGTGGAGAGGGACACGTCTTTATAGATCGTTGGGATATGTAAATTCATAACGATAATCTTCCTTCTAATATTATAATGGCGAACGTTTGTGAATATATATGAAAGGATGGATAAATAGATGTTTCTTCCTCAATTAAACCAAAATTACTGGACCGATAGAGAATATCGAGAGAATATCCATTCAGCGCGTAACTGCACTGAATGGTATTTGTATTTTATTTGTATGTGTATTTTTGTTGCGAACTTTGGTATTATTGTTTTGTGTTTCAACCACCAGCGTAAAATATGTAAAGTTTTCTTGTAGATTGGTAACGTTAGCGTAGCGAATAGGTAATAAAAGACTAACATTATTTAACATTTTAAAATTAAACGCTTAGTTTGTATGAAGTTGTAGCATTTAAATAATTATGTAGGTACATTTAACGTTTATTATTTAAAAAAAAAAACATTACAAAAAATATTTTAAAAAAGTTCTATGGACGTTTTACCTGAAGCAGGAATCGAACCCGTGATACTCGGCATAGCAGTCCAACACAATCAGAAATCTGTGTCGTTAATAACTAGAGGCTTTTGGCTCGAGTAGTCGGGTAGTCTAAACTATGGACCAAGAACATTCTACAATCAAACTGGTGTTTCTGTATCTGTATGCACTGTGAGTGAAAGCCGCTGAGCCGTCATATCGTTCGTGATGCCAGCCAGGTTTTTACGCAGCCATAACCGAACCACTACGGCCGGCGTGAACCGCGATGCACAAATTGTGCTCTGACAGTTTTATGCACTACCGATACATCTGACCAGGGAAAAAAATCTTTCAATAGGGTAAAACAGGGCTAGATGCCCTAAAAAGATAGGTGTCCTTGTCCTATAAACCTTAATTTAGAAAATCAAATTAGACTTATAATAGGTAAAATATGAAGCATATAAAATAAACTAATTTTTTTTACCTGTGATTCCTTTCATTTGATTTTAAAAAGTAACGTCTTTAGAAATAGGGGTAACTATCATTTTGGGGCGTCTAACCCAGTTTAACTAAGTTAAAAATTTTCAAAGTTATAACAGACCAATTACTGGCTTACACGAGACGAGGCACGACGCGAGTAAGAAATTTATAAAAACAAGTAACGATAAAAGCTATGTTCTGTCGTGGTGGTAAGAGATCACGCTATTCCATGACCAGAACAGTGCAGTAATGTATAATTACTTTAATTTAAAAGCCAGTGAAACTCTACTATAGTGCTTGTCAACTATGAAATGTGATGGTAAGTCTCGAAAGACCATTAATTAACATTTTTTATTAAGTATTGTATCAGTATATTATTAATTATTTTTTTTTGTTAATTTTTTTTTTATCATTTTTATATTGTTATAAACACATTAAAATTAATTAACATAATATATACTGTGTCTATCAAACCAAAACACAATACCTAATGCTCATGGCTAGGTAGAATCGTGCAGGGAACTTGCCCCAATGGTTAATGGTTAAACCAAAGAATAAGGTAACGAACGAAAAGGAGAGCAGATACTTATAACAACGAAAGGAAAAAATATCATAAAACTTTTTTTCTTAATTATAATTTGTTAGTAATAATATTATTTCTCTTTGTTCCGTAATTAGATTCATGTTATCCGTCCATCGATACATTTGCACGGAAATAATTCTCTGATACACGTTCAAAAGCGACAATCGACAGACAGCTACACGGTTCACGTCGCGACGGCTCTCGACAACTGATTCCGATCCAGCAAGTCACTTTATTTATTCACAAAGCCTATTGTTAACTTTAAAACAAAATGCATCTAAAAATTATGTAAGTAATAAAAAACAGATATTTTAGGAGCCAATACGTGGGTTACGCCACATATTATATTCAATACGCTTGTACTGTACATAGTATGAAGTATATTATGTACTCATTAATAAATTGTTCATTAATCCTACATTTGTGGGGATAGATTGATAGATGGATAAATGGCTGCTTGTTCCTCTATCACATCAAAACTACTGAACCAGTTGAGTTCAAAAAATTGCTATGTATAGTTTATGAGCTGGATAAATACAGCTACTGTGTAATAAGGTAAGCTGGAAGAAAATGCTAATTAGCATTAATTTCCCCAGTGTACTTACTAATTTTTACCTTGATATTCACTGAATACACGCTACCTTTTATTTTGATACCACGTGGTTGGTCGTGACATAAATGCTACTAGCTACAATGAGAATCAATGAGTGGGCAAAGTAGGTTATTTTATAAAAGTTTATCAACCTTCGCAGATGGCTGCCCAAATGCAAATGCCGGTCGGGGTCTGTGAACGCGCAGTTGGCTGCATTGTGTCCCCCTCCCTTTTCAACCTCCCCCCCCACTGCACATCCCGCGAGAGTTTGTTTTTCGGGGCAAATAGCTATAGGCTTGATAATGGCCTCGCGGGTCACGGGTACGATCGGACGCTGCTCTACTTGGGACTTCAAGTCTGACTGGCACGTCAAAGACAAGGGCAATAATCTAGTTCTACTCTACCTTCGCTAGCAAATCTCTTCCTCTTGATATGTACATATTTGATTTTTGTATCAATCATCAGAATCTTCCTTATATGGAATAGACTGAACAGACCAGCGCTGCATGATTTTTTCGAATGCAGAGCAATATTTATTTTATTTTATTTCTTTAACTTTAGACTCACAGTTAATTTTTTTTCTTAAATATGCTATGTAAATATATACTTATCTTAAAACAAATCGAATATGAAATTAAAAATGAATGCAAATATACTCAAAAAAAAAAAAATGTTCTTGACTTTACACTCTAGACTCGCCACTCGGATTGAGTTGCTGCAAGATATTCATTATTTGGATTTATTTTAGTACAAAATACGATCCCATGCATAAAGGTAGAGTTTGGTAGAGCACGCCAACGCCCGATGCACTGTATAGGAGTGGCGGATGGGTTTTGATTTTTGTAGTTTCGTATTATTTGCGTATTTATCCGCCCGCCGGCCGGCAGATACATTTATTTGCGCCACTGTCTACCTATCCCCCTCTCCCCCTCTACAGTACCCCCTCGTTCGATTGATCGCGATATCATTGCGATAATAGGAGCCAGTACTGCAATCGTTGGCTCCAACACGCAGCATACGCAAAAATATGGCGGACGCTGCTCGGCCGAGCACGACGGATTGACCATACATGTGTGTATTTCAAAATCATATTTTATGCGAAACAATAGTGTACACAGCTCTTGTTGGAGAGGAATTGCATTGCTCTTTTTATACGAATTTGATTCAACAATTCTGGCCATAGCGTTTGAGTGAAATCTGCCTTAATGTTTTTTGTATAGTTCTATTCAAACATGAGAATTGTAGAGTTAAAATTAAAATTACCAAACAAAAATGGGCTTCTGTAATGACGTTGTCATGTTACCTTCAAGTAAAAAAAAATGCCTAAATTTAACCGCCCAGCGCAGCGTCAAAGAGAAATCAGATTTATGAAGTGCGAAATGCCATAGATCGCCACGGTTAACTGCCTATCAATCATGGTAAAACAACTTCTGGGTAAGTCGGTGGCACAAACAAACATTATCCTCACAAAACATGCAAATGATCCTCAACAATGGCCGCCGACCCTGCAAACTATGCAAATCAGATGAGCCAAGACATAAACGACGATACGGTTAAACTTTTAACCAAACATTCGTCAAAACGTTTGACATTTTTTGTAGCTGTTATGTGAGCCGCGCATACGCATTCATTCGGTTATCAATTTAAAAGTCTGCATTAACCGTGTAACGCTAGGGGGCTGAATAAAACATTTCAATTTGGAGATCCGGTTACGACCCCCGTTTCAAATCTGCATTGTGGGTCTGCGGGACCCCATACTGTAGTTTTGGGTACAGTCGTTAACAGCCTTGTAGTAATTTGGATTAGGATTAGGGGAATTGGAACTCCGCATCTATTTATGAGTAATGTCGGGCAGCTTGAATCACCGTAGTTTTAAAATAATAGACAGTAGTTTAATTTTATACTTCGTATAATTGAAAGAATAGCTGATGCAATGACAATATCTAGGTATCAGCAATATATACCGCCTATATTTGTTGAATTATAATGGAGATTCCTAAACTTTTAAAATGCGCTTAATAATTGACTGAAACAAACGAGAAATTGTAAAAACAAAAAAAAGTCAAAAGTGGAAATCTCTGAGCTCTAGATACTAGATAAATTTGGCGTTTGTATTTGTGTATGTATAATTAATTATGCATATATCTGTGCTCTCGAAGTACTGAAATTTTGCAGGTAAGATAGGTAGGTTCTCTAACTAATAGTTCGTTGATAAACCTAATGTTTTAGGACATAGAAGGTGTATAATATCTTCGTTTCTGGCCAAATTATTTATCAGATACAGTGTCATAAAAACATCTCTGGCAAAAAAAAACACAGATCAAACACATTCAGTTGAATCCTTTTCACCGCGACTGTGCATCGCGCCCCAAACGCAGTATGCTTGGTTAGCCCGCGCCTCCCGCGGCCGGTTTACAAGAAAGGGGTAGTTAGCCTCTATTGTCTCCGACCCTACTGCCGCTGAGGATGCGGAGAACTCGGTTACTGATACATTTGGAACTTGGGATAAAATTGACAGTTCAAGTACAACAACTGGCAGATGATATTCCGTCAATTTTATTGTCATACTCACAAAGAAACAAAGAGTATAAACAAAGAGTTGGATGATATTACAAACCAAGCTCAGTTTTGCTTCTACCAGTGGAAGAAACCTCTATCAATATAGATTAATGGATTTTATTTTTCGGTTTGTTTATGATTTTATTGTGTATTCTAAGCGTAATCATGAGTACGTCTTTTATTTCTACCTACACTGTCTGTACACCATCAGAAAAAAAATCTACGCAATAATTAAAGTTTTTAGCAACTAAACTCACCCCCACATTCAATGTGAAGTTTTATAAAATTGTATAAATTTTTCATGACCTTCAATCATATCTCTAAACTGAAATAGCCGATGCCGATTTCCTACACTAGACAGTGGTGCACCCACAGATCTCGGATACTTTCGGCTGTCGCCCCCAATCTAACTTTATGGGTGCACCACGCCCCACAAAGACGCGGGGCACGGAAACACTTAGCTGTGTTGACACACACTTCAGCGACAATATTGCATCACAACCACGACGCATTTTGATTGCCGTTCAGTAATAAGAACAAAAGTAAATATTTTGGCTTAAAATTTTTACTTGACGTTTTGCGAAGTATTTTATTCATAAGTTTTATCTAAAGGGATGGGTGTTTTTAGCTGGTATTGTCATCACATTAAAACACAGTTCGTGTTATAAAATCGGTACAATTGAAGTGTGAGCATACCTAATGATTGCTCTGGTAAGTACAAGAGATTTCAATCCACCCATAATAAGTCTTCAACGTAGAATGACTGTTACAACTTCAAAGTTTTAATTCTTCGTCGCTATAAAAGTCAAGACTGAAAATTCATCATTTTTGAAAAAATATAACGAGTTTACAAAACGATCCATAAATTAATCTCATATAAAAATCACCCATTCGAGTATAAATGCCTTGAATCCTAGATGAGTGATGGGGCTTTCTACTTTAAAAGACAAAAAAGAACATCAAAAATTCTGTCGTCGAGTCAAGTATCACATCAAATCACATCTGCAATTAATCCCAACAAATTACAACAAATAACAATACAACTTTAAAGTCCACGTCAAACAGTAGTGCGAATAATGAATGGCTGGCATTACAACCGGACTGTGAACTAGCTGGGGTGTGCGGCTGCTTCGGTGAGCCTCCACGGCCAGACGCTCACCACACTCTGGCGTGTTCTGTACCCACATATCCAACCTACAAAAAGTCCTTTTCAATCTCTAATATTCAATAGAATTTGAACTTTATCTCTTGACGTATAGAGTTTGGTCCTGAATGGTAGAGAAATGCGAGTTGTGTGGTTTCAGTTTTGAAAGTAGAGCCAGATCGCTATAACGTGTTCTTTGTCGCTTTGGCCACGTCCCTCTCACACAATGGCATACTTATTAGGGATTTAGTCCAGATATTAGTTGGGGATGTGGGCATTGTTTGGATTTTAATAGAATTCGACTGCGCCCCGGGCGGTTGCGTATACGGACGCGGTAGGGTGCGCACGGGAGCTCGCATCTGTGCCGCATTGTTTCGCGTTATCAATGAACGCAGATGTGTATAAATATTGATTTGTGTCGCCAAACAAAAAGGCTTAAAATTAATATCTAAGAAATCTAATTTCTTAAATCTATAAATCGTCAGACACAGCAACAATGAAAAGGGCCGTCGATACTATGACAAACAATATGAAAAACTGAAAAAACATTTTTTTTAATCTTTTACCTCCAAAATAGATGGGCCTGTCTCGTCTTGCTACTTTATTACTTAAAACATATCAAAAAATATCGTAGTTTCAGAATTGCTACGGCCGGCGGCGGCGCGCGGCATTACACGGGCCTCTACGTCGTAAGATTCTTGGTTCGAAAAATCAGAGGTCGTAAGTTTGCTTTTCGATTTCCAGTTGGATGCACTGATGCTGTGTGCAATACGATGTGCCCCTTACGCAGTACAGATCGATAGTGCCCCTCTACGCGCCCCTTATTGAAAATTATAACAATGGCACACCGCGCACTACGGCGCCCTCTTAACACTCACTGATTTCGGCAATGTGCTGTGGATATGCCATCGATAGAATGTAAAAGATTCAAGATCAGAATAGATTTTGGTTACATAACTTTGACTGGTTCACTTGCCCACCCCTGCTCAAAGCACGAATCGTTTTTACATAGTCTTTAATGTCTCACAGTGAACGAGTGCTTCTCCAATTTTATGCTATAAGTCTTGTGTGGCACTATTTAAGTCTTGATCATGCGTGATTTATCACCATTAAGAGAGCGCCGAACTTATTTCTGCACTTATCTCATTCCCACAACTTATTTTGCGTTGCGCATACATAAAAATTACTTTATTATTACACGTTCACATTTCAAGACGGATATACTCCTCAAATTTGAAGTCTTTATGTTAGTGGTCTCTGGTGCCTGTACGTTGTCTGTCAGGTAGTCACCCCTTAAATTTCAAGTCTCAACGTTCAGTGGTTTGACCTGTGCGTTGTCTCTCAGGCAGTCAGTAAAGAAAAAGCCTTTTTATAATTGTTAAGCGTCGATGACACAGGGATAGTTTACACTCTACAATCCGGCGAGTTTGAAAGTTAGCGAGTGAGCGAGTTAGCTTTCGGGAAGGATTGTCAACAAGGAGATTGTAAAAAAGCCGATGACACTGGGCGCGTTTACAAGCTACAAGTGAACTCGCTAGCTTGTAGCGTGTAAAAAAGCCGTGCACATCGACGCTTTACAGAAACAAATATTCCAATATTATACAGTACATTGTAAAAGCGCATCCACACAAGCGTCGAGCATGGACGTGTTAATATATCGGTCGCGCGGGGTCGAGCGGGGATTATAATGAGAGCCAGCCCCACTAAGTATTTTCGACATGCGTCGCCGGCACCCGGCAAACATTCGGTAACGAGTGCGAGCAAATTACAATCCAAACGAATATTCCGCCTATGAGTTGTTGGTAAAATTACGGATGGATAAATTTGAAATATGAAAAAATGCTGCAACGTTTTGACTTTGTTACGTTTGTTATGACAGAAGGCGTTATTAATAAAACTCGAAACCAATAAATTTAAATATCTAAGATGAGAAGTTTCATGTTTCATAAAATGTGCGTTTTATCACGTTACCGATAAATGTCTTCGGTATATTTGCGAGATTTCTTTAAAAACCTGTGTATTGATTTCAGTTCAGATCATAACTATGAACAATATTTTTTTCTTATCTAGTATTTTCTAGTACCAAAAATAGTTCAAATTAGAAACTCTTCCTAAAAACTGTTTTTGTTTTTTTTTAAATTTGTTATATTTTTAAAACGTTTAATATTTTTTCGTTGTTTAAGTTGAAGTCCAAGAATTTAATTACCTAGTGGTATTCTTTAGAGTATATTTTTTCTCAGCCAGTAGTTACTAGAAACATAGCGAGGCACGCGTGCAGTTTTTTAGCTCTCGATACCGTCCCAATTTCTAGCCCCTTCGTAGAAGCAGGACCATGCCTGAGGACTATTGGCAAAATACTGGAACTAATTCCATTATGATGTCGCGTGGGGGCCATAAACGTCCCACAACGCACCCAGTTCCAAATCAGTCATTAGACTCAGGAATCTTTTATCCTGTACGATACTGAGAAGAGTAAAGAATCCTGTCTATTGTCGTTCCAATTGTCACTTTGTTCATTATTGTTTTTTCTTTTTGTCATCTTTGTGTGATTGTTAGGAAGTTAAATGTAGTTAAAACCATTGTTTTCTTTGTGTGTAATTTCACGGATCGACGTGAGACTATTGGGTTGTCGTTGCATAGAATCGTGGCGTTTATTAGAGTCCACGGGACCTGCCGATTGAGGTGTCAACGTGTTATTAGTCATCACATTCGCTGTCGCGTATCCTGCGGCGATCGTTCAGGTTTGCGGGAATGCAGGTTGATTTTGGCGAGCCTTTGTGGTATTAGATGTCGAGGCAACTAGTAACTAACATTCATGTTGATGCGAGGTTTCAATGCATGCACTCACTTGATAGGTAAGAACTCCAAGCGCAAGTTGAGTTTTCGATAGGTTTATAAATGCTTTGTTTGGGATTTGCAAGTATAAATTTTGTGCGTTGACTAGCGATCTCATGCGCAAAATTGACAACTGTCTACTGTCGAGAGGATAAATAGGTTAATGACCTTTATCATGATGAGTGAATTAGATTTTATGCCTTAGAACCGGTAGTATTTCCAAGAACAAATTGATTTTCAGGTTTAAAATTTCAAACCAACAATGCGGCTCTAAGGCAAAAGAGCATTTTGGCATTACTAGAATGGTCAAAAACAATAAACTAAATGGGTCAAGATTTTACTGCAAACAATGTTGCCAATATGACAAAAGCACAAACAATTAAGTAACACCAGTGGCCCAAAGACAATATTATTTATGACAACAGAAGCTGTTTGACAATAAAATTAGGAGCGCAAAAAATATGGGATGAACGCAAAAAATAATGATGTTTCAACTTTCTAAATATGGTTTGATGGATTGCGTTAATTTTGCTTAGATTTTTAAAAGTATTTAACCCATAATATATTTTGTGTTTACGTGGGTATGAGTTTGTAATGGATACTTTTATAATAAAAAAAGAGGACAGTCCAAAAAAATACTAGTCAATAAAGAGTCAGATTCTAACCCTGTCAGTAGTAACGCAATGAGTTCTTATCCCTTCAAGTCCATTGTTTCTGTAAATTTCCCGTTCCTTCCCTCTACTCTCCCAACTATCACCATCAAAACATAACGGAACAATCAGTACGGCACCTTTCTTCCTCATTATACAAAACTGATTGTTTACATCTTGTTTATTGTCCTATAACTGTTCAGACAAACGGTACCGCGCTACGTCACCACCACGTCAGATCGCTCCGTCCCGTTAGAATCATAAACCATAAACTAACGGGTTAACGGGACAACTGCACCATTTTCGAGCAACCCTTTCTAATTTTGAATAATTACACAAGGCACCGTAAACCCAGAAATGTTACACAAAGAAATGTTACTCGGCCTTGAGGAGACAAAGGACTTTCTCCGTGAAAGGGTGAGTTCATTTCCTATTTGGTGTGACGAATTTGTAACTGGCCGGTCCCGTTGCTCTAAATTGAAGCAGTTCTTGCAAATGTGGTATGGAAGCCTCCCACTGCGGTGGCTATTGTGCATCAATTGATATTGTGAAGGTAAATTAAGCGAAAGTAACAATGGTTTGCTTCGAAGGGTTGGTATTTCACGGTAAGACTTTTTGATTTGAAAATGTTGGTGCCAATATCATCAATATGTACTTACTTGGCTTAGTTCCGACTGACCGCTTATCTGAACAGACAGCATATAGGATAAATTAGTACACGTCAAAGTGTCAAGAGCTAGAAGTACGTTTCAGCTCTATGAAATAAATTTAAACATTCAAATTTACACCCCGTACGTAGCATATTAATTCTAAACTCTATGATTTCATACAGAAGTTAAGAACTTTAATTACAAGAACATTCTAAAACTTATTCTAAAACGTATTCTTCCTAAGCTATTCTATCTAGTACACAGATAGAACTAACAACATTTGACATCTACACTAATAGTACAACACACCTGCATACAAATAGCATTATACATTGTGACGAGGAGATTAGCATGGATTACCGCCCTGTTTGCGGATGCCTTGATGACATTAAAGCTAAGACTGGCGGCAAGTTCACACAACTAATATTGACGCAGATTCCACAAGTCCCGATGTGGGACCAGTCTACATTTAAGGGAATGTTGACTAAAAATGAAGTAAAACATCAGATGTACTTGCTTATGCTAGGCAAAACATAACGAATAATCGCCGACAGTTATTTGTAAACCAAGGGCCTGAAGTAAGCCATTTTATACGAGACTTATCAGCCCAAGCCAAAGGTGGAGGCTGATAAAGTATTTAAATCGAGTAAAAAATGGGCTTCAGCAAAGAAGAGGTTTATACAAGATTTCGAATTTGAATTGCGAAGAAACTAAACATATTCAAACTGAAATGAGCGCCCCTTTTGTAATTCACAAATAAACACAGTTATTCAGTGTTACTACGATATAAAAATTTGAAAATAGTTATGCTTTGCTCCCTTATACCCAGACTATGGATATAAAGTTCGAAATTTTAAAAAAGGTTCTTTATTTCCTGCATGAAACCTATATTACAAACTGAACCTCTACACGGATTTTACGAGAAATCTATCTATTAATTTAAATCTATTAATTTGTACAATTAAGATGAAATAATCAGCTTACAAGCGAAAAACGAAAATAAAGAGTGCTTAATCTACACAAATCTGTCTCCAAATAGCCGAAATCCTGAACAAGCGAAGAATGAAGACACGGATTAGTGACGACTTGTCTTACTCAACAGCTTACGCGTTTAGTGAGATGGTTCTGTTGTGCAAATGCGGGAAACTGTAGGGAGTGCGTTTCATACCTAGTGAAAATCGACGGAAGCCTCAAATATATACATGCAAAATTTTGTGAGAATGAATGACTCCTTATATGGATGTTTCTTTCTCAACCACGCTTCTTCTTATCGTGTCACTAGTTCTTTCAAAGCAATGTGGTGAAAGGATTTCAAGTGCGCCTCGAAGAGGCTTCTTTCGTACACTTGACACATGTTTTCCAACTTTTCAGGTTTTATGACATGCCGGTTTCCTCACGATGTTTTCCTTCACCGAAAGCACGTGTTAATCCAGAACAAAAAAATCCTTTGGTGGACGACCGGGTTCGAACCCACGACTTTTAGATTGAAAGTCGAAGCACCTCTCACTCGGCCAACACAGTTGAAAAAAATATTTAATTTTCAAACGGTTTTAGTATGAAATAAACACATATCTATGTAAAGCGATCACCTTTGGCTGACTCGTGCATTTCAACCCAATTTTAATTCCCATTTGCGTGAAAACCTCAGCCTAGATTCAGTTGACCGTTGGGTTCCAACAAAACGAAATAGCCAGGAAAGTCCGGCGGTCAAATCGTAACCACTAGTCGGCTCGAGTGCAATCGCAAAGAGTCAAATCGCAAAAGGCTCGCTCGATTCACGCCGTTTCAAAAAACTGTCACGGATTGCCCGCTATCGATCTGCTCCCGTCTCGCTGGATGACCGCTACCACTATAAATGAGGACAGTAGCGCAACATCGAGACAAAAAACAAAAAGTGAAATTACTGGGCTTTCGAGCCTGGCCATCGAAATGTCTCAAAGTGAACGAGCGCTAATAACAGTGTTGTACCGACCTATGTAAATCAAAGTCCGGTTTAGCAATGTTTTGATCGTGGGCAAGCGTCACCTCTTACCACGAGGAGAACGTCTACTTCGTCTCGTAACTTGTTTGTATTTAAAAAAAATAGATGTTGAACACAAATGCCATACTAATAGATAGCGATTAAACATTGTCGATAATTACACAATAATCAACACTTTGAAACACCAAGACAATAAAATTATATTTTCAATGTTTATGCTGACCAAAGTGACAGAATTCTGGGCTAAAAATCAAACATAAACCAATTTGAAATATTTCTGTATGAAAGTAATTTAAGTACGTCGTACGAATATGAAATACTGTAAGTTTCATCACAATGTACTCTGTCTGTATATGTTGGGTGTTAATTCATATATGGCTCGTTAATTTTCCTTAACGCCGATGGTCCAGGCACACTAATGAATTTCAATTTGTTGGCGGCCGTTCGAAAAAGAGTTGGGTTAGAATCAGGTTTTTTGAACCTGTCAGTTTCACGATATGGGTGTTGTTGAGGTTCTGAAAAAAGAGTTACTGTGTTGTTGAGTAATGTATTTTTAATGACAAGGTTTTGGTTAGACAGTATTTGCATGGATATTAACAAGCTCATTCGATAAAACGGAAATATGAAATTTAAAAAAAAAATTGTTAAATATATACGTATACATACCTATGAAATGAAACCCTCTAAGAAAATCGGAAAATTGTTGTAAAAAAAATGCACTACAGCACAAGTTTTTAACTTAGTGTATGTAGGTACTGCGCACGATCAATTTAGATAATCCAAGCCATATTAATTAATTTAACCATTGATTGTTTATGTAATAAGTTTAGGTAGGTTAATTGTGCTTGTATTATTAATTTTGAAATAAAATTGAAATTGAAATTGAAACTTACATACTTTAATTTAGAGTTTTATTTTAGTGCGTATTCAACGAGCCAAACTGGTTAACTTCTTAATTACAAAAAAAAACATGAAATCATCATACCTATACCTATATTACCTACTGTAGTGTACATTTGGAGCAAAAAACATTAGCTTTAATATTAGAAATAATGTTATTTTCCCAGAAAAAATATAACACAACACAGATAATCGAGAAGAGTCCCAAAAAGTTGTTGTAAACCGTCGAAGTGACGAACCGCGACCGCGCTTCATTCATATTCGCGTGTTCACCTGTTACCAAATTGAATAACACGGGAAGGAAAGTTATGATAATTTGAGTGGCGGAGTGCTGGGCGGTGAAAACTCGACTGCGTTACGAACGTGACAAATTTTTAAAGGTTTTTGAATCATAATAATTTTAAATAGTACCTACTTTTATAGAGCTTCGTAGCACAGTGCTACGCAGGAAATTAGTATTTTATTGTTGGAATGGAAGCGTTATTTTTTTAACAAAACTTATAAGATTTCATTAATTAAAACATAAAATTATATATTGCCCTAGAGTTGACTGAAAATTTAGAAAATATTTTTTTTAATATTTGCAAATTTCAGCCAATTCTGATAACCCATAAACGATAATGCATCATCGAAAAAACATTAAAATGTATTATTTAAGAAAATACATTTTAATTTTTTTATTTTTTTACGTTTCAAAATGAGAAACTCCTCGTTTTTATTTTCTCTAGTTAAAAATATACTAATAGAATAGTTTTGTTAAAATTTTCTGATAATTTAGTCTTCAGCTTTTCGTAGAAAATACAAAAAGTTTCGAAGGAAAGAACTTGGGAGTTTAAGTTCTTAGACTGTCAAGCAGCCCAGATAGAATACAGGACGTTGGATTGGATATTGATTTTATGAAGACAAATTACTGAGATAGGGTAAACCAACCTATTACTGGCACTCTAGAGTTTAATGCGAAAAAACAAGTAATTTATAAATTATTCAATTTCAGTATGCTTTAAAAAGTAATAAAAGGTTGGTTTACCCTACTTGGTACTTGAAGATAATTATAAAATCTATTTTACACAATAATCGTGTCAAAAGAACACGTACGCGGTGTGTACGCCGCATTCAAACGCTTGTCATGCGACAACTCGCCCGTTGACGAAATGTAGTGTAGAGTATGTGTGGGGCCGCGAACCGCAAACACTTTATTTACCGCCCGCCAGTATTAGATTTGTTTAGTTTTTAACTCTTTCAGTTGGATCGTATTATCTTACAAGTATTAAAAAGGCAAAAGTGTGTAAGGGTAGGTAGATAGATGGATGCGTAGATATTTGCTCCTCAATAACCAAAATTTGTGAACCAATTAAGCTGCAATTTGTTACAGCTATAATATAAGAGCTGAAAAAACACGAGTATCCGGTTGAAGCTGTGGGTAGCAGCAAAGCAAGTAAGGGAGTTAATAAATATTTTTAGCCAAAGAAAATAACGGGTTAGAGGAGGCGGTTATTACATCTACCAGTTTATAAAAACTGTAGATTTTTATCTGTTTCAATTCTTCAAGGTTTTTCTATTGAACCAATTTTATGAACGCATTATTTGAAGATCATCTCATTTAAATATTAACTGCACCGTTAGCTTTAATTACCTTGTAACTGCATATCTTTACCATGCTTTTGAAATGCACCGTTCTTAGTTTTTTATGCCATGCCCTATTTAAGTTGCAAAAATATTTACATTTAACTGTAAATCGAGCGAAAGGTCTGCGAAAAAAGTGCTTTAGTTTCGGCTTTTTTAACTAAAGAGAGCAATAATTTTGGGTACGACTTTTACCTTAGCAAATAAAGACATTTTTATTCTCCTGACACAAATTGCATTTAAAAAACTAAACCGTTACGTTTTGCGAATTGTTTTACGGTTGTGTTATAGTTTGGTGGCAATTAAAACATTCTCTTGAAAAATTGTCTCAAGGAAAGAAAGAAAGTAGGGTCTTGTGTTTAGTTAGCAATAAGTTAAAAAATAATGGGGCTAGCAGACTTATTTTCTTAGAAATAATTTGGGAGAAATGACTTAAGATTTTTTTTTAAACTTTGAAATTACAATTTTCTTATGAATTTAAGTAAAATTTTGCAACTGAGTAGAGTAGTGTGTAGAGTTAGACCTAAGTTCACCAACAGATGGTTAAGTTTTAAACAGTTATTTTGACGTTAATGACACGAATTTTCCTAATCTTCCGATTATCTTTTGGTGAACCTTTGGTGACCTTAGTAGAGTAGACTGATCGATTTATTTTTATGTATGTCTTGGAATGCATAATATACATACTCGTTGATGGTTAAACGAGTATGTGCGAGGTATTTTAACATACACACTTGTACCAAAATAATAGTAAATCGGGTCCGACTGCTTGCTAAAGGTTTATCGAAGTCGTATCAACCCTTTCCTCAATCGTAAATCATAACTAACATTTGACCCCGGTGTACCCTTTACCGTTCTTCTTTCTTGGATGTTTCTTCAAATATAAGTTACAAGTTTACGTATGAGAAAAAAACTTAAAGTCCCCATTAAAAAAACATCACGTAAGTGGGAAGAGTATTATTTTGAGTTTTATAAACGATCGATAAAAATTGCGGAGGTTCCACATTCAACTCGTAATTTATGATTAACTTGTTTTATTATCATATTTTTGTAAGTATGTATTATTTTACAGGAAGTTTTAATGGAACTGGCTTTACGTAAAACACTGCCTATGTATTACGTGAATTTTCTGAATCAAATCTCCTCTGCTATTATTCACATAGTGTAAATAACATCCTCCTCGTAGCACATCAAGCAAGAGTAACCCAGCAACCCTCACATCGTAAATCATAACAGCATCTTAACCCCTTCCATCCAGCACCCAAGTGCTGTTAATTGGCGACGGCTGAGGAAATTGGTCCGCTGTGTCCGTTTCCGCCAGTTAATGACTACGCCCAGTGGATGGACGAATCCATTTAGCCACATGCAATTTGTGTATGCAAAGGGTTACCGAGTGGATTTGGTTATCGTTTTGGAGGTAAGATGGGGAGGCAGCAGTATTGTATGGGGTTAATTACTTAAAACCTTTGGCGGTGGACTTTTGGAGGTAAAGAAATATTGAGCCTAATGAAATAGTGTTTTTTAAACTATCCTATAAATATATACAATTTGTTTGTTCCCTACAAAGCTGAAGGGGGTTAGTAATAAACTAAGTGTGTAAGAGGTCAGTGGCTTATTTGGGCGTTGAAATAAATATTATTACTACGATAGATAATAAAATAAAAAATAATATTTGTATATTTTGGACTGCTTCCTAAACCTACGTGTGTATAAACCTATCTGCTTTTTCTGTTAGTTATAATATTAAAAAAAAAACACTAGTAAACCACTGGGTAAATTATTTCCAAGTAAAAATAGTCTTGATAAAACGTACCTTAGTCTACCTAGTAGTGTGAGTGTTTTGAATGTTAGGTACCTGACTGGTAGGTTTAAAGATAACATCCTTTCATCCAAAAACAATAGGTAATTCAGGTAGGTAGAGTACGTATGGTCTTGGTCTACCTCGACAAACATCAAAGAAAGTCGGCATAATCTTTCAAGGCGGCAAGTCTCAAAGGATGTCATAAAATGACCCAAAACAATATATACAATAAGAGTCCACGGTTATCTTTATAGCTCGGTTCTTTTACAGGCTACTGTGTGTACGTCGGAATCTAAATATTGTGACTTTCATAAGAAATGGTACATACAATGACGTTTATTAGGTGAAAATATTGGACATTCATTTTTGAAAAATATTGTTTTTAGAAATGGCAGCTGGTTTACCTATAAAATGTAGTTGGCAAATTGTTTTTCGAATAATACGAATATGTCAAGGAAAGCAAGATAACAAATATAGAACGAGTACGTATGTAGGTTCTTTGAATTCTGATAATTTACAGAATTTGGAGAGTCGACATAAAGCTACTTCAGACATAAAGCTAGTCAGCGTTACAACGGAGTCTACTGGTCTAATTTGCACTGCAACTAATGTAGGTATAGTTATTTTTTTTCGGATGGACGTTTAATTCAGTTAGCCGCAGATGGCTGTTACTGCGTCACCGGACTCAGTATGAATTATGTATGTATAGTATATGTTAATATATTGCTATCCGACTTTTAGTTTCGTAAAATTGTAAAGGTCTATCAGATTAACTAAATTGTTAAAAAAATTCATATAAACTTGAAGCGTTTCGATATTTATTCGTTTCATTACTCAATTGAAGCGTCTCCAGTTAAAAAATCTCGATTCGTGCGGAGATGGCTCGGAATAAATATTAATAATAAAAGAGGGTTTGCCTACGAAATTACGCAGGCACAGAATAAATAAACATCAAAAACCTAACTATCAGTGTGTCTACCCTCCAAAAAACTTTTTTAAAGATCTTTACGCCATACCATGTAGTGCAGTAGGTATTCTGGGCACTAAATAAGTACAGTATATTAATAAAAACGATGTTATTTTTTCAGATCTGACCCGTACTGAATTTCAGCCCAAACAGTCCTCGTAGCTTTAGCGTTATTAATAAACACCCACTTTTGCATTTGTGATTTTATAGACAGCTCTTTAATGGAGGACTTTGGTTTGGAGCATACCTACTGCTTCTGCTCGCTCATGCTGGAGTCTGTGAGTAGAAGAGGCGTAGCGTGTTGACGACTCCTAATTTGGCGTAATTTACATAGATTATGCCGGTTCGTTGAGTGCCAATCTTTTTAAGTGGCTTCTTCTACTCATTTTTGTGTTCCTGCCGCGGCCCAATAAGGAATTTATTATTTCAAAGAGCTTGCTTTGCGAATTTTTTATGTGTTTTATAAGGTAAATTTTTGGGTTGTTTGAATTTTCTTTCTATAATTTTGTGTTGAAGATAAAACACTAATTAAAAAATGCATTAGACTAACAAAAGTCTTTTTTCGGACAAAGTACGAGTAGTTCAGTTATTAAGAACTATGAAACTTTATCGTTCTTGAGGACATTTTTTTAGTAAAACTTTTGGTTTATTATAGAAAATCGGTTATGAACTTCTGATTAAATATTATTATAAGATAATCATTGTCCTTTAAAATACGCACTAAGGCCACAAGAGTACCAGGCGCGTTGCTTAGAACTTCTTTATCAATTAATCAATTTAGGCCCAGGGACATGCAATAAAATTTCTCGTCGCATAAAATTCTATTTTCACTGAAACCGTAGGTCGGGGCTGCGCCAGCCACATCGTGCACATACATTCGTAGCGCAAATATCGCCTAATCCTCTCTGGCCACCCCTTTGTAAGCCAACATTATCTCGTGTTATTTTTCGATATTACCCCGTTTTACGGGGGTTCGGGCCACGTAAATCAAATTTATAGGCTTTTTATACAGGCATTAAAATTTTATCAGCCAGATTTCTTTCTACGCCATTGTCCAGTTGAGTCCCGTCACCCTTTCGACTCTCCACTGCGGTGATATGGAGGATTTATTCATATTTGCGATAAATTCGCTATTTACTGCTAAAATGTTTACATTTTTTCTTTTTTCAAAATATTGTTTATTTATACCTGTTTATTTTAACTTTTATTTTGGCTGATAGCCTTCTTCTGGTAGGTACGTGTACCATGTTTGACTAGTGTCAATGAAGCTTGATTGTTACGAGTAGGTGGTACCTAGAAGTTTTTGGCCCAATCTCATATAAGTGGGAAGGTAAAGTACGAAAACCTAAAAATAGTAACAGGCACGTCATTATTGAAATTGGATAACATTGAGTCCAATCACTCCATATTAATTCAGCAGCCTTTAAAATGTTCTGCCATTTTCCATCACAAAGAACATTTTCCATCCTTTCACACCATACATAGAATCGCAATTTAGAGTGGTCTCCATTTAGATTTTTTATCGATGATCTGCGCATCGCCTGCGGGCCTCTACAGGCAACGGTCTTCCGCTTCTGTGAAACAATGGAGGAGTATTCACACGCCTGAAAACACTAGCACATGCTACACCTAGTTGATAAATGACTCGAATGACGAGTCAGAACTCATACAAATAACTCATAATTTCTAGGGACAAAATCGATTGTGTTACCGGGCTTAAAATGAGTTCAATTTGAAAGCACGCACTTCAAAGAATACCTAATATTCTCCTATTATTGAGTCGATCATCATCCCGTCTTTTAATTTCATCCAATTATGGTGAAATAGTGAATCAAAAATATGCCAACCCATCCAAACTATATTTTACCAATATTTTCTATATAACATCAACGAGAAAAGTATTTCGTACATGATTTTTTTAATAGTTGTGTTATACTATATGGAGTTGCTCTCTCTTAAAAGATACTATTTATTCAACCTTTTTTTTATTGAATATATGTCTAAATAGCAGTAGGGAGATAATATAATATCTACTTACTTATTTCTTTTTTTTTTCTAGTAACATTCATCTAATCTGTAGTAATATCGCAAATAAAACTAACGCCTGTTACTTTTTAAGCCAAGCCATTCAACCTTGCGACCTGAAGACTTTATAACCTCTAATTTTAAGGGTTGCGTGTAAACGCTCCCAGGAACCACGTGAGCCGTGGGTGATGGGCCGGTCTTATCGATATGCCGTGTCGCGCTCGCGGCGAGGACACCCTTCAGCTGCGGTTCCGGCATTTTATACTGCTACTAGTAAACACGTGCAACTTCGTTTGCATTGCAAGTTTCTAATTTATTTTCTTAGAACTTGCTTTCATCCCTTGACTAACATATCCTCCAAGTTTGAATTCTGTACATCCACTGATTTAGACTGTAGGTTTTTTAGTCAGTCAGTCAATCAGGACTGCGCCAGCTACATCTATACATTTTCAATACAAAGAACATTTTAATACTCGACACGGTCCTAGCACGGTCATGGTCACGGAATAGTGGGCAGAAAGCTTTATCGCTAACGATGTCTGTCCATCGCCTCTTGGTAGTTTCGAAGCGATCTGAATCCTCAAACACCACTTGTTACCTCATAAAAGGCTTGAAAACCATGTTCTCCTGTAGGTGCAACCACTAATGTAGTATAGCTACAGTCAGCTGCACATACATGTATACACTCAAGCTTTTACATATATGTATATTATACCTACTCTTAGTTTTGTAAAGACGCTCTTCTTCTGACAAGATGACTATTAATTAGAAAATGCCTGCGTGCACTTTTCTTTGCAAAAGTAAGAGTAATATAAATGTGAAATCTTGGGAGTGTTTACATATCTGTGCAGCTGACCGTAAAATCAAATACATAATTACAAATCAGGATATACTCTTACATAATAAATAGATGTGTATAATAATTAGGTAAGTACCTATACATTTAATTTGGTGATGTCCGATGTTTTACTTTTTTTTTTAATTAATTTCCATAATTAGCTGGCGACGACCACATCTCGGTACGTGCATTGAAACATTCGCGCATTCAAACAAATTTTCAGAACTCACCAACGCAGTCCGGCTGGCCACAGGTTTTTAATACGGCCAAATAGGATGGTCGAGCATTATGAATGTAAAAATTCAGGAGCTGGTGACCTAAACATGATTTTTAAGTTATTATTATAAATAAACATATCTAAGACATACTCAAACGATGGGTAGTGTTCCGCAAACTCTCCTTACTCGTTTTTTTGTGTCAGTAGTGTATCACTGTTAGGTATATATTTCCACATCATCCATAAACAAAACTAGAAACAGCAGTAGAGGGATATTATGACCGCGATATCTATAACTAATTAACATCTAATGTAGAAAAAATATATAAAAAGTGTGTTATTTCGTATTAATTACATAACTCGTTAAGTACTTGAACACTTTAAATTAAAAAAAAAGGAAAAATGTTTATTTAACAGAAAAAACGTGCCGGTACAATTTTGATTTTACATTAAGCTTACAATAATATAGGTAAACTAGTACCAAAGTTTGTCTTTGTTCCCCGCACTGGACTAATAAGCCTGTAATAATTCATCTAAGATAGGTATATGAATAAATAACACATCGTGTTAACAAAGTTAACAAAGAAGGGAATTATATTAGATAAAATCCGATTTTGTTTGTGATCATCTCTCAGTCTATAATGTATGGAGTCCAGTCCAGCATACACTAAAAAGCGTATCGCACGACGCGAGAATCAAAGCTCGTAATGAAGGGGGCTTCATTCAACGTATACAGCGACACTGCGCTGGATAAGCAACATTTTGAATAAAAGATATGTGATTTTGTTTTTGCTTCATATTCTATCACAAAATCTTTTAGAACAGGCTCATTATGCACATTTTATTATGTCTCTGGTGACTAGTGGGATCTTAACTCTATCATATCTCTTTAAAAACGTTTTATGACCTTATAGTATCTTATTTGTATTTTCTTTATATGACTGTCTTCCACATAACTGTGATAGATAAAAAACATAAGGACCGAGTGAGGTAAATTGTGACAAAGGGTACATAATGGATTGTAGATTACCCTTGATAAAAGGTGAGCCAATTGTGTTTGCGCATCCGGTTACCTGATTGGCATTAGCATTGCTGCCGCAGTCACTTCCCTCGAACGGAATCCAATAATGCTGGACTTTTAACAGTATTATTTATTAAATTAATTTCGTTTCAAAAGTATATTGTAATAAAAAGTATATATTTCCACTACGCCACTAATATTTTAAATGCAAAAGTAAGTTGATAGAATAAGATAAGTAGAGTAATAAAATGATTAATAAATGGTATTTGATTAATAACAGAAAGTAGGTATAGGTACATTATACTCAACATACTTGCATAGTACATATTTTTTTATACACATTATAAAAAGTGAAAATCAGTTTAAAATTGCGTTGAAATATCGGAAGCGAATAAACCAAAGCCATTGGGTACTTTGCCCGTGGATAGTGACCTAAATTATGATAAAAGGAATTTTAAATTAATTGAGTAATTTTAGTTTTAATAATAAACTAAATATATCCCGAATACGCTAGTGCTGCTCTTAAAAAAATAATTTTGTACTATCTTTGTAATTTTAAGTTATTTATCATTCGGTAGTATCATTCGATCTCTTATTATTATTTATTTTTAATTGTTTTAAGTATAAGTTTTTTGAGTAAAGGGCGACCTTCTTGAGTCCTGATCGAATATCGATCAACAATTACTTACCTCCAATATAATAAAATTATCAGAGAAAATATATGTTTCTGACAAAGATGATTGTGCGTAAATCTAAGTTACTCGTTATAGCTCGTTAGAGCCGTAATATAACTGAATAAAAAGAGTATCTATAGCTAGGTAGTATGAACAGACTTTTATCCTCTGCTGTCATGCGAAGGCTGACCGCGGCAGCAAAGCCGGCGGCAATCAGCTAACCGGATCTGCGCGCAAACACAATTCAGTCAATCCGATCATTGATACGCTCCAGGTGCTATGGATTTGTTAAGGTACAAGTAGGTGGTGTAGGTCAGCATTCAAATGAAAGCGGACAAAAAATCCATTATCCAGAGGCTATAATTGGAAGAGAATGCTAGTATTAACTACAAGTGAATACCTATTGTACTAAAATACGATTATTTTTAAATATAAAATAAAATGATAGGCAATTTCCTGATGGTAGGAGTTTATGCCTGCCTGCAACTCTAATGATCAGAGTGGCTCAGTAGTACATAGCATAAGATAGTATTAGTTTATGTTATATTAATAGGGCAAATCTGAGAAATAAGATTTCTCATATTTGCTTTAATTGTATTACTATCATTTTTAAGTTTAGTTTAGTGATCCCTGAACTTATTTAAGTTAGAACTAGTTAGTCTGCTCGATATTTATGTTTTTTTAGTTGTGCGTACATATGTTTATGTAGCAATAAAGTTCAGAACTGTACAATCTCTGTTAACCTATAATTTTAATTTTGGTTGTGATGGGTTTTGTTGCCTTTAAAATAAATAAATAAAATATATTAAAACAGAGCTACACAGGATTATTATAGGTCGGTGCAACGCTATATCACTCGTTCACTTTAGGTGATTTTGATGGTCTACTGAGACCATGGTATACTGAGATGTAGATTGATAGAGATCACTGTATAACATAAATGTTTTTTTTCCGGGATTAAAAATGTGTCCTTGAGAAAGTCCTGCTAATTTTAATACGTATATTTTTTCAGTTAAGAAATTTATTTCCACGAATGTATGGTACTCAAATATGTTCTATCATACTTGAAATAAAAAAAGTAAACTTATATTTCGGCGAATCTATCACGGTTTCTAGTAATTGCTAATCAATGTAGTTAGTTTGTAGTGGGGTGGAAGAAAAACTAAATATAATTTTCAGATATTCTTTATACTTTCTCATCTATTAACATAGGTACATTATTTACATAGCACAGAAATACATTGATTACTGACAGATATAAGTTACTATACATTTGATAATATACATTAAAAATTTACAATATTTACAACATATTAATCAGCTTAAATTGCTTGTACTTACTGGATAAAGTAATCAGTCATTTTTTAAGAATTTGGATTATCTTAATACCTGCCTACCTAATCACGTATATTTACACTAAATTGCAAATGTTTGAAATAATCTAATTAAATAAAACTATTAATCATCAAGCTTGAACACATTTGCAATAAAAATAACAATTCATCTATCAACATCATACAAACTTTCGTATTTTATAATGCTATAACTACCTAGATGACGATAGACCTATGAATAAATATCTGAAATAAAATTAATGTAGTTATATAACTATTTACAAGCTCATTTGTTTATCACATTTCAACAAGCCCGCGCGACGGCGGTCACTAGACTATGAACACTGATACCGCCACTAAATTGTCAATATGGCCGCCAAACTGATTTGTGCGTCGCTATCGTCCCGTTCGTGAGTTTGGTGGCGGTTGGGCTTGTGGAGAGAACCCGCGTGGCTCGCTGCGATAGGGCCTTCAGTTCATTGCGAACTCGTGGCCTGTCAGACACCGTGGAATCAGCAGCTTGAACGCGCTTCATTTCCTGCAGTTCCAAATTCGCTGGCCTCGTCGGATGGAACGCAGACTTAACAACCTCAATAGGTTCCTCATCAGACTCATCAGTAATTGTCGCGTCGTGTATCGAATTCGCTTCCGATTTGGTATCGGCTTTCGATCGATCTGGGCTGGCGTTGATCATACTTCGAGGACTGCCACTCTGTCTACTGCTTGTTGGTGATAATCGAGCGCTCGAGGTATCCATTGGAGAAACGTTATTTTGCAAATGTCTCAATGCATCGTAGGGATTCATGCCGTTTTTCAGTGATAGTTCTGGTGGTAGCGATGCTTTCATGGCTAGATCTGCAGGATGTGAAGGGAACGGCATTAGTCCATTAGGCGGTAAAAATACGCCAGGTGGCGGTAGCAACCCCGACGGTGGAATGTTCGTCATTGCCGGCGGGAACGGAAACAAGTCCGCTCCCGGTAGCGGCACAGGAGGGGTCGTCATCGGTGCTGCGCTACCTGTAGGCAAAGAAAAACAAGACGTTAATGGATTTGCCAAATAAAGTATTCTGTAAAAGCTACCGACGTCTGATTTGGCAACATGACGTAATATGAGAGACGAGCCCCGCGGGGACGCCCGCGGCGCAGGGCACTCCGATGATTCCCAGAACACGGGGGTGCATAATCGTACTAAGGATAATGTACAATCTGTAGGCGTTTAAAGGCGGCTGTACCGAAAGGGATGTTTTTTTAGTGAGATCTGGAGGGTGAGGGTGCAATATTTATTTATCCGTACGTTCCTCTCAGACGGACACGACATCGTAATTCGTACGAGCCCGTGTTCGCGGAGTGTGTCGCATTACGGATGCGAGGCACGCTGCAGCCGTGCACTGCACAAAGCCGGCTCCATCGCGATAAGGAAACACCTATCTCCAAACGTGGACAAAGAGGGCTCAAAACGTGAAATTTTCATTAGCAGCTGTGTTTCGAAAAGTTCTTGTAGCGAGCTTTGATTCTCGATAGCGTGTAAGAGAAGCTGCCGTATAAAAAGGCCACGACGGAGGCGCAGATTGGGCCACAAAGAGCGGAGGTGGTACTACGTTCGTTACTCTTTTGCACTTTTTCTGTTTGCAGCAGTGGCAGTGCGCAGACCACTTTAAAAGGCAACGAGGGTGGAAGGGGGTAGTAACTAGGGGGTAATTTGGTGAGGTGGGGGCCAATATCGGCGTCACGTCTGATTGAGGTGATTCCCGATCGCTGAATTTGATTCTGTTTTGCTTTGCATTTTGTTTTCAATTAAAATTTATTGGATACAGTTAGATACTGAAGTCTGATATTTGTCAAATCTTTAGGAATTCCTATGTGTAACAAACGTAAAGGTTGTTAATGTAAATAAAGTGTATTTGAAAGAAAAAATAGTAGCTGAATAACAGAAAATACAAATGTGATTTTAGTTGAACGAGAATATTTCCCCCCCATTCTCTATACACTGTGAACTCCGAAAAGGAAATACAAAACAATGCACCCAATTATCAAAGTTCATGAATATCTCTGCGATGCCACCTCCGCTACGTTTAATAAAACTCTGTAGGTGTTTGAGTACATTGCTCCTAGCGCCTGCGACGGAAACAAAAAGTGGCTGGTGGCGTGGTCGCCTACATTGGAATAAAATTGACTCCACACTCTCTCGAACGTGAAGGTAAGGTTTTTTTAGCCGTTTTCCGAGTACCCCCCTAGCACCCAACGGACTTCAGCGGGTGGTTTTGCTTCGGTCGGACCGGTGTTGTTTTGCAGAGCTCAAGAGATGCTCCTTTTATTTGAGCCGCTTTGCGTTGTTACGGCCTTGAGGGGCGGTTGTGTTTTGAGTGGTGTTTGCTGGATGGAATTTTTAAATTAAGAAATGCCTAACGCGGTTTGATTTGATGATGATTTCAGTTTTAACATTCGAACTTATATCAGATCGGATCCTTTTTGGATAGGTGAGACCAAGATCTATTAAATCTTACAACTACCCAAACGAATTTTTTGTTGTACCTATCTCAGATATAAATTTGTACATACCTTTAACAAGACCAGTTTGCGGCGGCCTGAAGTAATCTGCCCAAGCATAGTTGAGGTAGGCCGCGTCCAGCCAACCAGGATTCAGAAGGAATGGACTAAAAGGTCCAGGATGACCATATCCGTAATCTGTAACAAAGAATGATAGAGTTAAGAATTATGTACATATGTTGTGTGTTCAACTGGAGATTCTACTAGTACATAGCGTTTTTGTGGCTGAAATAGGTTTTCTCGTCAATAAGGATGGTGATTGTGTGCGAATCGTTTATTCTCAATATGTGTGGAGGTTGTCGTCTTACGCCACGTCCGATAGCAGTAAACTCACAAAGGCTCGCCGTAAAGGCGGCGACACAGCGAGCTGTTTACCCGCTGACTTCAGCCGACTATAACAAGGGTTTGTATACACGACCAGTTTTACTACTGCAGTTAGCCGGCTCCTCTGTGCCATACGGTTTTACGACCCTCTGCCGTCACGTTGCCTTTCGCCTTTCATAGCGAACTTTTATTTGTTTAATCGATAGACTAAAGACGCCAGCCGAACTCTATTTTCGGTTAACAGCGTTTTTAATCTCAATCGATCAGGTGTGTTGATTTTATTGCAGATTAAACCGTTTACGAGGCTCTTCTACTTTGTTTCGAGCTCTTCATCTCCAAAGTAGGCTGATTATAAACAAGTCTTTTGTGACGGGTGTTTACAAAACAATTACTTTATTTAGAGAACCCCTTTAGCCAGGATTAGCGAGTGTTCCGTGAGAGGGTTTCCGAAATCGTGGGTATTTTAAATTAAGAGCGTGATGGATGAGCCCGTGGCTGTCACCCGCGCAGGAGCGGCAGCCATCATGCTGCAATAATAAGTTAAATGCTCTCGGAAACGGCCCGCTCCATTTGTTATTGCCAGTATTCAATTTAATTCAGTACCGAAATGCTACACATGCGGGGCTTTGAATATTAACGGAAAGCATCTCTAATTGCGAATGATTTATAATGCTTTAGAGTCTACACAATACAAGACTGAACACAATTTTATCTACGTTAAGTGAGAGGAATCACTACATTGTTTAATCTATTTTGACAGACGAGATTAGACTCTATTTTGAAAAGACAATAGATGAAGGGAAAGAATGCATTTTATTAGTCGACATCTCAGAGATCTATAAAGCTATTTCTATCCGAGTTAATCACCGTCGACCTAAAAATTTACAGTCGGTTAAGAATGTGGCTCGAATCAAAAGACTCGTGGCCGTATCGGCTCCGCTCGGATAATAAACTAATGAATACGGCGCATGAGTGTCAAAATGGGCATTAAATAACTGAGATGTGATGCGAGCTGGCTGTCACATAAATTAATGTAAAGGAGTGCGAGAGACGTGAGTTAAACAAATGGAATCAGAGTTATGGCTCATAATTCGGACGGCTGGGTGGCGATTCTACCGCTTTTATAACGTCATCGCGTGTTTATTTAATTGTCTGTATTGTATTGATTTACGATCACTTTAAACGATCAATACCTATATTTATAGATAGGTGGTTAGTATGTATCCGATTGGTACTGTAATTCAGTCAAATATTTATATTCGCTCTACAATTTTTGTCTCAGTAATACAGTATGCTATAATGAATATAAAGAACTTCAATGTTACAGTAATGAAAATAGGCCTTAGCGGAATCGCTGAGACCTCGCTTAACAGGCTCTCAGTCCTAGTGCGAGGAACAGAGACTAAACTCTGGTACTACATTGTTATTGTTATGTAACCGTTACATTAAGTAACCTACCTACTTAAATTGTTTATTGTACCGTTCTTGTGCCCAATAAAAGTTTTTATTATTATTTCTTATACAAAAGTTAAGAAATTTCAACATCCTACTCTACAAATCTGCTCTTCCAAATGTCTCTTCCAAAAACTCTATGTTGAAGACTTGTTATATTCAGAAGTTTCCTTCGATTCTCTTAAACCCTGTTACTCCTCGAGTAGGCCAGTTGGTTATGAGGGTCGCTGGGTATAGATGCGGTATTTTAGCAACTAGCGAGGACATAAAATCCATATTTTAGAGGCAAAGGGTAAGTGAGAGGGGGCAGCGGGGAGATCAAACGGGACTTTATGACGCGGCCCAGAGATTGTTTACATCTGTTACTCGACCGTCGCCGCACCGTGGAACTTGGAAACCACTGGTACTGCCAGTGCTCAGGAAACTTTGGGAATGTTGGGATTTAGGAACTGTCGAGCATGTGATGTAACGTCAAAGCCAAATCAGGTCATCAACAATGTTTAATACAGTAAAGGCTTACTTATTAATCTTTGTTACAAATGTGCAAAAGGATAAAATTGGGCCAGCCATTGCAAACAATTTATAGGTAACTAAACTGGTTCAACTTGACACCCCACGAGAGCGTATGAAAGCTGGCTGCATTGCAGTAGTAACTTGTAAGATGATTATATATTAGGACTTCTTTGAAAATTACGAATCTTGTCAATGCGAATCTTATTAATCTTACATAGAATCGAAGCGAAAATAAAACCGCCATTCTTATTCACATTATTCTTCATCAATGTCATTATAAAGGAACGCGCTAATTCTAATCGCGTCTGACATCAGGAACGCGTAAACATAGCGAAAACTAAATTTATCTGTCAGAAAAAAAACAGTTTAGAATGTGTATCTACTACAGCTATCTGAGCTTTACTAAATAGATTTCAATTAGTGTCGTGCTAAAAAGCCACTCAACTCTATTAGCCGGCAATACAAGTCACTCTTAATTATCTGAGTATTAGGTATAGGGTGGGTATTATAATTATATTTTTTAGTACTGTATACAAACGTCTCATCCGGTTCGAAGGACCAAACATGACAATTCGATTTTTGCCTGGAATAATCGCTTCTATCTTCTAATGTGCCTTAAAAGTCAAATGTAGGGATTTATCTATCGAAAAGTCCGATATATCAGTGATACGAACGAGAGAGAGTTATTTCGAGTCGGATAATGTGCTAACCAGTTCTATAAGTATGTATTCAATCATTTATTAAAGTAGTTACTTCAAGCCGGATAATAGACTAACCAGCTCGGCACATCACTAGCGTTAATTAGTGCCGTAACGCGGTCATTAAGTCGGTGCACATTGATCGCTTTATTAACTTGAGTCTTTGAAGTTTACGACCGTAGGATGTTAGTTTTTTCCGCATACTGTCTTTTTATTATTGACCGAAGTTTGGGCGCAACTGTTTGTTTATACAGACAGACGGTCGGCGGGTTAAAATAGATATGTGGTGTCAAAACTTTATGAATTCAGTTTGACTGCTTGGAAATGAAACATCATTATTGGTTTTAGGTATATTTTGCAATTTTTTTATGATAGGTAGAATCATTTATGTAGGTATGTTAAATAGTTTATGGATTTTCTTATCACATTTTGTGTTTGATAAAAGACATAAAGTTTGCAAGGATGCTTAATCAATATACTATATAAGTATAAAACTCTATAATAAGTACTTATAAAGTCGTTCAAAGCAATCAAAAGGGTGTTGATTGTTGTAAATTTACAAGACAAAAGCAAAATAAGTACAAACCCGTGTTTAACCAATAACCATTAATAAGCGACGCGTCAAAATAAGGCGCTTACGACGAAGTGAACGCGCGTAAACGACAATTGGAGTTATTTCGGGAAGTGTTTACCGAGTTTACAGTAATTATTAGAGTAGAGAGATCCGAAGAGCGATTAAATTCGTCGTGATTGACGGTTTCTCACTCGGCTTCGATGCACAGCACAGATGTTTTCGGCTTTGGCGAGCGCTGCGGCTTTATTTTTATTTTGAAACGTTTTTACTGAAAAAATCCTTCATATTGTGTTTTTATTTTTCTGTTAGGATCAAATGTAGAGCACTATTCAGGATGCATTAATTGCGTTAAGGAAAAACAAATTCTACAAAATATAGAGATTTCAGCGATTGAAAATGTATGAAACAGAATATCGAATCTTGTTGTAGTTTTTTTGAAACATAAAAAGCTAATGGATTCGAAATAAATTGATGCGCGTTACCCAATTCATTTTACAAACTATCTCATAAACACATTAAAAACCTGTCGTGATTTAAAATATTAGATTTGAAACGCTTAGTTATAAAACTATTCCGACTGTGGTCAGATGCAGCGCCGCAAAATCGACCTCGGGACCGCGGATTGGCCAAATGCCAAACAGCCGCGCGCGCATGCATTCTGACATCTATCTGCACAAATATTTGACGTAAAGGACTATTAACTTTTTATTGTTTCAATATGGCTTGATTAAACAGTGAGCAATGTCATATGGCTTGATTTGATTGCTATTACATTGAGCGTAACGCTATTGTGTCCGCCGACAAAGTTTACGATGAGTTGTAAAAGAGTCTACACGATAATCGAGATGTCCAGTGATGTGTAGCACTCATAAAGTAAAAGACAAGCGAGACTTTTAAAATATATTAAAAAAAACTCAGGTTAGTTGTACTAGAGTGCTGATACAGGACCAAATATTTTTTATATGCCATAGTTTGTGAAGATGGATGGACAAACAAAAGATATAGAGGTAATGATGAGTCTAAAATCTGGAATGGATATGGTTAAAAACCTGAAAAGAGGTATACCTAAGCTTTTATCTCGACAGCATTCAGCAGCCTTTTCGAGGCGCCCTTGATATCCTTTCACCACACTGGTTCGAAAGAACTAGTGACACGATAATAAAAATCTAGATATGTATATGAATGACGTAGAACTTACTTTGCTTAGTCCTGGGTTCTCTAGGTCCATCCACTGTAACTTTGATCGCTTTGGTATAGGTGGCCACTTGGCTAGGGAAACTGCTGATGGTGATGGTCAGAGAGAATGACTTTCCACGACCACTTCGACCTACAAATCGTAGGTCATTGAACTTCGCCACTTGGTTCTTCATCACAGCAGTACAGTTCCTCAGTTCAGCCATCACATTTTCGTCGTTTCCAGCTTTGATGGTGACAAGAGTTCCATCTTGCACGTCGTCTAATGCGACGACTTTGAAGGCTACGGGAAGAGACTTGTTGGAGCGCCAGTGTCCGGGCAGCACCGAGCACAGCACGGCCGGAGAGCCGGTCGGTACCAGCTCGCCGTGGCTCTGCCGGTAGTACTCGTGGATGTAGGAGTACACGTCCGCCATACCGGGGGCCGGGGGGTTTGCGTGCGGTAGGAGCATCGACTTCAGTCAATCTTGTCTAATACCACCACTACACGCCACTGAAGTCCTATGTCACGCCACTATAAAGTCTTGAACACACTTGAACGAAAGTTGGGAAAGTTTAGAACACGCGACCGGATTCGGAACGCAAGAGTTGCGTGCGCGCGGAGCTCAGAAAAGTTGTGCGAAGTTCGAGCGCGAGACGCGGTGTGAGCTACCGAGGACGTCTCACTGTGCACCACTTGTTGGGCGCGGGCAAGACGCCGGGCGGGGAGAGAAAAATAAACGGGCGGCCGCGCGGCGCGACTCGAGACCGCAACCGAAGACGCACGATGCGCACCGAAGTATTCGCCGAGGAACGCGTGCGGGAACTCCGTTTCGACTGATGACTGTGATACGACGCGACTTTTTCCGATGGTCAATATTTTGCGTTCGCGCGGTCGCCGCCCCCACCCGGGTGGCGGCCCCTACGTCTCGTAAAAAGCGGGAAGGAGACGAAGGGTACGGGTGATGCGGTGGCGCGGTGGGAACGAGCGGGACGGCCGCGGTTGATCTCTGCGTTTTTATAAAAATTCCCACCGGAGAGGGACGCGGTCGCACGTGGTTCCCGAGTGGGAGAGGGATGGGTGGAATTTTTTGAATCAGCGCGGTGACGTATCGCGAAACAGCGGTAATTAGGCCGCGGGGCGGCGGGCAACCGCGGCTGGTGCGAAAACCTATCAACGAGCTCATGAAAAATTATGATTTCGTGTTTGGAGTCGCCAGGAGTCCGCGGGGTGGCACTTCATTTTCACTAAAGCATGCGAAGAATTTCTGATGGGGGTTCGACTGACACATTTTTAATCCCGACGATTTTTTCTGAACAAATTACTTTAATACATTTTATTCAATCTGCATTGCTGTTAGATGCCTCCATCATGGCGATTATGTAGTTTTTTTGAATAGCCGCCAATAAGTTACTTCTGCAATAAAAGGTCTTGGCTCTAAAATAACTTTTACTTACTTAGATTATTCATATACATACAAAATATAAATATTCATTTCCTATTCATTTTGTAAAAAAAAACTTCTATATATATTCTATTCTAAAAATTCTATGAAAAAGTTTTTGAACAATTCCCAACTGCATCGAGTTGATAGTTCGGTGCGTTGCGGTTAGCCGATAACGTGCGGTGAGAGCGATACGCGTCGTGCGAGCGAGACAGCATTAGGGGCGGGGCGCGGGCGGAGCGAAACTTTGTGCAACTTTTCATAGAGTTTCCCGCGCTTTCCGCGAAATGTGTCGCGTTACCTACGAGGCTACTGCTACGCAGGTGCTACGTGTTAGCCTACGGTGCTACAAAAGTGCTACGACAGGGTCTACACGCATACATTTTTTTGAAATAAAAATTCCGATATACCTACCTGATTTTAAGTTTTAGGTATCTAGAAGATCCTGTTTGTAATCCTTCTAGACTACCTATACTGCTTATATTGTAAGGGCAAAAGTTTGTGAGAATGGGTGCATAGTTGATCTACAATCACGTCAAAATTACTGAACTGATTCGGCTGATGGAGCCAAGGGTAGCTACCTAGTAAAAAATGTAATAGCGGTTTTTTTGTTTGTACCAAAGGAATATATTTTTCGGCACCATTACTTATGTAAATTTAACATTACCTAGAGTTGATTAGCACTAACCACCAGCATTTTACAACACGACAATTAACAAAAACATCTTATCTTATCTCCTAGGTACAATTACCTACCTTATCAATACCTAGAGGCTTACCTATAAACTTTTATAACACCCCATTTAACAAAAACTTCATCCAAACAAGAAACTTTACCTCTACGGTCATAAACCATAGAGTTATTTCTATAAGACCACATTTTGCCGGCACCTTTGAGTCTTATCTATATTGTCTATGCCCTATAAAACCCGAGGAAGATCTTATTGTCTATAACTGGCTTTGCTACTCCATGGGTAAAAAAAAATTGCATTTATGGTTGGCGAATAGTTTGCGGGTAAAGTTGTAAATTTTATTAGGTACCTATTGGTTTTATTATGGGCAATGTGCAGATTTTTTTTAAAATACCGCGACTGTTTAAATTTATATCGTATATATAATACGAAGAGTTATTTTTTGGTGTTACTTATATTTTAGAAAAACACTAATTTCTGCCCGTGACTTCGACTGCGATATTTTTAATGGGTAGTGCGTTTTTTGATATTCTTACAGAAACCTTACATTTTCCGGCATAAAACGTATCCTATGTTTGAAAACAGTCAATTAAACATCTTTGCGACAAATGGTCCAAATCCATTTTGCCGTTTTTGTGTGATTGAGTAGGTAACTAACATCCAACCATACAAACAAACTTTCACATATTACACAGATTAGTTTACTTTTTTAACTGGGCAACGTTGGCCAATTCCCAAAATATGAATAATAGTAAAACATAATAGATCAATCAGAAATCAATTATAGTCCCCTCAAACCTAGCATCGCGATAAATATTATTTAAATCGGGATTATATAGTTCGTGTGATAAAGTTGGTTTGAAATTTGTTATTTGGAGACAGACGTGTTGGAAAATTGTCAATAAGTTGAGTTACCTATAATAGTAGATTATGCACTAAGGGGATATAGCAGTCTTATGTCGCGGGTGGCATATTGAACCCTGAGCTAACGAGAGACTCGAGTGATGTAGAGTCCTGAGTGACGCGAGGGGTTCAAGCTACCCAAGACGAAGACAGGCTTTATCCCAGAGGAGCATACTCTACTTTTCACACCTTCTGCGAGGCAATAAACAGCCAGGGCTCCAGCAGCGAACATGCACCGTCTTTTAAATCACAATCTTTTAAAGTTTAATCAAAGTTGCGCCTGTTTCTTTTTTTTTATGAGTGGCCAGTTCGATTTTCGAACAAACCTTTTTACAATGTCATATCCGGGCGTTCTTTTAATTAGAGTTTTCCACGAGTTTCCACACGAATTTGACGTTCCAAATTCAAATCACATTACAACCCTTGGGAGTTTCATACAACATTACCTTCCTAGGTAGGTAATGCTTTGCTTTACCTTGATGATGGCATGATATGTAATTGGACATTGTCGAGCAGGTGATGTGAAAAATATTTTTGGTATCGGCAAGGAGGAGGTTCTTAATTCGGTTGAATGATTTTTTTAATGTTTGTTACCTCAGAACTTTGTTGTTTATAAACCGATTTGAAAAATATTTTTTTGTTTGAGAGGATATACATTCAGGTTGGTCCCATAGAGATTTATCGAAATCAGTTCGGTAGTTTAGGTTTTAAATTAAAATAACTGAAAAAAATATCTCGCCGAAGTAAACAAAGCGTATTTTGCTTCCCTGTAACTTTTCAGTGGTGCCTACGGTATCTAGAACCACAGAGTAGATATACACAACTACAACCGTCCGATTGAAGTCGGTTGTTGTATGTTTTTGTAAAACCTTGATTATTTCATCAATAAAAAATAAATATAAATAAATGAAATATTTTGTCTCCTTTTTAAAATCCATTGCTAATAAGTACTATTACTACTTTGAAATAGCCCCCAAAAATCTTACACAAACAAACTACCTTTCTTACAAACGAGCGTGGTCCAAAAAAATTGGAGTAACTAAAACATCAAATGCAAAAAATGTGGTTAAAAATTAGAAAGCCAAGTCGGTGTCTCTTCTCTAACTAAATTGTCAAAGAATTTCTCTCAATTACCGCAATAAAAATTATATTGTAGGCAAACAGAAACTCTTTGAAGTGCGCGCCGGTAGCTACCGATCGGTTTTGTGCAAGACTGTAGAGCGGCTGTAACAATGCGTCTGCGCACAATGGCGCTATTTCTAAGACATCTCTTTATCCTGGGCCAAACATTGGCATAAGGCCATTGTCGACCCCTTTGTTAGCTATTTACCGACTTTTGGGTTCTTACATTGAAAAAGCCGCTCGTGAAAAAAAGTTAGGTTTCAATCCAAATCGTGAATAGAACCGTCGACTCGTATAACATTACAATTTATTCTCGTTTTGTTAAATGTTGAGAAATTATTCTAGTGATTATAAGTTAATTAAGGTGTGGTGTGTGAATACAAACTATAATTTTCGCCATTGAAATATCGACAAAACACATATTTGTATACAATAAATACTATAGGAATGAGATTCGAGATCGAGTAAAGGATTATCAAGATAATACTTTACTTAAAAGACCCAAAAGAGCTTGGAAGAAGAACCAAATGGTAACATTTTTCTGAAATCATGCCGTCACAAACTAGAACTAACTCAGAATGAAAAGAAAATATTTTTGAAATCAGTTTATTTCGAAAACATTAAGTTAAAAAAATGAATGATGGGATCATACAGAGTTACGTCCAAAATAATTCATTGTTACTCGATGGGTTTCTTTTCCTAACGAGTAGCACCGTGATATCGGGTATGGGCACTGTAGCTAGTGAAATTACTGTGCTTTCGAGACAGACCATCAAAATGTGTCAAGGACGAGCGCTATTGTGGTCCGGCCACAGTAATGCTAACACATTACTGCTTTGCAACATAATATCTGGTACTGTGTTGGTACCTATCTAGACAGCGTCCTGCAGGGAACACCTCCCAACGGTAAATATTTCGTTTCAAAGAGTAATTTAATTTTTAACTCTACTAATACGAGTAACCAACTACGAATTAGGCATGAAAATGATATGCTTCTGAATGATATATTTTGCTTATGCTGTAATGATAGGCTTCTAATTCATTGTCACAGCTCTATAACCGGTGATTTTGTCACCGGTGATTTTTAATCAGTGTGAAAATGTCATTTTTTTTAAATAATTCACGCATGACGCGACGTCACGCACGCAATCAGTCCCGCTCACAGTCAGCAAAAGACTGTTATTGTTATTTACGATACGAATGAAATTGTGAATATTATATAGGGGGTATTTTAAAAGAAAAAATCAAAGAGGTACCTACAACAGAATACATTTTCAAAGTATAGTTTAAAAGAATCACTAACCGAAAACCCAAACATCAAACAACAACAAAAATCCATGGAATGTAGCGAAAAAGGTTATTCGTAGCAACTAAAAATTATAATTATATTTGAAGACACTTTATCTTACATAATGCCTAATTGTGATGCTACAAATATTGTACGTAGATTATACGTAGATATTAAGTCAGTAGGGATGTGAAAAAATAATCGTTATATAATCGATTTTTTTACAATAAAAATCGATTTTATCAAGCGATTTTAATATTGTAAATAATCAAATTATAATCGATTTTTCATCTGCTACGCCCCGACATTATATATAAGTAAGTCTGGCCGGAGCGCGAATTACTATTAGGTCGAATTAGTATGAGGTCGATTTACTATTAGGTACATTAACGCCACCTTCAAGGCATCTACTACGATGGCATCCCTATTGTGCTTTCAAAACTAAAAAAAAGTCACACAATCAAACATTCATTAGACACTAAATGGCGTTAGTCAACGAATTTTACTGTTTTACCGACATTCGGCTGTTTGATAAGTCATAGATGAAATTTCATTTTTCCAAGAGACAATTTTATTTTACAAAAAGCTTTTAGTGCTGGTTTAGGATTTTTAAAAGTCTATTTTTATACCAAATGTCATTGTGATTCTAGTTTTTTTTATTTGAATAGTTTAGTTTGGTGTTATGTTGATTACAATTCTAAAACTGTGATTAATATAATATTTAGGCTGTTATTGTGGAATTAATTGAAAAAATTGGGAGAAATAGATTATTTTATCAAAATCGATTATTTTTATAGGAAAATCGATTATTATTAAAACATCGATTTTTTTATTCTAAAAAAACTATCGATTAATTAATAATCGATTTTTTATGTAGAATGTCACATCCCTATAAGCCAGTAAAAATACATGTTTTAAAGCTGACACCCATTACGATACCGAATTCTCGAGTTGTAATCTGAATCATACCTACTCTTACGGGCACCGAAACTACATTTCTTCAACCAGATAAATAACAAATTAGTTACAAGAAGATATTCTGCAGTTTTTTTTTTCTTAATTTTTGACTTCTCGTGCCGGCTTCGATTCAAATTAAACGTAGTGGTTATATTCTCTTTGATTCAAATATGCTAGTCAACAATGTTGGTACCTACTTATATGCTGACCGTTCGTCATTTTATTGTTTGTCAGGCAGTGTCCTAATAGAACGCGATGACGCGACCATCGCAAGTTCGCGCGATCGCGCGAATGCCAATCGGGACGCCTATTTGACGTCAGTACGTTTGATCGCGTGATCGCGCGACGGTCGCATCGCTTGCTCGCGCGACGATCGCGTGATCGCGTTCTATTAGGACAACGCCTCAAGCTTCACATGAAGGGTACAGGCAAATAAAAGGGAAAGTCACATCTGACAGTGATTTTCTACATGAGTGAAGTTAGTCAATCCATTTACGCACCGTGCAATAATAGGTAACTTAGGTCACGGAAAACCGTGTGTAAAGTGCGGGTTTAGGTCACACTGTGCTATAAAACATGTTACTCGTTATATTTTCCATGCATACTATGAATACAACCGGTCGGCAGGCTTGGTGCAACACATGGTGGCTTGCAGTAATCGATGGGCGGAAGTGTTCTCCGTCAAGGGTTGAACGTCAAACTGGATAATTACAGACAAAACGTTTAAACGGAGAACGTTGTGAGGTTTTATGGTTATTGTAATTTCGTTTTAATTTATGTTGGAATGAATAATGATGCCTTTTAAATTACAACTTAATTCGTTTGGCGAGAACGATTTCCAAATGAATCGGTGTTTATTAGTCTAGAAACATTTTGTACAAGTAGTCTAGAAGTATTTGGATTATAGTATTTTGTACATGAAGTATTTATTTAGGTTTTAAAAAAAATACTTGTTGGAACCCACAACGTTTGCATTGCGAATTATCAAAATTACTTTATTAGTATGCACTTACACTTCTTAACGAAATTTCTAGGCTCTACGTTCAGCGGTTTGACCTGTGCGTTGTCTGTCTCTCAGATTTAGAGTTGGTATTATCAATGTTTCCTACCATTACACAATAAGCTCTGCTTAGTTAAGGCAAAATCTTAATATTCAATATTAGAAAAAAATTAAGTTCAGGGCTAAATAAAATTATTATGGGTGAAATTTAAACATCATATTATTTTGTTACACCCTTGTTTTAGCACTCTTGTAAAAACATATTGCACAAGCACATACACACCTACATAAAATACTTTACACCATCAAGGAAATCCATTTGCCAATAAACGTCACCATCCTTCAATCATCGATTAAACTCTTCAACATAAAGGTGCTTTTCGACAATGCATTCAATCCATTCAACGAATAAGACCTCATGCTGATGTGTCGCACTCGATCCGCAATGTTGCTAAACGTTAGACCTTTACAAAGGATGAAGGGTCCTTAAGACTGAGGTAGAGGTCCGTAATGTAAACTCTAATTGGCCTCTTGAATTTTATGGGAAACCGGAAAGGTTCATGGTAGAGCAAAGAATTGATAGAGTGGGCAGTTTTACTTTGGAAAGTCACTAAAAGTCACATGACAACTCGGTTACATGGAGATTCAACAGAGTTTGGTTACAAGGTAATTTTTATATTATTATAGCAGATATATTTAAATAATATAACTACATTTATATACATATATGTATACTAATGATATAACAAATCTTTTGGCAGATGCAAAAATATACATGTTTACATTGTTAACCTTAATTTTCTACAAAAGTCTTTACAAAATTTAAGGCATAAACGATTTACTCTTGATTCTTTTAAATAAATTAACGCCATTACCGCTGGTATTTGAAAACTTTAAAGATTTGAAACTAGTCACATTTTATTTTCGGATGGACGTTTAATGCAGTTGGCCGCAGATGGCCGTTACTACGTCACCGGACTCTAAGTAAATGTTATCTCAGAGCTTTTTTCTTTTTTTTTCGGATGGACTTTTAATGCAGTTGGCCGCGGATGGCCGTTTCTGTGTCACCGGACTCTCGGTGAGCGCTGTTATTTCAGAGTGTATAAACAAAGCGTCACGACAGGTCCATTCTATTTTTTCCCTAGTCTATGCCAACATCTACCGAAGGGCAGTGAGTATTGTGCAAATAGAGTAAATCCGGTAAACGCTCGCGGCTACCCATAAGGTAAAGTACCTACAGGTGAAGGATTATGGAGTGCCTAAAGGATGTGACGTCAATATCCCGGATGTGATGAGTTTTGTGTACCTACTCATCGTTTGATATAATTACGTACACAAAAGCGTTGAAAAAGAATTATTTTCTCGTTACAAAAGAGCAAGGGTATTACTGTTTTTAGCGTAATAAGTGCTCAGTGAAAGGTGTTATTTAAAACGGCGAGGGGGCTCTCCTGATCCTAGGAGATTACTACGCCTACTACTATTATTACGCCTGCCCTGATCTGGTCATTCAGAACAGTGCTACCAAGGACTTTGATTCACAAAATGCTGGTAAAACACTGCATAGCACTCGTCTGCTTTGAAATATTTTGGCTGTCAGTTTCAAAGTTTTGATGGTCAGCTCCAGGTGTGCTTTGCTTTCAAAAATTGGGCCTTTTTATATTTTAACATGGGTATAATTACATGTTTTATACTAGTAGCAATGTTATACACGTGCATTTTTACGCGTAAATTTCAAAGCATAAATATTTACCATCGAAAAATCGTCATAAATTCGAGTAATGAGAGGCATGCACATACAGTGTGAAATTCCGAGGGGAGGGCGGGGGAGGTTGGAACTCATTACTGGCACGTGACACGGCCTCACCGCCCACCCCTCGACACTGCTATATTTCGCCAATGAGTTATTGAGTGTGCTGAAAGCTCATGTGTTGAGGCTGTATTAATGTTTGGCTTTGGAGAGAAAAAACGGAAAAAGCCTTTGAAGTGAGTTATGAAACATAAAAAAAATTTGCAATTATATAATCAGTTAATGTGGCCATAATTTTGTATGTACTATCATAACAGCTATAAATTAAGCCATAGATAAATCAGAATATTTACGAATATCTTTATTTGTAATATTAATTTGTAACCGTATAAATATAAATGTATAAATAAATATATAAAAATAAATGTATAAATAATAAATATAAAATGTTTAAATGTATAAATGTTTGTAAATTTCGTTTTTTTCGGTACTTTCTTAAATTATATATAAGTAATGTAATTATATAAAATTATAGTGTACCAGAAATAAGGAATTTACTACATATACATAACGGTTTTCGTTTAAGGTGCCCATGATAAGGACTGCCAAAAAACTTGTATTTTCTAAATAAAAAAAGTCAAAATATACTCGAGTTTTTCGGGGAACTCATTGTTAATTGCATTTGATTGATGACGCAATACGACGCGTCAAATTACCCTACAAATGTATTCCGAACCGAAAGCGCGACAAAATCCCAACGTTTTGCCGCTCGTATTTTTCTAATTGAATCATATGTGATTTATTATTGGTCTGATGATGTATCATTCTTTCAACAGCAGCCGCGGCTCACCCCATGGGCTTGCGGGCCAAATTATCGCTACAAATGTTCAGATCCGCGCTTTTTAACTGTTGTATCGTTTTACCCGAGCGTCCCCTTCAAATGTTTTTTTATTAAAGTGAGTAATCGATTTTTCGAGATTTTATTGAAGAATCGAAATTGTGCAATGGCTTTAAATAGACGCGTGGAGTGTGTTATTGTTTACGAAGCTTTGAAGATAATAATTTCCCACGGATTTTATGAGGAATGTTATATTGGCAAAACATTTGTTAATAAAAAGCGTCTTTTTGAACTTATAAACAAAATTCTGACTTGATGTTGAAAGCTTGTTTTTCAACCGACTTCAAAGAAAGGAGGAGGTTCTGAATTTTTTTTTGGTATGTTACCTCAGAATTATGAGAATTAAATAAATACATAAATAAAATAAAATATAATAAGCCTTTATTGCTGTTTGTTTTACAAATCTAGGTATCGACAACCGGTTTCTTCTTATCTACAGCTTGTCTCTCGACAAAGGCCTCCTCCAAAGATTTCCATTCTTTTCTGTCTTTCGCTACCCGCATCCATTCTGGCCCAGCTACTTTCACGATCTCGTCTTCCCATCGTTTATTTTGCCTCCCTTTGATTCTCTTTCCATTCCTTGGATTATTATGAGACTTATCTAAATTCTAATCAAGATAAACATGCAATAAAATATGACTCTGTATTAAATAACTATGTCTTTTTTAAGAAAGGTCTCTTCTATCTCACAAAGAGACCAAAGTTACGCCGTTGCGTAACCGTGCGAGGCCCACTTTCATCAGCATCTCATCAGTTGATGCAGTTCCCGCCCAGCGCGCACATTGTGCCCACACCTTTTGTTATCGCAGAACCTATGTGCGAGATGGCATAGTAAAATAGTGTTTTCAGTTTGCTCAAAATATACTTTATGAAAGGTAAAAAGCCTCTATTGTATTTTCCCTACCCTGAGAATATACCTACATATCTATTGCATACAAATATAATTCTAAAATTGCCAGAACCAGGAAGCTAGCTAGTAGTCATAAGGTAACTCTTTTATCACGATCATAAAATAGACAAATGGATTTTTAAAACTAATTTAAATAAATAACCTGTTTTTAAAACTAATCTAAATCAAAGCCGTGTTGGCCGAGTGGGAGGTGCCTCGACTTTCAATCCGAAGGTCGTGGGTTCAAAACCAGTCGTACACCTATGTATTTCTCTGTTCAAAAAATCCATATGTGAATTAAAACACTTGCTTAGCGGTGAAGGAAAAAAATTAAATCGGCATGTCATAAAACCTAAAAAGTTCGAAAACATGTGTCAGGTGCACGAAAGGAGCCTCTTCGAAGTGCACTTGAAATTCTTTCACCACCCTGGTTCGATAGAACTAGTGACACACTAAGAAGAAGACTCGTTTAGTTATAGAAAAAAATAATGCTACGTTAAAAAGCTAAAAGAATAATATACCAATTTATATAAGTCTTATACCATTGTATTGTCTTAAAATTCGAAAAAAATATTTTCTTTATTTCCAAAAAAACATTTGATTGCCAAATTACTTTTTATAATTGATAAATGGCATTGGAAATTGCTAGTGATCCTAGCGAATCCATCGCGAATCCAATATTTATTCGCAAATAATCACCACTGTGTGTGATTATCTTATATTCAAACAGACTACAGATTAAATAAATCCCATATTCGGCGGGCGCGGCTCCCCGCTAGGGTTGGTACAATGCGAGTGCAGTTTCCACGCCACCGACCGCCGACAAAACAGCGCACGCGGACCCGCTGACACCCCTAATGGCACCGGTTCCGTAGCCTGTGAGCTTCGTATCCTTGCATGAGCAGCATTTTAGGGTTGCTACTTAAAAATGTAAAGTACTTAATTAAGTAAGTAATTTGAAAGACATTTGAAAGATCCCTAAAAATTATAAAAATAAAAATATTCTAAATTTAAATAAAAACTTTAGTCCAGCTAATAAACTAATACGTGGCAATGTCGCTTTTTGGCACTTAGCTATTGAAAGAGTTTTTAGAGGAGGGGTGGGGTAATCAACACTAGCACATTTCCGTCAAAAGAGTACAATACCAACAGTGCTAAGTATTCTGTAGTCCAGTTTGAAATTAACTATAATTTGAAATTACTGAATACTGAATGAAAAACTGGCCATCAAAATAAATCTAAATTAAATAAAAGATGAAAAAAGCATTTGTAATTTTAGGATCTGTGAAGCACTGTTCTGATCATGTGGAGTCGTGCTCTCATACCATCACGAGACCGCGCTTTAGATATCTTATTCTTTTTTAAATAATATTCTTGTGACAGCCCTATGATAATGTGGGCAAGCGCGCGTCGAACACCCCGCTGTGTCATTGTACATTTGCACCGTATGACGTGACGCCTTTGAATGCTACTTTTGCTTGGCACAGCCCTTAATTATCTTGATTAGGACTCGAATTTACTCACACCTTTCACTTCTGTTCTTATTCGAACATCCTTTGATAATGGGCACTTATAATAGGGGAATTTTCAGTGCGAGCCTGAAATAATAATTATAATAAATTATTTTTAAAATCAATTATACAAGCACAATTAGCTACCTACAGTAAAATTATATTCTAGTAATTTCCTCATTTATTATTCAGCCTCCCGCGATACAGGTTCTACCTAGTGCGGGAAACACAAGTAAAGTTTTTTCCTAAATAAAAATATTTTTATTTATAACCTCATGTACTAGGATGAATTAACATGACACCTGGCTCGGAACTTGATGCTTCCCCCGCTGCCCCGCGCGGCGCCCTCCGTGTTTCTTCTTCCTCTAATTGCGAAGCCTTATCATTACCAAGTATTACAGGACCTCTTCTCTATCAAGATTATCCAATTCCACGCTGTACTTTGCACAAACGTCATTCGATTCATTCGCCCGAGCAATAAATGTGATGTTATGACTCTGTTGGAGAAGAAGTAAGAGTTATCTGAATTATTTTATTTTATTTATTGTCCTTTTACATAATATAAGTATTATTATATTAGGTACCAATATTTATCCAATGCCAATACGCTTTGGGAAAGCAATGAACCGCTCAGTCAGACAACGGTCGGTTTGAGTAATGGAGCGTATCATTTCGAGTGTGGGGTCATTAGACAGCAGACTTTTGTTTTAAAGCAATTAAATGGTGATACGGTAATCGTTTCTTGAAGGGGCTGTCTGAGGCATCCGTGATATCCGTAAATATAAAAGACTGACTAACTGACAGACAAAGCACAAGCCAAACCACTTCTTCATCTTATCGTGTCACTAGTTCTTTCGAACCAGTGTGGTGAAAAGATTTCAAGTGCGCCTTGAAGAGGCTCCTTCACACATGTTTTACGAACTTTTTAGGGTCCATGACATGCCGGTTTCTTAACGATGTTTTCCTTCACCGTTGTGTACGTCAAGAGCTGAAAGTGCGTACCTTATTACGCAATCAATATTGATTGAGACAAATCTCATCGTCTGAAGATGGATGAGCGCTAATAGCAGTGTTGCACCGGCCTATGGGAATCAAAGCCCTGTATAACACTGTTATGGTTATAGGCAGGCATGATCTCTTACCATCACTAGAGCGCCTAGTTAGTTAGTTCTCGCCACTTGTTTACATAAAAAATCTCCATACTAGTCATCATCATCATTAGCCTACATTAGTCCGCTGCTGGACGTAGGCCTCTCCAATAGGAGAGGCCGGGCTCAGTGGTGCAAAATATTGCGCCAAGCGGTCTTCGGATTTCCGCATCCACTTTTTTTACCGGCTGCCTTACGTAGGTCGTCGCTCCACCTAGCCGAAGGGCGCCCTACGTTACACTACGTTTGCCGATACCATACTAGTCAAAACTTAGTAGTTAAGGTAGTTACTAAGTTAAGTTATGTAGATAGTTAGGCTATAATTTTTTTTGCACACAGAAATTGTGCATACTCATGTGAACTTATTGCTGTGCTATTATCTGCCAGCTAAACCTTTGGGCAATGTTATGCGTTGGTTTGAATTAGTAGAAAATACGCACATAAAACGACTCATTCCACCAAAATAGCAAATGCTTTCTTTCAAAAATCTTATCCCCTAAACGGCTGCTCAACCACCATCACCCACGCATTGTCCCTATCTGTTTCTTGACATCAGCGGAAACATTCAATCACGATCACGCTCCTCCGAGACAGATAAGGTACCTCCCCATGTCGGGAGTAGGGGCTTGTAGGGAGTCGGGAAGTGGCATTTGGCACGCGCAATTGACGCCGCTGATAGGATCGTGGGCTGAGTTAGCAGAATAAATAGTCTAGGCTAGGACGATGAGAAGAGGGGCCTTACTTGCGCTCCAACTTTGATAAGAATATTGTTTGGATATATGACACAGCTGCACACTGAGAGCACACTGACCATCACCAAACTAAGGCCTGCCTTCCTCCTAAGCTGTCGTTGGTCGCGGATATCAGTCAAACGTACGAATATACATGGCGTACTATGTGGCACCGCACTGCGATGCTGATGTCAGCGGTGGATTAATTGACACGACAGTGCGCGTTACGGAATATACACGGTGTGCTATGTGGCACCTTGTACATTCGTACGTTCGACCGACGTCCACGACCGACGTCAGCGTAAGAGGAAAGCAAACCTATTTATGCCAGACAGCGTCTGTTTACAGTGTGTAATGTAACGTACATGTTTTTTTGGATCGATCCAAATATGATTATAGCAGAAAATTCGTGCTTGCACATTTCATGCTTAATTTTAAGTTAATTATTTTTTTATTATTATGTAAAGGTAAGCTTAACTCTTGCATGTGTTTTCTTCCAGCAAACTTCTAAAATTTATCGTCTTAGAACGGCTGCACCAATTTCAATATTTTTATTTTTTCTCAGCTCCTGTACTATCTCCCAGTCTCGAGCGCGGTTCGGTGTCGGCTTCCCGCGACACCGCTTCCGATATACTCGTGCTTATGATACTCTAGGCCAAAGCAAAGCTCACTTTATTATACCCATACCTACTCTGTAATATCATATACGAAGAAAGAACTTAATATTTTTTTGTAAAAATACCGATTACCTTTGAGGAAAACTGTTTTAAACTATGACGCTAGTGGCAACTTATCTAACTCGTTTTGGAAAAAAATATTTTATGAAATATCGTATACAAATATTTTACGAAACAACGCAAGTCAACACAAACTAAAATTCTGTCTGGTGGGTAGATATTCGGATATGAAAATATAATACTTCCGATAGTCTTAATTTAAATAAGAACAGAAGGTTTGTTTCAACTAATTCTTACGAACAACAGGTTGAATGTTAAACGCCGTTAATTACTAACAGCTGACACGCAAGACAAAAAAACGGATATAGCACCTGTTGTTGAATTCGTTTAAAGAAATCATAATTTTGAATGAATTAACTCTACTACTACTAATACTACTAGGAATCAACCATTCATTGTATATGTTTTTGCAATCTTGACATATTTTGTCCAGAATAAAAAAAAATCAGAGTCATTTATTATTAATTATTTGATAGAGTTCCTTAATTTGCTCTACATATTATTTTATTTGCCTCCTTCTTTTGAGAACGCTTATCATAATTATCTTTTGAAAGGAATTAGTTTTCAGTAAAATTCGATCGTTTAAAATATTGTATGCACTGTGTTTACTAAGAACCCACTCTCAGTTGCGTTTTTAAATTTATATACATACCTACATAGTGCGTTACTGCCGTAAGAAAATAAACTTCTAACAAAAATGCCAGAAAAACAACATAATTTTTACATACAAATTAACTTATATAAATATGTATTGTTATTATTTGTTTCTTTTTTTTATCCACATATTTTTGTATCAAGAATGTACATATTTTCTATTATATTTCACCATAGTTATATTGGCTCAACTGCTGGATATGTTAATAGCCAGGTAAACTTCGTTTGAAGGCTTTGGCAGGCGCCAGCATAAAAACCATTCGAATGATACATCAACGTTTTATTTTATTTGTTTAGAACGTTAGTAAATGCCGTCATTAGGTTAGCCGCAGGAGATGCGTTTATGTCTTTATTGGGTTTTTATTGTGATTGTAAACGACGCGTGATCAGTCGCGCAGCTGACGCCAAATGATACGCATTGAACAAGAGTTTTTTTTTTCTTCGAATAAAACAATTCAAGAAGATTCATTGTCGTTTTACGCGCTTTAATATTGATACTTAAATTTGGTTCATTGATGTTTTTCCGGTGTTGTTTTCTATGTATCGTATTTTTTTTCACTATTATTTATTTTCATTCATCAAAATCCCTTTACAATATATCGCTACATCCCCAAAAAATCTAATATAAGCCCGGCACGTTAACATAATGTTGGAGCAAATGGAGCACTGGGTTCAAGCGAGGCAGTCAGTGTGACAAAGTTGTTTTATCTGTGGTGATAAGGTCCCATCCCATTATACGGAACCGATCGGCATTGGGAGCTATCGAGCGTGAACGTCGGTAAGACGCACCCGCGACGCAACCGCGCGCCACCCGCACGGTTTATGACTCTCCCAAGAGATTGCGAGAAAATGAGAAACCAAATTCTTTTTTCAGATTTTTCCCGCTTGCTTTTACAGTTTCTAACCTGCCGAGTTGCTGTGACTTTGTTGTCGTCAACTTTTGTTCAAGCAAAATAAATTATTTTCTCTGCTTATGTACTTGTATAGTGATGAACATCAGCTACAACGGACTCAGAGTGCCGGTTCAATTCTAGTGGCTGTAAATACTCGCCCCTTCAGATGATCCCTCGATTCTCTTATTAAAAGCTAATAAGTAAGTGTTTTTGGTGTGGTAATAAAATTAAATGAGGAAAAGATTACAGGATTTCTGGTTAGGTTCAAAGTTGTACGAGTAGGTAGTTATGTGTGATCGAGTTTTTTATAGACACTTGTATTACTGATCATTGAGCTAAGTAACTTATCCTTCATTTAGAGGTAGCTTGTAAATTCTACTGTAGTAAATAAATTGAAAGCGAATTGCATCCACATTGCACGAAGCTTTTCAAACCGAAATCGCATACCCAATGAAGAATTAACACATTTATTTCAAAAAATCCGTTTCAAAGGAACGATGCTCCGAACACGCGAACTGGATAAAAAGTCCAACTGAATTTTCGTGTGGGCAGATGCAAATAAAAAAAATAGAAAAACTATCATCCGTTTTGGTCGCGACTTTATAGAGGCGATAACGAAGCCAGCAGATCGGGGTTCCGATTGACGGTAGGTATCTGGGAATACAGAGAGCTTTGTGGCGCTGCGTATTTTAAGAGTACATACATATTTTGTTTCTACATATTTATTCTCTACTAGCCGGCCACGTCAAGGAAGCCAAATCAGGGCGCCAGAAAATAATTCGTCTTCAGTAACGGCGGCGTTTTTAGTCGGCGACCCGCCGTCATCGAAAACGATGAGAACTATATAAATATATGTATAGTAACTATATAACATATAGTTCTAAGCTAGTATATTATACAAACTGGCACCCACGTACTTACTATTTACAAATTCCATTTACAAAATGGTTTTCTTAGGGTCGTTCTCATCCGCTGCAAAAAAGTTTCCCAATTGCATTCGATTCCATTTTAAATTAATTTGCATAAATTATAATCACCATGCTTATTCTCAACAACTGCAGTAAGTTAGTAACAAGTACAGTCAACAGCGGAACGGCAACAACTTCAAGATGTTAGAATAATAGAAAGACGTCGCTGTTTCTCAAAACTAAAAGTGCAACATGAACATAGTACGCGCTTCCAATATACCCCGAAATTTCGAGTCTCTACGTTAAGTGATTTGGCCTGTGAGTTATCTGTCAGTCACTCAGTCAGGATCAAGTCCTTTAGGTACTTATATGTAATATAATATCAGTAGTGAGATAATGGGAGCTCTAACTCACTCGTTCGTTTCGCTCCGCTCCACCGTCGCTTCGCTCCGCGAGTGAGTTAGAACTCCCATTACCTTTTAAAAATATTGTAAGTAAAGAACTCGAGTGAGTCAGAACTCTCAATCAGGTATTTTTAAAAGTAATTATCTTAATTTACTTTAAAATTAATTAACGAGTGAGTTAGAGCTCCCATTATCTTCTTAAAAATATCAAATGCAAGGCATGAATGAGTTCATATATTACAGGAACCAGTATCGATAGTATGCTCATTCTTCTATAGACACTCTTACAATGAAGTTCGTCAAGCAACCTGTGACGTTACAGTTCGAAACCATTGATATTGATTATAAAAAACACATTTTTCGTCATGGAAAACTTTTACCCAACACGATACGGTGTTTAATATGCGGTCCATCGAACTGTGGAAAGACCAATTTAGTAATCGGTCTACTTTTGCATGAAAATGGTTTAAAATTTCGAAATATTTACGTGTATTCAAAAACACTTTACCAACCAAAGTATATATTTTTAGAGCAAGTTCTTAAATTGGTTCCAGGTGTATTGTTTTCTAAATATCATGAAAACGAAGAAGTTCTTGCTGTAATGGCAGCAAAATCTGATTCAATAATTATTTTTGATGATGTTGCATGTGAAAATCAGAATAACATACGCGATTATTTTGCTATGGGAAGACATAAAAAAATAGATTGTTTCTATCTTAATCAAACTTATAGCAAAATACCAAAACAGCTTGTAAGAGATAATGCGAATCTAATTGTTCTATTTAAGCAAGATGAAATTAACTTAAAACATATTTACGATGAACACGTTAACGTAGACATGACATGGTGCGAATTTAAAAAAATGTGTTCTAGTGTGTGGAGTGAGCCCTATAGTTATCTAGTGATTAACAAAGATTGTGAAAAGAATAGAGGATGTTATCGTAAAAAATTTGATACATTCATTGAGTTCAATTAGTTGATTTTATATTTTATCATTATACTTTTTGAGAGCGCGTGTAATGTTGTGTTGTGCTTAAAATAAAATAGAAGATGGCCAATCCAATACATCCTTATTATTGCATTAAAAGCAAACGATTGGAAACCTTTACAAACTGGCCAAAAGGTTTAACTCAAACACCGTGTGATATGGCTGGTGCCGGATTTTATTATTCTGGGAACGGAGATGGAGTTACTTGTTATTTTTGTGATGGTAAACTCAAACATTGGGGCCCTGACGACAAACCCTGGGTTATACATGCACAATATTTTCGATTCTGTCAGTATGTTCTGATAATGAAAGGAGAAGGATATGTACAAAGTATTAATCAACGTGATATCTGGAAGCATCCCCCACCCAAAGATGACAATTTGAAAGCTGAAAATGAAGATGGTATTGGAAAAATATTGTGCAAAATTTGTTTGGAAGATGAAGTAAACACGTGCTTCGTGCCATGCGGACATGCTGTGGCATGTGCAAAATGTGCACTTTCAGTTTATAAAAGATGTCCAATTTGTAGAAAAATATATAGAGATATTATTCGATTGTATTTTTAATGACTTACTACTATATATAAGGACTTTATAAGAAATTTTAATCATTTACACAAAATAACTGTAGTGGTGCACTACAATATCATTATGGAAAAAGATCTAAAAAGGCAGATTGTGAATGCGTCTGAAGCTGTAAAAAAAAAAGTTCAAAAAATGAGAAATATTGAAACAGAGAAAAATAGCATTTTGGAGTCTGTTTTTAAGCCAATCACAAATCCTCTCAAGAAAATGGTGGAAAATAATATGATATCAAATATGATGGAAAATAAAAATAAGACGTTTTCAACATCAAGTCCGTTAGATATTAACAAAACCTTGAAGCAAAGATCTCGCGCCAGAATGTTTAGTCCTCGCGAAAAAGATAGAAAAGATTCAGAAGGATATGACGCTAACTCGGAAGAGACTGAGAATGAAGAGAATAAAAACATAAGTAGCTTATCATTCAAATCAGTTGATTCTCATGAATTCACTGAAAGTGATGAGAGCAATAATAATGAAGTTTCTTCGTGGTCTATGTCTTCTGATAACCTGAACGATATTCCATTTGGTGTTAGAAACGAGCGTGGTAAACTTATGATGGGTTCAGCTCGTGTGATTGTTACTGATAATTATCTTCAAATTGGTACCAAGAAATACAAGCAGACCCCTGGTATTAATGAACTATTATTAAGAAAAGTGCCTGATTTCACAAAAATAGCAAATGATGATTTGGAGCAATATAAATCAATGTTACTTGAGACAAATGTTCATCGTAGAGATTTTGATCCTCATAAACCAATAAAAAGTAGTAGAGGTCGCAAATACTTAAGTATTATAAAGCCGCTATTCAGGCTACGTAAAGTGTCAGCAAGTACTGACAGCAGTACTCAGTATAAAGGTAAAGGGCTGCCTTTACTAAAGAAATGGAAGAAAAATGTTGATTACATATACTGGGATGATCCTAATGAACTTATTGATAGACTAAAACTTTTGATTGCATGCATTATCCAATGCAGGTAACACTGGATTGGATAATGAAATAATATCTATCATAGAGGAACTACGTGAGAGTAACATAATACCCTAATAAATAACAACGATTATAAAAATTTGTTTCATTCAAGCTTTATCACTGATATATAACAGAAGTTCACCTGCAAAAATGGATAAATTTGGTAATCATATTCATAAACAGCCACTTATGCCAGACTTTTTAAAAATATATAATAAAACTTTAATAAATAATAATAATACTGGAGACTTCGATTTACAGGACACTAAATTGACGGGTGTCGTAGCTCCTTTGCAAGGAAAGGAAGCTGTTAATAAAGATTATGTCGATGAAAAAATTAAGCTTTGCGTAAAAAATCAAGAAATTCATAATATTATAACAAATTATTTAAAATCAGATTTTGATAAATATATCAATATTTTGAAAAAAGAATTCTGTACTAAAGTTGACTTAGCAGATAGCTTAAGATCTTTAAAAAATGAGCAAGTTACAAGTCGTGAATGAGATACATAAAAGTGCACGTAAAAATTTTGCTAGGAGGCATGTAGTCTTAAAAGGAATCAATGACTTATGGCAAGCAGAACTTATTGATTTTCAAAATTTGAAAAGTTATAATAAGGGATATAAGTTTATACTCATAGTATTAGATTGTTTTTCAAAGTATTCTTGGGGCATTCCCGTCAAAACGAAAACCAAATATGAAATAGCAAATGCATTTAATGAGATCTTAGTCAGGTCTCGTCGAAATCCTGTTCATTTACAAACCGACATGGGAACGGAATTTTATAATGATGAATTCAAAAAAATTATGAAGAAAAAAAAAATTAATCATTATTCTACTTACTCCATTAAAAAAGCCTCTATAGTTGAACGGTTAATTAAAACTCTGAAAAATAAATTATATAAATATTTTAGTCTAAGTGGTAGTTATAAATGGATTGGTAATCCTTTGCAAAATATATTGTCCGAATATAATTCCACAACACACCATACAACAAAATATAAACCTATCGACGTAAAGGAATCAAATCAGGATTTTGTTATGAAAAATATAATTAAATCACGACGGGCGAATTTGCAGCAAAAGAAAAGTAAATTCAATGTGGGAGATTATGTGCGCATAAGCAAATACAAAGGTAGTTTTGAAAAAGGGTACACTCCAAATTGGTCAACTGAACTTTTTATTGTTAAAAAAGTGAACTTATCACACCCAATAACTTACCAAATTGAAGATTTGCATAAACAACCGATACTAGGAACATTTTATGAACAAGAACTTCAAAAAACGAATTGCCCTAATGTGTATCTCATTCAAAAAGTGTTAAGAAAAAAAGATAATAAACTTTTTGTCAAATGGTTAGGTCTTCCTGATTCTGAAAACAGCTGGATCGAGAAACATGCAATTTTATGATTCTTGTGTTTGTTTACTATAAATTTGAAGTGTTAAATGAAATGATATCATTAATATCTGTGCTATGAAAGGGGGAGGACTGGTCAATAGCCTCATAAATAACTTACCTTTTGAATTACACTTGCCTGGATACAATTATTGTGGACCAGGTACACGATTGAGAGAACGATTACTAAGAGGTGACCAAGGAATAAACCAGCTTGACAACGCTTGTATGAGACACGATATCGCATATAGTGAATCGAATAATTTGAACGATCGACACACAGCTGATTTAAAGTTAATAAAAATGGCTATAAAGCGGATTACGTCTAAAAATGTCAGTAAAGGAGAAAAAATAGCTTCATGGTTGGTTAAAAAAGTTATGAAAGCTAAGGTCAAACATGGTGCAGGAACTAAATCATTTAAATCATTAGTTTCGAAAATACGTCATCATATAAAGAGATCGAAACCAGAAAATGATGACAAAGCCATAAAATTAGCTTACACAGCAGCCAAAAAACTTATAAAGAATAAAGGAGTTCGTTTACCTCGTATTATACCATTACCAAAGATTGGTGGTATTTTACCACTAATACCTATATTTGCGGGACTGTCTGCATTAGGTGCACTGGCAGGCGGATCTGCAGGTATTGCAAAGGCAGTCAACGATCACAAGTCTGCTAAAAAGAATTTGGAAGAAGCTCAACGTCACAATAAAATGATGGAATCTATTGCCCTTGGAAAAGGCTTATATATTAAACCTTATAAGAAAGGTAATGGTATCTATGTACAACATTCAAAAAACTAATGACGAGGTTACCCAAGCGTGCTCTCACTAATTTCGATATAATAGACTATGCTTATGAACGTAATATACCTTTTTTTAGAGATGTATTTATGAGAGACGAGTTACCAATAAAACCAAAGGACATCGAGTGTGCTATTATCAATTTAGATGCTTCAGTGAATGACGGAACTCATTGGGTAGCCTATGTAAAAGTTTTAGATTATTGTGAATATTTTGATAGTTTTGGAAACTTAAAACCTCCGATGGAGTTGATTAATTATTTGAAATGTGATTTAACATATAATTATAAAAGATATCAACATTTTAACACATATTTATGTGGCCATTTTTGTTTAAAGTTTCTAATCGAATTCTGGGAGAAAATATTTTGTAAGATTGTAAAAACTTAATGTGATGTAATAAATACAATGATATATATTTAAACACTCGTTATAATTTTCATCACTAACAAAATGTCTTTCACGCTGTCTATAACGGGCAATACATCTAATTTATCCACAAACTATTATCCTGCTTTACAATTTGATGGTGAATTTGAATGCGCTTTATTAAATTTCTCAACATACAATTCCATCCCTAACATTGATAGCAGAAACAATAAATTTTACTATGGTAATAGTGGAGTTCTAGAAATAGCAGAAGGTGCTTACGAACTGCAAGATATATCTGATTTAATTAAATCAAACGCAGAAATTCGAAAACATAGAATAAATTTTAACTTATTTTGTAACAATAATACCCTTAAAACCTTAATTTACTGCAGTAAAGAGATACATTTTGAGAAAGAAAATTCCATTGGAAACCTACTTGGGTTTGGAAAAAATATCCTAAAGCCAGATATAATACACGAGTCACAGCTTCCAGTCAACATTCTTGCAACAACTGTGGTAAGAGTCGAATGTGACATAGTAAGCGGATCGTATATTGATGGAAAATCAAGCCACATTATTTATGAATTTACACCTAACGTACCTCCTGGCTAATTATCATAGAAATACCGAAAAATATAATATACTTTCCAATAAACCAAACTAGTGTTAGCTGCATAAATATTAGATTGTTGGACAATAAGAATAATTTGGTTAATCTACGAGGGGAAGAAGTGCAATTATACCTACATATCAAGAAAAGATGATCGACTACAATAAATATAGTAGAGCAAACATAAAACACATCAGTTCCAAACAAGCATTTCACAGAGGAACAACCAAGAGAAACAATAAAATAACCGCAGAAAATAAGAAATTCTTGAAATTAATTGGACTTCTAAAATGAGTATTTTGGATATATCAAGTTTGCCTGCATACGACAACAGTATAGATGGTATCGAATATCATTCATATAAGCCCTACGTAACGAGTTTTAACAAGAATGATGAAATCCGCATACCTATCAACCAACAGGATCTATACATACTACCATCAGCAAGTACTCTTTATTTAGAGGGGTTTGTGAATGTTGTAAAAAAAGACACAAAACAAAAAGTAGCTAATGTTGAATTTACAAACAATCCATTCCTTTTTCTTTTTCAAGATATTCGATATGAACTTAATGGAATATAAATAGATAGAATCAAAAATGCTGGCATGACAACTACTATGAAAGGTCTATTATCCTTTAATGAAAATGATGCTAAGGTATCAAAAGCTTGGGGCTGGGATATTCATGGAACAAAAACAACTCAAGGAGCTATTTTTTCAGCTTCAATACCACTTAGTTCTATTTTAGGTTTTGCTGAAGATTATAAGAAAATTTTGATTAACTGTAAACATGAATTAATACTACTACGTAGTAACACCGATTCAATTCATTAAAAATTCCATCTACCGATACTCTTGAAGACATTGTAATAAATAAATTAGTTTGGCGCGTTCCACACATCAAGGTGTCTGATAAAGAAAAAGTCACATTACTAAAGGTTTTAGAAAAAGATCGTCCTTTACATTTTGCTTTTAGAAATTGGGATTTGTATGAATATCCTTTGTTACCACAAACTACTAAGCATACGTGGTCTATTAAAACTTCATCACAGATTGAAAAACCAAGATATGTTATAATTGGTTTACAAACAAATAGGAAAAATCTACCTGAAAAAGACATTACACGATTTGATCACTGTAATTTAAGAGATGTTAAAGTGTATCTCAACTCTACTTACTTTCCATATGAAAGCCTAAATACTAGTTTTGCTAATGAAAATATTGCATTATTATATGAACAATACATTAAATTTCAACAATCTTATTATGGACGAAGAAATGAACCTTTGCTGAGCTTTTCAGAATTTAAAGACAAGGCACCGCTATTTGTTGTCGATTGCTCTCGACAAAGTGAAAATCTTAAGTCAGGTCCTGTAGTAAGTGTGCGTGTAGAACTTGTATGCAATGCTGAGATACCAAATCATACGGCAGCATATTGTCTCATTTTAAACGACTGTATCGTGGAATACAGACCACTGAGCAATCTAGTTAAAAAAATATCATAATCATGAATTTTAATAAAACATCATCTGTCATTGTGGATGTGCAAGGATTCAAAGGTGCACAAAATGAATTTATAATAAAGGAATTTGCAATTTTAAATGAGAATGATACCACTCAAACATTCCTAATCAAGCCACCTTATCCTTATAACAATCTTACGATAAAAGAAAAGAAACAGGTGCGATGGTTAGAAAAAAATCGTGGAATATTGTGGAGTGAAGGTTTTGTGGATAAAAGAGAATTTCAACGCATTATTATACCATATTTATATAATAAAAATGTTATTACAAAGGGTGAGGAGAAAATTAAATGGATTAAGGATTTGTGTGCAAATTGTGAAGTCATAGATATAGGTGAAAAAGGTTGTCCAAACTTTTTTAAGTTACACAATGATTATGATAGAACATTATTTCCCGATTATAATTGTGTGCATCATACGAAAAAATGTGCTTTAAAAAATGTAATGTGTGTTAAGAAATGGGTTACTGAAAAAAAAAAATTTTTTTTGTCTAAGTTTTTTTACATTATTTTAATTTAATTGTGTAAGTACTTACCTACCTACTAAGTTTGTTTAGTATTGTAAAAATGTATGGTTTAACTACCTATGATGTATTGTTTAATAACAACTATCTAAGAAATAAAATAACATAAATAAATATAAATGCTTTTTATTGAAACCCCTAAATTTATTTACATGCAATTTATATTAGTAAATAACTAATCTAAGGACATGTTTTCAGATATATGACTAATAAGTCTCAGGGTCTGATCCATAATATTATCAGATAAATCTCTAACAACATATTGTGCTGATTTTATCACATCACTTTCACTGTCACTAATTATATCACATAAGTCCAAGATTTTAATTTGGATTAATTTTCTTCCATTGCATGGTTCCCTGGTCATTACGAATGACGACCTCTGTACAATTTGCCTACGTTTAATTTGGGCATCAGCATCCTCTTTTGATTTCCGTATTGCTCGTTTTTGCTTAGGTGTTTTGGTCTTCTTTAAATTATTTAGAGGATAGTCTTCATCAAATCCGGCCAAGGGGTCTTGTGCACACGGAAATAGCAGATCCTGGGTGTTCATCCCGAATAGCTCCGGACTTCTTGTTTCACTGGAGTTATATACAAAGTCTGTCATTATCTAAAAAAAAGAAAAAAACATATATAATTAGAATCTTTATAAACAGAAAATAGCATTCAGCTTTGAATTTCATTTGTTCATTTCAACTTACCAGTTGCTTTTGAAAGAAATTTATTTTGTTTTTAAATTTATCTACCCATCAAATATAGTAACTAAATAGGTATGTCTAATTATATCAAATTCAAATTAAAAAATTGGTAGGTACCAAAATTATATTTTATTTTTTGTCTGAAAAAAAGTGGGATTCTTTCGATTCAAAAAATTTGGTATAAATACCAGCCAACGATTCATTTAGTGCATCCCACTCGGGACTTCTATCACTTAATCTCAACTTTAAAGATGTGAGCGCCTTTTTATAGCGCTCTGATGGCTCAGTGCGCTGAAAGTCCACAGTGTTAAATAGCTTTATGTCGATAAAGTATTCGCCTTCGGGAAGGTCGATGGCGCGTCTAACAGTGCCGTTGGCCACGCGGGATGTCCATGAAGACTGTAGACTTCCGGGCTGCACCTTTTTGATAGCGCTTCGTTCCTCCTTCTTGATTATAGAAAATATATCTCTTTTCTGTTTCTTAACCCTACGAAAAAAGAAAGAAAATTAAAATGGCTTACGAGTTCAGTTTTATAAAGGTTTTAACTAGACAGTGTAACAACAGGTAATTTATTAGAGAGAGAGAGAGTAACAATTTATAATTACTTACGATGGAGCGTATTCCAAAGACTGAGGCGTCCCAGGCGGCGATAAAGTCGCCAGATATGCAGCAGCGATATCCGACGTTGATGCAGATTCCTTTCGTTTTTTAGCCGCCGGCGTCGCCTTGGGCTTCGGAGGAGACTTTTTTGCCTTTGATGGTTCTATCAACAATACTGATGGTACTACCTCAGTTCTTTCGTAGTCAGAATCGTATTCAGACCTGCAAGAAATAAAAAAAGAAATTATACGATTCAAATTATGATGGGTTACCCATCAAATTAATTAACCTTGGACTGGTGAGTAGGAAACTTACGAACATTTTCAGTTGGGTTTTTGTTACGTTTTTTGTTGACTGTGGAGGTGTCTTCGATGGAGATGTCGGAGGTCTGTTTTGACTGCGAACGGGCGGGCGGAGGCGCGGTGTGGTGGTTCAGCGTTGTGGTTCAGTTTAGCGTTGACAGAGGAGTTTTCGTAGCAAGATCACACAAATTAATGTGACGAATTTTCAGATTTTTCACATTTTATACCAAGATAATCGATGTGTCAGCAATAATATGAACGTTTCCATTGATACTATGTACTTAAAAAGAAACAATCTAATTTGAGCTTTATTTTAAGTACTTTAAGTGGCTGTGATCAATTACTTGGAATCGGTAAATACATCCTTTGAACCCAGATCTCTGTCGTTCATCAGTAATGGAAATTATTTAATGTTTAATAAGATCACATAGGTAATAGTGCATTATTTCCTGCATACAAAACGTAACTTTAGTTTCAACGAGTTAAAACTTGAATTTATTTTTTCTAAAGTAAGCTCTATCGTCCTTAATATAACTATCATTCCATTCTCATAGGTAATTTGACCCAAGTTTTCTTCAGTGTTGTAGTCAAAGTTCAAACTTTTAACGGCTAAGCTTATATTAAAAATAAATAAATTAATAAATAGAAAATCAAGTAGATTGTTTGTTATCTAATTAAGACTAGATACCTAATAAGATATCTATCTATTGATTTCAAACCTAACGTTTATAAGTTCTTATTATTAGAGGATAGTAAAGAAATACGTTCATTGATATTTATTACAACTATTATCATTATGTAACCAAAAATAGCATTAATAATATTTTGTTATTCACTTGACAAAATAGAAAATACCGAAATCATCGTAATACTTATTTTTAGATTGTACTGCAACATAAACGTAACATTGTTACGGTTATATTTGAAACTAGTCATTTGAAGAAGATTTCAATATAACTTTTTTTATAGGTTTTACGGAGTAAAATTTAAAATTATTTTAACTCACTTAAAATGACAATTTAAAAAAATATTTATATGTTAACCTAATTATTTAGAAAGTCTAATTATGCACGAAAGGAGCCTCTTCGAGGTGCACTTGAAATCCTTTCACCACACAAGTTCAAAAAGAGCTAGTGACACGAAAAGAAAGAGAACCTACGAAAGCTTATTTTTAATTTTTAACTTATAGACATGTTAATTCTCATACATTGATGATAATTATTCAGCAAACCACATTAAAATTAACACATAGCTTGAATTCAATCTTCAACTGCAGCATTGTATAGCTACGACTCAGCAAAACAAAAGTGATGATTTAGATTTATCTTATCTGAAGTGTAACAATATACTGTGTGACCGTGTGACTGACGTGATGCATGTGTCCTATATATATATACATGTGAAGTGCCATACCATACCAAGTCTGAGAAGCGAAGCAAAGCTAACGTGATAAATAATTTAAGTGATTGTGAAGGAAAGTTCGAAATAAATCAGTGTAATAAAATCAAGTAAGTTACCTTATTATAATGACATTAAAACGAAAATGTTGTACCTAAATTGTATCAGGTTTCTATTTATATTTGTAAATGGTAATAAAATACCTACTTCTAGTATATTTAAATTATGTCATTTTTTATTTACTTCGAGTAATTTTTATTCCTCAAAACATCAGAAAATTATGAAGGGGCACAATTTATGGTACGAATACAAATAATTTAGATACTTAATTAATTTGCAATAATACTTACTATGCACTGTTATTAAAGAAACTTTTTTTTTTCTTGATAGTTGCAGACTTCGATGTGTCGATTGATATCTACATAAGGCTACATAGAAACACAAACGTAAGAACTATGAAGCTGTAGCATTGTATGGTAAGTTGATTGCATATTTTTTTTACCTAATTTCTTGATATACCTATGTCAAAATCTTTGGATGCCTCCAAATTAATTAACGTGAATGATTGTGACTGTATTTTTGAACTCAATGAATATATAATTTTTTTACGATAATCCTATATTCTTTTCACAATCCTTGTTATTCACTAGATAACTATAGGGCTCACTCCACACACCTACACATTTTTTTTTGAATTCGCACCATGTCATGTCTAATGTCATATGTTTTAAGTTAATTAATTTTAAAGTAAATTAAGATAATTACTTTTAAAAATACCTGATTGAGAGTTCTGACTCACTCGAGTTCTTTACTTACAATCTTTTTAAAAGGTAATGGGAGTTCTAACTCACTCGTTAATTAATTCTAAAGTAAATTAAGATAATTACTTTTAAAAATACCTGATTGAGAGTTCTGACTCACTCGAGTTCTTTACTTACAATATTTTTAAAAGGTAATGGGAGTTCTAACTCACTCGCGGAGCGAAGCGACGGTGGAGCGGAGCGAAACGAACGAGTGAGTTAGAGCTCCCATTATCTCACTACTAATATCATTATTACACAACAATTCGTGGACTTATTGGTTTGAGTTTAATGCAGTTAAGATAGCAGCTATCGATATAATGTAGAGCGTGAATAGGATTGGTTTTAAGTGTTGCCATTACAACCTACTGTCCCAGCAGAAGTGTAATATTAACAAAAATAATCATTATAAGAATAATAATTCGTTTATTTAGCATACGTTTAATTAACCAGTTGTATACTTATCATTGCCATGCTAAAATAAAAATATGTGGTACTTAATCTGGTTCTCAGAGCTGTTACAGACAGTTTTAACCAAGAGGATTGAGATAAAATAATTAACTTTATTAATACGTACTTTAAGTACAGCAAGTTTTAAGCTACATATTCCTACTTTGTTTACTGCGAACAGTAACAAGAAATGTAGATTCAAATCTAAAAACACGTTTTATGCTTTTGCTCCCTTCCTTTACGAGATATAGCGGTTTTATGTTTTATTTAAGGTTAGGTCGGCATTGAATGCTAATAAATGGATGTAGAGTGCATTTTCACTGAGTTGTGAGCTACCCTGAAAGTTACAGCCAGATAGCTAAGTGGGAAGTTCTAGAAATTTGAGTTGCAAGATTCCACCCGGAACGAGAGATAGACAAACAAGAAAGTGACTCCATAAAAACGCGGTAAAAGTCACACACTTCCTGTCTACATCACATCTCACACGAATGGGCATAACCAGAAAAATTAAACGACCGTGTCCCGCACGCGTCCCGTGACCTTCGTCAAACTGACAGATTGTCCGACTGACAGATTATGTGCATATCTGTGTTTTGCAGTTACCGTCCCGTCCCGCCACCGTCCCATCTCGCTGGACAGTTATTGTCCTGCTGACAAACAGATAGACGGATGTATGCTGTATTATAGCTTATAGCCTGCGCACATTGGCGCACGATTCGGCAAAGAATTATAAATTTATCAATTGCATTTAATACCTATCTAATCGATATAAGGTGTTATATTTTAATGCTCATTGATCGACCTGGGAGGCTCTCGGAGGATTGCAGAACATCTGGGACATTGCGCACGACCATTGACATTTATACCTTATTACGATTAGGTAAGAATTAAATTCAATTGATAAATATATAATATGTACTCTGCCGTGCCGGCTGCCCAGTATGCGCGGGCCATTAGAGTTTTAATAATGTTATGCAATTCATTGATATTTCCGGTGCTTCTTGAGATTAGTTATAATTTGAATTGACAGCTTAAATGGTTTATTAGGAATAAACTTGAAAATTTTCTGTATAAATATCCAAAAGTTACCTTTTTATATAAAAGTCTTGGTAATCAGCTTAGCTAAGTAAATTTTTACATCAATTTAATCTTTTTTAGAAAAGTTATATGAGTGAAGTGTATTAACTAAAACAAAACATACTTCATATTCTTAAATACTAGGTATATTATTATGTAAAAGTGAAATAGTTTGATACAAACAATTTAATTAAAAGAAAAGGGGAATAGTTAATTGAGTAGAAAGAAACCTACGTAAGTAATTATGTAAATCAGTCAGATGGATAATGTAATAATTGTTGTGAGTCATTGATAAACTGAAGTGAATTTTAGAATGAGATGACCAAAATATTGTACGCTAATTAGGTAAAACATAGAGCTGCACTACAAACCATATTACCATGCCATTACCTGTGTTTCACAATAAATGAATTTGTATCAATACTCATGTATATTTAGTATTTGTCCGTAATACTGGCCATTTTTTGGGCGTCATTGTAGCGTGAGTACACGTATCAGTTGTCTGCTTGACATTTGAATGCGATCACTCGCTTGTCGGGCGCAGATCTCGAGCAGATGTTTATTCAACGCATTCAAAAAATTATCGCAACAAAATCTAAATCCATACACCATAACTAATTATATCCACCGTGTAATAGAACCGAGAGTATTGTTCAACGGGACCCATTGTCGGAACCCGAATTACTAACCTACTTTTGGGGATATTTCACCAAAAAACGCTCGTCAAAATCACGCTTTTTTGGTTCTGAATGAGAGTTATATTTTTTTTTTGTCAGACTACTGGTGTATTAGGAATATTTAGGTTGGTAGTTTCGCTGGCTTGCGAGTCAGTCGGGCGAACGGCGGCACTACAAAAGTTTGACGGTTGAATCGTTTGGTAAGTTAACAAAACAATAAATATTTTCCAGTACGAAGACTGAAAGTGGTCCTGAAAATACTGAAAGTGGAGTTTGATGTAAGAACATCTTGTATAATCTATACATATAATAAAGCAGAAATCCCCGAATTTCTGTACATATGTTTTTTTTGACGGAAACGTGTTCAGACGAGATTAATTAATATGCCCCAATTTTTTTTTTTATTGGAAGTCTTTATTTGTTTGTTTGTGGGTTTGTGTGTTCGTCCATCACGTAAAAACTACTGAACGGATTTAACTGAAACTTTATGATATCATAGCTACCAAGCCTGAAATGGCTATATAATATTACGCTACATTTTTTCAGAGGGTAGATATAAAAGTTAAAAGTTTGTATCGAAACAGTTTTTTTTATGAGTGTATACATCTCAAACTTTGGAATTATATTTTACAAAACAAATAATTAGATACGGGTTTCACCGATTTTCAAAATTAAAGTTAAAATATGTAAAAGTACGGATTTAAGGTGTTATAAGACCAAAAGTTGAATGACCCTATCTCCTCAGGTAAACACAATATTTAATTGAAAGTTGCATTTTTATAACCTCCGAAGATAAATACCGCTAGGTTTTTCAGTTTTTTACTAAATTCAATGTTTGAGTGGTTAAAAAGAGGGTTTGAAAATGTGCAAGTTTTGATTGACTTGCTTAGTACTGACACTGCTATTCTATGACATTTCTTTCGCGGGTGGAACAAACAACATTGACAATAAACAATTCTTCCACGGGTGGCGAAGTCGCACGCGGGTACAGCTAGTTATAGTTATAAATAAAATGGATGAAAAAATTGATCAAAAGCAGTAATTATTGTGTTTAAAGGGAGATAGAAAAATTACTGGGCTTTCGTGATCAACCATCGAAATGTCTCAAAATGGTCAAGCGTTATTAGCTTAATTTATGCCTTGAGTATTAAATTATGAAAGACTTGTAGAAGTGGCTCTACTGTTCAAATATATTTTTTCTTGAAATGTATTTGATTGTATCGATTCGGCTCGGTTGCGTCTGCTCTATTTTGTTTATTTTTCGATATTCGGACGTATGTAGGTTTTCGGGTTTGCGGTGTGTCTGTATTCGCAGGTAGGTAGGTGGTCCGTGCGTGTTGCGTTCGTTTTTCCGTGAGTTTTCTATTTTTTTCGTGATTTCTATTGCGAGTGTCAACAGGCGCAGTCTCCGATATTGATAGAACCAGAGAGCTATGTTTGTTTTATAAATCTGGTGAATCAGTCTGGTAAGTTTTAATTTTTTTAATAAACGATTTTTTAGTTAAGCCTGCATTTACATCTAGTTGTAGCCGTATTCGAATGAAATTATAGTTGGAATGCAAATACCCCCAAAATCTCCAAATCGCAACCCACATCGCACTTCATCCCCTTGGCTACATAACAAGAAAAACATCAACCTATTAGCAGTTTACTGCTGGATGTAGGTCTCCCAATGCACAACACTAACGTTTTATCCACTTTGTACCCGGTATAACGCACAAGATGTCGCTCCATCTAGCCAGAGGTCATCCTATCTAGACGCTCGTTATAACGATTTCGTTTATATACGTGACGAATATTTATTGGTTCCCTGCGCAAACTTTGTACAAACATGGCTGATGAACGCCCGCCTACAGTAGGTAGCTATCGGTAATTCGGTTAGGCTCGCGGCTGCGACTCTCCATGCCATTTTTTTGTCATAATAAAATTATTTAGTCCGCTGACTGGGTTTCGGGTTAATTGGCGTTGTTGGCTGGATATATTGATAAAAAGTTTATACTTTATGGTGGGTAGATTTTTGATGTTGATTATGTTTTCCGGTTTACCTATAACATACAGGTTTAAAGATATTTATTTTATTTATAATTTATTTATATTCGTAATTTATTGTTTCATTTGCATACAGGTAATATAACTTAGGTGTAAGTAGCATAAAGGTACACATTGCACATAATACCGACGTACTTGAGTTTGTTTAGAATCCCTACAAAACAAAATTTTCGAAATAGTGGTCCAACTCACTGGGGCTCTTGTACAAACTGAGTATAAAAAATAATATTGTAGCCAATTATTTTTTTTCTTTAGTCGAACTCTCAACCTTAAGGTATAAAATAAACGTAGGTATTTGACATTTTTTTAAATTCAGTTTGACCAAAATACGCTTTGTTAGTGAGATTCCCAAAAAAACTACTATTTCACTGTTCTGCAAGTTATAACGTGAGTGGGTTTATAAACAGTTTTTCACTGACTAAAGGCCTGTCGTTGTAATTCACTGACAAACGTGTAAAAGAGTCCGGTTACGAACAGAGATGTGTGTAGAGTCGGATAAATTTGATTATACCTAATAATATGTATTTCGTGACGATGGACTGGAAGTTGGAATGGTGGATGGGTATATGGGATAGATGAGAGGTGATTTAGCAATATATTGCTAGTCAAAACTAATGAATCTGAAATAAAGTTTAAAGTCAAGTGTGGCATGTTGAACCTGTACTTTTTTAATGTTGGTCTATATTTTTATTACCCGACAAAATCATTATGTAGGTACCTGTTATTGATTTTGCTACTAGTAAAACGATAAAAAAAATGAATGAACGAAAATCAAATAAATTTAATCGTATCATTGATGGGTACCGCCTGACGAAAATCCATAGGAAAACGACTAACGGTAACAGTTATCCAATTTTAATCAAATTTATTTTGAAAAATAAACTTAATATTTACAAGTCTTTTTGCCATATCTCTGTTCAGTAACTGCAACTGAGTATGCGTATTTTTTTTCTGGTGATTAAAAATTTGCGGTGTACCTACATAATAAATAAATCAAATCAAATCGATTCCCAGCAGTCTAGTTAACATAATAACATAGAATAACAAAATCTGTATTGGTGCTCAAGTTTTTTGGTAAAGATTTACCAAAGCATCCCGATAACAAACTCTACAATTTTTATTTATTCGGATTTTATGTAGACTCATTTAACTCCGTAGCTCTCTATGTGCCGCCACATAGTTCGTATACTACGGGAGGTAATTATGCATGGCCGCTTTTTAGCGCGTCCACCAGCGAATAAAATATAAACGCCCTCAACTAATGATTTCGTGCTCGTTCACAGTTCACCTGCTATTTGCATATTATTTATTTACTTACCTACTTTGTATTCACCTATGTGTATTCGGTATGGAAAATTTAAATATTGATGAAATAATGGCGGACTCGGGATTCGGGATGATATTGAAAAATATCATTTTTACATACTTTTTTGTACTTCTCTTTCTCTTACTTAATTAATATTATTTGTTATTGCCTTGATTGTAAATAGAAATAAATATTGATTTAAGACTAATTGCAAGGCAATAGTGGCAGATGTGAAAAAAAGTAGTGAAAGATTGAATTTCAAACAATATTATTCAAACAGTTCATATTTAGATTAATAGGGTATTTTTTAGTTTAGTTTTCACGAACAAAAAGCAAAACATTAAACATTTTATAGACATTTACTTCTTACTTTAGATTACGGAACCCTTTTTTGGTGCACTGCCCTCTAACGAAAAGCTGCTGAACTTCCGAGCTTTCCCACTTGCTCGCTTAGTTCACACACATCACCACGTTGTAAGGATGGCGCTACGATCGGGAAAATACCACTTTGCAACAGAAAAATTACCCAGGTAACTTAAAATTTACTTACTAATTAGTCCAATATATTTTTATTGGAATATTCAGCAGGTTATATAAATATAAGTTCTCATATTTTCAACTTCTACCAGTAGTTTTTTTTATAGAATTTAGGGCTATTTTATAGGTATTTTTAATTATACGTACTGTGTGGCATTCTAACCCCGGAAACCAGAAAACATCAAAACGTGTTCCTTGCAAAAAGTCGTCTACGGCAGACGGCTTGGCACCAAGTTTTTGCGTTCCACATGTGTTAGAACAAACAAAGTGGAGAGGCCTCGACCACGGACATGTGACCGAATAAATCTCTGAATATGGTCACGCGACCCTTGGCCCTTGAGTAAACATGCAAAAAATGACGGGAAGTTGGTAGTTTTGTGCCTTTCACTATTTGCCTTGTTTGACTCTAGCTACGTAATTATTGTAACACTAGCTGAAACCCACAATTATGCTACGTCCCGTTGAGAGTTTTTAAAATTACTTTCTTAGTAACGTCACATTCACCTCTTGAACTCTACTGTTTTTTGTCAGTCAGTCTTAGCTAAGATTTTTTAAATGTTAATGATTTCAGCGATTACTTGCTGGTGAAATGTTTGCAGCAAGTTTTTACCAACCCTACTCTATACATTTATCAAAGCTAAAGATATAAGCTGAGCAATCAAATCGTAGACAAACTGTACTAGATAAGTTTGGCATACCTCAATTTGATACTAGAGCATAAATACAAAAGTTTAGTTTATCTTGAGTTTCACTAGCTACAGTGTCCTACGAACTGGAACACAGTAATGCTTACACATTATGCGTTCATCCTCACAAATTTTCGCATTAATTAAATCTAAATTTTCTTTCTTTTTTCCCTACTTTTTTCATCAAAAGTTTTCAGTGGTAACCAAGGTACTCAGTACTTTTCTAACCATCGTTTTATTAAAAATCGCTTACTTATTTTATTTTAAACAATTTAGGGAAATAATATCATATGTAATCCAAGGGTCACAGTAAAAACAATATCTATATTTATCCACGTGTCCGAAGGTGGCCGGAACTATAAATGCACCGCAACAAAAACTGAGGAAGAATCGTTGGTGGCCGGTGTCGGGTTCGCTTCCTCGACGTGTGCCAGAGACGACATTTATAACTTAACTGGTGACAGTAATGGCCTGAGCACATTGGCGCACGTTACTGTTTTTTATCAATTGAATTTAATACCTAAAGTCAATACTCAATCTCAATACTCAATACATTTAATTGTCTTTACATGGTAAAAATGCTAACAAATATGTACACAGTGAAGTGGTTGAATCGCATGTGAGCCCCTTTGAGGCACTACAATATCTATCAGTAGGAGGCAGGCAGACCGAGGTTTTTGCTAGAAACATTAGGTTTCTAGAAAGCACAAAAGGAGCCTCTTCGAGGTGCACTTGAAATCCTTTCACCACACTGGTTCGAAGGAACTAGTGACACGATAAGAAGAAGAAGATTAGGTAGGTTATCTAAACAAAAAATACATAACTCAAATGTACCTACACACATACATATGTACAGACAGCGTCATAGATAAGTATCCTCCATGCATAAGATACCCAGCTTCAAATCCATTTAAATCACCGCCGCCGCGGCGTATGAAAAAGTTTTGACTTTAAAAATAGATTATATTTGTATAACTAAGTAAGCCTAATCATAATTTTAATTCATTTTTTAAGGGATTTGAAGCTGGGTGTCTTTTACAAGGGGGGATACTTATCTCTGACGCTGTCTGTACCTTCACAAGTCTACAGGTATTAGATGGATAGATACTGTCTACTAGTCTGATGGTACGGGCTAGCTCCATGACCATAAACTTGGTACTCAGGTAATAAAAAACAATATTGATGGGAAGTTTGTTGATTGCACATGACATTTAAAAAGCGGTGTTTTCTGTTTCAGGTATTTTTAAAGAAATCCTACTATCCTATCCTACTTCCTACTATCCTACTTTCTATCCTACCTACTAATATTATAAACGCGAAAGTAAGGATGGATGGATGGATGGATGTTTGTTCCTCTTTCACGTAAAAACTACGGATTTGGATATGGATTTTAATGCAACTTTACAATAATATAGCTTATACATCAGAATAACCTGCGCAGACGAAGTCGCGGGCACCAGCTAGTCAAAAATAAAAATGTAGAATAATTTGGTCAATATTTATTTTAACAAAAAAATTAACAGCTACAAAATGTCACTTATTACTACGTATCCTAATACAACATAACTTTTTTTCTTTTCATATTCGTAAAACACAGTTTTATACAACCCACTCAACCTCGGGCCGACAAATTGTGACAAACAAACGGACGGGCCTCGTTTATTCGCTGAATCACTGCCGGCCCTTCGCGGACAGGATCATTTCATATTTGCGCGGCTCCATCTCTCATGCCTGGCTCAATTATTCAGAATAGTCCAGGAGCTATCATAGAGTTTATTACGTCAAGCAACTTACGTTTTTATGATTTAATTTTTTTGGATAGGATTTTTTTTCCTTCGATAGAGTACGCATTACAAATAAACCTGTAAATTATTGTTTCTATACTGGGAGGGTGGCCTTTATAAATTCTACCCAGGAAACTTAATGCTTAAAAAACAACATACTGACCTAGTCTTATCTTTAACAATCTTTTTTTTCCTTACTTATCCTACTGATATCGTTCATGCGAATTGTTTGTGCCTCAATCGAGATTAAACTACGAAAGCTAACTTGCCTTGCCTGTGATCGGAAACGTATAGTTAGCACGTACCGCGGGTAGCATATTAAAATAAAATATATACTTATTACTTACAGTTAAAATCCGAATATATATGTGTGTGCTAAGTAAAATTAATTTATAAGTCACTTTCCTACTATTAGGTACCATGGGCGGCCTAAGACTAATGAAATCATAGAAAATTGCTTGACGTTACAAAAGTACCACCTTCTCCTAGCCTACATCTGACTATATAGCTATAACTCCCGGTCAAAAACCCGGTGTGAAGTAATGGCCGGTAACGCGAAATTACACGTGTAACAATGATGATGTTGTTTACCCGCGCACACTCGTGTTTGAAGAGCTGGTAGCCTATTATCGTTTTATTTAATGGAGCGGTCGATTTAGCTTCATTTGAAATGTATTGTAGTACATTATACACCTAAACTGATGACTTACATATTTTGGATATTTCAGACAACGCTATCTAGCTCCAAACAAAGCGGAGCTTGTATAATGGGAACCAGATAACTGATAGGATACTTACCAACATACTTTCTTTGGTAAATACATATTTACATAGAATACCTACATAGAAACACTCAGACTCAGGACCAACATCACACAAATGTTTGTCCTGAAGCGGGAATCGAACCCGCGACACCATACATACTTGCCACTCAACCATCCGTGTCGCCTATGGTTATCTGGATTGTAGAAAGGTGGAAAGGCTGCTATGTTCAGTTTTGCTCGTGAAGTACGTATCTAGATTTTTATCTAGAGTAACCTATGAATTTTCCTACTCATAATTATACCCATACCCATACAGAGTTTCAGCTTAATCGGTCTAGTAATTTTGGCGTGATTGAGGATCTATCCATCTCTTCATCTATCCATAAAAACTTTCACCTATTTAAATTAATAGTAGGATCAAAACTACCTGGTTGCTTAATATACCTCTATATATGTATATTCTGCATCTCTGTCGTATGATCAACCTCTATATCAACCCACGCATAATCGCGTAGATCTCCGTCAATCCAAGTATAATATCCCTATCTCTACCGTTCTACTGTATAATCTGTGTTACTACCCCACGTGACTACATTCTGAGCCTGCCCGGGGCCTCAAGAACGGTTTAATTAACTTAATAAATACACACTCCATTTCATTACGGCATACGTCAAATGTTATGAGCGTCTACAAACAATAAGTCGCTGTTTGGATGAGCTTGTTGAGTTTCAGTCGAAAAATATGGAAATTACTCAACAGAATTTGGTTCAGTGAACTTTTTCAGTCACACTGTTTCTCTTAAAATAATATAAATACTAAGAGCAAAATATACACGTAAATAATACGGATATTCAAATTCGGCTGTTTTTTAAATAAAGAAGATATGAAACTGTCTTAAAAAAAAATAAAAAAATTGAACTTAACACTTATTATTACATTTAAAGCTTATTTGCATTAATGCAGCGAGATTGCATTGTTAAATTTTTCTTCAATTGTTTTGTACGGCATCTTATTTTTTTATTGATGTCTAGCAAACTTACTTTATTCCTATAAGACCAGGTAAGTTGGTGTGGATATATTTCAGGACCTGTTGAAATGAAACTTTGATATACGACAAAGAGTTAAAAACTCCTTAGAATAACGCAAATGGAGCATCGGATAGCGGTTAATATAGTTGCCACACTCTGTTTAAAATTTGCTTTATAAGCTGTGCTGATTATCATAAGAAGGTAAACGTACGGGAAAAAAAAATTAAAATTATCACAGACAGTATTTAATATCAAATAAGTTGTTAATAGGATAAATGTTTTTAGAGAAATCTTCTAAATGAAGCACTTCTTCATACACGTGTGTCTTAATTTTAATAATTCCGAATAATAATGAGATATTATTAGGGAGGCTTCACATATTTAACTTTTGAAGAATCGACTGCTTACGTCTAACTAATGAAGCGAGGGAACGGAGCGAAGAATTATAAATCATAGAAGGACCATAACATGCTGGAAGAGGCATTGTTGGAATAAAAATATCAATATTGCATAAATATTGTCTGAAGTAAAATGTAAGTATTTGAAAAACTATTGGTTAAACCTATTATTGTCTCAAAATAAAGTAAATTAAAACATAATCCTTAGATGGCCAAAAAAGGGTTGGTTCTTCTTTTGTATATTGGCTTTTGTAGACGCTGCGCAAACGAATGTCTACCAGTTGACCAACTTGAACTAAAAGTGGCGCGTTGCGGCAACTGTTTTGTATGAAAATCTGCAGTTGCTAGTGTCTTCTGTTAGACACAGGACACTCATTTGCGCAGTGACTTAAATATTTTGTTATTATCCTGACACGATCCGAAAATGTACGTACATACATACAAGTAGTTATATCTTTTGAATCAAGTCATTTTTGTTGGAAATAATTAACTGACTGTGGAATACAATAAGCTAAAGAATATTTTAACAAGACTTAGCAATGTGAATAAAAAAATCCTGTGTTTTCGTTTTTTTTTCGCTAAGCTTAGATCTAAGTTGCCGGTTTCTGTGTCTTACAACTCTATGGCTTGGAAACTTGAAAGGGGTTATTGTGTATGTGAAATGCGTGTATTAAACAATGTGAATAATGATTACCTATTTGTTCTTATCAAAGCCCTTGTAGAATGGCGAAATATATGCACTAGACGTTTTTTTTTATATTAAAAACGCTTGGACGTTGCAAGTTTAATTCGCTATTATTTTAATGCCTTACTTTAAACAATACAACAGTCACACTTTTTTAGCGTACGATTGTTCGATTCGAAATAATGCAATTATAAATCGCCATATATAAGCTCAGATCTTTCATTCCTCCATTATAATTTTCAAGGTTGCCATTGAAGGAAAAATAATCGAAGTTTAATCTTTATATTACTTTACCCTAACTTGTTAAAGTAAATCAACAATCCTTCATTTATTCGTTCCTTTTGAGAAAGTGTACGTGACAATAATCGGCTATGTATACATCCATCTAAGACTGCACTTCTACGGAAAAGTAAAGTCTGTATGGCTCCACAAATGTATAATCAAATGGGAACTAACTCTTTTTATTTAATAATCAAGGTGAAAAACCGCCACCTGGTCGAGAATTTATCAAATTAGATCCTAAAATAATTATATATTATCTTGTTGTTTTTTTTTCCTGTAAATTTTTAAGTTATATATCTCTAAATATTGTTTTAAAAAAAATATCTACATATATATACAAATTGTCTATATATTGCTAATTGCACAATAAGAAAAATACTTTTGTAAAGCAAAAATTAGTCTATAACTATCTATGTTTCATTGTAACAATTGTTGGTAGACCAATAAAAAAAATAAAAAAATAAAATAAAAATAAAAAGCTTTTATTAGAAAAATGGTATTATAATCTTGAGGAATTATTATATTACAAATTTTTATGTAATAACGAATCCTGATTGTTTTTTAATTGACTAAGTCTTGATATTACCAATTTGACTTTACCTTTATTGTTTTGATGTACCTACTCTATATTTTATTGTTTACTGTTGACAAATGCATGCTATTCTCTTCATTTGTACACCTGCAAAATGTTATGTCTAAAACGAATAATGTAACATCTTAATCTACACATGTTTACGCAAAAATAAGATCTTTATCTTTATTTTCATTGATTCATAACAATGAACCCGCGTCTATCCTAAATATAAAGTACCATAACATACAGTTTCCTCGATCCATCTCAATCTAAGCGAGCAATATCGTCCCTAAGACATAGATCTCCCTGTCAGACCCCGTAATGAAGACAACTCTCGAACAAACTATAATACGCCATCTAAATGCACCGTCGACAGGCATAAACAATTGAAATAATTATCAGGATAAGCTCCTGGATCAACGAGAAACCCTCGAGATTTCAACCCTTCTAGGACAGCCCTGACAGCATCTTATGCAAATTCACAAACTCGTGAAATTCGAAGATTTTCCCGAATTTCCATCTCTCTTCACTGGATTATACTCTCTTATTGCCTATACGTAGAGTCTAAATTATAACCGAATTTATGAAGGGTATGTTATTGTAGTAGTCAATGATAAATAGATGCTCAATTGGCTCTCTGTATGATAATACGACTTATGTTTAGTTGAAACGCGAGGTAGAGAATGCGCTATATCAGTAATTTTATTTATTTTTGCCTAAAATGTTCTAAGCTCTTGCAATCGACGACACAATTGATCGAGTGGCAAGTATGTTGGACTGCCACGCTGTTTTCTTGGGTTCGATTTCTGATTCTGGACAAGCACTTGTGTGATGAACATCGGTGTTTGGCCTAAGTCTGTGTCTGTATTTGTTTGTATGTATTTACAAGAAAAACAAAATATTTAAGTATTGTATCAGTTATCTGGTCCCCATAGTTCAAGCTCTGCTTAGTTTGGGGCTAGATGGGGATGTGTGAAATGTCCAAAATATTTATTTATTAATCTTATTCACTTAGGTAAATGAGTAGGTATACACTTATGACCACTAAAAAAAGAAATAAGAATCTGTTTATGCATCGTCAATAAGGCATAGGAAGTTATTTATTTACAGATACTCGTATTTCCTATAATAAAATAAAACTGTAAGATCCGAAACAGTTTATGGGAACTAATAGTAAATAAACTACAGACGAGTGCATAAAGTAATCGGCAGTTAAATGCGGTTAAATGAATACACATTGATGTTTAATTATGCAGGTGCATGTTCACACTACTTCATCCAACAAACTATAAACTTACCAAAATTACGTTATCTAACGCCTCTTCATAGCCCTTGTTAAAAATAAACAAATAATAATAAGTATTATTATTGTAATTATTTTTTTTTTCATTGTATAAAAAATTAGTACATAACGATAAAACAAAACATCTAAAAAGCCACGAATGGTTTGTCCTAGATGTAAGCTGGTTCTCCTAATACATTTAGGTTTAGGTTTAACTTTAATAGTAGATTATGCACTAAGCTATGAAGCTAAAGATAAGAAGAAGAAGAAAAGATAAAGCAGTGTTTTATGTCGCGGGTGGCATATTGAACCCTGAGCAAACGAGGGACTCAGTTAACTCCTGAGCAAAGCGAGGGAGTTATGTAGAGTCCTGAGTGACGCGAGGAGTTCAAGCTGCCCAAGACGAAGACAGGCTTTATCCCAGAGGAGCATACTCTACTTTTCACACCTTCTGCGAGGCAATAAAAAGCCAGGGCTCCAAACTCAGCAGCCAACACCGTCTTTTGTTTCACAATCTTTGAAGTCGCGCCTTTTTTTTTATGAGTGGCCAGTTCGATTTTAGATCAAACCTTTTTACAGTGCCATATGGGCGTTCTTTTACTCAGAGTTTTCCACGAGTTTCCACACGAATATGACGTTCCAAATTCAAATCACATTACTACATTTGGGAGTTTCATACAACATTACCTCCCTTGGTAGATAATACTTTGCTTTACCTTGATGATAGCATGATATGTAATTGTACATTGTCGAGCAGGTGGTGTGAAAAATAACTTTATAGTTGCGTAAACAGTTGCGTATTGTGAGCCTGAATTGTCGCACTGCAGGGCAAAGGCCTCCCTTCCTTATTTCCACTCTTTCCTGTCAAGGGCTACTGTCGACCATTCTTTCAAGTGGGAGTCTAGCTCGTCTCTCCATCTTCTCCGCGGTCTGCCGCGTCGTCATTTCCTGTCCTGAAGAGAAGAAGTAAGGTTTCCGGTAAATAAACCCTATAATTTAACTTTTAAAAGTTCAGCAAAATTGATATTTTGATAAGGTTTAACAATAGTATGTATAAGAAAATAAGGTAACAATTTTATAAGATAATCCAGCAAATGCAGATATGTATATCTCTGAGAATTCTGCAAAGTATATCTACATATTATGAACAACCATCATCACACTTAGTAAGAACAAGGAAGTGGTTACATCAAAAAGAAATCTATTACGACTTTATGTTATGGGCTAACGAATGTTAAGAGGGGAGAAAAAGTACAGTCGGGCGAATAGCTCTTACACCCGTATTCCAAGACGATTTTTTCACTCAAGGAAATACTTACATTTGAAATTTTACAGTTGACAGCCGAACCTTTAGTAAAGCGGCGGCCATATTATTACCTATTTACGTAAGGAGAGTTTGAGTTTGAGGAATGACTTAGAAAGCGGGTGTGAATCTACACTGGCTTATATCGTACAATAGGAAGGAAACAGTAAGACGTAGGTAAGTTCGTTATAGATGATATAAATTGTTTATTGTACACTACACCAAAAAATTTTTTTTTTTTTGTTTAGTGCACATTAATTACTTTTTAATGTACTCTAATACTATTACAATCGAGCCAAAGTAGGCTAATGAGTACACCAAAAATTGAAAATAAAAACTTAACATGAAAGATCAAACAACGATGACGGCGAACTAAGTTTGATTGGCGGTCTTAGCACTATCAAGATTTTTTTTTTCTTCCAGACAACCTTAATATATAATAGTAATAGATATTAGTATAGTAACTTTCAACGTTGTTTTCTACACTGTGCAACTTCTAATCTGATGAAAGTAAAATAATACTACCGAAAAGTAAAGTGATAAAAACCTTCTGTAATTCTTAATTGTACACAATAAATCATAAAAGAAAATACGTGTAAAAAGGCGAGTTTGACTCTATCAAGAGTTTTTCTACTTACCTTTGATGATACTAAAAGGCGATAGTAAACATTGTTAAAAAAACAATGTAGTTGGTCAATTTCTTGAAGCATAATACAATTTTGTTTGCCATTCTTGAAATTAATTTAAAAAACAATATCACTTTTCTCTGTGAATGTACATTGTATGTTTCGAAATAATTCCCTCCAAATCAAAGGTTTTCGTGCTTGGGTGGCCACCGATAACAATTATTATTTGGACCTCAGAAAGCCCGATGTTCAACTGGAATTTCTAATTAGATTGTTTTAAAGGGCTAATTAGTTTTCTTTGGGGTTGGGACTGATGAAAGGTATTGATTTGATGAAGGAACATTCACTCTACACTGTGAGAAACTGTATTTTCACGTTTAATTTTTAATATTATGGTCACTTCAAAGTTAAGCGAAGTACATTTTATTACAGCATAAGATAGCTACTACAATCTTTATTACAAAATGAACGAAAGAAAACAAATGGGCCAACCATATACCGTACCTACTCTATACTCGATGGCAGCGAGTCGATACTATAACATTCCCTATCTATCGATCAAACTTTAAACCACAGAGTACTGAGATATACACAACTTATACCAATCCATTCTTGAAAACTTTTACCAACTTTTTAAGTCTAGTTAGAATTAGCACAATATGCCTACTTTTGGTCGTTGATCTATGATGTAAGTGTAAGATATAATATTTCCTTTCATAAACTAGTTACTTTTGATCAGAAAATAGCCAGAATCATAATCAATTTTGAATGGTCTGAGTAGGTAGGGACAAAAGATGCCAGAATTATTTCACAATGAAAACAATCGCAGTCTAACAAACAAGTAATCGCTGACCGGGTCGACCGAATCGTACAAAATTAGCCTAAACACACGCACAAAACACACCAAGGGAAGAGTTCAACCCTTTCACATAAATTGCAAGTGCTTTCATTTAAAACACGGCTACGGCTTCTCAGGCATGCAGGGGCTTGACCGGCACGAAGAAAGGGCTCATTTTCATTAGCAGATGCGTATAGATTTATATAGCTGGACCGTTTCACAGTGCCTCTTAAACTTTGCTGTAGGATATAAACAACGTAGAAATCTCATATAAAGTTAAATGACGTCAAGATACAGATAAGACTATACCAAGAATCAAATAGAAGTTAAGAATCTAATTTTAACAAGTCCTACCAATACGCCACCAATACGGTATCCGCATAACCTTTATGATGTTGAGAATATTTTTTTAACTTTTTTAATGTTTATGAAAGTACTTAAAAATGAAATAAAAGATCTATAAAGCCATGAATAATCAATTAACTATCTATATCATAATCCAGGCCCTAACAAATCTGTAACATATTTTAGTATTGCAATTGTTTTTTGGGCTTGGTCAAAGAATAAATAATTAATAATTAAACGAACTTACCTGTACGTGAAGTTCTATTATAATTATATGAAAACTTCGTCCGGAGGGATAATACACGTAGTAGCGTCTAGCGCAAGTCACTCTGCACTATTTTGAGAGACCTTCATGGATAAATCAAAAATGACAACTTCTGTCTGTCGCTCAGCCTTGCCTTCATTCAGTTTAGAGATGCTGGAAAAATATTTAACAGAAAATATGGGATGTCTTTAAAATACACTGGGAGGGAGGGAAACTTATCCCTCCGGACGAAGTTTTCATATAATTATAATAGAACTTCACGTACAGGTAAGTTCGTTTAATTATTAATTATATTCAACTTCGTCCGTTCGGGATAATACACGTAGACTTTTAGAGATTGGTGTTAAAATATTTTTCTATTGCTTAAACATATGTAAATAATCATTTTATTATGAACAAATGAATCACAATTTAAATAAAGAATTAAATTACATAATAACTTCATCAAGAGCTCTATTGACAATAACTGTAGCAAACGCATCAATATTATTAACCTCGGTAACATTACTTAAAGATTTACTATAGAACATATACCGAAGAACCACTTTAACCAGTGGTCTTCCTTAACTGATTTAAGTTTATACTCATATATTGAACTACAGATGAAGATGCGTGCCGTGTACTGTGAGCTGTGATTATATTGACATCAATAAAGTGTCCTCAATACATCGACTCAAAGTTTGTAAACCAACTGATTTGTTGGGTTTTCTTAGACTTATGAAGAGAGGGTCCATACTGTCACAAAAAAGAAATATTTCTGTAAATATATAAGCTGTTAAAGTTTTTCCTTAACAATTAGTTGGCGCGTGGTCTTCAAATGATAGAGAATCTTAATCCTTTCTCTGTTTGTAAAAATCTCTATATTTTTTATATTAATCATTGACTTTGTTTGTACTTCATGAGATATTAAATGATCAAAGTAATAGTTTTTTGAAAAGTTTTTCAAGTTATATAGTTTTATTAGATTGTAATAAACTCAATTGATTGAGTGGGACTGAAATATCTCATGTCAATAAAATATACTCAGGTAATGGAGGTCGTAGACGGAATAAGCTTTTATAAAATTGTCTAACTTTATCATCCTAAGCTAAGTTTCCCCTTAACAGAAGAGCAAGCGCGGATCTACAGTTATTAAACGTTCCAAACTGGGCTCTTTCTTCATAATGCCTATTCAAGAAGTATATAATTTGTGGAGTTGATGCATTAGATAAATCATTATTGATATTTTATCTATACAAAAATTGATCGGAAGCTATCTGATAGAGAAGCCATCATAACATAATTGCTGACGGCTGTATACTTCTTCTTAACCATGTCATCAGCACAAGATCCCTGCCATCAGGGTAAGTTTGTTGTGTATATTGTGATTGAATTGGAACAAATAATAGGACTGTTATATGTTTTGAAAGTTATAGTAATATGATATAGTATGACGTCATATGATAATATGACGATAGTAGAATATTCTTAAAGATAGGGTACTACGGTTGTGTGAGCCAAAAAGGTAAACCCATAATACCAGTAGTTCTATTACATTTATTTTCTCATAAAATCATTAAAAACAAAAATTGAAAACATGGAAAAAGCGTAGAAATAATAGTTGATCCAAGATCACATATTAAATACTGTCAATTGTGATCGAGTCTGGATACCAATGGCATATAATGTATTGATTACATATTTTATTAATAAAATTGTTCTAACAAATAAATCTATTTGCAGAAACTCAAGCGTTGATATAATATTTGGTACGCCCAGTTAGCTAGTTCCAACTCTATATTAGGGTATACGCACAGGTATACGCCTAGATTCTGCATCTGCCGTAGTTATGTGAAGATCTTATATAAGAAGCCATGAAATGTAATCTACGACCTTCACCCCATTGCCATAGTTGTTTGGTTATATCAGTGAGGTGGGGGAACTGAATATCAACTGAATACTAATTTATGTAAGAAATAGCTGTTGTGTTGTCCACATGTTATTACACACAATTTGGCCATCAGTTAAATTTAACACAAAACGCTTTGAACTTTAATAATGTAGTATGATTTTCTTAACATATGCGAGAGCGTCCCTGTAAACTCCATTACTCGCTAGCCGTGTCCTGTCCACAAGCCGCCTCCCACCCAGTAGTTGAGACATCTGACAAAATTTTCAGATCATGCGTGTCGTTCTTTATATTCCAAAAAATATTTTTAATTGCGTCATTCCACCATCTAAGATCTGTTTAGAACGTGATTAAAAAACTCGAGTATTTTTCGTAATCATCATCTGGTTGTAGATTAAAATATTTTAATCGTTCGAAAAAGTAGGTATATTGCCAACTGTAGTTTACCTCGGGACAAATCGAAACTAAAAATCCTATGAATTGAAGAAATTCGCATATTTTATACCTGCTTATCATAATAATATAATTTTGTATGATATCATAAAACTGTTGTCTTCATTTATTACGAAATCGAGGGAAGTTATCACGTAATATATACTTTATAATATATACCCTATAGTTTGGGTCGTATCATAATATGTATACTGATCATAGAACAGTATTAACCAATAATCATCTAAATAATTTGTAGATAAATCAGATCAGCAGAGCGTATCAACCGAACTACAGGTTTCATAACTTTAGTAAATTTGAAGTGCTGAACTGAACCCAATGGGTAAGACTTATATTTCATATATAATGTTTCTTTAAATTCAAATCTAAGATATTTTCTGGAATCAGGATATATGCTTATAAAGTAATAAGCATCCTTAAGATCAATCTCAGTCATGAAGTAATTTGTTTTTATACTGAGTGCAAATCTTCAAGTTTGAAGTGATCAGTGTTAACAAATTCATTTAAATTCTTTAGATTTAAAATAACTCTAATTTACCATTTGGCTTAAGTATCAAAAATATATTTGATATAAATTGACCTTCGACAGGTTGGAGACAGCATTGTTTGCTATCAGGGAGTCAATTACATTAAAAGTTGATTGCCTTTCTGACTCTGAATATTCTTTAACCATTGGTAAAGATGATTGGATAACTGGACATGCGAATGGGATTTCATAGTCTCGAATACTTGTTATAATCAAGGAATTATTAGTGATCATTGACCATTGGTTATAAGAGAAGGGCAATCTTCCAGTATAGTAACCATGTTTATCGGCGGCTGCACATCAGATGATGTTGCTGCAAAGAGTTGTATTGCTGATCCTTGCTCGAAAAAGGAGCCGGGTACCTCGACTTTGGATGGTTCTGCAAAATCGGCTGTTTCCGTGGTGGGTAGGGGTCCTTACAGTTTAAAGACTTGAAATAGTTGCTCGTTGTGGGTAATTTCTTATTAGTAATCTGTTGTATTGGTTTAGGGGCCAGGGATTTGAGATCAGCTCCCGATTTATTAATCGTTTTAGCTACCTTCAGAGTTACACCGAAATTTTTTTCAAATAGCATAGCATCAGGTTTAATAATTTATATTTGATCTCTGGTATCTTTTTCAAATTCGAGAGTATAAAATTCTTCCAAATCATTGAGTCTTGGTGTTACAAATCACATAAAATATTAGCAGCATCCATAATCATCTTTGGAATTGTCAGATCTACATCCTGATGTCAATCAGTGGGCCGAGGCATGATGTTGCAGCTGAATTCTGTTTCTGTTGAATGACAATGCTCTTATTGCGTTTGGCAACAACCTCTTTTATGGTCGCTTTCACAATTACTTGGAAGCCAATATTTTTCCACCAACTCCTTCTTGACCTCTTTGGATAATCCGCGTGTGGCGGTAAGTCTAATCTGACGGCTAAATCTATATATTTCTGAACCAAATAAGGTATAACTGTAGGATCATGTAATATTTCGAGTAAGTTCTATCTAGTGAACTCTCCGAAATCAGCAATGGCGCCTGATATCGCAGAATCAACAGTGTTGACATGCTCAACTCTCATCTCTATTGTTGGTGTGATGATAGATTCAATAACTTTTTCTCTGTCAGGTGAATTAGTAACGTTGTTTAACGCAACTTCGTTCTAATGTGTATGTACACATTCTGTATATGACCTTTATTAGTTAAGAAACAGCCCAAAGTACTGTTCGCAAAACTAATTTAACGGGTAGTACAGCCCAAAGAGAAGTACGCAAACCCAGGTCTAAAAGTGTGCACTTTTTATATATAGTTAAGAAACAGCCCAAAGTACTGTTCGCAAAACCATTTGATTGGTAATACAAATCCAAAGAAGAGTACGCAAACCCGAGTGCTAAGAAACTAAGATTTAATAATCATAACGAACTATGGTAATAAACGCCACCATTGGGCAGGAACCGTCAAATCCACCTTACTGTTTTTACCACTAATACATTTAGGTATGATAGTGGAACAGAACCGGTTATTCTCTCTTACTACATTTTTTTATCAAAATTATCTAGTTATATACTTTACTAGATCATATGGGTAAATACTGGTATTTATTAATATAAACAATTAAGATATAAACATGTAATATACATGATACACTGACCTGGAGACTCCGAGTGATCAAGATTCTCGGATCTGTTTGGTAAACTGCTTCTTGATTTCGAACGACCCCGTCGTCGTACTTTCTTCAAGCAAATAATCGTAATTAATTTTTCCGTGCCTTTCAGGCATGGTACGATCTTGTTTTCACTATTTATTATCCTGAAGACTCCGAGTGATCAAGGTTCTCGGGTCTGTTTGGTGATCTGCTTCTTGAATTCGAACGACAACGTCGTCGCACTTTCTTCTCTAACTTTTTAAATTTCTTTAACAATGATGTGTAATCATTTTCTCTCTTCCTTTTAGGCATGGCACAATCTTGTTTTCACTATTTATTGACTAAAAACGAAAACTTAAAAATAAATTGTGCGTCGTGACAAGCACTAAAAAACGAATGAAGGCAAGGCTGAGCGACAGACAGAAGTTGTCATTTTTGATTTATCCATGAAGGTCTCTCAAAATAGTGCAGAGTGACTTGCGCTAGACGCTACTACGTGTATTATCCCGAACGGACGAAGTTGAATATAATATTATTACATAGCTTGGTAGAGATGCTAACACATGTCTATACCCATCTCTACAAACTTTCTCCTTTACAATTTGTAAATGCAAAAATGTATCATTAAAAATATGAAAGAGTATGATTGTTATTGTATGTATTCACGTCAAGATGGACGCTTTATTTGAAAGACTATTATGTACTTCAGATGATAAAATAAGTGTGACAGTGTGATAGAAAACCAGGTCTTTCAACATGTAAATTACTCATATTGAGAAGTTATCTAAAAAAGATAAATAATTTTAATGAGCTATATTTGAGCACCTCTGGCCTGGCTAACGAGTACGCACAGTCCGGCAACCCTTCCGTTTGAAGCCAGGAGAGGTACTTTTTGTCTGCACCTACATTCCGCCGACTCAAAGCATTCTGCAGAGGCGATGGCTCAAGTATGTGAGGCGAGACTACTCTTATCTATAGCTACTCAGATACAGGGCATGGGTGTCTGAGAATCTTGAAGATTCAAGGAATTTGAAAATCCCAGTTGTTTTATTTTATGCGTATCTGCGTATATCAGATGACCTAGAATTAATTTCTTCTTTGGGACTGGTGGTGAGATGTAAGTAAGTACAGTATCTATAATAGAATAGGTTAAGAGAAGGCCTTATTTTTCCTGACTGACAACGTATAAGCTATACTACTGAATGTAAGTTATTGTTACTGAGTTTCGGAGGGTATGTTTCTCAAAAAGTTTTAGAACATACAAAGAAAGTTACTTCACTTGTAGATGAAAATTATTTCCAACAAGAGTCGATTCTAACTAGTGAACCACATTCCGATAAAGGACTCTCTAAAAGATTCCAACTAGATTAATTATCCCTTACATTCCAAACTTTAAAGCAAAAGGAATTCCACATCACAAAATTATGAAGCAATCTGTATCAAACCCACAATTAAAGGTACACATGAAAGGAACACGTTCAAGCCATTATCCCAACGCCCGACTTTTGTTTTAAAATGTAGAAATTAAAGTTTTTTTCCGTAACAATTCTAAACTCGTAACAACTTGTGTTTTAGCCGCGCCCTCGCGTGTTTGTTGAAGTTTAAAAAGTTCATTTAAAGCCTACGTCTCACGTGGGGCGGGCGCGGTTCAGGCGCGTTGGACTTTGATACATGAGGGAAACCGCGACGCCCGAATTGTGCCAAACTGGGAAATTGAGGGTAAAAATTGAATAAACATAAAGTTACAAGTAAGTCGCTATACTCGTAGTATTGACAAGTGAATAAGGATTACAATAATACTCCTATTACGGTTACCTCAAGTGTAAATTTCAAGTCCTTCATGGCGGAGGTACCAGCTAAGCACAAGGAGACGTTCCTCGCACCTGACTTCTGGCCTGCGGGGGTCGTGTTCCGTCGCTACAGGATGGCGTCAACGAAGAATTAATCTAACTTTAGCAATGAAATTAAATAAATATGTATGATAGTCAAAAAGTATTTATCTATATATTATATGACTATATATTATATATATATAATATAATAGACAAAAGAGTGGCTGTACGTTTGCTGTATGGGTTTCATCTAAGTGTCTGTTATTGAACAGTGCTTGACCCACACAACGCCCGTGTGTGGCCAAGGCTTTTTATAACCCGTTTCACTGTATCCCCAAAATACAGGCGAATATTTTAATTGACCAGACGATCCTAAAGCCCATAAAATAGAGGTAAACGCATTTTATTTTACAGTCTATAGCCGATTCTAAGAAGCAGTTGGAATAATTTCAACCACAAGCTGATCTGCTATTTTCTTCGGTAGTTTATGCATCAGTGCACATTAAGGAGCTTTAATATTGTTTTTATGCATAGTTAATTTAAAGTTATTTTATTTTACCTACAATTTGCTGTTTATGGATTTACTTGCATGGTAACAAGCTAACAAGGTAACTAGTTTTGGCGTTACAAATACTCATCCGCACTAAGTTTCGTAATAGATTAGTAGAAGCTTTATTGATAAAAAAATAGTGAGATAGACTACAGAACTGTGATAAAACTACGGAATATGGGTAAAATTGTGATAAAGCTAAAAAATTACACAAAAAAGTCGTGAATAAAACACACAATATAAAAAATGAATGAAATATTTGTATGGGCGTATGATACACTACCCATGTACATATATAGAGACTTTCTGAAAACTTAAAATAATAGAGCTAGAATTTCACACCATCCGTATTCGAGCATATTTATTAATGTACCTACTTACCGATTTTATAGCCGAAATCCCTGAAACAAGAAACATTAAGGCAATCCGAACAAAATCCTCGCTATAGTTTATAACGAAGGGCAGTATAAGCGGGGTAAGCAGACGGGCATTTAACCGCCAGATTGCAATAAACATGGCGTAGTGGACGCGGAGCCCACTGGACACAGCTTGACTGCCGAGCACAGGGGAAGGTGTGGAGACTTCACAATATTTTGTTTTACGGTATTAATACTTGTGTATCAATCATCAATCAATATACATATGTATAATTATAAGCTTAGTCCTAACTGACAGACAACGCACAGGTCAAGGTATTAGAAGTAGAGACTTGAAATTTTGAGGGTATGTTCGTTAAGTAGGCGGTTCAGTGTAGGCGCGTACTAAGAAAGGATTCGAAACGTAAAGGAAGTTACTGGTGTCGACTAGTTATTTATAAACTAATTACTTCAGCATGTAGGCTGCTGTCAGTCAGGACAAAGCCTTTTATATTTATTGTAACTGAACTAATGAGATTGACATTACTGATAGAATTATTAACAGTTTAGCCTAAGTCACATACTGATAGGTGCAGGCAGAGCTAGCTAAAATGAGTATTTCTAAAGAAGTTTTACACAAATCTTGAAGTTACTCTATGGTAAGTTAGATACTACTCAATAATTAAATTTAACAATAAGAATTGATTAAAAAAAACGGAATATAACTTTCGTTAATATAATTGAATGTTTCAAAACAATTGAATTCTAAAATTATAAAAACATATAAGCGCCACAGCTTTCTCTGTCCAAAGGTCCTACCGAGCGGAGCGGCCGTCGTCCTCGTTAGAGAAGCTCAAATTAATGCAGGCCATTCTCTGGGTGACGCCGCCCAGTTGTTCTTAAATCTAATTACCATGCCTGCAGCGCCTAAACGCACACGCTGATACACTCTGATTAATTGCATTTACCCTCATGCGAGGCTGTAGTCTAGAAAGTGTGATACTGCCTTTGTAGAGACGGAATATTCTTTCCAACTGATACATCGACTTTTCGTACACGAAGCCTATTCGAGGCGATTCGTAAAATCCTTTCACCACACTGGTTCGAAAGATCTAGTGATACGATAAGAAGAAGATCGACTTTACGTTAGTTTTTTTTTTAAGTAGAGTTCTGACTTGGGTTTTCTGTTTTCGGCGCTTTGGTTTAGATACTAAAATTCTAAACTAGAGTCAAGTTAATTAAAACCTTTGTTTAGAATTAAGCGGATTTATTACTAAATATATTCATACTATTTATTAATATTTATGGATTTCCGCAAAGTAGCGCCTGAATCAATCAATTAAACTAACAGTTGTGAGTCAAATATTGGATAGCTAACGATATAAATTTTATAGTGTATGTAGTATGATTTTTGTATGTATTGTTTTTTGAAACAGACCATATTTTTTGATTATTTTGTGATCAGACGTTCGTGCTAATGCGTTATAAAAAAATAATCAATAATTAAGCCGTTTTATAAATTACATAGCGTTTTCAAACTGCTGAATATTTAGTTAACACTATAGTTAAGTGTTTGTTTGTTCAGTGAAATCCATAAGTAACCTTCATTGACTTCATAAATTATCAAATTGCTCCTTAAAACGATGCATGAATTAATAAGAGTTAATTTTCTAATCGCCTGCTTATTCCATGGTCAAAGGGTTGTTGAACTATCTCCCTCGGCCCTCAAACAATACCCCTGTACCCTTGTGTGCTCGAACTTAAATAAAAGGTTTGATTTTGTGTTGTAAGGGAGCTACAATCAATATTTGCTGAGCGCCGCTGATCGCTTTATTGAGGTCCGTAGAGCGGACAAGTACGAGTTCATTTTCATTTTGTATGTGTAGGTTTTAGAGTTGTATACAATTCTCGGCCACTCGAAATAAAACTGAAACAGCTGTTAGGACTACGCAATGGTCCTTCAAATATTATAACCCAAGTACATACGTTAATTAATAATCATGTTTCTTTTCACTTTTTATAGTAGGTACCTATTGCTTAGACAATTAGAGCTTCCAATTTGAAGCGAACACTTTTGTAAGTCATGCAAACTTTTGTATTACTAAGTACGATGATATTAAAGTTGATTCGAAATCTATCGTCGTCTATCGGTCCTGGCTATAACGGTTATCGAACTTTTTCAGCCAGAGAACTAACATGACAAAGATTTTATAAAAGATCTGGCATTTTTTCAAATATTTTTAATCAGTTAAACATTTTACAATAACAAGTGAAGCATTTTATAGTAAATAAATATCAATGTTAATTGTTTCTAGCACAAAAAATCAATACTTAGAAGTTTCTAGACATAATAAATAAAAAGTAGCTGGGCAGCTGGGTAGACAGTTCGATTCCTGGTGGTCATGCGTAAATGGGTTTTTTCGGTCGAAAAAATCTATGTATGCCTCCCACGTTCTCGCAACGGTGAAGGAAAACCGGCATGTCGTAGAACCTAAAGTTCGATAACATGTGTCGAGTGCACGAAAGGAGCCTCTTCGAGGCGCACTCGAAATCCTTTCACCACACTGGTTCGAAGTAACTAGTGAAACGGTAAGAAGAAGCACAAAAAATGAATACTTAGAAGTTCCTAGAAATAATAAATAAAAAGTAGCAAGCAGAGATAGACACGGTAAAGTGCAGCTTCGATAGTAACATCAGGGTGGTTTGCGAAAATGACAGCTGCACCAGCCTCTCTAATGGGTGTCCGTGCGTCCATACACTACTTTAGAACTTACACTACAATACCAACCATAACACAAGGAAATAAGGACTGGACTGGTTTGAAAGGTTTCTTAGTGCCTGAGCTATCAATGTGGGAGTTAGCAAAAGCATAGTGCTCTATAAGATTGCTTGTCATTTTGCCTACATGCATTATGGAGAGACAGAAAATCCACTCCTAGAAATTCTGTTTTCATTATAAGATTTTCAACACCTTTGTATAACTGTCCAATAAATCAAAATTAATTGAACATTTGTACCTAATTTATCAAATCAAACGAGTTTTGGAACACTTTTGTAGCATTTAAAATACATATGATAAATTACGACCACAGCGCAGCATGCGCCAACAGACCCATAAATGTAGTTATGTAGATACAAAAAATACTGCTCTCTTTTTTGGCAGTCGGTATTTTAAATTGACGACACCGTGGCTTAGTTGGTAGTGACCCTGCCTATAAAGCTTGGTGTTCCGGGATCCCCGGCCGGGCCAAATATATGTGACGAACACAAATGTTTGTTCTCGGGTCTTGGATGTCGTGATGTCTTGTAAGTGTCCATGCCACCTGCGACACAGGGAATCCTAGTGCAGGGGTGTGAGTGTGTGAATGTTTAAAAAAAAAAGACGTAAGACTACGCAATATTTCTACGTCGTAGCGGCGTAGAAAGTCTACGCCGTAGAAGGCTCTACGGCGTAGAGGATCAGTTTTTTTGGTAGATTTATGGTATGACTCTCACAAAACAGAAAAATCTTACAAAACAACAAAACTTTAAAAGAAAAGCACAATGAGCGGTCTTATTGCTTAAAGTAATTTCTTCCAGACAACATTAAAACTGCACATGTTTTTCCACAATTAAATTAATGATTAACATTTTTATTTTGTAATCAAGCCAAACTATTAGTTCACGATTTAATCAACTATTATCTTGACATACGATACGACCCTCATAATGAGCCCCAAAACGTTGAACCTAGACTTATCCCATAAGCAGATTTTGAGATACGGTTGCCTTAATAGGCTTCGTTAACTCGATCCAACCCGCCTTAACTATGTAGAGCGACTGTACATCACGCGGTGCCCATAGAAAGTGCGTTGTTAGTTGGCCCGGGCTTCATTAATTATGTCACCTTTGATACACTGGATGAGATTGGGCAGATTTATGTTCACATTTGGGGCACTTATTTACAATGGGTATTGGAGTGGTTGGCACTTTTTTACTGACTAGAGAAGTTATTGATTCTTATTTGATATGTTTTAGTAGATTTATTGGGCAGGTCATAAAGTTATGAATTAATTCCCTTGTTGTCACTTTTTGAGTAAAACAATCTAAATGAGGAAAAGGTGTACATATTTTGACGTATTTGGATTCTTTTCCTGGTACCCTTCGGCATTTTTGATCAAACATAAACGCATGAAGAGTTCATTTTATAAGGGAAATAGTTTAAAATAAGATTGAATATTTAAATAAACACACTTTTTTCAGAACTACACAAATGATTCCTACTCCTAGATTGTAATCGAGTATCTACTACTATAGTAGATAATGCTAGTTTAGGGTGGAGATGTTCACAAACTCTTAGATGATGAATGGTGTTGACAAGATCAGCTGTTTTGTGTCAGCGACGGCGGACGAGGCGCCGGCTCCCGAGGCGCGCGGATGGCAGCTAAATGCCGCAAGTGTGGCGCTCCGTCCCGCTTGCACCGGCAAGCTCGTCGCAAGCTCTCGCTCGCGCCGGCGCGAACACGTGTTTATTTGTATGTTTTATCCTTCGGCGGCTTTAAACCCAACCCACCCTGACCGCAAAGTGCGCTCCGCCGCCCGCCGCGCCCGCGCCGTCGCCGCCTCTCGCTCGCCGCCGCCGTGCCACGGAGCCGCACCGACTCACCCGCGAAACTTTGTCCGAAGTCGACGGGCGCGGACGTACGCCGCGTATTAATAGCCACCGCTAGCGGCCACCGCAACCGAGCTGAGGGCGGCCTCGAGCCGCGAGTCGAACCACGGCCGCGCACATAGACGCACGCACCTCGCACGCATCTCGCTCCCCACGCACGAAAATAAACAAAACATCAAATACAGAATCTAACAAAAAACCACTGTTACAAATCAACGACTAAAGCGAGAGCGACGCGCGTAAATACGCGCCGTAAAAAGTGCAGCCGTCAGTGAAACTAGTGAAACTTTTTTCGCCACGTGCGGGGGAACCACCCCATCGCGCCGTCGGAAAAAATCAACCCCTCACGTCCCCCGGCCGCCCGCCCGCCGCCGAACTTTTCATTCACCGGGGAAAAAAGTGTGGCAAGGCCGTCGTGACGTCACCGCGTCAAGTGGCCACGCGCGCGTTCCCTAGCAACGACATCACGTCTCATCATCGCAGTGAAGTGGGTTCGAGGACAATGTACCGAGTGAGCGAGGATGTCGCGTGACAACGATGGTCCCGCGGGTGGGTAGTGCCATGCGGTGGGACTGAGCCGGCGGACTCGATGTGCAGCACGCAGCGCGCGCGGGTGTCGAGGATGCACCTGCCGGGCACCACCGGCGGCGCCGTGTCGCCCGACACTAGCTCGACGCTGCTCCACGAGACTTACACCAAGATGACTTCCGACATCCTCGCGGAGCGGACTCTAGGAGATTTTATCTCCGAACACCCGGGTGAACTGGTCCGGACGGGAAGTCCTCACTTTGTCTGCACGGTGCTACCACCTCACTGGCGATCGAATAAGACGCTACCAGTGGCGTTCAAAGTAGTGGCATTGGGGGACGTCGGCGATGGAACCCTGGTGACTGTGAGAGCTGGGAACGACGAGAACTGCTGCGCTGAGCTGAGGAACAGCTCGGCGGTGATGAAGAACCAAGTTGCCAAGTTTAATGATTTGCGGTTCGTCGGCCGCAGTGGTCGCGGTGAGTGCTGAAGGTGCAGTTATGAACATCGATCGTTTATTATAATTTAACATTCCACTTGCTTATATCGACACAGACGTATTTTTTCAAAATCTCGTCACATCAATTGAAAGCACAAACATTAAACAAAGAAACCGCAATGCGAAGACTGAATGAAATTAAAAGAATAGAGGCTTGAAAAGTTTTGCAAGTAGGGGACGACCATGACATTGAAAAGCAAGTAGGAAACTTTTTCCCTACTTAGAAATGAATATCAAGTAAAGAGGGCGGGCGGCTATTTCCGCCCAGTAAGATTTTCCGCACGCCCTTTCTTGAGAAAGTTTACTTTTTACAAGGAAAAGTTTGCTCTGCGCAGAATTCATAAGAACCACCTGTTATTCATACTTAATAATTTCGTTGCTATGTTTGTTCCTCAAAACTTGTGCTTTATTTGATACCAAAGTGTATTTACAATGTTTTTTGCTATGCACGTGGATACTTTTACATTATTACGTACTACACCATACATTTTTAATGGGTATTTCCTTTTCCAGCTTCCCGTGCTGAATTTCAGCTAAAATATATTTTTCATTTCTTATGCTCATAAAGTTCAACTTTGTGCTAGGTACAGGGGGATTAAAACTATTTTTTGGCCCTAAGTTTATTGCCTTTTATTTGAGTTATTGCTTATAAAATATGTATAAAGAGATTCAGTTTGTAATAGGTTTTATGACGGAAGTTAAGAACTTGTTCAAATTTCAAACTTAGTTTCTTCATAATACCCATAGATCAGGATATTATGAGAGACTAAACATAACTATTATTGAATTTAGAATATTTAAATAATTCGTGGGAACATTGGATGGCTGTCTCTGTGTTTGAATTACGAATTAGGCACTCATATCAGTTTCAATGTGTTGGATTTCCTCGCAGTTAAAGTGAACAATTTTGTGTTTACCTCGTTCCTGAAGCCTATTTTATACGAAACTTTTATCAGCCCGAGCCAAAGCGGACGCTTACTTTAGGCGCTTATAGTGTACAAATAACTATTGCAGTTTTGACCCCATTAAGTAATTAATTGTATTTTTTCCAATGCGTTTATCTATTAATTCCTGCAAAATTGTTTCATGCTGAAGTCTTGTTTGCATGTAATGTAAAGTGTATTTTTTTCTATTCTTTTTTATGAAAACCTTTAATTATGATATGAATTAACCTAGTAGCTACACTTTAAAGTTGGTGTGTATAATTTTGGATCTTAAACAATTATTTAAGAATCTAAAAACGAACAAAATGACAAATAAATAAATGATTTTGTAAATACTTTAATTTTCCACCGTTTTAGAGAAAACGTTACAAAAATTTTCAAAATTTTCTACTACGGCAAGTAGCTAAAAAATAATGATAACCACTGGATTTTAATTTAATATGAATGAATCCCTTTTAGCGTTTCATTTTCTAAGCCTCATCAACCCAAATCAAATGAGGCAAACTCCAGCTTTATCTAAAAATTGAGTTTTACACTGAACAGGATTTTTTACGAACGCTAGCTTTTAAAAACGCCAACAATCAGCTTGTAAAAATAGCTGTTGTGTTATTGACTATCGTACTATAAATAAATGACATTTATTTATATTTGATCTATGGTAACGTATAGTTTGAATATGGTGCAAACGGAACGTAAGTAAATGATACGCTCAAAAAGCAACTTTCAGATAACATGTCGAGTTTTTGGCGGGAACGTGAAAAGTGGCACATTGGCGACATTAAATTAATTGACAAAACTTGTATAACTTTGAGTGTTTAAGTGTAAAAACGGTGGTATTTTATCCAATAAGTGCTCGTGAACGTGTATGAGTGTTGGTGAATAGTGTAATGCTGTAAAACGTGACTTTTCGTGTTGCCTCCAAAACTCCATAGAAGCCTCTAGTAAAGTCGCAACCACCACTACTTTACAGGGGCATGACTTGACTTATCGACTCTGACTTATGACAAAATAATCTCTCCAATTACTTGACACTGGCTATATACCTTTGATGTGAAGCCAAACTGAAGAACTTAGGTTCTTCGAACGAAAGAAAAAAATAAAAAAAAGATAACATGTCAAAAATCCGCCAAAGATAGTCCTTCCCCACCACACTACGGCCGACGACGAGGTTTAGAGAAAATAGTAAATTATTTCCGTAAGACATGAACAAAGAAGCTCGTTTGGTTATTTTTCCTTTCGAAACTTAATTGTAAGAGGAACACTAGTCTAGAACTGGAAAAACTCAGGGGGTGACCTCGACTTTAGTTCTCGTTTGATAATAATTGTGTATAGGTCTACTATTAACCCCTGAAGAGTGCTCTTTGATGCATCCATCTCCATCATTGGATCAGGTCGATAGATCAGATTGTTTTCTTAATGCTTAAGATACCTGAAGTATCTTTATTAGATCAGTGCACGAAAGGAGCTTCGTCGAGGCGCACTTCAAGTCCTTTCACCACACTGGTTCGAAAGAACTAGTGACACGATAAAAAGAAGAACCTGAAGTATAAAAAATATGGCCGTATCAAGGGTCTATTTGTGTTCTATGCAATAAAAACTATCATTACTGAATGGCTTTTGACAAATTGGATATCAATGGATAATGTAGTAGTTTCATGAAATACCTACTTAAAATAAAACGATGGATAGAATTAAAGTGTAAAAAAAAACAAAATAAAACATAAATAAAATAAAACAAACACAAACACAACAACACACAACATAAAAAAAAATGGCGGCAGTATTTCTGTACATGTTTTTTAAGCCACAGGTACGCGTTGCACCTACCTACGTATAGGTGCAACGCGACAGGACGCTTAGAGTCTTTTAATAGCAGCTAGGGATACAAATGGCAAACCATCCAACCATCATAAATTATTTTGGTCACAAAACATATTAAAAATTAATTCACTTTTGTAAAAAACACAAAATAAGTATCTATGGATAATAATCTACACCGTGTTTAATGGTACCATTGATCTAATCTAGATGCAGGCATCCAGGAGGACTCTTCAGTGGTTTATGGTAAATCTATCGGGTTTGGTCTCATTTGGTTCGGAGTGTAGAGTATAATTCAGTTTTTAAAATGTACCTAATACCTAACAGGTTGTAATAATCATTAAAATTGGATTCATTGTTTTTTGTTCAAATATGGTTTGGTCAGAAACCAGATTCTAAGTGGATTACAAAATTTTAAAGTAAAGTTACCTGGTTGATACACCCCTTCTATATCTTATGAGAGGAATAGGTATAAAGAATGGAAATCTCAAACATGCTTGGAAATTCGAACCTTATTTTGACAACCTTCTTAGAGTTAAATCTACTTGGCCGGCCTAGGCCAAATAAATAACTATGAAATCTCAAATCGTGTTAGGTTATTTACTTACTTCGTACGTACCTCCTTAGTTGCTTCTCACTTGATAAAATTAGGTACGTACCTCTTCGTTTCGAACTTGCTTTCTAAATTGAACTGTTAATTCAGTATTTTCAGTAGTTTAAAAAAAGAAGTAATTTATTGCAATATTGTATAGGCTATATAATGAATTAGAATAGAATTAGAAATTAATTTTATAATAGTTTATTATGTTTTAAACGTCCTTTAATTGTTATTAATCATTATAAATTCATGCATCACCCTATGTGTCAGTGTCAATATACAAAGAGGCAACGTTAGAAGTATCCACTTATAGTTTACGGTTTTATCTTCAACACAAACCGTAGCTTTTTTCTTTGCATGCCATAGTTTTTGACTTATCGTTAAAATTAACCATTTTTGGACTTGTTGGTAAACTTTGGAGACATAGGGCTCCTTCGTCCCTTTGTCATTATCTCCAAAGTTTACCACATTGCCACATTGGCAATGCCGCAGGCATCCAGATAATCTTGTTCTTTCCTTGCTTATAACCTTTAATCTTACTGAATTATAAACAAATCGGTTCTGTAGTTTTGGCGTGATTCAGGAACAAAAATCCATCTATGAATTCCCACAAACGTTGCGAACGTTTCATAATTACAATCTAAACATACGCATTTACTCGTATGATAAGCGCAATGACTTGTCGAAAGTATTATATTTACTCATTAAATAAAACCTATCAGCAGCAGATGCCACACGCCCGATCAAAGGAAATTGAAATTCCCTATACTGCAACACAGTCATGCGGATAAAAAGGCATCGTCTAGAGAAAAACCACAGTCCGAAGTTCCACGTTGCGCTTTAATCTCGAGCTATATTTCAGAGCTGTGCAAATGAAAAGTTAGTCTCGACGAAGACTTGAAGAAACGGCCCGCCTTCTCTCTCGCCAGCCAATGGAAAATGTCGGGAAAACGATTTCTTCCGTAGAGGCGGGGCGCGCATCGCGGTTTCGCAATCATTTAAATAAAAATTCTCCTTTGAGCTCTTTATTTGAATGTATTGCGGTTAGCAGAACATACTTACCTACACTTTATGATCATTTTTAATATTAATTCGCTATAAAATATTTTTATCCTTGTTGATGTTGTTGGAAACATAGCATCGACACAACGGAGCGCATACAATATAAACTAGCACGCAAGTCGTGTAGGCACGCACGATCGTCAACTATAACATCCCTTGTCAACCATAACGTAGCCGCAGCCGAGTCCCGGCGCCGGTCTACCAGCCCGGTTTACCAGTCCGGTTTACCAGCCCGGTTTACCAAGCCGGTTAGCCGCGGTGGAAAACTACCATTTCATTTACGGTCACCCCTTGGTTTCGGGTAGTGGCTGCCGCAAGTTGCGTAACTATGCTTTGCGGCGTCACGCGGACTCACGCTCTATTACATTTTGCGATTAGTTGTCTGATCGGGTTCGAAAGCTCATTCAGAAGTTAATACTCTGAAATTAAATTAAATTGATTTATTGTTCGTGAAGTTATTTGGTAAGGTCACATTTTATTATTTATCCATTTTACACGAACAATAACTTATAGACTATACACCACCAATTTTGGGCAATGCAGACGGGGTACTACGTTGTATATGTGCTGTCAGAATTTTGAATTTCTACAAAATAACAGAGTGACAGCGGCACGACTGCGGTGCCCGAGCCGAGCTTTTGCGAGCTGGCTGGAGCTAGGTACCCGGGTTTGCCAAACGATGAATAAAACTTTAATTATTATCAATAAAGGGCGCCACCTGATGCAAATCCATAGGAAAATGACTAACGGTAACAGTTATCCATTTTTAATTTAAAAAAATTGTCAAGTTTTTTTGCTATATCTGTATTCAGTAACGGCAACTGACCATGTGTATTTTTTTTCTGGTGATTAAAAATTGACCGTGTATACTCACAATAACTTACCGATTTGTAGGAATCAAAGAATCCAACTTACATAAGTTGGTTCCTTTGATTCCTACAAATCGGTAAGTTATTGTGAGTATACACATATATATCGGTTTACAAAACATAATTATGTTTGCTCTGCTTAGGCTTAGGCTTTTGGAGACTTTATATTATAATATTGAGTTTTTGTATACATCTCAAGTTTACTAGAATTAAAACTTCAATTCAATATAATTCATCATATCAAGCCTTCATCTGAACTAGTGTAACTCAATCACATTTCATCGCAAAAAATAAAAAATAATACTAAAAGCTAAAAAAATTATATTACTTACTTACTCTTTCTTATCTTCATTAAAGCCTTGTAAACACTTCGGCGTATTAATTCAGTGAATTAGCACCGAGGCACGTCGTTGTCGTCCTGCGACGCGGTAATCGCGCTGCGACAAGGCGACGCATGTATTTGACAGCTGTCAAATTGAATTGCATCCAGCCAAATTAGGGAATGTCGTCGAGTCGCAGAACCGGGAGAGAGATAGTGTGGATATGGCCTAGAGACAAATATAAAATACGGATACAGAATGTCGCGTCGTATTAAAAGTTATATTATGAATACCATTGTGTTACGAAATTAAATTTATCTCCTAAGGAATCTATCTTTCCAGCCTCTTGCACCCACTGTTGGGTATAGGCCTCCTCTTCAGTACGCTACTTTTTGCAGTCCTGAGCTATAGAGTCCTAAGGAATAGTTTACTTTATAAAAACAGTTGAAATGCCTCTTCAAAATTTGTAAAGAAGCGATAATTTGCTCCAAACTAGTTAATAGTAGTTAGTAGTACTTAGTTTCAAACTAGCTGAGACCCGCATCTTAGTTTAATTTGCGAATTATTAAAATTTCTTTCTTGGTATGCACTTTCAGCCTTTGATGAGCTTATCCTCTAAGTTTAAATCTCCTCCATAACCTCGCAAATATAGATGGAACAAACATAGCACTCAATTGTTTCAAATAGCTCAAAACTAAGTTAAAAGTTTAGCTTTCGTGTGAGGCACTTATTTCGCGGAAACTACGCTTTGAACACTTTGTAGCACTTTTCTTTAGGGCTAGTAATTTTGTATTTGGCAGAGAAAGTTTACGTGCATTCATTGCAACTGCAGGGTGTTTCTGAAATAAATTAATTTGGTAAATTGATATTCACAAACGACCATTTTTATGATTTATCGTAATAAAGAGCAAGAGATTTCACCTTAATCAAGGAGGAGTCTGAATCCTTTTTGACTATCAGATAGTCAAAAAGGATTCATACTCCTCCTTGCTTAGGCAGACAATTTATTAGGACAATATCAAAATAAATGAATATTTATTGCTTCCAATTAACTATGAAGATCAAACCTGTACCACCACCACCCATATTTAATAACTTGAAGACCATTATATCGGTAAATTCTAACGAATGGAAAACGCATATAACCTCAAATCGGTATTGAATCTTGTCATTCATTGGTTGGTTTTCCCAGTTGTAATAGTATTCAAGTTACAAAACGGGTGCCGTTCTTTATTATAAAGAATTAATTAATAACTTATTTATTAATGTGTGTTGTTAAAAAATAGAAACACATTTGGTTATGTTAACTCCTCATAAAAACAAGTGTCGTACTCAAATCGTCCCTTACACACCCGCAGCCTATCAAAGCAAACTGCCACAACTTTTCCGTGTCAATCGTTTAGCATGTCTCGAAGGGCGCGATGTAACCGTGAGCCTATACACGCTGATATGACAATGTCAATGCACCAGTAACTCAATTCATACTCTTTATTTTTCAGTTTCCTGAGTTATTTATATCGGTCTTTACCTAATATATTTCTCAATGCTCATAAATCTAGACTCTACTAAAGAGTACCGTTATAGAGTATGTCCTTGATTTATCATTTATTATTTGGTTTATTCTAATGAAATTTTGCAGCCTTTACATCTAAAGCAAATTTAAACCTAATTCTGTAACTAGTGTCAAGCATATAGTTTTGTTAATCCTCAATAGAAAGCTGTCAAATAGTTCAAAGCTTAATGGACAATAATTTAACATTAATCTGAGTATAAGGGCTTATAGGCTGTTAAAAGTTCTAAAACACTGTGTTTTTATTTTTATCGTTGAGCCAAAATTGACGAAGTTATTGAGAAAATGAAATGCCTTTTGGGTTCACACCAGCCTCGCCGCCTCGATGTATCGATGACGTCAATATGTGTGATCTATTCTCTTTGCTTCACTTCATACGCCGCGACACCGCGCCACCCCGTGGCATGTGACGGTTACCCATAGGTACTGTTAGTAAGTTTAGCCTTTACGGTAATGCTTAAAAGGGCAAATGGGCCGGATTCAGTTACAAATTTTATTTTTGGCTAATTAATTTATGAGTATAAGTGTCTTTTAGTTAGTAGACCTTACCTATCACGTTTACATTTGTGATAACTTAGAGAAGTATTATAGATAAAATAAAATCTTATAGAAGTATTGTATAGTTTTCAGCAATGGTATTTTTATGTTATCATTTAAAATTTGTAATAATATAATATAAGAAACATGCTGCCATACAAAAAAAAAATCACACAAAACAAATAAACTTATATCTCGTAAACGGTGATAGATAGAGCAATGTTTTTGCATGTATTTTTTATTAAAATAGTGGACTGAATTTTGAAAGTTGAGGTGCGTCATTACAATGACTTCGCCCCCTATTACTCCCTTTGGGGACTTACCTGTTATCTCGAAAAATTTAAGTCGTAGAAAGATATAGTTTTCACCGACGGTATTTTTTTGTTCCTTTTTTGAAATTGGTAAACATCCAATAGGGCCTCGTACAAAAAAAACATAGCTGCCATACAAAAATAATATTTTTCTAGGCAACTGATTACGCGTATTTCATTTCTGATAATAAAAAAATTGCGGTGTAAAAAAATATTAGATTTAAATCTAAAAATTATATTGATTTAGTCTTTATACCACAATACCCTGATACCTGAAGTTCGAAGTTTGAAAAAAGTTCTCAACTTCCGGTATGAATCCTATAAGAAACTGAACATTATTATTATTATTATTGGTACAGATTTTATAAGCAATCACTTTTTGCCCTAGGGTCTTAAAATGCAGTTTTACCTAGCGTAAAGTTGAACTTTACGAGTATGGGAAGTGCAATATTTGTATGTTCACAACAGATTTTTTTATCAGTAATATTGAAATATTATATATTATTGTTTAGTCATTATTGAAGCTCGACTGTACGAGCTAAATTGGACTTTGCCCGCCTTAGTCGATTTTGAAATTATGTCTTAACATAATGTTTATTGTCAAAAAAACGATGCCTGATTATTAAAATACGGCCCTGAATGTACTCGTAAGCATTTACATTATCGTTGCCCCTGAAACTTTAAAAAAAGATGAACCATCACATGTATCGTGAAATTACTGGGCTCTCGAGACTGATCATCAAAATATGTTTAAGTGTTAATAAATAGTATAAATATATTTAATAATAAATCCGCTTAGCTTCCATCAAAGGTCTTAAATAACTTAACTCTAGTTTAGAATTTCAGTATCTAAACTAAAGCACCGAAAACATAGAATTAGAACCCAATTTAGAACTCTCAACACGTGTTTCGCCTCTACACGAAGCATCCTCAGGAGATGTTGACTCGCCGAAGTTGGAAACGAGAGATTTTCTGATTCTAAACTAGAGTTAAGTTAATTAAGACCTTTGTTATTACTATATATATTTATACTATTTATTAATATTTATGGATTTCCGCAAAGTAACGCCTGAATCAATCAATTATCTTATGTTTAAGTGCACGAGTACAATACAGGGTGGGTTTTTGAGAATGGCGGTGATTGCTAATTTTGTTAATTTCTTTCATTTTTAGTACATAATATTTTTTTTTGTAAAGATAGATCCTTATCAGCAACAGAATCCAGTGGTTCAATAAGAGTGTCTTTTTTTAATCATTCAAAAATGGACCCCATTTTTGACAAAAATAACAGATTAAAAAAAGAAACTAAATATGCAATTATTGTTTTCATATAAATCGAGGGCATGACTCCTTTCATGACTTTTCTCTAACTCTCGGACTTGGCCATCACCGCCCTTCTCAAAAAACCACCCTGTATAAAGCACTGTTCAGGTCATGGGAAAGCGTGATCTATTACCATCAGAAGAGCGCCTAGCTTGTTTCGTCACGCACTTACATATAAAACAATTTTCGACGGAACGATCTCACCAAAAAACAAGTCACGCATGCTTGGTGTCGTCACAACGTCATTCTAGCTCTCAGTTCTTGAGTGGAATACTATTTTTCACCTAACTTCGCCAGTTTTGATTCGATTGCAGTGGTTTAAACACTCAAATTACCAGAAAAGTACCAGAAATATCTGGAATACTCTAAATAGCCGATATTACGTTACTTTGGACGTTCATTCTAGGACTGAGCAAAGCAAGAATAGTACGGAAAAGACTAAGCAAGGCAATTTTTTTTGTTTTTGTTTGGTTCTTTATAATCATGGCTATAGTATCACATAAGTTTTTATACTGTTTTTTGTCGTCCATCCAAATCTAATCCATCTTGGTCCTGTATTATGAAAATAAGATGGTATGTGAATATGAGACACTGGTTTTGGCTCTATACTGTGCCAATACGGTATCGTGTACCGGGTACATTAAGTAGGGGTTATTTATTTAGGCGTGTTGTAGACGGCGGCATGCCGCGGCTGGTACGGCGCTGCTCATCATTCTCGTGTCTTCGGTTTTTTTAAAGCTTCCGAAGTTTTTTGTAAAACTCATTTTTTTTTAATTATTAAAAGCTGGTACAAGGTTTTTAAGATCAAGCAAGTTCCGCCGAGCATGGTTTTCTGGCTGAGTCCGAGAAGATGTTTTTGTGTGAAAATTTATAGTAGAGACAGATAAACCGACTGCAATACTGTGATTTGAACACTCTGTGGACTATGCTATAACCATGTAAATACTCAGAACAATCTACGATCACGTTATTAACATTACATCAAAATGAAAATCAAAAGCGCAAACACTTATAACATGAGCTGTGCAAGCGTTCCTCCACTCAGCCACGTTAATAAACTCCGATACCCACAACAAGCTGTGTGTACGAGCTCCATTTTTAACGAGCCTCACCGCCGAGCCCGCAGAAAGTAGCCTACACATGAAATCACGTATAAATGAGGCTTTTTTCAGTTTTTTCGCGTGTAGCCAGCGGCCACTTCGGGCCCATTAAAGCTTACATGTCACTCTCCCACAACCCACCCGATGGGGGCGCACCGAGGAAAAAATCACAAAATCGGTATTGGCTGCATCCCGCCGCGCTCTCTCCACAATACAGCTTTGACGGACGGTCATTTAATATTAACCGTGGTTTTTCCGCAGATGGAAATGTTTTTTTTATTGGCAATGTTACGCCGTGATGAAGTGGTCGCTCCGCTGTTTGTGACGCGCAAATGAGTTTCTCTTTTACACATTCCATGTATCGCTACAAAGGCTTTTATGTTCGGAGTACCTGGACACATTAGTAGCTCTTGTGATCAACGTTTGTGCAGATGGGTCATTCGAATTTTACAACGATATCGGTAGTCGAATTGGTTTTTTGATTGACAATTAGTTTTGTCGCGGACAGGTCGCGCAACTGTACTCGGAACTGGCGCACAAATTGAAATCGAACTGCCAATAAATTTTTAACTTTTCGAACAAGTAATCAAATCGAACTACAAAAAGTGGGCGCCGCTGTAAAGAGAGTCCACCACAAGTGAATTTATGGCTTACGCTCGCTTTGAAGGAAAAGTTTGCGATGATGATGCATTTAATTAAAATAACATACCTAAAAGGTTTGCTTTCACTAATTTTAATATAACAAACAGATATTTGTGTACAATCATGATTTCTATCCACATGTCCACAATTTTCACCATATTTTGCTTATTTCTGTATATATTTGTTTGTTTTTTTGATGGTGTGCAAAAAATAATAATCTATCTATCTATCAAACAATGATCAATATATTATAGAGATTATTTGCTTATTTTCTCTAATGGCTCTCGAACTTTGCGATACTAAAGAGAGTTTTTTAATTCCTCTCTTACTCTCATTATGAGAAGGTATACTAAACATTATTCTTTATATTACTGGTTTTATATCTATCCATCAAACAATGACCAATAAAACTACAATGGAGCTTATTTGCTCTAATGACTCTCTAACATTGCGATACTAAAGAGAGTTTTTTAATTCCTCTCTTGCTCTCATTATGAGAAGGTATACTGAAAATTATTCTTTATATTACTGGTTTTAGCTATAAACACTATAAATATTTTAAAAGTGATTTTGTTTTTTTGCAGGTAAATCGTTTACGTTAACGATAACCGTATCGACGACACCTCCTCAAGTGACGACCTACAACAAGGCCATCAAAGTGACCGTTGACGGGCCTCGGGAGCCCAGGTCTAAAACCAGTTAGTATCTACTTTGTTTGTACACCACCAAATTTTAATTTCCAGAAAAAAAAACATACGTACGTTTTTATCAGTTGCCGTTACTGAACAGATATGCCAAAAAAAATATAAATATGATAAAAATTGGACAACTGATACCGTTAGTCGGTACATTGCGTCAATGTTATCCATTATTGCTCCTAGCTTAGCTCGAGTCTAGCTGGCAAAAGCTCGGCTCGGGCACCGCACTCGCCCCGCTGTCACTCTTAACCCAAAGCAAATAATAAGTAATATTATTACATACCCAAAGTTCTGACTGCTCAGATACAACGTAGTAACTGCATTGTCCATTTGAGTTTTTTATTTGTGGTTTATTCTGTTTTTGGTTTGTTCCCTTTGTACCCCACCTGTCCGACCCGATTAGGTGTCAATAGGTATGTTTATGCAATCAGTGTGATCAGGAGAAGTATAACTGTTGTTTTCCACTTTAAATTAAAGCACACTTTATCGAATATTTTTATTATAAATATTAGAATTTACGCAACACTTTCTCTACATACAACGACATTCGACAAAAAATAAAATTTCTCTCTGCAATCAGAAGATGTTTGCATATTTTTATGAGGATGAATGTTATTACTTCGAACTCTACTAATATCTCGTTCTAAACCAATAATGTTTAATGTATTCTACACATTTGCATCTTAAAAAAACTAAGCGTACGTATACGCGTAGTATGTAGTACTTACCACTAACAGATGAAAATTAAGCTGTTTTTGGAGTAGTAAAAATATTTCATCTAATAAAATAAAGGACAGAAATAGAAGATTTAATTGACCTCACACCGATCCTCAAACAGATAATAGAAAATGAAACCAAAATTAATTACAAAACAATCGTTACTGAGCACCGTACCCTTTACAAAAATAACTATTCGCATTTCTCCTTCAACATAAAAGGATGTTTTGAAACACTTCAAACAAAATAGGTCTAACCTCAAAACATTCGGCAACAACATTAATGAAGGTAATTTATTAATTTTGCGAGAAAATTGCTGTCGGCCTTTTCTTGTTCACGCAGCGGAAACCCAGTGGGTTGGATTCCTTACATTTATACAGTAAAGGATTTATTTTTGAGCAATGGATAAACTATAGCAAATTTCTTCGAAGCAAGATAAATAGAGAAAATATAATAATTCATAGTCAATAAAAATGTCTAAATTTCAGATACAGCTTTAGATATAGGTACGTAAATCTGATACATCTATCTTAAATTAATCAAAATCAATGTAGATTAAAGGCTTAGTCAAAGAATAAGTAATATTATGTACCATAGCTTAGTCTTGGCTGATTGAATGAATGACAGAAAACGTATAGACTTGAAATTTGGAGGGCATATTCGTCAAGAAGTGAAAGTGTGTTGTGTACTAAGACAGGAATTTTGATAACTCGCAAATGAAAAAAAAAACATTACTTAATGTCATAAGAAGAATGAAAGTCTCGCTACCTTATAATACATCTAATTCATACTACCTACTACCTACTGCCTTCCTATAGACAAGCAAGTAAACAAAGCAGAGTTATTTGAATAGTTAGAAGACCCGACGGTAACAAATGACTGGTCGGTCCCACTCGGCTCGAATCACACCTAACGCTCGATCAATCCACATCGCGCGGAAGAAATTAAAATAATTGCGCGACTCGCAGGATAGTGCTGGCCTTTCAGATCCCGGCGCTTGAAGGGTTTAAAGTACCGTTCGCAAACAAATTTGTAAAAAAATTTTTTTTTCGTTAGGCGTTTCGAATTGATAATAACCATGACTAAGTTCAATGCTTGTTTGTGTGTTCAACGAATAAGGTTGGTTGATTCCATAATGTTGGACTATATAATATTTTTTGTTAAATATTGTGTAAATTAACTTTATTTTAAGGTTTAATACATATTTAATAATAATAATACACATTAATATTACTTTTAGATGCATAAAATAACTGACATACATATAATTATCAATAAGTTTTTTGTGTGACTCAAAAGTTATCACAACTACCTTTGCTCTACCTACAAGTGAATCCGTAGAGACTGTAATGTAATGAGTCTCTATTTAAATTCTTGTGATTATAAAAATACAAGTCAGTAAAAAAAGATACTCTTATTACTATCTTGAGAAATCCGCAATGTCGCCACATAAAATCACTTGCTTCAATCAGGTTTATTTTAAAAAGTATGCCAGTAAAACAAAGTAGAGTTATTCTCAATGCCAATTTTTTGAAATCCGTAAAACAGCCACATGAAATTATTCAAGTTAATCAGCTTTAAATTAAAAGTTTTTATACCGACGCTACGCTTAGCTCACTCAGCTCACTAGACGAATGTGAGGACACAAAGGAGGCTCCGTAATGAATCGGTTGTTTAATTAATTAGTCAAGAAAGGGCCCGGGGTGAGACATGCATGCCCTGCATATTGATTTATTATCCAGCTTCTACGCGATAAATTATTTAATTCTAAAGTTCCGACGCGTGTTTACATGGGTTTCTATGTATCTACGTATCGAACGCGTGTGTAGATGGAGGTATGTATTAAATGTGTTAATGGAGTAGAAGTGTTTGATTGTTTCAATCCAACAAAGTGAGGTACAATTTCGTTTTGCTTGATGCCGTTCTAGAATAGATTTTCAAATAGGTCATTTTATAAGATAAAGGCCCATAATTTGTACTTGTACAGATTTCTTGATAAATCTAATAAAAAGATAACAATAAATTTTAGTTCAAGCATATTTTAAAATCGAAATACAATAGAAATATCAATCCCAATGGTAGAGTCAGTCAGCTTTTTATAGCGACGTTTCTACAAGCCACCGTATTATAGAATACCTACTCTGTCCCTTTAGGACCTAAAGTTTAGGTTATCTACACCTGCCCAGCCTTAGTTGATTTGCTTTTGAAATATTTATCTTTTACCGAAAACGGCAAAATCTATAGTCATGTAGTCAAGTATAGTCTCTGCTACAGTAGTATGCTAGTACAGGCTCTGCCTGAGCCTGTGTCATGACAGTTCATTATCATTTGCAACATTTCTGATTTTCCACATAATACAAATGAATTATCTTCAATAATCGCAACGGTAGCTGACCCTAACCCATCTGTACCGTTTTGTCGATAAAAATATCTGAAGGGTTGGGGGTTAGTTGGGAGACAATGCCCTTAACGACAATATCGTCCAGCACAAAACAGAACACCGCGGATATGATCGCTGTTTTGTACAGACGATTCAAAAACTCACATAAATTTTGAATAACAAATATGATAACAGGTTTTTTTATTGTTTTACTTATAAGACTTAAGAATAAATAGAAATCTTATTTAAATCCATGGCAATAAACTTAGTTCGATATTGCAAAATTTTGCAGAATTGACAATTACGAGATCCGTGTGTAAAAAAGATTTCAACATTTTTAAATTCAAACAGTAACAGTTTTTCTTTAGTCAAAGTGTCTGTTAACTAGTCATCTTTGTTATTATTTATCCTCAATACAAGTTGAAGTTTTGAGTTTCAATTTTATTTATCAAATTTCATTTATATGATCCGTCTTAACAATATCATGGAAATCACAAAATTTGTAGTCCAAGAAATTTTAACTTGAAAGTTAACTTTTCTATCCAACCTATAGTTTCAGGGCTCATTCCCACGAGCGATTTTTTAATTCGTGTTAAAAATCCATTCAAATAGAACTAATGCATTTCCAAGTAGCTTAACGCACGTCAGCGCATTTAAAATGCATTGGAACGGATTTTTAACGCGCGTTAAGAAATCGCTCGTGCGAATTGGCTCTTAGTTTCAGGTATGTAAATTAAAATTTAATTTACTTGTGCATTTATCTGTACTTACCCTTTCCCTATTTTTACCATCCGGGTGGGTGGTGCGCTTTATCGCCGTTGCCAGTAGCCGCCTACAATTTAATATTCGATGCGCGTTAACGATGTTTTTCTTACGGTGGCTATTTCGGGTGCGCAAGCGCATAACGGACCACCCGCGCTCGCGTTTTGGGGGCATTGTTTACGCGATCTGTTTGTCTGTTTGTTTCACATGATCCTGGATTGATTGAGAGAGATCACTCTATAAAGATGTTTGTTGTTTTGTTGGAGTGGATGTAGTAAGCTCTACCTTTTTTTAAAAGTCTATAACTCTGTTTATAATGATGTATGTGTGTATGTGTGTTTAATTTGTATGATACTCAATTGATTATGTTACTTTAGAACTTTCAAATAGTATTTATTAAAAACTAGCTCTACCATAGATTGATAATTGGAAATTTTCTTACCTGTTACATACAGTTGTCTTGTCTAACATACAGTTAAGCCCATGTTATTGTGTGTTTAAGGCAGTTGTTACCCCTCACTCTCAGTTATTATAGGTATTATCAAAATTTTCCTACGTTACGTAAGAAAATAGGATTATCTTGCACTAGAACATAATTACAAAATTAAATATGCATTTCCGAGACAAAGCGCAGCAAACTATTAGATATACTTCGCATAATAAATCTAACTAGACCGGACGGCACCCCTTCGTAATCCTTTAATCAGGTCCTCGGTAGCCCTTGCCCGCACCCTATTTTTCCCCCTTCCGACCCACTGATTCCCCCCATTGCCCCCCATTTCCCCCCCAAACGGTGCAAATGACAGTTTCTAATTCCGACTTGCCATGAAAGTGTGTAATTGTTGCCGTTGATTTATACACTCGAACCTTTTGCGCGAGAACCAACCATGTGTGCACAATAGGGTTGCCGATCCGATTTCGATGAGCCTTCTAATTTGTAATGCGAGAATGTTGAAGTTTATTTACGTGTACTGAAATAATAAATACGTTATACGTGTTTTTAACTAATTTAAATACGACATTCGTCCTTTTTTTTTCAGCACGAACTGATTTGTATAGACTTCTCTACTACAGTTTTTTCTGGTATATAACCTTAATTAAAACATTTCTCTTCGTTCCAATGCCCAGAATTTTTTTGCCAGACTTGTTACAACTTATATTCTAAAATACACACTATAAATCGGATCACTATAAAGTGCTGTGTTCTACCAGTGTCAGCCCTAGTCGGAATTGCGTGTCTATGCGTCCGTGTTTCCAATCGTGTGGCAATGTGTGCGTGCGAGCGTCTGCATTTGTCAATTCGCGCACCCACCGGTCGATGGGTGCACTTGTCTATTCATTTTCTAATTTATTTATCCCATTCTCTGGCAACGTATATCTACATTCCTACATATACCGAGTGTTGTGTCTTTACGCTCATAGTCAGATTTGTGAGATGTCCTGTAGACCATAGAAGTATATAATAAGCTTAGTTCTGGATCATATAGAAGTCATAAAATCAGTTAATACTTTACACTATAATATCACACTCTATACTTCGTAGGAGCATGAGAGTAAATAAGTATTTGAAGAATAGACTGTGATATTAAATACTTATTTATCTCATGTATAAATGGATTTTTGTGTGCATGTACTAAATTATACATCAAAACGACTTAATTGGTCTTAGGCAAAGCCTGGCTAGCAGGTTCTAAAACATTTAATCAACAAATCATAATAATTCGATTAGAATTATTAATTTTCATCATCACCAACCTATAGCGGTCCACAGCTGAATATAGGTTTCTCTCAAGGCACACCAATGAACCCAATATTTGGCTTAATTTATGCAAGAGAGATATTAAAACATAAACCAAATTCCAAACTCCATACACCGACGGATCCATGAATGATTTACGCAAAGGGCTCTTTTGTCGGAACACTGATGTGAACACGAGTGAGAGTGTCACACGAGTGTCGATGAATTATCGAGTGTCTCCACGATTGAGCGTAGGGCCCTTCGAACTTCGATTTAGGACTCTAAGGGCCCGTTTCCACTGGTCGGATGTCGGGCCACACAAAATTTCGGATGCTCTAGTTAGTGCCTGAAAATCATCATGTATATAAAAGGCTTGGACCTGACTGACTGACTGTCTAGCAGACAACGTACAGGCCAAACTACTTAATGTAGAGACTTGTAATTCGAAGTGTAGGCGTGTACTATGTAACATTTTTTTATTAATTCACAATGCAAACGAAGTTACGGGCGTTAGTTTTATTTGAAACTGTTCACATTTATGAGACTCGATTTTTTTTCGGCTCCGACAAGGATTCATGTAAAATGGAGCAACCGATATTGTGTCGAGCCTGACACCCGTCAAGTGGGAACCCCTTTTCCAAAGGTAAGGGCACAAATACATCACACAGTTTTTAATATTACAATGTATATTTTCCATGTAAACTCCATCTAGAGTTTCAGCTGTTTTTCGTAGATCTTAGGTATAAATTAAGAAGGAAATCAAGCAAGCACCACAACTTTTGGAAAATTATCTCTATCTGACAATCACACAGCATTGATTTATTATATATGTACCTTGGGTATTTATACCTTTTAAATCATGTTATTGAATGAATTAAATTTATTACAGTTGCTTAATAAAAGTCTGATAAATTGGAAACTGGGAAAACTTTGCATCTAATTTCATGAAAATGTACTAAATACAACAAAATCGATAGCTACTACGAATAGGTTTGCCATCAAATTAACACCAGCGATTCCCTATTCAGGCTTCACGAGTTAGCACTTCCGAATTATGTTGCAACCCAATCAAGGTTGCTGTGTAGTTGTGTGATGAACACAAATCAATCTGTGCACATACTGGTGATGACGTGGAAATAGCTTCAACCTGAAATAAGTTATAGTTATGGTATATTAACATCCTGTCCCGAGTCTACGCAGTCCGAGATAATTCAATCATGCCACCGCTTCGATAAGGGCTACGATTGTTCAGCGGTGGAATTGATTTCATTTATACTATTTTATGAAAACAATTAGTGCTTTTACGCGTGCCATACTCTATTTATCTTTATCTAAACTTTATAAGCTTTGCATTAGTTTATTTACCTCTAATGTACATTATTATAGTACATTATAATCAAGATTCTTACACATTTTTAAAGCTACCGCTCGCTACAAATGCGAACGTTACAAGAAAAGACAGGTTTCAATCGTTTTTGAGTGCAATGCACAATATGTACAATGCTCTCTACAAAGGGTACTACTCCCTGCGAAGAATAAGAATTAAATGAATCTAAATGAATAATATGACCCATTTCTCTACCGATATATTTTTCGCTAGGAAACAGAAGCAGTGTTTTTAAGCCACTTTGTATGTGTCAAGTAATTTATCGCTTTCGTGGTCAAGTAAGTTCATGCCCCTGTAAAGTCGTGGTGACTATACAAGATTTTTTATGCTTTATCTTTAGGCTTTTATGGAGTTTTGGAGGCAACGCGAAAAGTAACGTTTCACAGCATTACCCTATTCACCAACACTCATACACACACATTAACGAGCACTGAACGGGTTAAAAACCACCGTTTTTACAATTTAACACTCAAAATAATACCTACAAGTACACGACTCTTTCACGTTCTTGACCAAAAACCACTTCTTTCATGTTACATTCAAACAAAATAGCTTGTGAAAAGGGCAGCTAGTACCGTACTGATGTAGTGCTGTCTCTCCTAGGGCAGCAGCAGCAGTTTCACTTCGCGTTTGGACAACGGCCCTTCCCCTTCCCGCCAGACCCGCTTGGAGGGTTCCGGATGCCACCCATCACTACCTGTCAGAGTAAGTTTTTTTTTAACATGGAACAAGACGAGCTGAGAGCTCTCCTGATGGTAAGAGATCAGTCCTGCTCATGACTGGAACAGTGATGTACAGGACTTTGATTCTGAGATATTTTGTTGGTCAGTCACGCGAAAGCCCAGTAATTTCACTAGCTACTTGTATGCTCTTCAAACTGGAACACAGTAATGCTTACATATTACTGCTTTGCGGTAGAATATCTTGCACAAATACTAATACTTTATTTAAAAATGATAAAATAATAATATGAACATAATATTAATATAAAAAAAAGAATAATGAAATGCCTAGTACGCTGGCGATATTGCCATGTTGAATGGAAATGCCGTAAAAACCAGCATTCTGCTTAGTTTGGAACTAGTTGACATTCATTGTATGAAAATGTTTAAAAATATGCATTTATTATTATTCTGGTCACGTGCAGACTATCTTTTATCCTATTAGCGAAATCTTTGTAGATCTTGTGTTAAAATAATTATAGTTACAACTTTTGCGATGGTATTTCAATATATTTTATATGTAGAATGGGGAGATTTACAAACCGCGTTGAAGATTCGAGAGCACCCACTCTGCCAATCAAATCAATCAGCCTAAAGTTGTTTGAACTGCATTCTAAAGACAAGAATCATAAAAAAAAACTAAAGCTGAAAACCAAAAATCTAAATCGGAATCCGGCGGCAAACCTTATAACATAAAACGGCATCGGTAGACCAAAAGTGAATGAGTCGCCAACCATGCGGCGGTACGCTAAACTACGTTCACTAAAGCGCGGATTCAATCAGCCAGTGGCAAAAAGAGAATCGAACTGACTGCGGACGCAATCGAACAAGTATGCACCGACGGTAAAATCCACGGCTACCCCAAAACAACTCATGCGGCCCGAAAAAAATAAAAACATTCACAAATCGACGCGGCCGACGCGTATCGTATAAAAACCGAGTCCGCCGATCGCCGGCCCAAAACGGAACCGTGATACCGAAAAATAAAAGCTGGTAATACTGGGGGAAAAATAGAGTGTACCCAAAACGGGCACGCCGCTGTGTTGTCCTGTTTTTGGCATCTTTATAAATGGAAGCGACGAGATTCGGTTTTCAGTTATGAACCAGCATTTTGATACAATCACCACACAGTTGTGAGGTGATCCCTGCAGGATTCCATCTAGATAGGTACCTAAACAGTGCCAGATATCCTGCTAAAAAGTAGTAATGTGTTTGTATTACTGTGTTCCGGGTTTAATAACATTGAAGCTAGTATTATGTAGCTTTTGAGACTGGCCATTAAAATATCTAAGTAGAAGAAGAAGTAGACGAGTGCTGTAGCGTGTTGCCTAGGCCTATTTTTACCAAAGTTCTATTTGCACTGTTCTAGTCATAGGCAGGCGTGATCTCTTGCCATTAGGAGAGCACCTAACTTGTCATGTCATTTGCTAACATAAAAAAATAAGCGGGAATGTGACTACGATACCTTTTTCATTCACTAAATTTTTATTTTCTTTGCAGATATGAGCCAATTCGGACTAAGTTCGAGCAACTCGCACTGGGGTTATGGTGGCGCGGGTGCCTATCCTGCTTATCTACCTTCATGTGCCGCACCAGCTGCCTCGCAGTTCAATCCTCCAGCACTAGGCTTCGGAAGCACAGTGCCAGACCAGATACCGACGCAAGACTTCACTGCTAACAATGCAGGTAATTTATACTGCATTTTTTGTGAGTTACATTTTGCGCAGCCGTTGGGATGTCCAGATTTAGTTAAATAATACATAAGCTTGTCTTTTCATAATAATTAACTTATTTTTATCTTTAGTAAAGTTTTCAAAAAATAGAGCTATTAGCAATAGCTTAAATAACACATAATGTTGCAACAAACAGGGTTTCTTACTTAATAAATTAATAAAATCAATAAATATTTCGGACATTTCACACAATGCCATCTAGCTCCAAACTAAGCAGAGCTTCTACTATTGGAACCAGTTATCTGATAGAATAAATAAATACTTGTTTTTGTAAATACATACTTATAATATATAGAAAACAACCAGACTCAGGACAAATACTCACATAATATGTTTATAAATTATGATAGATCTTATTTATTTCTAAACTTGTAAACTAAATGAGAAAAGGGTATACAGAACTTGATCACGTGCTATTGAAACATTGTTCAGTTTATGATTCCAGACAACAACTCATTAAACCAGTACCAACGGTGAAATTAAATTTACCAACAGATTTACGAGTTACATCCTCCTCAATAACGTGGGGTAATGCACTTGCGGTACTACAAGGTGTGCAATGCGATCGATTTCTAATAAAAATACTTGAAATATTAAAATCTAATTCTTGAATATTGTTGGAAAAATATTAATCAATTCAAAGAGTTTTGAATGCTTATTGGCAGTTTTTTGCGAATAGGTTTGGATAAACACTGAGCTTGTTAGCTATGTTTATAAGGCATATACTGCATAGATAGTTAACAAATATACGACACCATGTAAATTTTGCAAATTAATTGAATTTAAAAAAGGCAAAGAATATCCAAAACTAATTTGAAGTTGAAAAGTAAACGCATTTAGATAAGAGTCCTGTAAAGCTTTTAAAAAGCGAATAATGTGATTCGTAATTTAGGGACAATACATAGCATCGCTTCCACATCGCTCGTGGACAAGCGTTACAAGCCGGACATTAAACACTCATTATAATTTACTCGTCCGGACGTGTCCGATCGCGATGAATTTATCGCCGCGTCTCTACAAAATATAGCCATAATAAAACAACACTAAAACCCCGTGTTAAAACCTTAAACAGCTATGTATAATGGAAATAGGTGGACAATAATGACTCAACCAGTATTTATGAACTTCCAAACAATGTATATTGCGCTATTTTTAGTCCAGCTTCTATGAATTGTGTAAACTTTCCAATCTAAATCGTGACCAAGTTTGTAACTCATGTGACACTTTTTAATTGTGCAGTTCTTCCTGATACAACGGGCGTGGATTTAGACCAGCAACTATCGGGTCTGGTGTCTTCTCCCTCGCACCACGGAACCCTGCTGCCTCGCTACAACAACAACACCGACTACAGCCTCTCCACTGGTCCTCGATCACTCAGCGATAACAGTTCACAACCAGAATCACCAGTTCAAGACGACCTGCTTACATCCAACACGACAAATTTAGGCCATAATCATACGAATAGCTCAAACTTCCCATCTCTAATGGGATCGCAAAACACAACGTACGGCAGCAGCAATTGTAACAACTCCTTATACCCAGTCTTACCAGCCAGCTTACTCTACAGCCAGCTGTATACGGCTGCAAATCAGACCCACAACTTCCACCCATTGCATTCGAACTCGATACATTCAACTCAAAACCATCATAACGAGTTGCAGACTATGATGGATCAAATATCATCGACGACTAATAACCATAGACAACAAAATCATGGACAGGAGCTTTTGTTGGGTGGAGGGAACTCATGTGCAGCGGCGGCAAATAGGGGAGAGGATGGGAGGGTAAATAGTCTTGGGCAGAGAGGGAATCCCCAACCAGATAGTAACACAGTTTGGAGGCCATACTGAAGAAGTTCCCTGATTTGTCGGGAAGCATAAAGGCAGCATTTTTGACACTGCTCCATTGAAATCGCGATGCACAATTGTGCCGTGTTTATACGAGTAGTTGTAGATTTTTTCAAGGAGTTGTCAATATGTATAGGTTACTTGAATGCAACGAAGCGAACCTCAATGTGCTATGTAAGGTATGTGTAAAATAAGAATTTAGATCCATGATTTTTGATGTTAACTCCCGTCCTGAATTATACGATTTTTTTAATAGAAAAGCAAATTAAGTATAAGGACCTATAATTATTTTTTCTCGTGCTATTTTATTCACAAAATGAAAATATTCATCTTCATTTAGTTCATTGGCAGTTCTTATGTAATTATATATTTCTTAACCGTGTTTTCACCAAATTATAATTGTTAGAAATAATTGTATTGTTTCAAAAAACTTTTGATAGTAGTTAAATTAATTTACTGAATTAGAAATTCAAAGGTTTATGTTTTTTTTTGTAAATAAAACTGTGAATAGTTTGTTGTAAATGCAGTAGATGTGCAATCAAGTTGAGTAGATGTATACTAAACTAAGTATATCTGTTAAATATGTCAAGTCTGTCCATTTGTAGATATCATAGATATTGTCGCGTAGTTATTATTTGAAAGAGTTATCGCAAATAAACTTTAATTTGTATAACTTTACAATAAGTTTCACTTGTTTTGTATAAGTACACGCTTTCATTGTTTTTTCATCATCATACCAAAAAGTTGATTTCCAAAGAAGTTCATAAGAAATAAGTTTTTTAACATAAACATTCTCGAGTGCAATAATTCCTAGGTATTTCAAGTTTTGTGTTAGTTTTATAATAAAACATTAAGTTTGGCTATACCTTAATTCAATCTATGTTGTTTCTGTTAATTACAGTAATAAAAAATACTTCAAAATAAAGAAAATTTACAAATCACTGGTCTACCCATTATTTACCCATAATAAAATAATTACATAATAAAATAATAAAAATAGCATAATCATGAGCTTAAAATATTTCCACTGCTGGGGCTAAAGGATTAGTTCGCCTAATAGAAAGGGGTCTATAAGCACCACGCGGACCCAATGCTATAAGTTAGACTTCATTGTTCAACTGTATTTTTCTTAAGTATTCTAAATTAAAAAAAACCGGTGGCTATGTCAGCATTAACGGTGTTTTGTGGCTGTGTGTCCTCAAATCAATACATCAATATATCACCTTTGCATCTCATTATACGCCGAATTCGAAGTGAGCTGATATTTCGGCTTCATCAAAACTGAAATAAATATCGCACCCTCATTAATTTGCGCCAATGCGATACGATGGACAGACGTACGCCCACTGAGTAGGTTGACCATATTCATAAAAAAACATAGAGTTGCAAATTTTTTTTGTGAATAACTGAATGAGTCATAACTTTTTGAGAATCCTAGACAAAAGTGTTAATAGACTACGTGTATTAGAAGTGATAAAGTCTAGTATAAGTGCTACGAACTATTAGACGTAGGTACTACTTGTAAGTGATTTATTAATTGGTGCTACTAAGTGCTAAGAGGTGCTACTAGTTTTAGCTAATAATTTTCAGGCACGTAGGCACTGGTTGTAGTGAGAAAGGTTGAAGGGAAAAGGCCACGCGGCCGATCACCTAGTGGCTGGTCCGACCAGGTCAAGACTTTCACAGGACTCCCTGTCTCTGCCGCCCTGAGAAATGCTGAAGAGCCTGAAGACAGGCAATCATGGAAACAGCTTGTCAATCGAACCACTCAAGTCTTTTAAGATGGGTACGACCTTCAGTAATGAAGAACACGAAGAAAAATAGGAGAAAGAACTGAAGTCATTAGACGTCTATGCAGTAAACTTGTAAGTTTAAATATGTGAGTAAATTAGATTAAAATTTGAAGATTTTTTTAACTCAAAGCAATTAAATATTACATCTAGAGATCGTGGGGTAGGGCCTTAGGGCAAAACAATTTAAATAAAAATATATATAGAGTCCAAAACTTCCAATACTGCTTGTCACATTACCACCAACGATAATGTATGCGATTGCGTCAGCGTCGGTATCAGCACAGAGAGAAAAATCGATGCTCAACCATTTGACTATAATGTGATTTAAAATTGCACGTAATTAATGGGGCTTAGCGCTCCGATGATGCATTGCATTGGAGATCAGCTACTGATGTTTCATTTAGGTATTCGTTATTATCGAAAAGGTACATATTTTATCGAGAGATGAGTACAAGGCTAGTTAATCGGGTTTCCAAGTGGAGGCCACAAATTGGCTTTTGTAGTAGAGCATCTTATGCCATGATGAGCTTACAATGCTCTTTATAATTCTAAAATAATAATAATTGGGAAAGGCAATCGATATTCATTATTATCGAAAAAGGTAAGTATACATGGTTTTCATTGAGAGATGAGTACCTTCATAGACAACAAGGCTTAGAATAGAGACCACAAATCGCCTTTTGTGTAGAGCATCTTAAGCCATAATGAGCATATCATTGCTCCTCATAGCATAAATATTATTATATTTAGGAAAAGCGATCAAAAAGAGGTGCCTTTTATTGAAAGAGGAATATTAAAGCGGGCTGGCTATCATTTTTAGTAAGCCTGATAAACTCCAAGATCTAAGATGTTTACGACCCAGAATTCCCAGGCACGCCCAAACTACAGAACAGATTGAGCTTAAATTTCGTTTAGGTAAACAAACATAATTTAGGTTCTGTTGAAAGAAGTACTTTTGATCCTAATACCGCACGAGGCGGCAAAAAAAAGCTATAGGTTCAAAATAAATAGAAGCTGTACAAATAAAATAGTACCCTGGACATCAGCTTATCGGTGATTTCCATAATGCAGCTCGCGCTCATCTATAATGTATGTCCGCTGGAGAGGACACATCCAATTAATTACATATAACGGTTAATTATTGATTTTTAGCCTTAAAATACACGGGTATTTGACTTCACGTGAACTATACCTGTTTTATGCAGATGTGTATGATTTAAGAATGGGTTTGAAAGGAAGTTTTGGCCGGAATGGAGCTTTGGTAATGTAATGAGTTGTCTGTTTGTGCGATTCTATAGGTATTATTATCATTAAAATTCTTTATAATTACATTGCACAATGGACGGGCTTAATGCCTAAGACATTCTCTGCCAGCCAACTCTTGTAGGGTGGTACAGTATGGTTAGCGTGCTAATATAATACTAGATACCATAAATAAAAATTTTATTAAGAAACTAAAATATATATGTATTTAAGTATGTTCTGTATCCAGATATAGGTATAATAGGAACAACTTCTTTGTTTATAACCATGGTATCGCAAATTCACAGGTACGAAAGGAGCCTCTTTGAGGTGCACTTGAAATCCTTTCACCACACTGGTTTGAAAGAACTAGTGATACGATAAGAAGAAGAATTCATAGGTAAGTTTGAAATAGATAGTAGAATCACATCAAGTGACATAATAATACTATTTTGTTGGTTATCAATTTTTAGCTAAATTAAACAGTTGCAAATTTTATTGCTTGATATATTTGTTAAATGAGCAAGTGACGAGACGGGAAACGGGCTTTCCTAATAGTTACAAGAAGAAATTACCAATTAGGCATTTATCAAAGTCGTTGAATAGACGACTTTTCCATATTTTGTGCATACATTTTATGCTTACGTTTAAAGAGAGCTGAAAAATTCCAAACATATATAAAATTGTAATCGAGGTTTTTATTTTGTTTTTATGGCGTCACTCGTTTTTTGAACCAGTGTGGTGAAAAGATTGCAACTGCGCCTCGAAGAGACTCCTTTCGTAAACTTTACACATGTTTTCGAACTTTATAGATTTTGTGACCTGCCGGTTTCCTCACGATGTTTTTCTTCACAGTTAAGCACGTGTTTTAGAAAATAAAACACGTGCTTAACTATGAAGAAAAACAAAACATTAGAAAATAAAACACGTGCTTAACTGTGAAGAAAAACATCGTGAGGAAACGTCACAGTAAATTGATTTTTCATCCATTGGTGTACGACCGGGTTCGAACCCACGACCTTCGTATCGAAAGTCGAGTACCCACTCTGCCAACACAGCTTTGGTTATAATGAAATATTTCCATAAAATTTTATGTTATTAAACTACAATAATGAGGTGAAAGGATTATGACATTTAATGCCCAGTGGTAAAGTTTTTTTTGGTTTGGCGTGACTTTATCTGCAGAGAATAAATTATATCTGGCCAGTGAGCGCCCAGTGGACCGAAAGAAATAATTATGTTAATGTTTGATGACGCCATATTGGTTGATACCTGTGATGTGGATAGCGTGTCTGTCACGTACTCATTTTAAATTATTAACCACAACATAGTCAGTCCCTCGGAATAAGAGCCACCACTGCAGCGGATTGCATGGCTCGTAGAAACGAAAAATACAAATTTTTTTTTATTAGATACGCCAATTTTGAAATTATATGCCAAACATTTTTGGGCAGACAATATACATATGTATATATTTTTTTTATTTCGTTAATTTTTTAAGCTTTTGGGAAACCAACCAACCAACCAAATTAATTTATTAATTTACTTTATGTACCTACATAAATTTTGAGAACTTGTCTACAAGTTTAATTTAACATTTACTGTTTTTAGTTAGTCTTCTTCTTATCGTGTCGTGTATCATGTCTATTCTTTCCACCCAGTGTGGTGAAAGAATTTCAAGTGCGACACTTTGAGGTTCCTTTCGGGCACTTGACATTCTATTATTATATTACATTACATTATATTATATTGAGGTTCTATGTCATACCGGTTCCCTCACGATGTTTTCCTTCACCGTTAAGCATGTGTTTTAATGCACGTGCTAGTTAGTGGGTTAGTAAAATACCAAAAGCCACATTCTAAATAAAACGGAATAGATAGGTAATGGATGGAGGAAGGATGAAAATGGATATAAATATAAATTTTACAATGAATTTTTTTTATCTAGAAATGTTGCCTGAATACTCTTAAATTTGTGTGCCAGCTGCAACCACAGCGAGTGTAGTTTTTGCTGCGAAAAGCTGCTAATTATTGATTGTTTAAATTAATTGCAAACATCGGCTGATGAAATGAGTATCAATTTTATGCAACGAGCTCATTAATGTTAGGATAAAACGTGTCCTGCATTATGCAAAGTGTTATGTTCGGGCGAGTTTAGGTTTTGAAAACATATGAATCTCCGGAAATCCCCACTGCGGTTGGTAGTGGGGATTTTGTCGACCTATCAGGGTAAAAAAAAAAATCTTACGTCTATAACGATGGGAGTCGCCCCTGCAATTCAATTCAATCATTCATCGTAGTCAAAAATTTTGTATAAAATTCAGATTCCATTTAGGTAGGAATATAGGCACTGCACAGTGCTGAATTCTGCCACCAAGCAGTACTCTGCAAGCATGACTGTGTTCCGGTTATTGTAAGTTAAATTACTGGCCTATTGGTCAGTCGAACATCAAAATGTATAAATATGGAGGAGCTCTGGAGCTATTTTTCATGGACAGGACAAGAGAGCATCTAGCTAGTCTCGTCACTTGTTTTCCTAAAACCTTTGACAATTTTTTTTACTACTAGCTAGTGCCCGCGACTTTGTCTGCGCAAGTATCTGTATAAATTGTAGCTAACAACACATAGTTGTTATTCTGATGTATAAGCTATATTATTGTAAAGTTTCATTAAAATCTATTCAGTAGCTTTTACGTGAATGAGTAACAAACAGATGGATGGATGGATGAACTTTCGCATTTATAGTATTAGTAGGATTTACATAAAGAATGTACCTGATAGCCGAAAGTATCCGAGATTTGTTTAGGAATCTTCTTCATAAAATAATTCATGCATAAATTGACACACATTCTGCCAGTTGTCACTAGGAAATAGAATATTTTACCGAAAACGCAGATCCAAACAGTTGCGATGGCTATTAACATTGATTTACAGTCCAACTTCTGTTATACTAAGTTTTTATTGACAAAGTGTGGATATAATTCAGATTATTTATAGAAAGCTGTAACCATTTGCTTTCTTATTCTAGTGGAAACTTTACTTTTGTGTTTTAAATCGATGAGTTGCAAACGAAAAAAAAATAGCTCGACACAAAAAGTGGTCAATGTCTTTAAAAATATGCTTAGGCATTTAGAAATTAACCCTTCCCTTAGTGCGAAAATCGTTTTTTTTCTCTACTAAGACATCATTTTGTAACAGTAACTGTTTTTTTGTATGACTAATTAATTATATTTTTTTTAATATTAGGCTAAAATGATGCAATCCTTTAATCATTTAACCATTTTTTTTAATAATAATAATGTTTTTAATTCCAAAAAAAATAATTACAAAGTTGACATTGTATGCTGATTAGATAAATCATTTAGGTAGTAGAAGATAGTAATATTATCGAACCTTTCTAATTTCTCTGATGGAATATCACGAATTACTAAATTATAAGAAGTTTTTTTTATAACAAGTGAAAGAACTAGCTAGGTGCTCTCCTAATGATAAAAGATCACGCCCGCCCATAACCATAGCAGTGCTACACAGTAGTCTGGTAATGGTTGGATCTAAAATAAACTGCAGCTTCAGATACTGCTGAGTCGGACTAGAAAGTCTAATGACCTTATTCTTGATTGTCATTTGGGAAGTGATTGTGAAATTATTTTAGAAGCTTGTTTAAGTATAGGTTTGTGTACTGATAGGTAGGTATAGGTATAGAAGTCAAGGACTTGCTTAAAAAGTTTTTTACAAAAACTACATAATTATATCAGCAATGACCAATTTCCACCAGTTTTTTTTATGACGACCATTTAACCTGATAACGATATTACTTCTACCCATTTTTCTTGCGTTTTACACTGGTAGTATATTTACTAGCAGTTGGTAACTAAAACATTCCATCCATCCAAGAGAGACATTCGAATATCACTACTCAAAACAACTGGTACGTTTTAGATACATCACAATAATTGTGTAAATCAATCTTTGAAAGTTCCCGAATACGGCGCCGGGTGTAATTTAAAACCGCATTTCCCCCCTTGCCTACTACCTCACCCCCTCCAGAAATTAAGTGCGAGTTGGTCGGAACGTGACACCGGCAAATGCGCCCGTGCCTATCCGTGTGTACTCACCTTAATTGTAAAGCTTCATTTGTAGTGTGTCAGTGAATGCCTCTTCGATTAAGGAATTCTTCAATCATAACAAATCATTACTGCATTCTAATTCCATTATAATCTTACTTTCTTCCTACTAATAATACTAGTTGTTTGCGACAAACTTTGACCTCACGCCCCTGAACTGATTTGGTTCATCTACAAACATCAAGTTTGAAACCTCTTTTCGTTCGGCAATAAAAATAAAAGTTTATGGGGAAGATTAATGGATGGATAAATAGACGGATGGATAAGTGAACCCCAATTGAGTTGAAATTCAGTATGATCTTGAAAAGAACATCGGCTATTTTATGCCGATATCTTACGAGCATTTTTTGAAAATATTCGTAAATTACGATATTTTTTTACTTAACATAACAAAAATCAAATTACTTAATTATTATTTATAATTTTTCAGACCATCGTAGAGATTTTATGAAAAATATTAATCTCTCCATATAATTTACAGCCGTTCTAATCTCAACCTAAATCCAATGACATTATAAATAAATTTCCAAAGTGTTTATATTCTAGTCTCTCAAGTACAAAGGAGCTGGTAATTAAAAGGGGCCGTATGAAAGGCGTAATTACATACATACATCTGAAGATTCAATACAATGGTTTCAAGCCTCCACATCGGCAATTAGAGCTGAACAAAGAGACGAAAGCTTTGTCATATAAGTCGAAGAATAATGCTTAATTCTGGAATAATTGAAATAATAAGATACAACACGGAGATATAATATCATATGTTAACAGGTATCTACATTTATTTCCATGTCGGGTGACTCTTTGAATTTTTTGAACCATTCATTTTTTTCAGCAAGAAAAGAGAAGTGGCGATCTGTGATATAATTAATAGTAGGTATATAGTATAAGACGTATTTTAAGAAAAATAAGAGTTCATGTTGTTTTTTGAAAAAAGCAAAAACATTTTTTTTTGCGTTGATACCTACGATCATCAATCATGGTAACCATCAGTAAACATAAGACGTTGGGAGTAAAGAAGGGTTGAATCAAGGCGGGTAATCAGCCGGTGACCGCGTAATGGGCCCTTGGGGACCGGCCGCCGACGACTTGAGCCATTGGTGCGTAGGGTTAACACAAGGAAACGATACCAAACAAAACGAAAAAGTTATTTTACGTGTGGTAGACTTCTGATTCATTATTACAGCCCAATTTAGTCCACTGCTTTACGTAGGCCTCTTCCATAACGGCCCGGCATTGCAAAACTCACCTTCCAAGGTCGAGTGCCTTCAGCGCTCACTGAGTCCGGTGTCGCAGTAATGGCCATATGCGGCCAACTGCATTAAACGTACCTACATCCGAAAAAAAACTCTCCTTTTACATTCTTACAAAATTGATTTCTCTTCACTAGTCGGGAATCGGACTTATTGATATGTGAAGAAAAATTATGAGTTATTGGGAAATAAAAAATAACATGCTGGAGTTTTTTTTATTTGGCAGTGAAAGATAATTTCAAAACAAACAAGTCATCATCATCATTATCAACCTGTAGCAGTCCACTGCTGGACGTAGGTCTCTCCCAAGGCGCGCCATTGAGCCCGATCTTCGGCTCTCCTCATCCACCTTCTGCCAGCTATAGCTCGCAGATCATCGCTCCATCTGGCCAAAGGTCGTCCTACACTACGTTTGTCTAGACGTGGTCTCCACTCAAGAACATGTTTACCCCAAAACGGTTGTCGAACCAACAAGTGTAATTCTCCAATCAAGTTCTACAAAGAATTAGAATCTAACTACTAGTACTTTTTTGAAAAGTATAATGAGAAAATAATCCTGAGTAGATAAGTCCTTATTGTTTTCGTAGCAGCCCTACGTAGCAGTATTTCTTGACTCGGGTAAGACAATGGCTATGTTTATTCTTTATCGCAGTCGTGGGAAATTTACGCCAGGGCTGGCGATAATTAAAATATTCGCGTTTATGTTGAGCCCCGTTTCGCTCACCGCTTTAATTAAACGCGCCAATCTAAATCTGCATTTGGTGGGAAATTCAGTTGATTTTGTTACGTTCAGTCTCTGTTCAAAATTACTGTCATGTTTTATAAGAGTACTTTTACACAGCATAAATTAATACATACTACCTACTACTACGGACCAAGTTAATGTGTTATTGGAAATAGTTTTTTTTTTTATAAATTTTGAGTTATTTTTGTTTTGTCTAAAAAGTCAAACACATAGTCCCATTATCTGATTTACATTTTACATTGCTCGAATTACCTAATTTAGATTAATGATTTTATAATATTTCAATTGTCAAGTTTATATCTCTACATTACCTATCTAACCTCGAACTGTATTAGTGAACTTCCACTTGTCTATGTGAAATATCCAAACTGTTCAAATTAAACTGAACTACTCAGAAACTACTTACAAACTGTAATCTTTTGAAAGCATTTTCCGCTCTCCTTTCAAACGCTACGCTCCACTTTCCAGAGACGAGATATACTTACATAAGTATTTGGCTCAGCGACCGCATCACCACGTAACGCCATCTAACGGTAGCTCTGCACACTGCCTGCACACTAGCATCAGTGAAAACACACACTTTTTATCCCCCCCTGTACTCACATTCACCCACACAGAAATCACGGAAAAGTGCCAAAAATTCCAAGCGAAACTTTTACCGTAACATCATTTTGTGTTGAAGAAAACTCAACTGTAAGCTGAAGGAATACAATTCATAATAAGGTGGCGTGATCGATGAAAACAGACGTTTTTCAGTCAGAAGTAAACCCTGTTCAATATAAATTCGAATGAAATCTGAGGCAAAGTATAGTGACTTACGTCATTTCAGAATAGGGTTTCAAAACTTTGAGGAGGTTGCTGAGAAAAGGTCTTATTGGTACTTTTAGTCGAATGCGTTTAAGACACTTTGATTCTGAGACTCCTTGACTCTCTGGGGGAAAAGCTTGGGTTTATCAGTGTATGGGTAGGAAAAGGGTGAGTGTACGGCGACTTTCTTAAGGAGTTTCCTTTCTTAAGAAGGCGAAGAAAACGGAAAGGTTCGCACTTGAAGAAGTTTTGTTTAAAAATTTCACGTTCGAGTTCAGCGCTTGGCGAAGAGAGGGCGCTTCATATTTTTTTGATAGATTACCTTTTTTTTCGTGTTGAGTAACACTAGTTGAGGGGAAGTAAGATTTTGGATGGAAACTTTTGATCACTGGTGGAAAAGAATGGCATTCGATGGATCGTTTGTTGATTGTTATTCTTCCAGTTATGATTTCAATTTGTATTTTTTTATAATTTACTGGAAAAATATCGTTCATACAAAAGATATCAACGCGTTTTCCCTGGATACTAATAAGTACACCTAATATTATATACTAAGCCCCTTTGGATTATTTTGCTCTGATTTGCCAACCACTTGTCCCTAATAACTACCCTTAACCGCAACAACCAGTAATATCATTGACCAATCGTGTCGCAAATCTCCAATTGAACACAAAACGATTACAATCTTAACGAATAGCGTGTTGCGGTTAACCGCAAACCACACACCGACCAATCACAGCCCAAAACATATATTTTCCTCTATTTATTTTTCCGCGAGGGTGAAAATCTTAGAAACCGCAGGACTAACCGCAAAGGTCAGGTGATCGACCAATAGGAGATCGTAAATATAACCACAAGCCACGCCCCGCTAACCGCAAACCAACCACAACGCAAGACCGTCACTCGTCATCGATCCCACTAATGACACTCTTTTTTTGAGTTAGGTTTGGTTAGGTGATTTATTCACCGCCCGGTATGAGAGTCACCCTTATTTTTGGTTTGCAA